>JAOPSE010000106.1:1003611-1603611 GCA_029449295.1 Zea luxurians
ACACTGAGAACATGGAAATAATGAGCAGAAAGACGAAGGCTAACCTCCTTTGCCAATCCAAAATCTGCAAGCTTTACAGATCCATTTGCATGGACCAATATATTGGCGCATTTGATATCTCTGCATATGAAGCAATTGTTTCAGCAGCAGAAAGTAATGAATCAAATAGAAGGATCAAGCAGACATATCCATGTCCCCACAAAAGTAATGAACACAATTAAGAAAGATAATGCACTACCTTTACTATTCCACAACTATCAGTATCAAGTTTTAGAATCAACCAGGATACAGCTTTATTTGTTTTTTTTTGTTTTTTGGAAAAAGGAAGTTTTATTAATCTTAGTCAATTACATCGAGTGATACAATTACACTAAGAAGTCTTCCGGCCTCTACACAACTAGGGTGTACACAGCCACGAAAAAAACAAAAGGAAAAGACATAACAACAGCTATCATGTCACAGTCACAATAAACGACGACACAACTTACTCTTCAAATCAGCCACTAACAAAGCAACATTTGGATCCCGCGAGGGTTCTCCAACAACGCCTCCGAAGAGAATACGATACGCTCACGCACCGTCGTTGTAATGATCCAACCAATTGAGGCCAGACCCTAGGTTTTCACCATAGAGAACGGATCCTCGAATTTCAAACAATGGCTCCAATGAGACCGTTGCCAGGTACAACCAACTAAGGTCAGACCTAGGGATTTCTCCCTTAAATCGAAGAAACAGATACACATAGTACCACCATATCGGAGATCCAAAATGTCGCCGCCACCCCCAAACTGAGCTAGTGCCGGCATACCACTCAGTCTTAGCCCATAATAACGACCACAAACTCTACGACGGACACAACACTCCATAGATGAGCATATCTACGACGACTGATTCACGAACACGCCAATTGGCACACAAATCAATCCGCAGGATCCATCTAAAGATGATGCATCGTCTGAGTAAGCAAAGTCGCTAATCGATGCTAAGATGATACAAGCCACAAAGTATGTATGAACAACACTTGCTATGAAGACGTCGTTGCGAGGAGATATAGTCACCTTGCAATCCGATAAATGCCATAGAGCCGACATCCGCAAGACGACAATGGCATCCGACCGCCAACCAAGGGCAAAACGAACAGCCTAAACCATCGTGTCCAACGCCAAGGCACAAGATCCGAAGGCATGACCCCTAGATCTGTCGACACACATAGCGCCAGAAGAGGCCGACGGCACCGAAGGGGAGCGGCCCCTGAGGCAGCCGAGGATACCCACGGAGTCCAGCGGTGCCTGTGTCAACCACCGACGAAGAGCAGCGCCAGCGGGGGACAGGCCAGCGTCGTCCACGACAACCACCGATGGGAAGCAACGACGCCTGCCGCCAGGGACGCCTGCGACGACAGTGCCAGCGGCGCTCGCAGCCCGCCGATGAAGAACTGTGCCCGCGGTGACCGGACTGACAACGCCCGAAGAGACCGAAAGCGACAAGATGCCAAGAACGAGATGGAGATAAGAGGGGGAGGAAAGGTGGGACGCGAGGCGGGTCTTGAGGCGTCGCTGTCGCCTTCGCCGCCTCCAGCAGAGGGGGCGGCACGGGGAGCTAGGGTTTGGGGTGAGGGTTTCTGGTGGGGGGCTTTGGGGTTTTAGGGTTTGGGGTTTTATTTACGAAACATGAGTCTGAAATGGAAACTCTAACCCTAAATTAGGGTAAGCGGTTGAATCCGATACCAAATTGTTATGAATCCTGCTGCGATGCGCAGGACGGGAGGCGTACACCACGAAGGGTGAGTTAGTAGGGTGGATTGAGTGGAGGAGCGTAGGGAATAGGGCACGCAGCGTGGCGGCTGAGGAACACGATCACCAGGGGGCGTGGGGGTCGCCACCGTGATCAAGCAGCCGCCCACGCAGGTGCGACTTCTTTGATAAAAAAAACCTATTACAATTTGAGGCACCCTTATAGCTCTGGTGCCTAACAACTCAGGAGATTATTAAGGAGATAAGCTCAAGGGAACAACTCAGGAGATTATTAAGGAGATAAGCTCCAGGAGGATAAGCCTCCTTAAACTTCTCTAACACCCAGCGTCCCAGCCGCCATCTACAAATGGCTGGGCCTAATTATTCTGGCGCCTGGTATATTGCCGGCCCACAAAAGAGTCTATAACATTAGTTTCTAGAAGTAGAGTGAGAAAATAAGTTTGTTTCCCTAATATGCAATTAGCAACAGAATAACACATGAGCTAAAAAACATTTTTCTTCCATGGCATTACTCTTTGTTGGACTTAAGATTTTAAAAACAAGTTGTTGCCACTACAGCACTGAAAACATGAATTTATCCCCAAATATTAGATGGGGGGCATGTTTGTACCTGTGGACCACATTTCTCTCATGGAGATAAACCAATCCATTAAGAATCTGCCTTGTGTATGCAGAGACTTGCGATTCTCGTAGTTTATACTTTTGATAGAGGGATGAAAGAGATCCTTGTGTGACAAGCTCAATAAAAATATAGAGTTTGGATTTCTTCCTGCATTGAAACATAAATGGATCACATGAGTTTATCAATATCACTAAGACATGCATATAAAAGGGGGTGCAAATGTCATAACAATCAGTTAAATCCAATCATCTCTTGACTAAATGAATAAACAGGCAGTGTTAAAAGAATGGGAGAGTGCCTTGTCAGTTCCATAATACTGGACTATATTTTCATGTTCAAACTGACTGAGGAGTGCAATTTCCTGAAAAAGACAAAACTCAAAATTAGAGCTGGAGACTAGTGACAAATGTAGCCTAACCGAACAGATGATATTATGAGATTAATCAGCAGCTATAACCTGCTCAAGTGCAGCAATAGATTGTTGTGCGTTGCTTCCTTGGTCAAGCAAAGATACTTCCTTCACAGCAAAAAATGCACCCTCACTGCAGATTCATTGGCATGAGTTTAAGATATTTCTAATGAAGCAACAAAAGAAAGAGCACACTTTACACTATTCCAACTGGTGTTTGACTTCGATTCTATGATGAGGTATTCAAGTGAAACACGTTCTCAATGTCACTTGAGATGTGTCATGCATTCAATTTGTAAAGTATTTTTATGAAAGAAAATCATTCATTTACCGATTACTTTGTTCTCGAACATGTTGGAGAACCACGTATCATTTCATCAAAAAGAGAGAAGAAACTATACAAGGGAGAGGGAAAGGAGTAGAAACTCTTAGCTAGGGGTGGTAATGAGCTCTAAATTCTACACTATAAAATTTAAGAATCGGATCGTATTTGGATCGAGCTCTATTTTTATTCATTTTCGAACTAAAATTAATTAAAGGATCAAACAAATCGTGAAGAAACATTTGGATCGTGATCCATTACCACTCCTACTCTTAGCCCCCCCCCCCCCCCCCCGACTAGAGACAACCTAGAGGAATAGATCACATTACTCCATGAATTCCAACGTAGTCCGAAGCAAGTTGGGATAGTTATTTTCTATACACTCCTATTCAAGGCCAAATCTTTAGGTATATTCCACCCTTTCAAGTTTTCTTTTACTGTCTCTTCCCATACCACGTATCACGTTTTCCGTTTCTCGACCCCATCGATTCGGGAACCTGGTTACTAAGTTCAAAAGGTGTCAATTGAAACTTTGTGACCCACATTCCTATTTCCTCGTTGAGCTGAGATGTTAGTTTAATTCAATATATTAAATTAATTGCGAAAACATAGCGTCTTGTTCACTGCCTAAATCATTACTGGAGGAAAACTCAGGAACCAAATGAAAAAGATGTTCAAGCTTAGGGCATGTTTGGATCAATGGTGCAAAAGTTTAGCACTACACTTTTAGTACTCAACAGCAGTTTAGGAGTGCTAAAAGATGCTAAAAGTGAAGTGCTAAACTTTAGCACCCAACAGCAGTTTAGCTCCTTAATATATGCTAAACTTTAGCACTCTGCTAAACTTTAGCACATGAGAATTGGGATCCAAACAGACCCTTATTACAAAGGGCTATTTGGACTACGCCTAAATACTATAAATAACAAACCAACTTATAAAATATGGTCGGTGTTTCGAATAAGCACCGACAGGTAAATTTGTGTATTTGTGTTTTAGGCCCAGAGGATTATACTGGTTCGGGCTGAATGTCCCTACTCCGGTCTTCGGTGGTTTGCGCTACCCGCACCTGATTGTTTGTAGTAGGGGATACAAACGAGCGAGAGAGGGAGGAGTTATCAAGTCTCTGTGTGTGGTGTTCTATTCGTCTTGTTCCGTTCTCGTGAGGTCGATCCCTCCTTTTATAGATCAAGGAGGGGACCTCTCACAATGCCTTTTCCGTAAGGGAACATAATATAAGGTAAAAATGGATTCGTCCTCGATAAATCTGGTCGTGTGTCAGTGCCCTTTCCCGCGTGGGTCTTCTGTCATATCTTCGAGATTTCCTAGGAAGGGTGTGATCCATGCTGGCGACGAAAGTCCAGGTGCCATCATTACTGGATTTTGTCTGTAACTCTCCCTACGCCGACCCTCTTCTCTGTAGAATGTTCGTCGGTCCCTTCCATATCTCATACAAGGTCATAGATAGGGGTGAAAACGGGACGGGATTACCCGGCGGGTACCGGACGGGTACTTAAAATACCCGGTTTTTCGGGTACCGGATACGAGTAATTTTGTATACGGGTCGGATACGGATACTACCCGGATATACATCAGTCGGATACGGGTAGATACAGGATGAACACTAGCCGACAAATACCCGAGAAGTACGGGTAGGATACGGGTACCCGACTTCAGTTCCTGCGTCCGTGGACCGTCTCCGGTGCAAGCCGCTAGCCCGCTAGGCGCGTTTCAATTTTCACTCGTTCAAGCGGTCAAGCCCAGTCGACCAGCCCATGCACATGGCACATGCGAACAAGCCCAGTCGGCCAGCCCATCCGTTAATGTGCCTTGCAGCCTTGGGCCAAAACAACTTTTGTTAATTTGTTTAATGACGAATGACGTGACCCTGATTTATTTTAAAATTGTGTTTCTTCTATAATGAACTTGTGTTAACTATCTACTAGTTGTTCTATACTTGTGGACTTGTAGAGTATGCCTAAAAGAGGGGATATGCTACTGATTTTTTTGAAATTGTGTTTTTAGTTCTATAATGAACTTGTGATTAGTAACTTTGAATTGTATGTGTCCATTTTGTCAATATTTTTTTCTATATTTAAGCTATTATATACATGATTGTGTATTTCTTATTTTATTCATCTGTTGGATGATTGGGAACCTAATATCATCAGGACAGACTATCCGACTAATATTTGTTATCTATCCGGGTAATATCCGATATCTGTTTTTTACCTGCCCCAATTATTACCCGATCTCGTCATGTATTCGTCCCGAATTTTAACTATCCATATCTGATCTGTCCGAGAAAATATTAGGGTAGGATATGAGATGACCTAGTATCCGTCCGTATCCGTCCGTTTTCACCCCTAATCGTAGAGCATCTAGGGGGACCCAGGCCTAGGTTTCGTAGGTCATGAGTGGGGGGAAGACCGACACTACCTGTGTCGCACTCTGCTAGTTGGCGTCGTTAATGAGGTGTACGTAAAGCTGGTGGTGTGGCTGTTGGAACCGGACCACCGACACATGGTGTGCCCGTCAGGTCCCGCACACACAGCGCGTCCACCCAGGCGATCGGGCCACAACACACGCACCCGAACGCATAGCAGCGGACTTTAGGTCTGTTGGGCTAACACTCCCCGCAAAAAGCTAGCCCATTAGGGGGTTCCACCCTGAACCATATAAACCATGCTTGCCGACCCACAACACACAATGTGGGACTATTCCTAACAATCTCCCCCTCACATTGTGAGCTGAGATTTGTCGGAGAATGCACTGGACCAACCTGGCTCTAATATCAATTGTTGGAACTGGACCGCCGACACATGGCGCACCCGTCGGGTCGCCCGCACACACGACGCGCCCACCCAGGTCGTCGGGTCGCGACACACGCGTCCACGCATAGCAGTGGGCTTTAGGTCTGTTAGGCCAACACTCCCCCAAAAGCTACCCATTAGGGGTTGCACCCTCAACCATATAAACGATGCTTGCCCACCCATAACACACAATGTGGGACTATTCCCACCAGTGGCTACTGCTGGGAATATGGTCGGGTTTTTTGGGTTAGCACGAGCACAGCCCAAACAGGAGCCCAAAGCACGGTCCGACGAAATAATATGGGCCGGACTAGAACAACTCGAAGGTGGGCCTGAGCCAGGCCTCAAATTCCGGCCTATCAGTCCCTCGACATGGCCCACTCGCATGGGCCGACACGGCCCAATGAAGCCCATATTGTTTAATTTATTTAATTAAGTTATGGACTTTATGTGGTTGTAATGTTTGGACTTTATGTGGTCAAATGATGTTCGCATTGTTTAATGTCTTTAATTTAGTAAGCTATGGACTTTATGTGGTTATAATATTTAGACTTTATGTGGTTTAAATATATGGGACGGGCTTGGGCCGGCACGGCCCAACGAAGGCATGAGGTGCTTTAGGGCCGGACTGGTCCACTATTTCTACTCTTTGGCTTCTTGGCCCAAGCCCGTTTGGCACGAAGCACGATGGGCCCAGGCCAGCCCGGCCCAATACCCAACACTAGGTGTGGCCAACCTGAGTTCGCCATACCCACTCGAGTGGGTCTTGATTGGCGCGCCTCGTTCGACCCGTCGGTGTACCCCGCGAAGGGCCGCTATGATGGGGTTTAGTAACCCAGAGGTAAGTATCTCCCCTTTACTTGTGGGCCCGAGGACCCGGGGTTTCGTACCCCAACAACATGTATATACTAGGCCACCTCCAACGATGCCCTGTATACCTCGCCCACCCCATGTAGGGTGATATTTGGGGTGAACCCCCCCCCCTCCAACGGTTCCCCCACAGCCCACCCCATACGGGGAGAGAGAGGCAGCTCCCCCCATATATGGGGTGAGTTCAAATCTACCCCCACACTTTAATTACTCCATTACTTTGTGATATTAACCCCTTTTAAGTACCGTAATCTGAAAACTATGTGTATTATAGTAGTACAAATAGTTTATGCTTTTTTAAAACTTCAAAAACTGATGAAAAATATCAAATAACTGAATTATAGTATATATAGGGAGCTGAATAGAGTGAATGATTGGAGATGTCCTGTATGTGGGGGGGAGTATCTTTTGGAGTGATGTAGTAAAATATAATAGAAAGTACAGATATGGAAGAAATGTGGGGAAAATGGTTGGAGATGGTATTAGACCAAAGGCTTATATTTTGAGGTGACTGATGAGTAACAAAGTAACTATGCAAACAACATGATATCACAGTAATATTCATAAGCACGGGGACTTACTCACTGATCCCCTCGTACACCATCCCAAATGAGCCGCTTCCCAGAAGAGCACCACGCATCCATGATTTAATTTTCCGCTTGAACTTGCCATTCGGTGAAATGATGAACATGGCCTCCGTGGTTGTACTGGACGCGTCATCATCATTCGTCGTCGACAATGAAGAAGTTCCAGTGAACCCCTCGAAAGTCTCTCCTATCCTCAATTCCTTCAGCTCGTCCTCCACCGCTGCGTCCCCATCCTCAACCTCATTATCTTCCTCTTTGTCCGAATTGCAACGACTGTCGACACTTTCTCCCAGTCCCAGTTCACTTCCCTGATCCCTGGGAGCAAACGACTGCACAATGTCCCAAGCGGACCCAGTCATGTCATTGTCAACGAAGGACCTCCTAACTGGCGGAGGAGCTAGTGCACCATTGGCGGAGGCGGGAGAGTAAAGGCGGCCGTGGACCCCGTATCCCTACCTCCCCGCCTCCCCTCCTTGGCGAAGGCAGGGGCAAACCCCCGACGGGAGCCACGACAGCAGCGGCAGGGGCAGCGTTGGGTGACTCCTCGGGCGCCGCAACGGTAGGCTCCTCCGCCGACTCGGTGGCGGTGGAAGCAGGCGAAGAGTGGAGTGACTCCTCGGGAATGGGGGCAGGGAAGGAGCGAGTCGGCTGAGCACCGGGCGCCGAGACCGCCCGCGCAATCGGCGAGGTTTCGTCGCGGGTGTGGACGAGTCGAGGCGGGAGCGCGGGAGGAGGTCGGAGTTAGACCGCGACTTGCGCGCCTCCCAGGCCGCGACGGGGACGGCGAAATCCTCGGGCCCCGAGAGCCCCAGGCTGCGGCAGAGCTCGTCGACCTCCCCCTCCACGCTCCCGCTGATTCGGAGGTCCGCGCCGGGGGCAAGGTCCAGGGAGCGCGAGGGCCGGAGCCCCGGCGAGCGCTGCTGCTCCGCGGAGGACGAGGACGACCACGACGCGGACGCCCCCGCGCTCGCCTCGTACTCGATGCGCTTCACCGCGTTGCGGCGATCCAACCGCGGGCTCCGTCCGCGGCTCCCGCTGCCGCTCCCGCTCCCGCCGCCGCCGCGGCTGCTGGACTCCATGGAGGCGTCCGCCCCGCCGCGGCGGCGGCCGGAGGACGAGCCGGAGGAGGACTGCTTACGGCTCCACGAGAACATCTGGATCCATACAGGGGGAGCAGCTCACTAAAATCTAAGCTCCATGGGAGCCGGAGCCGGAGCGCGTCGGGATTCGGGCTCGGTTTCGCACACGCTGTTGCGCCGCAGCATCGGGGAAGGATTGGGGGAGGAGCTTGACTGCTTGCGAGAAGGGTATGGCGTGTGCCTTGGCATCGTGGTTGGAAGTGAAATTTCATTCTACAATACTGCACAAGCGGCGAACACTCTTTCGGGTCTATGCTAGGTGGGCCCAATTACACAGGGCCCAGTGGAAGAGACGTGGGGGCTAGCGGCTGGCAGTTCTGTGGGTGGGTTTAAGGAAGTGGCGAAGCACTGGCGGGACGCGGGTTGACTGCGACGACGAAGGGAAGGGGTGGTGCGGTAAAGGGGTTGAGACAGACCCGCGTGGGGGCCGGCGTCAGTGGAAGAACACGAAGGAAATGGCTGCCGTCGGCTTGGTGGATGATGTGAGGTCAGTGTGGGCTGGACGGGAGCGGGAGCCTGTAATGGCCTAATGGGAACGGGTCTGCAGCCTAGACTAAACCTCCACGCTGCAACGGCGGTGGCCGCGCACGGCGGCGGTTACCGGTGAGGCAGGCAAGAAAATCTGTAGTACCTCAGTCCCGCCTCCGGGCTGCAATAGCACAACAGCCGTCAGCGGCTACTACTAGTCCAAGCCCTTGGTCCTTGGATCTGAAAACAGCACGTGGGGATTGTTAGCATTTTTTAAGTCTCCTATTAAGGTTCTATTTAGAAGCAACCTAGTTTCTAAAAAACCAATTTTATCTTTTAATTAGAAAAGGCTAGTGTCGGCCCAACGCTCCTAATCATGGCTGGTAAACACCCTCAGACCAACTGACGGGTGCGGTTCAAGTCAAGGCCTCGTCTACCCAAGAGACGCGATCTCGCCCGAGCCCAGCCTCAGGCTGGAGCAGTAATCCCAGACGAGTTCACGCCTCGCCCGAGGGCCTCCTCAGGCAGCGGGCACCCCCTCGGCTCTCCCGAAGCCCGGCTCGGGCAGGCTTCGTTGTGAAGCAATCTTGGCCAGACCGCCTCACCAACCGACCGCTTCGCAGGCGCATTCAATGCAGGGGATGCCTAACGCCATATCCTGACACACGCGCCTTAGTCGGCCAGGCCGAAGTGACCGCAGTCACTTCGCCCCTCTTCTTTACTGTACTGATGTGACAGGAAAACAGCGCCGCTCGCCCTGCTCCGACTGCCGTGTCAACCACCCAGGCAAAGACTGACAACAAGTCACGATCAACCACCGAGTTCGGCCTCGGGCGCAACAGGAAGCTCCGCCTCGCCCGACCTCAGGCTCCGGCCTCGGGAGGAGGTTTCCGACTCGGCCTCGACCTCAGGCTCCGGCCTCGGGAGGAGGTCTCCGCCTCGCCCGACCCCCGGACTTGGCCTCGACCTCGGTCTCGGGAGGAATCGCGTCCTTGCTCGACCCCGGCCTCGGCCTCGACAGAAGTCTCCGCCTCGCCCGATCTTGGGCTCGGACCGACCGCGCTAACAGGGGATACATCATTACCCTATTCCTAGCCTGCTCAGGCTAGGAGGAACAAGACCGGCGTCTCATCTGGCTTACCCCGACGATGGGTAATGATGGTGCCCTGCGTGCACCATGACGTCGGTGGCTCTCAGCCCCTTACGGCAGCAAGGAGACGTCAGTAGGACCCTTGCCGCACTGCCAGCTGTACTCCTACAGGACTCAGGCGCTCCTCCGACGGCCACGCTATCACGTGTACAGGGCTCGAACTCTCCCCCGACGACCACGTTGGTATGTACACAAGGCTTAGGCGCTCCTCTGCCGGACACGTTAGCGCATAGCTACGCTCCCCGTTGTACGTCTGGACCCTCTCCTTGCGTCTATAAAAGGGAGGTCCAGGGCCACCCTGAGGGGGGTTCGCGCGAGGGAAGGAGCGGACGAACTCTCTCTCTCTCTCCCTCTCGCGACGCGCTTGTAACCCCTACTACGAGCGGCACCCCTGGTGCAGGATAATACAAGGCTTGCCCCACATCTTGTGTTCCATCCCGCGCAAACCATCTGGGCAGGGGCACGCAGCGATTTCACTCGTCGGTCCAAGGGACCCCCCGGGTCCGAGACGCCGACAGTTGGTGCGCCAGGTAGGGGCCTGCTGCGTGTTAACGAACACCTTCCCGTTGAGTTCAAGATGGGGAGTCTTCAGCAACCTCTTCCTGTTGACGTGGTCGGTCCGTGCCCTAGGTTGGGCGAGGTGGAGGCTCGTCTGAGGTCGAGGTCGAGTCTGTCTTCCAAGGTCGAGGTCGAGTCCGAGCCCCCGGGTCGGACGAGGCGGAGACCGTCAGCTGAGGCCAGGGTCGAGTCCGAGCCCCTGGGGTCGGTGCGAAGCAGAGTTCGTCGTCCTTCGGGGCTGAGCCTGAGTCCGAGCCCTGGGGTCGGGCGGAGCGGAGTTTCATCGTCTTCCGGGGCTGAGCCCGAGTCCGAGCCCTGGGGTCGGGCGGAGCGGAGTTCGCCGTCTTCCGGGGCTGAGCCCGAGTCCGAGCCCTGGGGTCAGGCGGAGCGGAGTTCGCCGTCTTCCGGGGCTGAGCCCGAGTCCGAGCCCTGGGGTCGGGCGGAGCGGAGTTCGCCATCTTCCAGGGCTGAGCCCGAGTCCGAGCCCTGGGGTCGGGCGGAGCGGAGTTCGCCGTCTTCCGGGGCTGAGCCCAAGTCCGAGCCCTGGGGTCAGTGCGAAGCGGAGTTTCCTATGACGCCTGAGACCGGACTTGGCTGCTGTCAGCCTCACTCTGTCGAGTGGCTCAGCAATCGGAGCGGTGCAGGCGGCGCTGTCCTCTGTCAGACCGGTCAGCGAAGCGGCGAAGTGACTGCGGTCACTTCGGCTCTATCGACTGGAGGGCGTGCGTCAGGATAAAGGTGTCAGGCCACCTTTGCATTAAATGCCCCTGCGATTTGGTCGGTCGGTGTGGTGATTTGGCCAAGGTTGCTTCTTGGTGAAGACTGGGCCTCGGGCGAGCCGAAGGTGTGTCCGTTGCTGGAGGGGGTCCTCGGGCGAGACGTAGATCCTCCGGGGTCGGCTTGCCCTTGCCCGAGGCTGGGCTCGGGCGAGGCGTGATCGCGTCCCTCGAATGGACCGATCCCTTGACTTAATCGCACCCATCAGGCCTTTTGCAGCTTTGTGCTGATGGGGGTTACCAGCTGAGATTTAGGAGCCTTGAGGGTACCCCTAATTATGGTCCCCGACAGTAGCCCCCGAGCCTCGAAGGGAGTGTTAATACTCGCTTGGAGGCTTTTGCCGCACTTTTTTGCAAGGGGACCAGCCCTTTTCGTGGTTGCATTTTGTTCCGGTGGGTGCGCAGCGAGCGCACCCGCCGGGTGTAGCCCCCGAGGCCTCGGAGGAGTAGTTTGACTCCTTCGAGGTCTTAGTGCGTTTCGCAACACTTCGGTTGGTCTGGTTGTTCCCTCATGCGAGCTGGTCGTAGACCGGGTGCACGGTCGGGTCCCCAAGTTCTCGGGCTGGTATGTTGACGCTGTCAACGGGTCGGCCGGAGCCGGGTTTGCGAGAGCAGCCCCCGAGCCTCTGCACAGGGCGAGAGGACGGTCAAGGGCAGACTCGACTTTTTTACATACGCCCCTGCGTCGCCTTTCCGCAAGGAGGAGGGGGGAAGCGCCATGTTGCCCTCGGAGGGCGCCGAACATGGTGTCTCCGGTGAGCTGCTGGCGGGGTAATCTGAGCGGATGCCCGTGCCCCATTTGTTAGGGGTCGGTTTAGAGGCCCGGAGGCGCGCTCCAAAAGTACCTGCGGGTGATCTGCCGGACCCTGTCCCCTTTGACGGGGTCCGAGGGCTCGATGCCTCCCTCTAATGGGATTCCGTTACAAGATCGCTCCCGCTGGTCTCGGAAATGTCCTAGGGTACCTCGGGAGCATAGCCCGAGCCTTGGTTATGTATCGAACGTACCCAGGGTCATCCTCGCTCTGTGTCTGAGGCGACTGTGAACCCTCCGAGGGCCAGCCTACGAACCCCTGATCAGTAGTGGGCGCGGAGCCCGAGTGGCCTGAGGCGGCCGTGGAACCCATCCGAGGGGCCGGCCATCGAACCTCTGACCAGTAGTGGGCGCAGAACCCAAGCGCTCTGAGGAGGCCGTTTGAACCCCTCCGAGGGGCCAGCCTTCGAACCTCTGATCAGTAGGGAGGCTCGGGGCCTGTTTCCTTCACGGAGAAGGATCCTTTCCGGGGTATCCCCCTTTCCCGGTCCCTGTTGTAAGAGAGAGAAAGAGGAAAAGGAAAAGGATACGAAATCGAATGACGTGCATACCTTTTTCGACGCGGGTCCATTAGGCGAAGGCGAAGCGTCGCTTGCTTCTCCCGCCTGAGGCGCCGCCTGTCCCGCCGCGGAGTTAATGCGACAGGGCGAGTGGTTCGCAAGGCGACCGTATTGCGCATGCGCGGGCCGTTCGAGGAATGGATCACGGGCGCACCGTCTTCACGCCGTGGAGAGAGGGTTCCCTCGCTGCCCCTGGATGGGACGTAAGCTTGGCTGACGACGTGACCGCTGCTCCTGCCCGCCTGCCACCGCCATTACTGTCGGCCCATTTTTGACCGTATTTGACCGTCGCGCCTGGCTAGCACTGCTGGGTCACACGCAGGGTTGCCTCGAGTCGCGGTATTGGCTCCGCAGTCGAGGAGGCGCGGTAGTGGCGCGAGTGGCGGTGTAGTTGCTCGCACGTAGGAACCGGCGCGCCGGTTGCATGACATGTGGGCCTGGGCCTCCATGCTGGGTGCGTTGGAGTTGAAGGGTGCGCCCACTTGGCGTGGTTGCATGCCGGCTGCATGGCTTGCCCCACCATTTCACCCGCTGATCTGGGCGAAAGTGGAGGAATGCTTGTAACCGCTGGGCAGTTGCATGCCCTGCGCGCGGCGGTTTGGCTCCTTCTGTCCTGGACCGGCTTGCATGACGCGTGGGGCCCAGCCCCCGTGCCGTAGGGGGAGTCCTTGGAGCGTGTTGGAGAAGACTCAGCCCGCAACGGCTGAGGACGCAAGTGGGGAGAGTTGCCTTAAAAGGAGGGTGACCCCCTTGGAGGGCAACCATGTCTTCGTGCTCCCCTCATGCATCATGTCTTTCCATCTTCCGAGCCCCCGGATGGGGGGACGCCCGCAATCCTTCCGTCTTGTTGTCGAGGAACGCAACTTCGTGGAAGTTGGTACCTTTCAGCCATCGTTCGACTTCAAGGATTTTCATCACGCGGCCCGTCTGTATCCCCTCGTCGGTGGTCACCCAAGACGGTGACCACCAGCCCCTGGATGGGGAGAAGCAAGCCGGGCTGCGATCTTGGTTCCGCCCTCAGCTTCAAGGATGTTCATCATCCTTGCTGGGGCGGAGGCCGGGCTGAGCCGGAGCTCTACCTCACGCGTGGGCCGGCTAGTCACCTCCTCTTCCAACTTCTGGTGGTGGAAACCATCCTCCGGCCCTGCGGAGGAGGCATCCTCCAGCCATGCCGAGGAAGGCAAACTGTTGCTGTCCAGCTAGGATGCAACATTCTGTCCTTCTCCTCGCTTTCGCGACGAGGACGGGAGTGAGGACCTGCCGGTGCGCCTTGCCGACTGTCGGCGTTGGTGAAGAGGCGGACGCCGCTGTCCGTACTGACGTGGTGGCAGTTGGAGGAAGCTTCCCTCCCGTTAAGGCCGTCGGCGCCGCCGACGGACCGACCCCCGGCTCTTTGGCTTTAATATCTGGTTCGCGTCCCTTGAGTGGGAACGCGAACGAGAGCCTTCCAGTGGCCGCGTCCGTCCTGGGATCATGGCTGCTGCTGTGGGGACGGAACCGGAGTTCCGTTTGTAATGGCACTTTGAGTGCCGGTGTCTTGTTCATTGTGGCTATCGGGGCCTGAACATGTATGTACTTTCGGCGCAGAGCCGTGTTTTTTTCTTCCTTTCGAGCACCAAGACTCGCCTGTTGGTTATCTGAACCGCTTCACCAAGCGTGTGTCGCCTCGTGCGAAGGTGACGAGTGAGGTATCCGTATCCCGGAGGCGTAGGAGTCCCTTGGCTCGGTCGGCCTTGCTGTCTGAGGCTTCTCTTGCTTAGTTAAAGGAACCCCTCGGCCGCCCTTCGATGAGCCGAAGCCGGAGGTAGCGGCGTCAGCACGGGTAGAGGCAGAGTTGGCTTCGAAAAGAAGATGTGGTCGGCCGGAGCCCGGCCGGGTCGTCTACTGGCGGAACCGACGCCGGAGTTGAGCTGCCGAGGCCTCAAGCCGGGCTGATGTCTTCGGGGGACAGCTGGCCGAGGCCTCGGGGTGGCCGGTCGAGCCGTCTGCTCGAGCCGGATTCTTGGAGAAGACCCTGGCGGCGATGGCCCGGGTGTGGTGCCGATGTCGTCCTTCAGAGTGGAGATCCTCCGACCGCGTCGCCGTCCGAGGCTAGGTTCAGACCCCACCGAAGGTGTAGTTGACGCCGAGGGTGCTGCCGCCCCCTTCAACTGTCGACGTCCGAGCCTGCAGGATCGGGTTGTCTTGTAGCGTGTGTATGTTTTCTGCGGCCGCCGAGGCCCAAACACATTGTCGTCGTGTTGTAAAGCTGTGTTTCTTTTCCTCCTGTTTCGAGTATCCGGACTTATTTGCCGGTAACAGAATTGTTTGTGCGGGCGAGAGTTGCTTTTCACGGAAGGTGATGAGTGAGGTATCCGTATCCCAGAGGCATAGGAATCCCTTGGCTCGGTCGGCCTTGCCGCTTACGCGCACTCTTACTCGTCCATAGGGTTCTGTCACCGACACAGTCGATAAGACCCGAAAAATCGTTCCGGCAGAGGAGCTTTCGAGCGTGAAGACTTGTTCGGTCCGCGGAATCACTTATCCGAGCGTGAGTTACTTATCACAGAAGGTGATGAGTGAGGTATCCGTATCCCGGAGGCGTAGGAGTCCCTCGGCTCGGTCAGTCTTGGCTGCTTACGTGTACTCCGTCGTTTTCAGGATCCACTTCGAAGTAGTCGAAAAGCCCAAAAGGCATTCTGGTAGGAAAGATTTTTTCTTTTTTCAAGGAAAATTTTGACGCAGAGGGGGTTGCCCCCTTCTAGCCCCGAGGGAGGGTCGGGCTTTGCCGAGGCAAGGCTGACCCTTCCTTGACGACCAGACTTTATGTGTGAACGAGGTATACGAACAACTTGAAAGCATCTTAAGGGTAGAAGCAACGTAGCTGTTGGATGTTCCAAGCGTTGTTGTAGACCTCGCCTTGGCTGTTGGCCAGCTTGTATGTTCCGGGCTTCAGAATTTTTGGCGATGATGAACGGCCCCTCCCAGGGAGGTGTGAGCTTATGCCGCCCTCGGGCGTCTTGTCGCAGCCGAAGCACCAGGTCGCCCACCTGGAGGTCTCGGGACCGAACCCCTCGGGCGTGGTAGCGTCGTAGGGACTGCTGGTACCGCGCCCGAGTGTAGTAAGGCCATGTCTCGAGCCTCCTCTAGCTGGTCCAGCGAGTCTTCTCGATTAGCTCGATTGCTTCGGTCGGCGTAGGCCTTCGTCCTCGGGGAACCGTATTCTAAGTCTGTGGGCAAGATGGCCTCGGCCCCATAGACTAGAAAGAACGGTGTGAAGCCCGTGGCTCGGCTCGGCGTTGTCCTCAGACTCCAGACCACCGAGGGGAGTTCCTTCATCCACCGCTTGCCGAACTTGTTGAGGTCGTTGTAGATCCGCGGCTTGAGTCCTTGCAGAATCATGCCGTTGGCACGTTCTACCTGCCCATTCGTCATGGGGTGAGCCACGGCGACCCAGTCCACCCGGATGTGGTGATCCTCGCAGAAGTCCAGGAACTTTCTACCGGTGAACTGGGTGCCGTTGTCGGTGATGATGGAGTTCGGGACCCCAAAGCGATGGATGATGTTGGTGAAGAACGCCACCGCCTGTTCGGACCTGATGCTGTTTAGGGGTCGGACCTCGATCCACTTGGAGAATTTGTTGATGGCGACCAGCAGGTGCGTGTAGCCCCCGGGTGCCTTCTGCAAAGGGCCGACGAGGTCCAGACCCCACACAGCAAACGGCCAGGTGATGGGTATGGTCTGCAGAGCCTGAGCGGGCAGGTGGGTCTGCCTTGCGTAGAACTGACACCCCTCGCAGGTGTGGACAATTCTAGTGGCGTCGGCCACCGCCGTCGGCCAGTAGAATCCTTGTCGGAAGGCGTTTCCAACAAGGGTTCGGGGTGCTACGTGATGGCCGCAAGCCCCCGAGTGTATCTCTTGTAAGAGCTCCTGACCTTCGGCGATGGAAATGCATCGCTGGAGGATGCCCGAGGGGCTGCGGTGGTAGAGCTCCTCCCCATCTCCCAGCAAGACGAAAGACTTGGCGCGCCGCGCCAACCGCCGAGCCTCGGCTTGGTCGAGGGGCAGCTCTCCTCGGTGGAGATATTGCAGGTACGGGGTCTACCAGTCTTGATTAGGCGTGACCTCGCTCTGCTCCCCCTCGACGCGCAGTGCCTCACCCTCGGGGCCGAGGGTACCTCGGACCGTGCCGAGGGTGCCTCGGGCTGGGCCGAGGCCTTCTCGGGCTCGGGTGTGTCGTCGGTCTTGACGGAGGGTTGATGCAGGTCTCGGGAGAATACGTCCGGGGGAACCGTTATTCGCCCCGAGGCTATTTTAGCCAGCTCGTCCGCAGTCTTGTTGTAGCGTCGGGCGATGTGGTTGAGCTCGAGCCCGTAGAACTTGTCTTCCAGGCGCCGAACCTCATCGCAATAGGCTTCCATCTTCGGGTCGTGGCAGCGGGAGTTCTTCATGACTTGGTCGATGACGAGCTGCGAGTCACCATGAGCGTCGAGGCGTCGAACCCCTAGCTCGATGGCGATTCGCAACCCGTTTACCAGAGCCTCGTACTCGGCCACATTTGTCGGCGTTCCGAGACCGGGGGGTCCCCGAGCCGACGAGTGAGTGTGCCGCGTGCCCCAGCCCAGATGGGTCGAGCGCGTGGGCGAGCGCGAAGGGGGGGGGGGAGAGAGAGAGCGAGAGCGAGGTGGCCGGAGCCGGGTCGTGAGGGAGTCGGAGATTCCCGCGGCCTTCGTGTTCGTCCCGCGCCCAGGTCGGGTGCGCTTGCAGTAGGGGGTTACAAGCGTCCGCGCGGGTGAGGGGAGCGAGCGGCCCCGAGAGAGCGCCTGCCCCTGCCCTTCGTTCCCGCGAGGCCAACCTCCTCTAAGAAGGCCCTGGTCCTTCCTTTTATAGGCGTAAGGAGAGGATCCAGGTGTACAAATGGGGGTGTAGCAAGGTGCTACGTGTCTAGCGGGGGAGAGCTAGTACCCTAAGTACATGCCAAGGTGGCAGCCGGAGAGATCTTGGCACCCAGCTAGTGTGGCGTCGTGGCTGTTGGAGAAGCGATGGAGCCGGACAGAGGGACAGCTGTCGGAGTGGTTGGGCCCTTGCTGACGTCCCCTTGCTTTCGTAAGGGAGCTGGGAGCCGCCGTCGTCATGGTCCAGCGGGGCGCCATCATTGCCTATGCTAGCCAGATGGGACGTCGGTCCTGTTCTCTGCGGCCCGAGTCGTCTCGGGGTAGGGTGATGATGGCGCTTCCTGTCGACGTGGCGGACTTGTGCCCTAGGTCGGGCGACGTGGAGTCTCCTCCGAGGCCGAGGTCGAGTCTGTCCTGCATGGCCGAGGCCGAACCTGAGCACCCGGGTCGGGCGAGGCGGAGGTCGTTCGGCAGAGGTCGGGGTGGAGTCCGAGCCCTGGGTCGGGCGAAGCGGAGTTCATCGTCTTCTGGGCCTTAGCCCGAGTCCGAGCCCTGGGTCGGGCGGAGCGGAGTTCGCCGTCTTCCGGGGCCTTTAGCCCGAGTCCGAGCCCTGGGTCGGGCGGAGCGGAGTTCGCCGTCTTCCGGGGCCTTAGCCCGAGTCCGAGCCCTGGGTCGGGCGGAGCGGAGTTCGCCGTCTTCCGGGGCCTTAGCCCGAGTCCGAGCCCTGGGTCGGGCGGAGCGGAGTTCGCCGTCTTCCGGGGCCTTAGCCCGAGTCCGAGCCCTGGGTCGGGCGGAGCTTCCTCTGGCGCTTTTGGCCAAGCCTGGCTGCCCCTCAGTCTACTCTTTGCGTTAAAGGCCCTAGTGACTTGGTCGGTCGGCGCGGTGATTTAGTCAGGGTTACTTCTTATCGAAGGCAAGGCCTCGGGCGAGCCGGAGATGCGACTGCCATGAAAGAGGAGGCCTCGGGCGAGACGGAAACATCTCAGGGTCGGCTGCCCTTGCCCGAGGCTAGGCTCGGGCGTGGCGTGATCGAGTCGCTCATATGGACTGATCCCTGACTTAATCAAACCCATCAGGCCTCTGCAGCTTTATGCTGATGGGGTTACCAGCTGAGAATTAGGCGTCTTGAGGGTACCCCTAATTATGGTCCCCGACAGTAGCCCCCGAGCCTCGAAGGGAGTGTTAACACTCGCTTGGAGGCTTTTGTCGCACTTTTTTGCAAGGGGACCAGCCTTTCTCGGTTGTACTTTGTTCCGGTGGGTGCGCGCGAGCGCACCCGCCGGGTGTAGCCCCCGAGGCCTCGGAGGAGTGGTTTCACTCCTTCGAGGTCTTAATGCCTTGCATAATGCTTCGGCTTGGTCTGGCAGTTCCCTCATGCGAACAGGCCGTAGCCCATGTGCACTGTCGGGGCCCAAGTTCTCGGGCTGGTATGTTGACGCTGTCAACGGTTCGGCCGGAGCCGGGTTTTGCGAGAGCAGCCCCCGAGCCTCCGCACGGAGCGAGAGGACGATCAGCGACAGACTCGGCTTTTTTTACATACGCCCCTACGTCGCCTTTCCGCAAGGAGGAGGGGGGGGAGAGCGCCATGTTACCCTCGATGGGCACCGAACATGGTGTCTCCGGTGAGCTGCGATCGGGTAATCCGAGTGGACGTCCGTGCCCCGTTCGTTGGGGGTCGGCTAGGGGCCCGGAGGCACGCCCAAAAGTACCTGCGGTTGATCTGCCAGACCCGGTCCCCTGGCGACGGGGTCCGAGGGCTCGTTGCCTCCCTCCGATGGGATTCCGTTACAGAGTCGTTCCCGCTGGTCTCGGAAATGTCCTAGGGTACCTTGGGAGCGCAGCCCGAGCCTTGGTTATGTATCGAACGTACCCCTGGTCATCCCTCGCTCGGTGTCTGAGGCGACTGTGAACCCTTCGGGGGCCAGCCTTCGAACCCCTGATCAGTAGGGGGCACGGAGCCCGAGTAGCCAGAGGCGGTCGTGGGACCTTTTGGGGGCCGACCTTCGAACCCCTGACCAGTAGTGGGTGTCGGGCCCACGCGATCTGGGGCGGCTGTTGAACCCTTCGGGGGGCCAGCCTTCGAACCCCTGATCAGTAAGGAGGCTCGGAGCCTAGTTCCTTCACGGGGAAGGATCCCTTTGGGGGTATCCCCTTTCCCGGTCCCTGTTGCAAGAGATAGAGAAAGAAGGAAAAGGGAAAAAGGATTCGAAATTGAACGTCGTGGCGTACCTATTGGTGTGGCCGTTTTGGCGAAGGCGAAACGTCGCCAGCTGCTTCCGCTAGAAGCGCTGCCCGTCGAGCCGCGGAGTTCATGCGCCGGGGCGAGCGGTCGGCGAGGCTGCCGTTGCGTGCGCGAGCCGTTCGAGGAACGGCTGTTTTGCTTCGCGTTTTTTGAACCCCGCGTCCGGTTCGGGCGGTGCGTTGGAACCGTCTTCACCTGGGTCTTTATATACCCCGGAGAGGGCCCGGTGACGGTTCTCGACTCCGCTTCTTGTCTCCCTTTTAGGCTTTTTCGCAGTCTGAGGGATCCAGCCAGGGAAAAGAAAACCGCCCTCCCCCGTCCTTCGCGCCGCCACCCTTTCTGCTTCGGCGATGGCTGACCGGGTGACCATCATCCCGCCGCGCGACCCGTGGCCCTTCTCCACGGTGACGGCGGGTGATCTGGAGGACCTCGTCGGCGAGGGTTTGCTTCCGCCCCCTTACCGACCGAGCAGCGGCCGGAATCGATTCCTCCCGCGGGTGGAGTCACTCCATCCCCTCCGCCGGGGTACGTTGTGAGCTTCATCTCCTTCCATGAGCGGGGATTTGGTGTGCCGACGAGCCGCTTTATGCGGGCCATCCTGTTCCATTACGGGGTGGAGTTGCACAACCTCACCCCCAACTCCATCGCGCAGGCCGCTATCTTCGTGGCGGTGTGCGAGGGGTATTTGGGGATCGCCCCCACTGGGATTTGTGGACCCATCTCTTCTTCGCCGAGCTTTTTGCCTCGCCGACGGGGGAGAGGAAGGTCCGTGCAGCGGTGCGGGCCGGCGGCTGCACCCTTTTGTTGAGGCAGTCGCGGTCGTTGCAGTATATCCCTGCCGTCCTCGCATCCTCAAACAAGGGTTGGCAGCGCCGGTGGTTCTATCTCCGGAACGACGGAGAGTTGCTCCCGCCGTTCTCTCAGCGGATTGTCACCGCCGCTCCCGACGCCTGGCGCCACGGGACTCCACACGAGAGGCAGAAGAACCTCGAACCTCTTCTTCAGGCCCTGAAGGCGTTGCGGGAGGGAGGACTCACCGCCGCGGGTGTGGTTGCCGCCATCCACCGTCGGAGGGTGCTCCCTCTGGCCGAACGGCGGCTATCGCTTTGGGAGATGACCCTGGAGGCCGACTGGGAGGGGTCACGGATGTCCCCTGATCCTCTTCCCCATGACGCCCTCCAATGGCGGGTGTCAGCCGCGATGGGGAAGCCGGACTCCCATGCCTTCTCCCAGCTTCGAATGCGCCCCGACCAGGGGTGCGTCGCTCTGGTGAGTGTTCGCTCCTTCCTTCCTCATATACCGGGTGTTCCCGGTTCTCACGATTGGGTTTCTTTCCCTCTCCCCCCCCCTTTTTAGGAGGTGGGGCGGCACAAACCCTCCTTACCGCGGGTTCCGGAGGACGCGGTGGGTCGGGCAGCGCGGCGGGTCACCGCGGAGGAGGAGAAAAAGAAAAAGGACGCGGAGAAGGCCCGGGCCCGCAGGCGGAGGCGGGCTCAGGACGCCCTGGAGAAACGCCGTCGTCAGCAGGAGAGGGAAGGACTCCCTAGGGAGCTGTCGCCGGAGACATCCGACGACGACGACGACGATGAAGAGGAGGAGGACGACATGGCCGCCCGTCTCGGCCTTAGCCCCAGCTTGGGGTGTGGCCGGGAGCTGTCGAGTCAGCCCCCGAGCGGGCCGATGTCGTCGGTTCCTGGGGCCGAGACGCCGGATCCCCGACCTGAGGGGCGGGGACGACCCGAGAGGGTACTTGACCCCTCGGCTGGAGGGGCTGACGCGACTCCAGGGAGCCGGGCCGAGGGGTTCATCCTTCGAGAGCCGTCCCCCGCGCCGGCAGCGCGGGGGAGCGGTCCTCAGGTTGCCATGGCGGCGCCTGGGCAGTCCGCCTCCCGGGCGTCAGGGGCGCCCAAGGCGAGGGCGGTGCCAGGGCTGTCGGTGAGGCGGACCTCGGCGGTGGTTCCAGGGAGCGGGAGCCAAGAGACCTCCCCCCAGGCACAGTGGATCATGGCCCAGAGCGGGTAAGTACCTTGGAATGTCTCCGTCCCGGCGCTTCATTCATACGTCTTGGCCGTGATTTTCCCTTCCTTCTTTTTTCCAGCAAGCGGAGCCATGGCCCTACCGACCTGGCGCCCCGGAAGGCCCTTAAGACGGCGTCGGTCCAGGCGGCTGGCGCCATCCCGGGCCCCGCCGCTCAGCCGACCCTTTCGCAGGGCGCTTCGCCGCATGGGGCTCAGGCGTCGTATGTCCCGAGGGAGCAGGTCCCCGAGGCGGGCTCCTCTGCCGAGGCGGCCATCATGATCGGGGAGGCGGCCGGCGTCGACGCGGTCCCGAGCCCGCCTGCCGTGTCGGCCATGCCGGCGCCTGCCGCCACCGCAGTTGGCACCGCCCCAGTCGGAGAGCATGTGGTTGCTGCCGGCGTTGAGACGGCCATAGCGTCGGCGCCCAGGGCTTCGGAAGGGGTGGACGCGCAGCTCACCCAGGCGGGCGGCAGCCTCGTCGCAGTGCGGCGGAGCCCCGAGGCCCGGGGCCAGTTGCTCCGATTCCGGACCCGCGAGGCTCCGGACCCCATCTTCGTTCTTGACGACGAACAGGAGGACCGGTCCTGGGACGAGCTCCGCAATCGTGCGGAAGCAGCGGTGGGGTCGCTCCGATCGTCGCTGGAGGTTCTCTGCGGGGACGTCCCCAAAATCCTCCAGGTAACGGTTTCAGGCATACCTTCTCCCTTCTGCGAGCGAGGCGTTCGTCGTGATGCCTTGTCTTCCTTTCCAGGATCTGACGGACCGGAGCGCCGCCAAGTCGTCGTTCATCCGCCGCGAGGTCGACGTTTGGGGCTCGCTGCGGTCCCTGAGGACTTCGCTCGCCGGAGCTACCTCGCGCCTCTCTCAGCAGGACGCTAAGATAGCGGACCTCCAGTTGCTCTGTGCTGACCTGAGGGCCGAGGCGGCGGCGCGCACAGAGGCGCTACGGCAGCGGTCGGAGCTCGTCCAGGTTGCCGAGGAGCGGGACCAATCTCGGGGCCAGGCTGCCGAGGCCGAAAGCCGGGCCAAGACCCTCGCGGCCGATCTGGCCGCAGCCCAAGTCGCGGCCTCGGAGCAGCGCGTCCGAGCCGGAGGTATGGCTCGACCGTCCTCGGTTCTCGTTCTTGTCCGTTTCTTCCGCTTGTGTTTGAGGTCTTTCTTCTGGTTGTTCGCAGAGCTTGAGTCTGCCCTCGACGAGTCGGCCAAAGCGCTCGCTGAGGCGCTTGCCGGGGCTGCTGAGCAGAGGGAGGCCGATCTCGCGGCCATGTCCGAGGCCGTCTCAGATGCCTATCGGACCCTTGGTCCCGGCGACGTCCCTTCAGGAAGCTCCCCCCAAAGCCGTCTTCAAGCCCTAGGTGGTTATGCGCGCGGTAAAGTCCGCGGGGCGCTACACCACGGCGTCAGGCGGGCCTTCGCCATGCTCGCTTCCCACTACGTCGTGGACCTGGAGCGGGTCAGTGAGGGGTACTGCCTCCCTGACGAAGACGAGGCCGCCCTGGCGGAAGTTCAGCGGCTCGACGCGGTCGCTGCGGGTCCGAGCGCGGCGCTGGCGACCATCTTCGAGGCGGAGATTCTTCCTCCTGTGCCGCCGCCGGAAGCGGAGGTGGACCTTACCGACGGCGGGAGTGGAGCTGAGGGCACGGCGCCTTCCCAAGGCGACGCCTGACTTTTGTTGGGACAATTTCTGTTGGATGTGCGATTTACCGCGGCCGCCGAGGCCTGGACACTTTACTTCTCTTGCGTGAAGTCATACCCTTTTCTGTTTCAATTTGCGCGCCTGGCCCGACTTGTCAACAACAGGGTGATTTCCCGAGCTGGGTCCGTTTTCGTGGCAGGCGATGAGTGAGGTGTCCCTAGCCCGGAGGCATAGGCGTTCCTCGGCTCAGTCGGTCTCGCCACTTATTTGTACCCAAGTTCGCTCCTCGGGACCCTGCTTCTGACGCATCTGGGAGAACACAAAAAACCCCTTTTTGATCGAAAAAAGAATTTCTTTTTTGACGCGGAGAGGCGCGTCCAAACTCGACGAGAGGGGTTCCCCCTTTTTAGCCCCCGAGGGAGGGTCGGGCTCCGCCGGGGCGAGGCCGACCCTTCCTTGATGACTGATTCTCGTTTATGAGTGGGGGAAGGGCGTAGCCCCCGAGCGTCGTCCGTGCAGAGGCTGTCTGACTGGTCGGGCTCCGGCCCAAATATCCAGCGAGTGCTCGGCGACATCCCTCGGTATGCCGGGCATGTCCGAGGGACTCCACGCAAAAACGTCGACGTTTGCGTGGAGAAAGTCGACGAGCACTGCTTCCTATTTGGGGTCGAGCCCGGATCCGATCCGAATCTGCTTGGAGGTGTCGCCGCTGGGGTCGAGAGGGACGGCCTTAACCGTCTCCGCTGGCTCGAAGTTGCCGGCATGTCGCTTCACGTCCGGCACCTCTCGGGAGAGGCTTTCCAGGTCGGCAATGAGGGCCTCGGACTCGGCGAGGGCCTCGACGTACTCCACGCACTCCACATCGCATTCGAACGCGTGTTTGTACGTGGGGCCGACGGTGATGACCCCGTTGGGGCCCGGCATCTTGAGCTTCAGGTAGGTGTAGTTGGGGATGGCCATGAACTTCGCGTAGCATGGCCTTCCCAACACTGCGTGGTAGGTTCCTCGGAACCCGACCACCTCGAACGTCAAAGTCTCCCTTCGGAAGTTGGAGGGTGTTCCGAAGCAGACAGGAAGGTCGAGCTGTCCGAGGGGCTGGACGCGCTTCCCGGGGATGATCCCGTGGAAGGGCGCAGCGCCTGCTCGGACGGATGACAGATCGACGCGCAGGAGCCTGAGGGTCTCGGCGTAGATGATGTTGAGGCAGCTACCCCCATCCATCAGGACCTTGGTGAGCCTGACGTCGCCGATGACGGGATCGACGACGAGCGGGTACTTCCCCGGGCTCGGCACGTGGTCGGGGTGGTCATCCTGGTCGAAGGTGATGGGCTTGTCGGACCAGTCTAGGTAGACTGGCGCCGCCACCTTCACCGAGCAGACCTCCCGACGCTCCTGCTTACGATGCCGAGCCGAGGCATTCGCCGCATGCCCTCCGTAGATCATGAAGCAGTCGCGGACCTCGGGGAACTCTCCTGCTTGGTGATCTTCCTTTTTGCCGTCGTCGCGGGCCCTGTCACCCTCTGCGGGTGGCCCGGCCCGGTGGAAGTGGCGCCGAAGCATGACGCACTCCTCGAGGGTGTGCTTGACGGGCCCCTGATGGTAGGGGCACGTCTCCTTGAGTGCCTTGTCGAAGAGGTTGGCGCCTCCGGGGGGCTTCCGATGGTTCTTGTACTCGGCGGCGGCGACAAGGTCCGTGCTGGCGGTGTCGCGTTTCGCTTGCGACTTCCTCCTGCCTTTCTTCTTGGCGCCGAGCGGAGTAGACGCCTCGGGAGCATCTTCCGACGGGCGGCCCTGGGGCTGCTTGTCCTTTCGGAAGATGGCCTCGACCGCCTCCTGACTAGAGGCGAACTTGGTGGCGATGTCCATCAGCTCGCTCGCCCTGGTGGGGGTCTTGCGACCCAACTTGCTCACCAGGTCACGGCAGGTGGTGCCGGCAAGGAACGCGCCGATGACATCGGAGTCGGTGATGTTGGGCAGCTCGGTGCGCTGCTTCGAGAATCGCCGGATGTAGTCCCGAAGGAACTCTCCCGGCTGTTGCCGGCAGCTTCGGAGGTCCCAGGAATTCCCGGGGCGCACATACGTGCCCTGGAAGTTGCCGGCGAAAGCCTGGACCAGATCCTCCCAGTTGGAAATCTGCCCCGGAGGCAGGTGCTCCAACCAAGCGCGAGCGGTGTCGGAGAGGAACAGGGGGAGGTTGCGGATGATGAGGTTGTCATCGTCCGTCCCACCCAGTTGACAGGCCAGGCGGTAATCCGCAAGCCACAATTCCGGTCTCGTTTCCCCCGAGTACTTTGTGATAGTAGTCGGGGGTCGGAATCGGGGCGGAAACGGCGCCCGCCGAATGGCCCGGCTGAAGACCTGCAGACCGGGTGGTTCGGGCGAGGGACTCCGATCCTCCCCGCTGTCGTAGCGTCCCCCACGCCTGGGGTGATAACCTCGGCGCACCCTTTCGTCGAGGCGGGCCCGACGGTCGCGATGAGGGTGCTCGTCACCGAGGTGGCCCGGGGCCGCAGGCGCGGTGTTGCGCGTGCGCCCGGTGAAGACCGAGGCTTCCCGCATGAGTCGGGAAGTCGCGGCACGAGGTTCCGAGGGGTACCCCTGCCTTCGGGAGGCAGAGCTCTCGGCCCGCCGGGCCGCAGCGCCTTCCAGGAGATGCTTGAGCTCTCCCTGGATTCGCCGACCCTCGGTGGTTGATGACTCCGGCATCGCGCGGAGGAGCATCGCTGCGGCTGCCAGGTCCTGTCCGGTTCCGCCGGATGCGGGTGGCGGTCTGTCCCTGGCATCGTTGGCGATGCGGTGCTGGAGACCTTGGGGCTAGTGACGTATTCCTCCGGCCGGGGGCTGGCTCGCCCATACCTGCCCGACGTTCCGGCGGATTGCCTCGAGCGCTCCTGCTCCCTCATCGAGCCCGGCCTGCGCCCCGCGGACTTGCTCGAGCTGTGGGTCGTGACCCCCCGCCGGAACGGGGACCACAGCTAGCTCCCGCGGGATGTTGGCGCGAGGCGCTGGCCTAGGGGGATCACCATCCTCCGGCATGCCGAGACAGCTGCCTCCGGAGGGACCCCCTAGCTCGACGTGGAAACATTCGCGGCTCGGGCCGCAGTCCTTGTCATCAAGGCTGCGGCTGCCGTCGGAACAGTCGGAGAGGCAAGTAGTTGCATGCGGTCATGAAGTCCCGCATGGCACTGGGGTTGCCAGATCCAGAGAAATCCCAGCAGATGCTGGGGTCGTCATCTTCCTCGGACCCAGAGGGTCCGTAGGTCGAGACACCCGTCAATCGGTCCCAAGGCGACCGCACATGAAACCCCAGAGAGGTTGCACTCGCCTCAACGTGAGCGCCCGCCAAAGCGAGGCCGCCAGGCGGGTTGAGGCCGAGTCGAAATGACGAAGGATGGGAATCAGCCCGTACCTTTTGGTCGACGAGGATCGACGAAGTCGCATCGGGGGCTGATCGTGCTGTCGTCCTGGGTACGAGGGCGACGTCCTGCAGGCCCTCCGTGAGCGTGCTGGCGTCGTCCACTTGCTCGAGATCGGCGTGTCGCGGGGGGACGGCGCTCGCCTTCGCCTCAAACGCGTGGGTGATGCCCGACGCGTCCTCCGTTGGGGCGCTGGGGATGTCGATTTTCTCGACAGTCGACTGAGCGCAGCCTCCCGCTCGGCCTTGGTTGCCCCGCCTCCTCCTCCGATGGCGAGGGAGAGGATGGGGTGAGCTCGAAAGTTGTCCTTCCCCCACGCGGGAAAGACGTCGTCGATTCCGCCGCCGGCGGGCGGGCTGTCCGCCACCGTTGTCGCTGTCGCGCGGCGATGGAAGGAGTATCATGTCGTAGCTGCCGTCGAAAGACACGAACTCGAGACTCCCGAAACGGAGCACCGTCCCGGGTTGAAGAGGTCGTTGGAGACTGCCCATCTGGAGCTTGACGGGAAACTACTCGTCAACACGCAGCAGGCCCCTACCTGGCGCGCCAACTGTCGGCGTTCCGAGACCGGGGGGTCCCCGAGCCGACGAGTGAGTGTGCCGCGTGCCCCAGCCCAGATGGGTCGAGCGCGTGGGCGAGCGCGAAGGGGAGAGAGAGAGAGAGAGAGAGAGAGCGAGGTGGCCGGAGCCGGGTCGTGAGGGAGTCGGAGATTCCCGCGGCCTTCGTGTTCGTCCCGCGCCTAGGTCGGGTGCGCTTGCAGTAGGGGGTTACAAGCGTCCGCGCGGGTGAGGGGAGCGAGCGGCCCCGAGAGAGCGCCTGCCCCTGCCCTTCGTTCCCGCGAGGCCAACCTCCTCTAAGAAGGCCCTGGTCCTTCCTTTTATAGGCGTAAGGAGAGGATCCAGGTGTACAAATGGGGGTGTAGCAAGGTGCTACGTGTCTAGCGGGGGAGAGCTAGTACCCTAAGTACATGCCAAGGTGGCAGCCGGAGAGATCTTGGCACCCAGCTAGTGTGGCGTCGTGGCTGTTGGAGAAGCGATGGAGCCGGACAGAGGGACAGCTGTCGGAGTGGTTGGGCCCTTGCTGACGTCCCCTTGCTTTCGTAAGGGAGCTGGGAGCCGCCGTCGTCATGGTCCAGCGGGGCGCCATCATTGCCTATGCTAGCCAGATGGGACGTCGGTCCTGTTCTCTGCGGCCCGAGTCGTCTCGGGGTAGGGTGATGATGGCGCTTCCTGTCGACGTGGCGGACTTGTGCCCTAGGTCGGGCGACGTGGAGTCTCCTCCGAGGCCGAGGTCGAGTCTGTCCTGCATGGCCGAGGCCGAACCTGAGCACCCGGGTCGGGCGAGGCGGAGGTCGTTCGGCAGAGGTCGGGGTGGAGTCCGAGCCCTGGGTCGGGCGAAGCGGAGTTCATCGTCTTCTGGGGCCTTAGCCCGAGTCCGAGCCCTGGGTCGGGCGGAGCGGAGTTCGCCGTCTTCCGGGGCCTTAGCCCGAGTCCGAGCCCTAGGTCGGGCGGAGCGGAGTTCGCCATCTTCCGGGGCCTTAGCCCGAGTCCGAGCCCTGGGTCGGGCGGAGCGGAGTTCGCCGTCTTCCGGGGCCTTAGCCCGAGTCCGAGCCCTGGGTCGGGCGGAGCTTCCTCTGGCGCTTTTGGCCATGCCTGGCTGCCCGTCAGTCTTACTCTTTGCGTTAAAGGCCCCAGTGACTTGGTCGGTCGGCGCGGTGATTTAGTCAGGGTTACTTCTTATCGAAGGCAAGGCCTCGGGCGAGCCGGAGATGCGTCTGCCATGAAAGAGGAGGCCTCGGGCGAGACGGAAACATCTTAGGGTCGGCTGCCCTTGCCCGAGGCTAGGCTCGGGCGTGGCGTGATCGAGTCGCTCGTATGGACTGATCCCTGACTTAATCAAACCCATCAGGCCTCTGCAGCTTTATGCTGATGGGGGTTACCAGCTGAGAATTAGGCGTCTTGAGGGTACCCCTAATTATGGTCCCCGACAACATTGTTGGACGCCGGGAAGTGGAGGCGTAGCATGTAGCGTAGGTGCTTCCCGAGGGGCGAGACGAAGAGCAGGCCCGCGCCGGCCCCCCGTCTTCATCAGCGACCCGTTGAAAAACATGGTCCAGAGCTCCGGTTGGATCGGAGCTGTTGGGAGCTGGGTGTCGACCCATTCAGCCACGAAGTCCGCCAAGACCTGGGACTTGATGGCCTTCCGAGGGGCGAACGAGATCGTCTCGCCCATGATCTCCACCGCCCACTTTGCAATTCTACCCGAGGCCTCTCGGGACTGGATGATCTCCCCCAGGGGGAAGGATGACACCACAGTCACCGGATGAGACTCGAAGTAGTGTCGCAACTTCCGCCGCGTCAGGATCACCGCGTACAACAGCTTCTGGATTTGTGGGTAGTGGACCTTGGTCTCAGACAGTACCTCACTGATGAAGTAGACTGGCCTCTGGACGGGCAATGCATGCCCCTCTTCTCGTCTCTCGACCACAATCGCGGCGCTAACCACCTGAGTGGTCGCGGTGATGTAGATCAAGAGGGCTTCTCCGGTAGCGGGGGGCACCAAGATGGGCGCGTTCGTGAGGAGCGCCTTCAGGTTCCCGAGGGCTTCCTCGGCCTCAAGGGTCCAAGCGAAGCATTCGGCCTTCCTTAAGAGGCGGTACAGAGGCAGGCTTCTTTCGCTGAGGTGCGAGATGAAACGGCTCAGAGCCGCGAGGCATCACATGACCCTCTGTATGCCTTTCAAGTCCTTGATGGGCCCCATGCTGGTGATGGCAGCGATCTTCTCCGAGTTGGCCTCGATGCCCCGCTCGGAGATGATGAACCCCAAGAGCATGCCTCAGGGGACCCCGAAGACACACTTTTCGGGATTGAGCTTCACGCCTTTCGCCTTGAGACATCGGAATGTCACTTCAAGGTCGGAAAGGAGGTCGGAGGCTTTCCTCGTCTTGACTACGATGTCATCGACGTAGGCCTCGACCGTTCGGCCGATGTGTTCGCTGAACACATGGTTCATGCATCGCTGGTACGTTGCCGGCATGGCGCTTCACGTCTGGCGCCTCCCTAGAGAGGCTCTCCAGGTCGGTGATGAGGGCCTCGGACTCGGCGAGGGCCTCGGCGTACTCCACGCACTCCACGTCGCATTCGTATGTGTGTCGGTACGTGGGCCCGACGGTGATGACCCCGTTGGGGCCCGACATCTTGAGCTTGAGGTAGGTGTAGTTGGGGACGACCATGAACTTGGCATAGCATGGCCTCCCCAACACTGCGTGGTAGGTTCCTCGAAACTCGACCACTTCGAACGTGAGGGTCTCCCTTCGAAAGTTGGAGGGCGTCCCGAAGTAGACGGGTAGATCAAGTTGTCCGAGGGGTTGGACGCGCTTCCCGGGGATGATCGTGGAAAAGCGCAGCGCCCGTCCGGACCGAGGACAGATCGATCCGCAGGAGCCCGAGGGTCTCGGCGTAGATGATGTTGAGGCTGCTGCCTCCGTCCATGAGGACCTTGGTGAGCCTGACGTTGCCGATGATGGGGTCGACAACGAGCGGGTATTTCCCCGGGCTCGGCACGTGGTCGGGATGGTCGGCCTGGTCGAAGGTGATGGGCTTGTCGGACCAGTCTAGGTAGACTGGCGCCACCACCTTTACCGAGTAGACCTCCCGACGCTCTTGCTCGGTGCGCTGCTTCGAGAATCGCCGGATGTAGTCCCGGAGAGACTCTCCCGGCTGCTGGCGGCAGCTTCGGAGATCCCAGGAGTTTCCAGGGCGCACGTACGTGCCTTGGAAATTGCCGGTGAAGGCTTGGACTAGGTCGTCCCAGTTGGAGATCTGCCCCGGAGGCAGGTGCTCCAGCCAGGCTCGAGCGGTGTCGGAGAGGAACAGGGGGAGGTTGCGGATGATGAGATTATCATCGTCCGTTCCACCCAGTTGGCAGGCTAGCCGATAGTCCGCGAGCCACAGTTCCGGTCTCGTCTCCCCCGAGTACTTTGTGATAGTAGTCAGGGTTCGGAACCGGGTCGGGAACGGCGCCCGTCGTATGGCGCGGCTGAAAGCCTGCGGACCGGGTGGTTCGGGCGAAGGACTCCGATCCTCCCCGCTGTCGTAGCGTCCCCCACGCCTGGGGTGGTAGCCTCGGCGTACCCTTTTGTCGAGGTGGGCCCGGCGGCTGTGATGATGGTGCTCGTTGCCGAGGCGACCCGGGGCCGCAGGCGCTGTGTTGCGCGTGCGCCCGGTGTGGACCGAGGCTTCCCATATGAATCGGGAAGTCGCGGTGCGATGTTCCGAGGGGTACCCCTGCCTTCGGGAGGCGGAGCTCTCAGCCCATCGGACCGCGGCGTCCTCCAGGAGATTCTTGAGCTCTCCCTGGATACGCCGCCCCTCGGTGGTTGATGGCTCCGGCATCGCGCGGAGAAGTATTGCCGCTGCAGCCAGGTTCTGCCCGACTCCACTGGAATCCGGTGGCGGCCTTACCCTGACGTCGTCGGCGATGCGGTGCTGGATGCCCTGGGGGAGATGATGTGCTTCTCCGGCCGGAGGTTGGCCCGCCCATTCCTGCCCGATGTCCCGGCGGATCGGCACAAGCGTTCCTGCTCCCTCGTCGAGCCTGGCCCGCCTCTCGCGGATTTGCTCGAGCTGTGGGTCAGGACCCCCCGCCAGGACGGGGACCACAACTAGCTCCCAAAGGATGTCAACGCGAGGCACGGGCCTAGGGGGATCACCGTTCTCCGACATACCAAGATGGTTGCCTTCGCCGGGACCCCCTAGATCGACGTGGAAACATTCACGACTTGGGCCGCAGTCCTCGTCGTCGAGGCTGCGACTACCGTCGGAACAGTCGGAAAGGCAGTAGTCGCATGCGGTCATGAAGTCTCGCATGGCACTGGGGTTACCAAGTCCGGAGAAATCCCAACAGAGGTCGGGCTCGCCATCTTCCTCGGACCCCGAGGGCCCGTAGGACGAGACGGTCGTCAGCCGATCCCAGGGTGACCGCACACGATACCCCAAAGGGTTTGGACTCGCCTTTATGAGAATGTCCATCGAAGCGGAGTTGCTTGGCAGGTCGAGGCCGAATCTAAAAGACGCGAGATGGGAATCGGTCGGTACCTTTTGGTCGACGGGCGGTGACGAAGTCACGTCAGGGACGGACTGCACCTTTGTCTTAGGTACGAGGGTGACGCCCAGCAAGTCCTTCACGAGCGTGCTGGCGTCATCCGTTTGTTTGAGGTTGGTGTGTTGCGGGGAGACGGCGCTCGTCTTCGTCTCAGACGCGAGGCCGATGCCCGACGCGCTCTCTGTTGGGGCGCCGGCGTCGTCGACTCGCTCGACAGCCAATGAGGTGTCGCCTCCTGCTTGGCCTTGGTTGCCCCGCCTCCTCCTCCGTCGGCGGGGGAGGGGACGGGACAAGCCCGAATGTCGTCCTTCCACCACGTGGGGAAGGCGTCGTCGATTTCCCCGCCGGCGGGCGGGTTGTCGACCGCCATTGTCGCTGTCGCGCGGCGGGGGAAGGAGTATCATGTCATAGCTGCCGTCGAGGGACATGAACTCAAGGCTCCCGAAACGGAGCATGGTCCCGGGTTCGAGAGGTTGCTGGAGACTGCCCATCTGGAGCTTGACGGGAAGCTGTTCGTCAACACGCAGCAGGCCCCTACCTGGCGTGCCAACTGTCGGTGTTTCGAAACCCGGGGGGTCCCTGGACCGACGAGTGAATTGTCGCTGCGTGCCCCAGCCCAGATGGGTCGGCGCGAGGCGGAACACGAAGGGGGGAGAGAGCAGCCGGAGGGAGACATGCGTGGGAGGTGGAACCCGCGGCCTTCGTGTTAGCCCCGCGTCCAGGTCGGGTGCGCTTGCAGTAGGGGGTTACAAGCGTCCACGCGGGAGGGAGCGAGCGGCCTTGCGTGAGCTCCGTCCCGTCCTTCCCCGCGCGACCAACCCTCTGTAAGAGGGCCCTGGTCCTCCCTTTTATAGGCGTAAGGAGAGGATCTAGGTGTACAATGGGGGTGTAGCAGTGTGCTAACGTGTCTAGCGGTGGAGAGCTAGCGCCCTAAGTACATGCCATCGTGGCAGCCGGAGAGGTTTTGGCACCCAGTTCGTGTGGTGTCGTGGCCGTCGGAGGAGCGCTGGAGCCTGGCGGAAGGACAGCTATCGGGGCTGTCGAGTCCTTGCTGACGTCTTCTTGCTTCCGTAAGGGGGCTGAGAGCCACCGTTGTCACAGGGCATGCGGGGCGCTATCATTACTCGTATAGTAGAGCGAGCCAGATGGAACGCCGGTCTTGTTCCCCGTAGCCTGAGTCAGCTCGGGGTAGGGTAATGATGGTGCTTCCTATTGACGTGGTTGGTCCGTGCCCTAGGTTGGGCGAGGTGGAGGCTCCTCCGAGGTCGAGGTCGAGTCTGTCTTCCAAGGTCGAGGTCAAGTCCGAGCCCCTGGGTCGGACGAGGCGGAGACCGTCGGCTGAGGCCAGGGTCGAGTCCGAGCCCTGGGGTCGGGCGAAGCGGAGTTCGTCGTCCTTCGGGGCTGAGCCTGAGTCCGAGCCCTAGGGTCGGGCGGAGCGGAGTTCGTCGTCTTCTGGGGCTGAGCTCGAGTCCGAGCCCTGGGGTCGGGCGGAGCGGAGTTCACCGTCTTTCGGGGCTGAGCCCGAGTCCGAGCCCTGGGGTCGGGCGGAGCGGAGTTCGCCGTCTTCCGGGGCTGAGTCCGAGTCCGAGCCCTGGGGTCAGGCGGAGCGGAGTTCGCCGTCTTCCGGGGCTGAGCCCAAGTCCGAGCCCTGGGGTCGGGCGGAGCGGAGTTCGCCGTTTTCCGGGGCTGAGCCCGAGTCCGAGCCCTGGGGTCGGGCGGAGCGGAGTTCGCCGTCTTCCGGGGCTGAGCCCAAGTCCGAGCCCTGGGGTCGGGCGAAGCGGAGTTTCCTATGACGCTTGAGACCGAACTTGGCTACTGTCAGCCTCACTCTGTCGAGTGGCTCAGCAGTCGGAGCGGCGCAGGCGGCACTGTCCTCTTGTCAGACCGGTCAGCGGAGCGGCGAAGTGACTGCGGTCACTTCGGCTCTATCGACTGGAGGGCGTGCGTCAGGATAAAGGTGTCATGCCACCTTTGCATTAAATGCCCCTGCGATTTGGTCGGTCGGTGTGGTGATTTGGCCAAGGTTGCTTCTTGGTGAAGACTGGGCCTCGGGCGAGCCGAAGGTGTGTCCGTTGCTGGAGGGGGTCCTCGGCCGAGACGTAGATCCTCCGGGGTCGGCTGCCCTTGCCCGAGGCTGGGCTCGGGCGAGGCGTGATCGCGTCCCTCGAATGGACCGATCCTTGACTTAATCGCACCCATCAGGCCTTTGCAGCTTTGTGCTGATGGGGGTTACCAGCTGAGATTTAGGAGCCTTGAGGGTACCCCTAATTATGGTCCCCGACAATATCTATCGCCCAGGGACAAGAACTATTGCAAGAAATACACTCGGGGCTTGTGGCCACCATGCAGCACCTCGATCCCTCGTGGGAAATGCCTTCCGACAAGGTTTCTACTGGCCAACCGCGGTGGCCGACGCCACTAGGATTGTGCGCTCCTGCCGGGGGTGTCAATTCTACGCAAAGAAGACGCATCTGCCCGCTCAGGCCTTGCAGACGATACCCATCACCTGTCCGTTTGCTGTGTGGGGTCTAGACCTCGTCGGTCCCTTGCAGAAGGCACCCGGGGGCTTCTCGCACCTGCTGGTCGCCATCGACAAATTCTCCAAGTGGATCGAGGTCCAACCCTTGACCAACATCAGGTCCGAGCAGGCGGGTGGCGTTCTTCACCAACATCATCCATCAATTCGGGGTCCCAAACTCCATCATCACCGACAATGGCATGCAGTTCACCAGAAAAAAGTTCCTGGACTTCTGCGACGACCACCACATCCGTGTGGACTGGGCCGCCGTAGCCCATCCCATGACGAATGGGTAGGTGGAGTGTGCCAACGACATGATTTTGCAGGGACTCAAACCGAGGATCTACAACGACCTCAATAAGTTTGGCAAGCGGTGGGTGAAAGAGCTACCCTCGGTAGTCTAGAGTCTGAGGATGACGCCGAGCCGCGCCACAGGTTTCTCGTCATTCTTTCTAGTCTATGGGGCCGAGGCCGTCCTCCCCACGGACTTAGAATATGGCTCCCCAAGGACCAGGGCGTATGATGACCGAAGCAACCAGATCAGCCGAGAAGACTCGCTGGACCAACTCGAAGAGGCTCGGGACGTTGCCTTACTACATTCGGCACGGTACCAGCAGTCGCTGCGGCGCTACCACGCCCGAAGCATTCGGTCCCGAGGCTTCCAAGTGGGAGACTTGGTGCTTCGCCTGCGATAGGACACCCGAGGGCGCCACAAGCTCACTCCTCCCTAGGAAGGGCCCTTCATCATCGCCAAGATCTTGAAGCACGGAACATACAAGCTGGCCAACGACCAAGGCGAGGTCTACAACAACGCTTGGAACATCCAACAGCTATGTTGCTTCTACCCTTAAGGTGTTTTAAGTCGTTCATGTACCTCGTTTACATACATAAAGGCTAACCGTCAAGGAAGGGTCGGCCTTGCCTCAGCAAAGCCCGACCCTCCCCGCGGAGTCTGCTGCGCACATGGCTGCCCAAGGCCCACCGATGACTCTAGGGGGAGCTACCCGAGGGGACGTCGTCAAGGTCAAAGGCTCGGCAAAAGCCTGAGATAGCCTCGGACATAGCCACACGGTAGACCTCATTCTGCTCAGCCGCCCGGGCGTGCGCCTTGGCGGACTCATTAAGAGCCCTCTCAAGCTCTGCAGATAGCCGATCAAAATTCTTCAGACACGAGTTGAAGAGTGAAGCGGAATTGAAGTCGCGAAGCAGGCGAGACATACCTTCAGCCCGGGCACGCTCCTGCGAGGCCACGACTTGGGCCGACTGGGCAGATCCGACGGCCACGGCCAGGTCCACCGCAAGGGCCCCGGCCCGAGCAGACACCTCGGCCAGCTGACCCTCAAGGGCCTCCGCCCGGCCCGCGGCCTGGGCAGCCTGGTTACGAGATTGGTCCCACTCGTTGATGTCCTGGCCAAGCTCCAGCTGCCGCTGTTGTGCCTTCGCCCGTGCCAACGCCGCCTCTGCCCGCGCCGCCGCTGCCTCCGCCTTCAGATCATCACAAAGCAGCCGAAGGTCCGCCAGCTCGGTGCCGTGTCGGGCAAGGCGCTCATTAGCCTGGGCAAGCGCGGCCCTCTGGGACCGCAGCGAACCCCAAACGCCGCTCTCGCGACGGATGAACAACGACTTGGCGGTGCTTACATCCGCCAGTTCCTGAGCAAGGAAGACAAGATATTACAAAGAATGCCTTGGTCACATAAGGTACGCGACTGAAATCCTTACCTGGAGGACCCTAGGAACGTCCCTGGAAAGGATCTCCATGGTCGACCGAAGCGACCCCTTCGCCGCCTCGGCATACTCACGGAGCTCATCCCGAGACTGCTCCTCCTACTCATCGTTGAGGACGAGGAGGGGTTTCGAGGTGCCACGGCTCCAGAACCGGAACGCCTGCCCACACCACTCATTGGGGTGGCGCTGCGCGGGGATGAGGATGCCGCCCCCCGAGAAGGGCCGCGACGTTGAGTGCTCCTCCGCCAAGGCGTCGGGTGCCCCTGCAGTCAACACGTCGGGCACCCTCGCCACCGACTCGCTGGGCTCCCCCTCGGCTAAGGTGGCGGGATCCCGGTCGCCGACCTCGGCAACAGCGTTGGCCCCCTCCTCAGGGCCAGGAACGGGGAGGTCGGGGACGGTGGACGGCTCCACGGGCGAATCAGCAACGACCGCGGCAGAAGTCGACGCCGGCACCGGTGACACGTCAGGCGGGCTTGGAGCCACGGCCGCGTCAGCAGCCCCCCCCGGCACGACAACCGCCCCGATGAAGGGGTCGGCCTGGGAGGCTAGCTCCATGGCAGCTCGTGCCACCTAGCCCCCCCGCTCAAGAGCATCCTATGCGGAGGCCACCCAACCAGCATGGCGCGCCGCGGCACCGGCTACAGATGCCGGCACCGTCTTAAGGGCCTTCGTGGGGGTCAGGCCGGTCAGACCCTGCCTCCGCTTGCTGAAAGGAAGAGAGAAAGCAAGTTCGAGACACGCGACGAAAGAAGCTAAAACAGAGGCATTCTCAGACACTTACCCGCTCCGGACCAAGGCCAATCGTGCCTGCGGGGAGGTCCCTCGGGCCTCGGGCCCCGCGGGCGCTGCCAATGGTTGCCCCGCCACTGACTTCGGCGCCGCTCCCACCTCGGGCGCCCGAGGCGTCGGAGGAGCGACCTGCCCAAGCGTCGCCGCAACATCCGGAGGGTTGACCTCCTGCGCAGCCGGTATTAGCACTTGCCCCTGGAGGACAGAAGGGTCGGCCTGACTCCCTGGAGTCAACACAGCCACCTCGACCGAGGGGTCAAGTGCCCCCTCGGCCTGCCTTCGCTCCTCGGACTGGGATCCCGATGTCCCGGCCTCGGGCACTGATGGTACCAGCCCACTTGGAGGCTGGCACGGCAACCCCTGGCCCGGCCCCAGGTCCGGGCTGAGGCCAAGATGGGCCACCATGTCGTCATCCTCGTCATCATCATCGTCATCATCGTCGTCGGGCGTCTCCAGCGATGGCTCCCTCGGGAGCCCGTCCCTCTCTTGTCTCCGACGACGCTTCTCCAAGGTGTCTCGAGCTCGCATCCGCTCGCGAGCCCGAGCCTTCTCCGCGTCCTTCTTCTTCTCCTCCGTGGCGACCCTCCGCGCGGCTCGGTCCACCGCGTCCTCCGGGACCTGCGGCGGGGCGGGTTTGTAAAAACTTAACCCCTGGAAGAGCAAAGACCCCAACAGTGGGAATCGGAGGCAACTCGGCATAGTACGGGAGAAGGATCGGATACTTACCAGGGAAACATACCCATGGTCGGGACGCATCATAGGTGGGTAAGGGCGCCGGCCTCCAGCCTCCCTACCGTACCCGCTACCCGCCTGTGGAGGTCGTCGTCAGGGAGGGAGGCCGAGGACATCTGCAAGCCCTCCAGATCGACCCCGGTCTCATCTTCGAGAGCTGCAACCATCGCTCTGCCAAAGGGAGCACCCTCCGGCGATGGATGGCGCCAACAACCTATGCAGCGGTAAGGCCCCCGGCTCGTAACTTCTGCAAGGCTTGCAGAATAGGCTGGAGCTTCTCCTGTTTCTCGCGCGTGGCACCCCAGCGCCAGTTGCTGCCGACGGCGGTCACCACTCGTTGAGAAAACGACGGAAGCCTCCTGTCGTCGTTCCGGAGATAAAACCATCGGCGCTGCCACCCCTTGTTCGAAGACACAAGGATGGCAGGGATGTACTGCTGCGCGCGCCCCTACCTCAGCTGGAGGGTGCAGCCACCGGCCCGCACCGCCATATGGACCTTCTTCGCGTCCGTCGTTAGGGCAAAGAGCTCTGCAGAGAAGAGGTGGGTCCACAGATCCCAGTGAACCTCGATCCCCAGAAAACCCTCACAAACCGTCGCGAAAATGGTCGCTTGCGCAATGGAGTTGGGGTAGAGGTTGTGCAGCTCCACCCCTTAGTGGTGCAGGAGCGCCCGCATAAAGCGGCTCGCTGGCACTCCAAACCCCCGCTCATGGAAGGCGATGAAGCTAACCACGTACCCCGGCGGCGAGGAAGGGACGACCTCGCTCGGGGCCATCCACTCCGGCTGCGCCGCACCAGAGAGGGGACAGAGCAGACCATCAGCGACGAGGGCCTCTAGATCCTTTGCGACGACGGTGGAGGAGGGCCACGGGTCGCGCGGCGGGACAACGGTCACCCTGTCAGCCATCACCGAATGGAGGTGGTGGAGGCGAAGGAGATGAGGTGCGCGGTTTCCTTTTCCCAGGCTACTCTCTTAGGTTGCGAAAACCAGAGCAAAAAGGCAGGCGCAAATGGCAGAGTGACGAACCACTGTCGGCTCCCTTCCAAATATATAAAGGCCCAGGCGAGGACCGTTCAAAACTTCGCCCGAACTCATCGCAAAATTCAAAACTCGAAGATAAAGCGATCTTCCCATTCCTCAAATGGCTCGCACACGCAACGGGCGCCGCGTGGATCGCCCGTCCCTCCGCATTAACTCCCCGACTGTTGGGGGCCTTCGGCTTCCGAAGGTCCTCAAAAACATGATTTAACAATGTTTTCCAAGTGGAATATGTGAACCGGTATCTTCGGAATCGGGTCATGAGTATACAAGAGTATGGTTACTACGAAGCCTGAGCGAGACGGAAAGCGATTATGACGAAGGATAAGATGATCACGAAGCTGTGCGTAGAAAAGCTTCGGCATGATAGCAGAGAAGAGGAACCGACGTAAAGATGAAAAGGCAAATTAGACCCCGAAGAATTACTATAGAGTTATTGATAAATGTAAAGGGCACAAATGTAATTCTACACGGGCTGCGTCCCTTGCCTATAAATAGATGAACAGTACTCCCGTATTGTTCAGGCTGACTCAGCATTCGCTTTCTGCATCACGCCTGTACCCTTACTTTCCGTTAATCCGAAGGTACATTTATGATTTGTTATTTTGAGGATGATAATGTAAATAAATACAAGTTGATAATAATATATAAGTTATTCTTCATATTTGGTATATAAATTCTTCTTTATTATCTATCGAGATTATGAAGGTTTTTTCCTTCATAACCTTCGTCCGGAATTCATTATATCCGAAGGTATATAATGTCTTGAAGGACGAAGGATTTTAATATTTAACACTTTTTATGTTGCCTTGTTCTTAACTCTTAGCATTTGAGAACAAGTCCCCAACATTGGCGCCCACCTCCGGTGAACTCACTTCCATTTTTTGAGTTTTGAACACCTTCGGCAAGCATCACCTTCGTCATGCCGCCAAAGAAAGCTTCAGCAACAGGGGCTGCCGCTCTGCAGCCGCTGGATCCCAATCAGGATGTCCTTTCTCTTAGGGAGGCCCGAAGCCAGAAGAGGAAGGCCACCAGTCCGACGCCTCCGGAGGATGACTTGGATCAAGAAATCCAAAAATTGGAGATGCTCCATCAACAGGTCCATCGGAAGAAGGAAAAGATGGCTTGTCTAGCTGATATGCAAAGGCAGATAGACGAAGCCTCTGAAGAAGTTCGTCATCTTGCTCAAGATGACCAGAACCGAAGGCCTCTGCGCAGAGAGCTTCATCAGGAGGGCTTCTACAACAAGGACGATTGGTATGAGGATTTCCATCATGGAAATTTTGCTTTTGATGATACTTCTCCCTGTCAACAGAACTGCAGGCTACACCTTGGCCCCAGTCTTACAAGCCCACCCCAGCTCCCCATGTACGATGGTCATTCAGACCCGAAGCAATTTTTGATGAGTTATGAAGCAACCATATCTTCGTATGGTGGCAATACTGCAGTCATGGCAAAATCTTTCGTCATGGCTGTCAAGAGTGTTGCACAAACCTGGTACTCCTCTCTTCGGTCAGGAACAATCACCTCATGGCAAAAGCTGAAGGACATGCTGATAACCAGCTTCCAAGGGTTTCAAACGAAGCCGATCACTGCTCAAGCTTTATTCCAGTGCACCCAGGACCACGAAGAATACCTTCAGGCGTATGTCCGAAGGTTCCTACGTCTGAGGGCACAGGCACCAACAGTGCCCAATGAAATTGTCATCGAAGCCATGATTAAGGGGCTTCGGCCGGGACCTTTAGCTCAATACTTTGCCAGGAAGCCTCCTCAAACTTTGGAGAAGCTGCTCCAGAAGATGGACGAGTATATTAGAGCTGACAATGACTTCCGTCAAAGAAGGGAGGAAGCATACAAGTTCTCTGAAATGACCAGGAGCTTCGGAGGAAGATTCCATCCGAGGCATGTCAGGTCAATTCACAACTCTACTCAGAGTGATGATAGAGGGAGTCAACAGCAAAGGCCACAGTACTCCTCGCAAGCTTCGGGGCAGCAGCAAAGCTCTTTCCGGCCGCCAGCTCCAAGGGGCAGAGGCGCAAAGGGCTTCGGAGGAAGATTTGGGGATCAGCCAAGGAAAATTTATTGTCTATTCTGTGGTGAGGACAAGGGCCATACCACCACGATGTGCCATGTTACCATCCAGAAGCAAAAGGAGATAGCAGAAGCTGCAGCACAACAGAGTCAGCCGAAGCAAGTCATGCATACTGCTTCGTACCATTCGCCTTACATTCCAGAATATGTAAGCAACCACCCTGCAGCTTCTGTTGCTTCGGCAAGCTAACCCCAAGCATCTTGGCAACAACCTCTACCTCCACCACCAACACAACGCGGCCAGCAGCCAGAAGGGAGTTAGCACACTCACCTCCAACGGGACTTCAGAGAAGAGTCCGAAGCTCGCACAGTCAATAGCACTGTGCTAGAGTCGAAGCATATTTACTAAGAAATATCCTACCCTAACAGCAGTTTTTTGCATTCACTATTATTTTCTTTTTAATAAGGAACACTTATGGGAGGCTTAAGTGCTTTTTTGTCGTTTTTAATCTCTTGTAACAGTTTCGCTTTTTATCATAATGAAAATATATCTTCTCCACAGGCTTAAGTTGCCGAAGCATAAGAATTCATGGTGGCAAGGAGGACCTTTGAATTGTCAAAAATTTTGTTCTAAGGAACGCAGCGTAATTTCGCCGAAGCAGCAAAAAGTTGTTCCCAAGGGAGCGCAGTGTAAGTTTTTTGCTCAAAAGTCGTTCCGAAGGGAATGCAGAGCTTACAACGAAAAAATAAACGCTGATTCCGCTGAAAGTAAAAGGCGAAGAAGCTCCTAAGGGAGGCTTACAGCGAAAAATAAACGCCGATTCCGCTGAAAGTAAAAGGCGAAGAAGCTCCTAAGGGAGGCTTACAGCGAAAAATAAACGCTGATTCCGCTGAAAGTAAAAGGCGAAGAAGCTCCTAAGGGAGGCTTACAGCGAAAAATAAACGCTGATTCCGCTGAAGTAAAAGGCGAAGAAGCTCCTAAGGGAGGCTTACAGTGAAAAATAAACGTCGACTTTCGGCAAATATCACTTTGCATAACATCACATCATTACATCATTCGCATAGCATAACATCATACATCATACTGCATCAACAACGCAAAGAAGGGGGTCCCAGTATCGACGTTCGAAGATTGTTTCGAAGAAATAGTGACAGGGCACAAAAAATAGCTATTGAAGAGTTATACTTTCGTCAAATGGAAACATCTATTGGTTATTAATTTTACGAGGATTGGTTACTGATCATATGAGAACACGGATATTATTTACGAAGCATGAAAAGAAGGGAAGGTGTTTTTTCGCCGAAGGCTCAAAAACGGTATGTATATGAAGTTTCATGCATCATAAAGAATAGAATCATAAATAGTTAATATGTTACATTCAAAGTTACAAAATATTACACATGTTTATCAACAAACATTATATTCTAAATGTTTTTACACCAGCATCTAATCTTCCCTTAGAACTACTTCTGCAGCTTCGTTTAGTAGCTAATCAACAACTTTATCCATGATGGCTTCAGCCATTTTCCTAATTTTGTCATCCCATTTTGTGTGGGGGCCCGCAGATGGCTCAGCAGGTTCTGAGGGAGGAGAAGATACGGCTATATTACTATTACAAACTGTGAACAAGTTCGAAATCAAAAAATTACAACGAAGAGTCAAAAACCACTAGTTGATACCTATTTGCCCTTCAGGCTCTGCACTTTTCTCAGCGGCCTTTGCTATTTTTCTAGCATCATGAATGCCTTTTTCGCTTTTTCGTATAATTTCTTGGGCCATTTCCTGACCACCATTGTCCCAGATGTCGGTGAAAAATTTTCCACCGACCAGGCTTGCTTCGGCCGAGGGGTCTTTTATATCTTCAGAGGATAAGGCGGCTTCGGATTGTGCCAAAAATTTCACATGCTCACAGCCTTTCCTCTCCAAAATGGTAGCAATCTCCCTGGCACCCGAGAAGGCACATATGTCTCCGTGGCTATTCAAAATTTCTTTGAAGGCCTCAGCTTCGTGACTGATCCATGTGATTGGGCCCTCGGGGTCACCCTTTATGAAGTTCTCTTCATTTGAAAAAGCACCAACGCTGGCGAAACTGGTTTTTACTTTTTTAACGCATTCTATAGATTTCTCATATCATCTTTTCTTAGATGCACGAAGCTCTTCAACGCTTTTTTCCAAATGGTTTGCCCATTGTTCACTGATTTCTCGTTTTGTTTCTTCAAGTGTGCGTTCCTCTTTAGCTCGGGCTAGTTGTTTTCGGAGATCTTCAATTTCACGCCTCTGAGCCTCAGCTTGAACTTTAAAAGTAGCTTCGTCTTCTTTTATTCTATCTATCAATGAATGCAATATTTTATCTTTTTCGAGACCTTCGTTCCTTAGTTCAATTACTTCGGAACGAAGGTTGCTCAGGGCCATAACACACCCTTCATCTTCGGCATGTTTTTGGGCCCTGAGGGCATTGCTAAGTATAAGGCCCTGCAAAGAAAAATGTGTGTGCGTCAATAAATTCAAGCAAACAAAAAATTTTGATTTCAAGAAAAAATACGAAAACCTCATTCTGTGCACCTTTAAGCTATTATATGCGAGGCTGTCGGCTAGCTCGTTTTTCGACAGCACAGAGAGCCCGTCTTCTAGAGTTGGGAATCCAAAGCTCTTGTTCATCTCCCGACAGACAGAAATCTCCTTGCTGTCAGGGAGACAATACAAAAAGTCTTCTTCTCCACTGCCGTTGAATATCAACGCCCCTTTGGATATTTCAATTTTTGGGCGTAAAACTGGGCCTCTTGCTGTTCTTTTTTAGTCAACTTTTTCCCCGAAGCATGACGTAGAATATAATCCAAGGCTTCGGAAGATGCTTCGGGGGCGGCAGTACCAGTTTCTTCAGCCGAAATTTGTTCTGCTGTTTCTGTTTCTTCAACTTCCAAGGATTTCACCTTGGTGGGCTCTGAAGGCCCAGCATCAGTCTCAGACTGATGTTTTGAAGTTTCGGTATCAAATGCTTCAATATGCACTTCGGAGCATTCATCAATTTTCTTCGGAGTTGTGCTTGAAGACTTAATTGTCTCCAAAACATTCAGCACATTAACCATCCTTTTTCTTTTTGGGGTCACTGCTGGTCCCTTTTGGCTTTTTGCTGCCTCAATTTTTGCTGAAGGACTTAGAATGTAATACCTAAATTTGTAACTCATATGAAGAGAGACTATCTTCTTTATTTATGTCTGTGTACCATCTTTAGTAATATCACATGAGAATAAACACCATAAAAAGGGGGATTGAATGACCAATAACACCTAAATAAATCATGCATCATGCTGAGTTTTACTTGATTGTGCATTTGTGGCTAATAAAATAAAGGCATTGTTAATCTATTAATGGACACATGGATTTAAATTCTATTGTTGGAAAGCAAAATTCTAAAGAAATGTGGAGAAAAGGAAAATCATTAGCCATCACCAAATAAAATTTCTTAAAAATAAATCAATTCATATCATGTCATATTCAAGGGTAATATTTAAGTTGAAGACAAGTTGACCACGGAATTCGAATTCAAATTCAAATTAGAGATGTAAAATGAAGTTTAAAAGGAGAAATAAAAATAAAAAGGGAAGAGGTGCCTAATTGGGCCTGGGTATTCCAATCTGGCCCACTATTTCTTAACACCCGCGCGGCCCACTGGCTGCGCTGCGTTTCAGCAGTGGACGGCGCCGACACCACGGCCCCACCTGTCATTCAGCTTAAGCGCGCCTCTAGCCGACCCACTGACTCACGGGCCCGCTCGGTCAGCTTCTGTTGCCTCACAGGCCCAGGTCACCAAGTCACTAGCTCATGGGTCTGACTTGTCAGAACCATCTTCTCCGCTGAGTTCGCTCGCACGGTGTGTGCTGGATGGATCTGCTTGGCTTGCGCGCGTGTACTGCGCTGATGTGTGGGACCACTCCGAACCCTGTAGATCTTCCCGGTCCGCGCTTGCGGCAGCTTCTCCGCGTGTGCCGCTCGATTCGTCAACAGCTCAACTACCATACGTATCGACCGGGGTGTGGGCAACAACCTCGTCGCCTGTTCGTAACAACTCCCTCCGCGCTCCTCCGAAGTCCGCGGACGCGAGGGATCCTCCGCAGATGGCACTGAGTAGTTGAAATCGGCCCGGAGTAGACTTCCCCTCACCATGCGCTGCGGCACCACTCGCCCGGGAAGACCGCGTCGTGCGCAACAGACTCCACGCACGGACGGGGGAAAGGTCCCTATTCCACTGGAGCTGGAGCCTGCAACGGATCTGCCCCAATCTGGCCTCCTATAATACCTAAGCCTCTGCCCCTCCTTGCCCGACTAGCGCCCTTAGCCCAGCCGCGAACAGCACCGGGAGCCGCCCGCGTCGTTTCGGTCTTCGATCACTGCTCGGTGTCCACATGGTGGCCTTGGGTGATCTACGAGGCTCATAGAACGCGTCCATTGCCGTTTCGGGCGAAATCGTGAGCGTGGCGATGCTGAATTGCTCACCGGAGATCGCATGGCGTCGCCAAACTGCGCTCCACCATGGCTGGCATCGTCTGCTACCCCAATCTGTGGTATGAACCCTCCACTGTGCCCAAATCTAACTCCTCCTTGCGTTTCACCAGTTAACCGTGAGTTCTGGGGTCCAGGAGCTCGGGCGGGGTTGCGCCACGAATGGCGCCACCGTCCCTGGTGGGCGGCGCCGCCGTGGCTTGTGTCTGGGGGAGAAGGAGAACGCAGGGGCCGTTGATCGATGGTTGGACGGTGTGGATTAGATCACCGTACCCCCCCCTTCTTTGAGACGTCCTCTGGCCATTAGATCCCTATTGGACGGCTCTGATTGGCTTCCCTGTACCGGTTCGGTTGAGCGTAATCTCGACAGTGCGATCTTGATCCAGTGGCTAGGGCGCGTAGCGATTCACTTGATGTCTAGATCTAATACGGGCCCTCGGTTTTGAATCTAGCGGCCGAGATCTCACCGTACCCCTTCGCCTCGTGCTTTTGCTAAAGAAGCCCTGGCGAATTTCAATATAAACCCGCCGTCCTGGGGGCACTATTCACTGAGTCTGTGGAGTCTTGCGCCAGAGCCCCTGCGCTTCCTAGGAATTGAGGCCCACTCCAGGGAATTATAAAACCAGAGAAAATAAATCAGAAATGTATTATTAGTACAAAAATAATTGCTGAAACTTGTTTAAATTGTAGAAAATGCATATGAACTCTAAATTGGTCCATTCCAGTTCCTAAATTTTCATAATATTATTGTCTATCCATTTGTACCACTGTTTTTACATGAAATACACATTAAAATTTATTTCTCACTTAACCCTATATTAAATGCATAAAACCTTAGAAAATCCATAACTTAAAATCTATACCTCCAAATTTAATGATTCCAGTTCCTGTGATCTTATTTTAATGCCTAGTTTATTACTGTATATTCTATTTGCATGTTTGATGTGATGTTAATTTATGCTATGCTATGTATGTATTGTGTTTACGCGAGTAGACGAGCAAGCCACTGTGGAATCTGAGGTTCAGCAAGTAGAGACTGCTGAGTAGGAGCTCGTGGAAGGCAAGTTGTGCCCTTGATCACTTCTTTTACCCATTCATGTTCTTATTATTCATAATGATCTGCATAGGTTAATTTTGATGGGACCCAATAGGATACCCTAGATTTGACTATCTCTATGCCTTGTTTCACCACTGGTTCTACTACTAAACTTTTGGGTAGTACATGCTATTGCTTTATGTGGCTTTGGGTATAGAGATATTCATCACTCCTTTTTACACTTGTTATTATCTGTTCATTATTTTATGTTCATGATAAGATCATTATGTTAATGGGAACATGGAGAACCACCCGGGAAAACAGTGCTACCACAAGGGTTTAATGGGACGCCCTTGGCTGATTAACTAGGAAAGCTAGTGAAGGGCTACCTTACCCGAAAGGGGCAAGGGCAGTAGGGGAGTGGTCAGTGTAGGGAGGTCCTTGGGTTGATTTTGTTGCGATGGCAGTCAGACAAGAACCCTCCACTGGAGCTTCCTATAAACTGTAGCGGGTAGTTTGAAGCTAGTGGAACTTTGTAAAGGCCTCGTAGTGGTACCCTGCCTCGCTTCCTAGGTAGAGGTATGGAGTCTAATCAACTCCGTGGCAAATGGGTAACACGACTTGTGGGTAAAGATGCGCAACCCTTGCAGAGTGTAAAACTGGTATACTAGCCGTGCTCACGGTCATGAGCGGCTCGGATACTCACATGATTAATTTATGGAACTTAAACTTAATCTGTCATTTCATTGCATTTGGGATTATCTTATTATTACTTTAACTTATTATTACTATGGTTTGGTATTTATTTAGACTTAGTAACTGCTAATAAAATTTTGACCAACTTATAAAAGCAATGCTCAGCTTCAGCCTTTATTTCATTGATCAACCTTACACTTCATGAACTCCCACGTTTGGTGAGTTCATGCCACATTATTCCCCACGACTTGTTGAGCTATGAACGTATGTGAGCTCACCCTTGCTGTCTCACACCCCCCCACAGGAGAAGAGCAGGTGGTTCAGGAGGAGCCACAAGGCAAGGAGTATGATCTGATCTAGGTGGCGTTTCTCAGTTGACATTGGCGCCGACGATCCTTAGTTCGTTTTATGTTTATTCTTTTATTTTGTATTAAGTCTTCCGCTATGTAATAAATATTCTGATGTTTTATGACATTTATCTCTATACACTCTGTTATTATATATGTTGTCTTCTTGGCGCATGTATGAGATGCACCCGGCTTTGTTCCTTAAAACCGGGTGTTACAGAAGTGGTATCAGAGGAAATGTTGACTGTAGGACGAAACCTAGATAGAAATGGACAAACTCTTACCTACTTACCTTACTCTGATTCTTTCTATACTTATCTTGATCCTGTCTCACCTTCTACTGCTCTACTCTGATCACTCTTACCTTCTCTACTCTAAGGCAAGATGGATTTCACACCTTGAATCCTACATTTATGACCTTCTTAAGAGATAGGGAACCTAAGACGAAAATAAAATTATTTTCTCTATTAAAAATGTTGGTTGATTGTTCTGATGATCAATGCCTGATTTGCTTCTTTGATTGATTGAAATAGTATAGACGGGCATCTTAGCATGTACCACCATAAGCTAATGAATTAGCTTTAGTAGGTAAATTACCAATCTGCTTAGCTAATAAACCCCCGCAGTAACATTCCTCGTAATTACTCGCCTTGTCTATAATTCTTCCTTTCTTACCCTGTGTTTCTAACCCAGATGGGCTACCCCTATAGTGTTAGAAGAGAGCACTATAGATGTGATCCTTGGTATGTCATGGTTAAGAAAGGCAAAGGCAGTTTATACACTGTGCTAAGGGAACCATAGAACTCACCAGTTCCAAAGGACAAAGATTTGAAGTTGAAGTTGAAGTTGCAGTAACTATTACCATCAGACTAGCAGCATTCTTAGTAGATGAGAAGTTTGTTGGTGACAACATCCGTGTGGTTAGAGATTTTCCGAATGTCTTTCTAGAGGAGTTACCAGGGATGCCATCGGATAGGGAAGTTGAGTTTGTTATTGATCTTTTACCTGGAACTGCCCCTATTTCTAAACGACCATACAGGATGGCTGTAGAAGAACTGAAGGAGCTTAAGAAACAGTTAACAGAGTTGCAAGAGGCTGGGTACATTCGTCCGAGTTCCTCACCTTGGGGAGCACCGGTTTTGTTTGTACAGAAGAAGGATGGATCGCAGCGGATGTGTGTGGACTATAGATCTCTTAATGATGTTACAGTGAAGAACAAGTATCCGTTACCCCGTATTGAGGATTTATTTGATAAGATGCGAGGTGCTAGAGTATTCTCGAAGATTGATCTCCGATCGGGATACCATCAGATGAGGATTAGGCCATCAGATATTCCTAAGACGGCTTTCTCGACTCGATATAGATTATACGAGTTCACTGTTATGTCATTTGGATTGACCAATGCACCAGCTTATTTCATGAATTTGATGAATAAGGTGTTTATGGAATATTTGGACAGATTCGTCGTGGTGTTCATCGATGATATTCTTATCTATTCTAAGAATGAAAGCGATCATGAACAACATCTAAGGTTGGTGCTACAGAAGTTGCGAGATAATCAACTCTATGCTAAGTTCAGCAAGTGCGAGTTTTGGATTGACAAGGTGCCATTCCTTGGTCATATTATTTCTAATGGAGGAATAGCAGTGGATCCTGCTAAAGTGAAGGAGGTAATGGAGTGGAGAGTGCCCACTACAGTTACTGAGATTCGAAGTTTCTTGGGACTCGCAGGATATTATCGGAGATTTATTGAAGGGTTCTCTAAGATTGCCAAGCCTATGACATCGCTTTTGGAGAAAGGAAGAGAATTTAAGTGGGATGAGAAATGTCAAGAGAGCTTTGATCAATTGAAGGAGAGATTGATGTCACAGTATTGGTTATGCCAAATCTACAGAAAGGATTTGATATCTACTGTGATGCATGTGGCCAAGGACTTGGATGTGTGCTCATGCAAGAAGGACATGTGATCACTTATGCGTCTCGTCAGTTGCGGAAACACGAATTGAACTACCCCACTCATGATTTAGAGCTGGCAGCAGTTGTGCATGCACTTAAGATTTGGAGACACTACATTATGGGAACTAAGTGCCAAGTATACACGGATCATAAGAGTTTGAAGTATATATTCACTCAGAAGGATCTCAACCTTAGACAACGTCGTTGGTTGGAGCTTATTAAGGATTATGATTTGGAGATTCACTATCACCCGAGCAAGGCAAATTTGGTTGCAGATGCCTTGAGTCGGAAAGAACATGTTCACTCCGCTTTTGTTGTCCAGCTACCCGATGAATTAGCAAAAGACTTTGAGAGACTCAATTTGGGAATTGTTGCTCACACTGAAGGAGTTACCATTGAGTTGGAACCTACCTTGGAGCAAGAGATTCGTAAAGGTCAGGTTGGTGATGCTAAGATTCAAGAGATTAAGGGTCTGATTACGGAAGGTCGAGTTCTAGAGTTCACGGAGGATGAGCAAGGTACCATATGGTTCAAAGATCGGATATGTGTTCCAGAGATTGATAGCCTCTGTCAGGCTATATTGAAAGAAGCTCATGATTCTGATTATTCTATCCACCCTGGTAGCACTAAGATGTATCAAGATTTGAAGCAAAAGTATTGGTGGTATGGACTGAAAAGAGATGTTGCTGCCCATGTGGCTAAGTGTGATGTGTGTCAAAGAGTCAAGGCCGAACCTCAAAGACCCGCTGGACTATTGCACCCATTGAAGATACCCGAGTGGAAATGAGAAGAAATTGGTATGGATTTTATTGTTGGACTACCCCGCACCCCTGCTGGGTATGACTCTATTTGGGTAATTGTGGATAGATTGACCAAAGTGGCTCATTTTATACCTGTGAGGACTAATTATACCATAGCCAAGCTAGCAGAATTGTATATGATTCGGATAGTTTGCCTACATGGTGTGCCTAAGAAGATCGTGTCTGATCGAGGATCGCAGTTTACTTCTCGATTTTGGAAGAAGTTGCATGAGAGCTTGGATACAAAGTTGAATTTTAGTTCAGCCTACCATCCCCAGACTGATGGACAGACAGAGAGAACTAACCAAGTGCTGGAAGATATGTTAAGAGCTTGTGCTCTCAAGCATGGTGGCAGTTGGGAGAAGAGCTTACCCTATGCTGAGTTCTCTTATAATAATAGTTATCAAACCAGTTTGAAGATGTCACCGTTTGAGGCTCTGTATGGTAGAAAATGCAGGACTCCACTGTATTGGGATCAAACCGGAGAAAGACAGTTCTTCGGGCCTGAGCTTATTCAAGAGGCAGAAGAACAAGTTCGAATGATAAGAGAAAATTTGAGGGTTGCACAATCAAGGCAAAAGAGCTATGCTGATAATAGGAGAAGACTGCTGGAGTTTAAGGAGGGTGATCATGTCTATTCGAAGGTGTCACCACTCCGGGGTATGAGGAGATTTAAAGTTAAAGGAAAGTTGTCCCCTCGCTTCATTGGACCTTTCTTGATCTTAAAGCGAGTGGGAGAAGTTGCATATCAACTGGAGTTACCCGATCATCTGTCAGATGTACATGATGTATTTCACGTGTCTCAGCTAAAGAAGTGCCTCAGGGTACCTGAGGAGCAGCTACCACTGGAGGACCTTAGTGTTCAAGAGGATCTAACTTATACTGAGTACCCCATCAAGATTTTGGATACTTTGACTCGAGTTACAAGGAATAAGGTGATAAATATGTGCAAAGTACAATGGCGTCACCATGGTGAAGATGAAGCAACATGGGAAAGAGAAGAATAGCTTCGTATAGACTTCCCCCATCTTTTCCTTAGTTCTTCTTAAAATCTCGAGGACGAGATTATTTTTAAGGGGGTAGGATTTGTAATACCTAAATTTGTAACTCATATGAAGAGAGACTATCTTCTTTATTTATGTGTGTGTACCATCTTTAGTAATATCATATGAGAATAAACACCATAAAAAGGGGGATTGAATGACCAATAACACCTAAATAAATCATGCATCATGCTGAGTTTTACTTGATTGTGCATTTGTGGCTAATAAAATAAAGGCATTGTTAATATATTAATGGACACATGGATTTAAATTCTATTGTTGGAAAGCAAAATTCTAAAGAAATGTGGAGAAAAGGAAAATCATTAGCCATCACCAAATAAAATTTCTTAAAAATAAATCAATTCATATCATGTCATATTCAAGGGTAATATTTAAGTTGAAGACAAGTTGACCACGGAATTCGAATTCAAATTCAAATTAGAGATGTAAAATGAAGTTTAAAAGGAGAAATAAAAATAAAAAGGGAAGAGGTGCCTAATTGGGCCTGGGTATTCCAATCTGGCCCACTATTTCTTAACACCCGCGCGGCCCACTGGCTGCGCTGCGTTTCAGCAGTGGACGGCGCCGACACCACGGCCCCACCTGTCATTCAGCTTAAGCGCGCCTCTAGCCGACCCACTGACTCACGGGCCCGCTCGGTCAGCTTCTGTTGCCTCACAGGCCCAGGTCACCGAGTCACTGGCTCATGGGTCTGACTTGTCAGAACCATCTTCTCCGCTGAGTTCGCTCGCACGGTGTGTGCTGGATGGATCTGCTTGGCTTGCGCGCGTGTACTGCGCTGATGTGTGGGACCACCTCGAACCCTGTAGATCTTCCCGGTCCGCGCTTGTGGCAGCTTCTCCGCGTGTGCCGCTCGATTCGTCAACAGCTCAACTACCATACGTATCGACCGGGGTGTGGGCAACAACCTCGTCGCCTGTTCGTAACAACTCCCTCCGCGCTCCTCCGAAGTCCGCGGACGCGAGGGATCCTCCGCAGATGGCACTGAGTAGTTGAAATCGGCCCGGAGTAGACTTCCCCTCACCATGCGCTGCGGCACCACTCGCCCGGGAAGACCGCGTCGTGCGCAACAGACTCCACGCACGGACGGGGGAAAGGTCCCTATTCCACTGGAGCTGGAGCCTGCAACGGATCTGCCCCAATCTGGCCTCCTATAATACCTAAGCCTCTGCCCCTCCTTGCCCGACTAGCGCCCTTAGCCCAGCCGCGAACAGCACCGGGAGCCGCCCGCGTCGTTTCGGTCTTCGATCACTGCTCGGTGTCCACATGGTGGCCTTGGGTGATCTACGAGGCTCATAGAACGCGTCCATTGCCGTTTCGGGCGAAATCGTGAGCGTGGCGATGCTGAATTGCTCACCGGAGATCGCATGGCGTCGCCAAACTGCGCTCCACCATGGCTGGCATCGTCTGCTACCCCAATCTGTGGTATGAACCCTCCACTGTGCCCAAATCTAACTCCTCCTTGCGTTTCACCAGTTAACCGTGAGTTCTGGGGTCCGGGAGCTCGGGCGGGGTTGCGCCACGAATGGCGCCACCGTCCCTGGTGGGCGGCGCCGCCGTGGCTTGTGTCTGGGGGAGAAGGAGAACGCAGGGGCCGTTGATCGATGGTTGGACGGTGTGGATTAGATCACCGTACCCCCCCTTCTTTGAGACGTCCTCTGGCCATTAGATCCCTATTGGACGGCTCTGATTGGCTTCCCTGTACCGGTTCGGTTGAGCGTAATCTCGACCGTGCGATCTTGATCCAGTGGCTAGGGCGCGTAGCGATTCACTTGATGTCTAGATCTAATACGGGCCCTCGGTTCTGAATCTAGCGGCCGAGATCTCACCGTACCCCTTCGCCTCGTGCTTTTGCTAAAGAAGCCCTGGCGAATTTCAATATAAACCCGCCGTCCTGGGGGCACTATTCACTGAGTCTGTGGAGTCTTGCACCAGAGCCCCTGCGCTTCCTAGGAATTGAGGCCCACTCCAGGGAATTATAAAACCAGAGAAAATAAATCAGAAATGTATTATTAGTACAAAAATAATTGCTGAAACTTGTTTAAATTGTAGAAAATGCATATGAACTCTAAATTGGTCCATTCCAGTTCCTAAATTTTCATAATATTATTGTCTATCCATTTGTACCACTGTTTTTACATGAAATACACATTAAAATTTATTTCTCACTTAACCCTATATTAAATGCATAAAACCTTAGAAAATCCATAGCTTAAAATCTATACCTCCAAATTTAATGATTCCAGTTCCTGTGATCTTATTTTAATGCCTAGTTTATTACTGTATATTCTATTTGCATATTTGATGTGATGTTAATTTATGCTATGCTATGTATGTATTGTGTTTACGCGAGTAGACGAGCAAGCCACTGTGGAATCTGAGGTTCAGCAAGTAGAGACTGCTGAGCAGGAGCTCGTGGAAGGCAAGTTGTGCCCTTGATCACTTCTTTTACCCATTCATGTTCTTATTATTCATAATGATCTGCATAGGTTAATTTTGATGGGACCCAATAGGATACCCTAGATTTGACTATCTCTATGCCTTGTTTCACCACTGGTTCTACTACTAAACTTTTGGGTAGTACATGCTATTGCTTTATGTGGCTTTGGGTATAGAGATATTCATCACTCATTTTTACACTTGTTATTATCTGTTCATTATTTTATGTTCATGATAAGATCATTATGTTAATGGGAACATGGAGAACCACCCGGGAAAACAGTGCTACCACAAGGGTTTAATGGGACGCCCTTGGCTGAGTAACTAGGAAAGCTAGTGGAGGGCTACCTTACCCGAAAGGGGCAAGGGTAGTAGGGGAGTGGTCAGTGTAGGGAGGTCCTTGGGTTGATTTTGCTGCGATGGCGGTCAGACAAGAACCCTGCACTGGAGCTTCCTATAAACTGTAGCGGGTAGTCTGAAACTAGTGGAACTTTGTAAAGGCCTCGTAGTGGTACCCTGCCTCGCTTCCTAGGTAGAGGTGTATGGAGTCTGATCAACTCCGTGGCAAATGGGTAACACGACTTGTGGGTAAAGATGCGCAACCTCTGCAGAGTGTAAAACTGGTATACTAGCCGTGCTCACGGTCATGAGCGGCTCGGACACTCACATGATTAATTTATGGAACTTAAACTTAATCTGTCATTTCATTGCATTTGGGATTATCTTATTATTACTTTCACTTATTATTACTATGGTTTGGTATTTATTTACACTTAGTAACTGCTAATAAAATTTTGACCAACTTATAAAAGCAATGCTCAGCTTCAGCCTTTATTTCATTGATCAGCCTTACACTTCATGAACTCCCACCTTTGGTGAGTTCATGCCACATTATTCCCCACGACTTGTTGAGCTATGAACGTATGTGAGCTCACCCTTGCTGTCTCACACCCCCCATAGGAGAAGAGCAGGTGGTTCAGGAGGAGCCACAAGGCGAGGAGTATGATCTGATCTAGGTGGCGTTTCTCAGTTGACATTGGCGCCGACGATCCTTAGTTCATTTTATGTTTATTCTTTTATTTTGTATTAAGTCTTCCGCTATGTAATAAATACTCTGATGTTTTATGACATTTATCTCTATACACTCTGTTATTATATATGTTGTCTTCTTGGCGCATGTATGAGATGCACCCGGCTTTGTTCCTTAAAACCGGGTGTTACATAGAACTTCTGATGTTTTTGTTTCGTCATCCCTCGGTCCTTCTATTTTTTCCATCGCCGACACTTTGGGCAGCCCTTCAATATTTGGCAGGGGAGTTGGTTCTTTACCTTCGGTGGCCGAAGAGGTCTCACCGACAAACTCAGGCACTGTGGCCGGTTCAATACAACGTGGCCGGTGTGTGAGAACCTTTACCCTTTTCCTCTTCGGCGCCGGCTCGCTAGGAGCGGCTGAAGCAGCTTCCTTTGCAGAAGATGTATTCTTTCTTTTTTGACCCCGCGTTGGATAATGGTAGTCGGGGTAGACAAACCCAATTGCATCAAATACTCGGTTGAGTCTCTTCTTCTTTCGGCCTCCGAAGGCCGCTGATAGTGCAGTATCTTCAGCCTTCGAGTATAATCCAAGCAATTCATCACTTACGGCCTCAATACTTTTTAGCCAGTCATCATCTGGCTCGACGAATTTATCTCCATATTAGAATGTGTATTTTAGCCTAACTGATCCACCTTCGTCAGTTTCTCTAACGGTCTCCTTCGGCATTTCCCACTTTTCTGCAAGTGGCCATATTCTGAAGGCAATGTGTTCTTGGACCAAATCCCTTGTCCCAATAAAAGAGCAAACCACGCCGAAGGCTCTCTGGCATTCTTCGGTTGCTTCATTCATTTCCACCTTCGGCCTCCGAAGGTCGAAGCATTGCCAGACGGGGCGCATAATGATGCCTTTAATATCTTCCCGTACTTTCAAGTCATTCTTCACATAAAACTATTCCGTCATCCAGTCGCCGGGCCACCTCTTTCGAAAGGTTGGCACGGGACAGCTTGACCCAGACCGGGCGCCGAAGCTATAACAGCCAAAATTGTTGTGATACTGCTCTTTACCCTAGGGTTTTGTCTCATACAATAGCTCATGTATGTTGCAAAAACTTTTTGCATTTGGTTCTAAACCTTGGCTCCTCACGGCCCAGACGAAGATGCCCATTCATATGATTGCTTCGGGAGTAAGTTGATGAAGGTAGATTTCAAATATCTTCAGTACTTCCACGACAAAACTGCTCAAGGGAAACCGCGGTCCAGCCTTTAAGAAGCTTCGGAAGATTACAACTTCATTCTCTTCGGGAGTAGGCACAGTTTTCTCCCCGTCATCTACCCTTACAGTAGACATGTCTCGAAAGTATCTTCCTCTCATGTTATCAAGATGACTCTATTTAATGCTCGATTTTCCGAAGACTATGTGACTTGGTCGCCACGGCCGATCTTCGGAGTCTTCACCCCCACTTTCTACACCATAGCTGTCACTATCACCAGTGTCTTCAGATAAACCCTCCAAAATCTCCCTAGTGATCTTCTCTGTATTGGTCTTTGCTATTGATTGAAGAAACCCGAGATGCATCTCCTCAGAAAGGCTCAGCTTCGATTCAGCAACAACTTTCTTATCTTCAGACATCTTCGTAAACGCTGAGAAAGTGCTCTCAAATCCGAAGCTTAAAAATTTAAAAAGCCAAGCAAGCGTTGTTGCGCACAGGCAAAAAGTCGAGTGAGCAAGAGCAGATGGCAAGAAAGCGTGCCAAATAAACTCGCGGTAAGCTCTTATTTATACACCTAGTGCGATGAAACTGGAGGGTCCCGCTTGTCAATCACTGTTGCTATTCTAGCAAAGGGAAGGTGTTTTTTCGGACCATCGGCTTAAGGCCTTCGTCCATGTCGCAATATGAATTTATCATTCTAGCAAATTAATATTGCGAGGGGCTACTGTTGGGGGCCTTCGGCTTCTGAAGGTCCTCAAAAACATGATTTAACAATGTTTTCCAAGTGGAATATGTGAACAGGTATCTTCGGAATCGGGTCATGAGTATGCAAGAGTATGGTTACTACGAAGCCTGAGCGAGACGGAAAGCGATTATGACAAAGGATAAGATGATCACGAAGCTGTGCGCAGAAAAGCTTCGGCATGATAGTAGAGAAGAGGAACCGACTTAAAGATGAAAAGGCAAATTAGACCCCGAAGAATTACTATAGAGTTATTGATAAATGTAAAGGGCACAATTGTAATTCTACATGGGCTGCGTCCCTTGCCTATAAATAGATGAACCGTACCGTTCAGGCTGACTCAACATTCGCTTTCTGCATCACGCCTGTACCCTTACTTTCCGTTAATCCGAAGGTACATTTATGATTTGTTATTTTGAGGATGATAATGTAAATAAATACAAGTTGATAATAATATATAAGTTATTCTTCATATTTGGTATATAAATTCTTCTTTATTATCTATCGAGATTATGAAGGTTTTTTCCTTCATAACCTTCGTCCGGAATTCATTATATCCGAAGGTATATAATGTCTTGAAGGACGAAGGATTTTAATATTTAACACTTTTATGTTGCCTTGTTCTTAACTCTTAGCATTTGAGAACAAGTCCCCAACACCGGCGGAGCAGGCGACACCTCTGGCAGGCGAGGCGGGCGTCGCTTCGCCTTCGCCATAATGACCACGTCAAAAAAGGTGCTCGCCTTATTTAAATTCATATCCTTCCCCTCTTCCTCTCTCTCTCTCTCTCTTGCTACAGGGACCAGGAAAGGGGATGTTGTGGAAAGGATCCTTCTTGGCGAAGGAAGCGGGCCCGGAGCCCTCCTACTGATCAGGGGTTCGAAGGCTGGCCCCTCGGAAGGGTTTTGACAGCCGCCCCAGAGCACTCGGACTTCAAGCCCATTACTGATCAAGGGGTCGAAGGCTGGCCCCTTGGAAGGGTTCAATAGCCGCCCCAGAACGCTCGGGCACCGTGCCCATTACTGATCAGGGGTTCGTAGGCTGGCCCCTTGGAAGGGTTCGACAGTCGCCCCAGAGCACGCAGAGTGAGGGATGACTCTGGGTACATCCGTGAAGCGTCCCCAATCCTCTGGGACTCAAATGTGATACAATTACTAGTCCCAGGAGGCTAGTAAACACATTTATACATCAGATGATACCAAATCTGCTTAAACGAGACAAACCTACAAAGGTGGCGAGCAACTTTAAGAGTTGGTCCACAACTCGGGACATATCATCAGAGTGGGGCTGAAGCAGCCCGATATACGCAGCGAAGCAAGTCAGCAGTCCAACAGCCACAGGCAAGGTTGGGAACAGTCGTAACTCTTACCCGATCTCCTTTTTCTGAAAAACATCAAATAAGCAAGGGTGAGTACAAACGTACTCAGCAGCCCACCTTCACCGGCGGAATGGGGAAATCAGATATAATGCATGGAATATGTGGAGCTCAGGATATTTTGCAGAAACATCGATATTTTATGCAGGGTTGTTTTGAAAAACATTTTGTATTTTTTGCAAAGCGCATCCTCTCCAAAAGGGGCAGGAAGTTTTTCAATATTAGAACAAAATCCCCTGGACTAAACCATCCAGGTATCTCAGCAGTTTCCCGCTGGTTTTTATTTTCAAAAACAGCTACTGGACTTCCCGTCCACCATAGCTCACGGCTCAACCGTCGGACCTTTTAAAAACCACTTTTCTCAAAAGCACCTTTTTTTAAAACAAAACGCTAATTGCCATACCACACCAGACTCGTCCATTCCTATGGACACAGACTATTCGAATAGGTTTGAACTCTGCGCAGAGGGGTACACTTTACCCACTAGTCCGGCTCTGCGATCTCATGATCAATGAGACCCGAATCCGAATCTCTTTCTTTCCTCGCACGTCCTAACCTTAACGGTTATACCGGAAGGAGTCAGGCCACCGCCATGTCCAAACCAGACAAAACATTCCCCCTCCTTATCCTCCCGGTGCTCCCCAGCCTTCATAACCCTGGGGTTGGACCGTACGAGTTCAGATTGAGTGACTGCCCACACAGTCTCGAGTGGTTGTACTTATCATGAGTACAGGTAGTGAAAGATGACAAACCGGTCCTTATAAGAGGGGACAATCCTTCTTCTCACGCCTAAACCAGTTGAGCCATCACCTTAGGCCCTCCCCTAAACCAGGGAGTCCCTGATCATCCCTACTCAAAGGTGATAAGGGTGAAAACCCTTCATCATACACATTTTGAAAAGCATTTGAAAACTCACACCTTTTCTCAAATCATTTGGAACAAATATATCAAGGATTGATTGCGGCAAGCGGCTGGGTGGCCATAATAACTTGTCTCAAAATCATATCATGCATAAAATAACAGGTTGAGGGTTGTGGTTGAAAAATCATAGGTAATTTATGCATCAAAGGGATCCAGTGAGCTTGTCGTGCTTATTCGGCGAAGGGGGAAGGGGAGCTCGCGGAACTGGCTTCTAGCTCCACTGCTTGGCGTAGACTTGCAGATCTGGCCTCCACGAGACGGCACGAACGCTCTGATAACTATGCAACATGAATAAGAAAACATACAAACAAGCAAGTATACCAATAAATATTTAGTATAGTGGTCAGAATAGCGATATATGGATGGGTAGAGTCTTGAGTAGAATCTGTGTCATGTTGTGTTGTGATATTACTGGTGGTGGAGTGGAGGTGCTTACCAGGAGGATAGACTGGAGGCGAAGCGACACTATGCGTGTAGCCGGCAGAGCGGAGTAACTGAGTGGGTGGGGTGTTTGCCTTGGCTGAGGGTGTTGAGTGTGTGTGGAGAGGGAGAGGGTAGTTGGGTGTATTTATAGCTGAGTGTATGTGGTGTAGCATAGTGAAGTTCACTGTTGGTGAGAATAGTGACGAATGAATCGTCTGACTTAGTATGAATAGGAGAGTTATAGGCAGAATATGGGACAAGAGTATTTTGGGAGTCTTCTGGAATATGAACCATGCTTAAGGGATGACATGGTTGGATAGGGAACAGTTTGATAAGAATTTAGAAACAAGAATTATTGGAATCTGAGTTTGGAAGCCTGGTTCGAAGGAATCTCAAGGTCAAGCATGCTCAACTTGGAGAAACCTGGGATGGGTGACCAGATGGGAAGTTCCTACTGGAAGGAAAATCACAGTCACCGGAGTTCGTATGACTGGAACATGGGTCTGGCTGGTCTTAGGTGGACTGGACAGCATGATGGATGAGTAGATGAAATTTGGGATGACTGAATGACCGATGAATAGTAATGATGATTAGTAACGATGAATAGTGGCGACGGAAAAGTAATTATAGATATCATCGATGAATAGTAACGATGATGAATAGTAATGATAAATAGTAACAATGATGAATAGTGTATGTGAATAGTAACGATGAATAGTAATGGTGAATAGTGATAGTGAATAGTCGTATGAACAAACGATGAACGATGAATAGGAACTATGAACGAACGGACGAACGAACGATCGGAATTTCGGCAGCATAACGGCAGGAAAAAGATTATTTGGACGAACGGACGGACGAACGATCGAATGATCGGACGAACGAACGATCAGAATTTCGGCATCATAACGGCAGGACAAAGATTATCTGGAAGAACGATGAATAGAGACTATGAACGAACGATGAATGATCGAATGATCGAACGAACGAACGATCGGAATTTCGGCAGCGTAACGGCAGGACAAAGATTATTTGGAAGAACGATGAATAGGGACTATGAACGAACGATGAACGATGAATAGGGACTATGAACGAACGATGAACGATCGAATGATCGAACGAACGAAGGATCAGAATTTCGGCAGCATAACGGCAGGAAAGAGATTATTTGGACGAACGAACGAACGATCGAACGATCGGATGAACGGACGAACGAACCATGAACGATCGGATGAACGATCGAACGATCGGACAAACGAACGAACAAACTAAGAACAGGGGGACGAACGATCGAAGAACGATCGAACAATCCTTGTGTTAGTGTGTGCTTGTGTGGAACATGGAGTGGGTGTGTGTGGGGGGGAGAGAGTTGCCATGAAATGGCTTGGGGTGGGATGAGAGGAGGCCCTTGCCCCTCTATTTATAGCCATGGTGGGGGGATTAGGGGGAGGGATGAGAGGATTAGTGGGAGGATGAGAGGATTAGTGGGAGATTAGCATGTATTTGTCTTGTATAAGTGTAATTAGCTTGTAGAGCTCACCGTATGACACTGGAGGCATACGTATACGTATGGGCATGAGGAAAGTTATGAAGAAAATATTTGTAGGGTCTTGAAAAATGATTCTGAAGGTATTTCTCAAGAGGAAAATATCCAGAGATATATCGGTGGAATATTTGGGCAGTATTTCTGGAAAGAACTTGAAGGGGATCACTAGGGAAATATTTGTAGGATAGTTTGAGGAGGATTTTGGAGATATTATAGATCACTATATTTTATTTGTTGATATCAACTCGCAAACAAACATTTTGAAATGAAACTTAAAATTCATTTTGAATTTAGAGCGAGTTTGAGAAATTTTTAGATTTGAATTTTTGGGATGCTACAGTCTGATACATGGCCGAGGCTCGGCCTACGCTCCCGAGGTACCCTAGGACATTTCCGAGGCCGGCAGGAACGATTTGTAACGGAATCCCACCGGAGGGAGGCATCGAGCCCTCTGACCCTGTCGAAGGGATCTGGGTCCGGCGAATCACCCGCAGGTACTTTTGGAGCGCGCCTCTGGGCCACTAGCCGACCCCTAACGAACGGGGCACGGGCGTCCACTCGGATCACCCGTTAGCAGCTCACTGGAAACACCATGTTCGGCGCCCTCCGAGGGCAACATGGCGCTTTCCCCCCTCCTCCTTGCGGAAAGGCGACGCAGGGGCGTATGGTAAAAGTCGGGAAAGTCCTCGATCGTCCTCTCGCTCCGTGCAGAGGCTCGGGGGTTGCTCTCGCACCCGGCTACGGCCAAAACTGTTGACAGCGTCAACAAACCAGCTTGATAACTTGGAACCCGACCACGCACCTGGGCTACGGCCAGGCCGCATGAGGGAACGATCAGACCGGCCGAAGCACCACGAAAAGCATTCAAACCTCAGAGGAGTCAAACCACTCCTCCGAGGCCTCGGGGGCTACACCCAGCGGGTGCGCTCGCGCGCACCCACCAAAACAAGGCAAAAATCGAGAAAGGCCGGTCCCCTCACCGAAAATGCGGCAAAAGCATCCAAGCGAGTACCAACACTCCCTTCGAGGCTCGGGGGCTACTGTCGGGTACCATAATTAGGGGTACCCCCAACGCTCCTAATCATGGCTGGTAAACACCCTCAGACCAACTGACGGGTGCGGTTCCAGTCAAGGCCTCGTCTACCCAAGGGACGCGATCTCGCCTGAGCCCAACCTCGGGCCGGAGCAGTAATCCCAAACGAGTTCACGCCTCGCCCGAGGGCCTCCTCAGGCAGCGGGCGCCCCCTTGGCTCTCCCGAAGCCCGGCTCGGGCAGGCTTCGTTGTGAAGCAACCTTGGCCAGACCGCCTCACCAACCGACCGCTTCGCAGGCGCATTCGATGCAGGGGATGCCTGACGCCGTATCCTGACACACGCGTCTCAGTCGGCCAGGCCGAAGTGACCACAGTCACTTCGCCCCTCTTCTTTACTGTACTGATGTGACAGGAAAACAACGCCGCTCGCCCTGCTCCGACTGCCGTGTCAACCACCCAGGCAAAGACTGACAACAAGTCATGATCAACCACCGAGTTCGGCCTCGGGCGCAACACGAAGCTCCGCCTCGCCCGACTTCAGGCTCCGGCCTCGGGAGGAGGTTTCTGACTCGGCCTCGACCTCAGGCTCCGGCCTCGGGAGGAGGTCTCCGCCTCGCCCGACCCCCGGACTCGGCCTCGACCTCGGTCTCGGGAGGAATTGCGTCCTCGCCCGACCCCGGCCTCGGCCTCGACAGAAGTCTCCGCCTCGCCCGACCTTGGGCTCGGACCGACCGCGCCAACAGGGGATACATCATTACCCTATTCCTAGCCTGCTCAGGCTAGGAGGAACAAGACCAGCGTCTCATCTGGCTTACCCCGACGACGGGTAATGATGGTGCCCCACGTGCACCATGACGTCGGTGGCTCTCAGCCCCTTATGGCAGTAAGAAGACATCATCAGGACCCTTGCCGGACTGTCAGTTGTACTCCTACAGGACTCAGGCGCTCCTCCGACGGCCACGCTATCACGTGTACAGGGCTCGAACTCTCCCCCGACGGTCACGTTGGCATGTACACAAGGCTTAGGCGCTCCTCTGCCGGACACGTTAGCGCATAGCTACGCCCCCCGTTGTACGTCTGGACCCTCTCCTTGCGTCTATAAAAGGGAGGTCCAGGGCCACCCTGAGGGGGGTTCGCGCGAGGGAAGGAGCGGACGAACTCTCTCTCTCCCTCTCGCGACGCGCTTGTAACCCCTATTACGAGCGGCACCCCTGGTGCAGGATAATACAAGGCTTGCCCCACATCTTGTGTTCCATCCCGCGCCAACCCATCTGGGCAGGGGCACGCAGCGATTTCACTCGTCGGTCCAAGGGACCCCCGGGTCCGAGACGCCGATAGCTAGCTTCTTAGTTTTTAAGAAACTGAGAATCTAATTTCTATGACGCACGTTGGCGCGATGTGAGAGTGTCGCCTGTTCTAATCCAGAGTGAGTTCTGATGACGTCGGTGGTGGCAGCTAGTGCTGGCAGTTGGGTTGTGTCAAGGCGGCCTCATTCAAATCTCATCGTGTTTCAGACTAAGAAGGTCAAAAAAAACTTTTGGCCGCATCGGACCAAAAGGGTCCAAAATAAACTTTTGATCGTATCGTTCCAGTCTAAATAGTAGAAAAGTGGCTTAGTCTTGTCCTAAAGCACATTGTATAATTGTTGGGCCGTGCTTGCCGCAGCCTGACCCATATATTTAAACCACGTAAAATCCAAAATTTACAATCACATAGAGCTCATAGCTTACTAAATTAAAGGTATTAAACAATGCTAGTTTCATTTGACCACGTAAAGTCAAGTACTACAATAATATAAAGTCTATAACTTACTAAATTAAAGAAATTAAACAATATGAACTATATTGGGCCGTGTCAGCCTAAACCCGGTCCATGTGCGTGGGGCTTGCCGGGGGCTAACGGGCCGGAATTTAAGACATAATCCAACCCTCCTTTAGACTATGCTAACTCTGTCTATATTATTTCGTGTCGGACCACAATTTAAGCTCTTATTTTTAGACCTTCCTCATGTTAGGTAATAAGTCCGGCCAATATTTCCAGCACTAGCACCAAGGTGGCCGCACCTGGCAAGTCGATCGGCTCCCTGGAGTTGTTTATCCCGGTCAGAGCCAGCTTTAGTTTCCACTCACCCATGTCGAATGATAGATGGTACGTCGTTTACCTCAATTAGCATATGTTTATATTCGATCTTAGCTGGCCTTTGTATTGTATGCATGCGAGGAGATTTATACGTGAGTCCTTCAGTGACCAGAGACCACTCAAGAGATTCTATGTTTGCATCCACGCTAGTCAAAGCATACCATTTCCCCCCTATATATCTCTGCACCCTCGCACATCCGCATCAAAACGATCAGAAAAAAAAAACCGACGTGGTTGGCATCAGTGCCAGCGCCCGTTCATGCTGGATGACGCGCGCGAAGGTGATTGTGTCCACCTACGACTACGAGGAGCTGCCGCGCCGGCACCGTCCCGTCACCCGCCGTGTCGCGTCATCGTCCGCGACGACGGCCACGCGCGCCAAGGCGTCGGCGCCGAGGCAGGCCGGCGGGTACAGCCGGCGGGCGCTGCTGCTCGCGTACGCACAGCGGCGGCGGCGACGTGCGGGGCGGGAGAGCGGCGCGCCGTTGCTGCTGGAGTGGGGCAAATGGAAGACGGATCATCCCGTAGCTGGCGGCGGCGGTGACGTCGTCGCTGTAAGATGGCCGCCGAATTTGATCTATGTAACTGTTTTTTGTTTGTTTCCACGCACGCACGCACGCACATGCCGGTGCAGGGATTTGATTCGCTTGTGTGTTGGCGGCAGATGAGGTGGATCGGAAGAGATTGGTGCCCCAGGTTGCGGTGCTGCGTCTGGCTCTGGGTAAGGACGTTTCTTCGGCAAGTCGAGAGGGTTAGAGAGAATGCCTCCTGCAAGAACGGCGATACTAGCAGTGTGTTAGATTAGCATGTGCTTAGAGGTAACAATATGCTCTAAATTTTATACTATAAGATTTAAGAATTTGATTGGATTAGGATTGATTCTATTTCTATTTATTTTTTAACTAAAATTTATTTAGTGTCCTACTATTTTGTGAAGAAGCGGATCACGATCCATTACCACTCCTAAGGGCTTGTTTGGATAATCTCAGATTGGAGTGGATTGAGGTGATATATGGTATATTGAAGTGTAATATGAACTAATTTTTCTTTCAATTCCCTTCAATACACCTCAATTCACTTCAATCCCTCTATACCCAAACAAAGCCTAAATGTGCTCGATATAGTGTTGTTGATCGATACTCTTCAACGTAATAAAATGTCACTTTGTCCATATAGTCCCCCAGCCTACTTGTTCTGGCTTCTGAACCAAGAACAAGACAACATAATTATTAAATGTTAGGGATATTCGTCATCGGCGATATCATTTTCGTTCGGATATGATGATCTTCAGACGAAGATCATGAAAGACGCACATTCATCACTTTTCAAGAACAATGATTCATAAAGATGATAAACATTATCCATTCATTTATCAATTCATATATTTATTTCATCATAAATATATGAATAAGATTAATGTTACATTGATACATTCAGCTTGTTCGAAGGTATTGACGCGAGAGCAATTACAATCTAGCGTGAACAGTACGGGGTACTATTCATTCATTTATGGACACAGAACGCAGCCCGGGTAAAAATACATTTATGACCTTGACACGTACACATAATCGTAACATAAATTATCAAGATTAACTAGTCTTTTCCTCTTCAACTTCGATGTCATACTTGACCTTGGTCGCCATCTTAAGCCGAAGCTATCGTCTTTCGGACGTAGCTTCGCCATTCGTTGTTAACGCCTTTAGATAACATCTTCATCTTAAGGACCTTCGGCAGGAAAGAGGATCCTCAACATCTCTTTGTCAATGATATCTTCGTCTTGAGGACCTTCAGCGGAGAAGAAGTCCCCCAACAGACTCTAAATTTTATACTATAATATTTAAGGATTGGATTGGATTAGGATTGGTTCTATTTCTTTTTATTTTTGAACTAAAATTTATTTAGTGCCCTACCATTTTGTGAAGAAGCGGATCACGATCTATTACCACTCCTAAATGTGCTCGATATTGTGTTGCTGGTCGATACTCTTTAGTGTAATAAAATGTCATTTAGTCCATGTAGTCCTCTAGCCGGTTTTGACTGGCACTATGTTGTGCAAGCTGTTATTGGTATCAACATTTTGATATACAAAAGTGAACGTTGGGGTCTAGTTGCCATGACTAGTGCAGATGGTTTGATGAATGTACCTCGTCGTTCAGTTGTTCTACGTGAATATCATGAGGATCTAGTCCTCACGAATCACGATCAATATCTTGCCCGTAGCCGCAGAACTAAGCCCAGGACCACTTTGTTTATTGTTGAACATTCTGACATATCATTCAATATAAAACAATGTGGTTACCAGTTACCCGTCGCACGTTCTCTTTTTATATCAGATACAAGGACGTCACGAACGCACACCACTACATACCACACTTACGTGTTCTCTTTTTTTATCAGTATCGGGGACCATAATTAGGGATACCCTCAAGTCTCCTAATTCTTAGCTGATAACCCCCATCAGCACAAAGCTGCAAAGGCCTGATGGGTGCGATTAAGTCAGGGATCAGTCCATTCGAGGGACACGATCACGCCTCGCCCGAGCCTAGCCTCGGACAAGGGCAGCCGACCCTGGAGGATTTCCGTCTCGCCCGAGGCCCCCCTTCAGCGGCGAACATATTCCCGGCTCGCCCGAGGCCATGCCTTCGCTAAGAAGCAACCCTGACCAAATCGCCGCACCGACCGACCAAGTCGCAGGAGCATTTAATACAAAGGTGGCCTGACACCCTTATCCTGACGCGCGCCCCCAGCCGGCAGAGCCGAAGTGACCGCCGTCACTTCGCCGCTCCACTGACCGGCCTGACAGAAGGACAGCGCCGCCTGCGCCACTCCGACTGCGGTGCCACTTGACAGAGTGAGACTGGCAGGCAGTCAGGCCCTGCCGAAGGCATCGTAGGAAGCTCCGCTTCGCCCGACCCAGGGCTCGGACTCGGGCTAAGTCCCGGAAGACGGCGAACTCCGCCCGACCCAGGGCTCGGACTCGGGCTAAGTCCCGGAAGACGGCGAACTCCGTCCGACCCAGGGCTCGGACTCGGGCTAAGTCCCGGAAGACGACGATCTCCGCCTCGCCCGACCCCAGGGCTCGGACTCGGGCTAAGTCCCGGAAGACGGCGAACTCCGCTCCGCCCGACCCAGGGCTCGGACTCGGGCTAAGTCCCGGAAGACGACGAACTCCGCCCGACCCAGGGCTCGGACTCGGGCTAAGTCCCGGAAGACGGCGAACTCCGCCCGACCCAGGACTCGGGCTAAGTCCCGGAAGACGACGATCTCCGCCTCGCCCGACCTAGGGCTCGGACTTGGGCTCGGCCCCAGAAGACGACGAACTCCGCTTCGCCCGACCCCAGGGCTCGGACTCCGCCCCGGCACCAGCCGGCAATCTCCGCCTCGCCCGACCGGGGGCTCGGACTCGACCTCGGCTTCGGAGGAGCTTCCACATCGCCCAACCTAGGGCGCAGACCAGCCACGTCAACAGGAGGCGCCATCATCACCCTACCCCGAGCTGACTCGGGCCGCAGGGAACAAGACCGGCGTCCCATCTGGCTCGCTCCGCCAGATAGGTAATGATGGCGCCCCGCATGCTCTGTGACGACGGCGGCTCTCAGCCCCCTTACGGAAGCAAGAGGACGTCAGCAAGGACTCAACCGCTCCGACAGCTGTCCCTCCGCCAAGCTCCATCGCTCCTCCGACGGCCACGACATCACACCAGCTGGGTGCCAAGATCTCTCCGGCTGCCACAACGGCATGTACCTAGGGCGCTAGCTCTCCTCCGCTAGACATGTAGCACTCTGCTACACCCCCCATTGTACACCTGGTTCCTCTCCTTGCGCCTATAAAAGGGAGGACCAGGGCCCTCTTAGAAGAGGTTGTCCACGCGGGGACGAGGACGACACACGCGCTCGCCCGGAGCCGCTCGCTCCCTCTCCCGCGTGGACGCTTGTAACCCCCTACTGCAAGCGCACCCGACCTGGGCGCGGGACGAACACGAAGGCCGCGGGATTCCCACCTCTCTCACGCCGGTCTCCGGCCGCCTCGCGCTCGCCCTCGCGCTCGACCCATCTAGGCTGGGGCACGCGGCGACATTCACTCGTCGACTCAGGGACCCCCCGGTCTCGGAACGCCGACAGTTGGCGCGCCAGGTAGGGGCCTGCTGCGTGTTGACGAACAGCTTCCCGTCAAGCTCCAGATGGGCAGTCTCCAACAACCTCTCCAACCCGGGACAGTGCTCCATTTCGGGAGTCTTGAGTTCATGTCCCTCGACGGTAGCTACGACATGATACTCCTTCCACCGCCGCGCGACAACGACAGTGGCGGCCGACAGCCCACCCGCCGGCGGCGGAATCGACGACGTCTTCCCCGCGTGGTGGAAGAACAACCTTCGAGCTCACCCTGTCCTCTCCCCCGCCGACGGAGGAGGAGGCGGGGCAACCAAGGCCAAGCAGGAGACAGCGCCTCGTCGGCTGTCGAGCGAGTCGATGGCCCCAGCGCCCCAACGGGGGGCGCACCGGGCGTCGACCTCGCGTTTGAGACGAAGGCGAGCGCCGTCTCCCCGCGACACGCCAAACCCGAGCAAGCGGATGACGCCAGCACGCTCGCGAAAAGCTTGCTGGACGTCACCCTCGTACCTGAGACGACGGTGCAGTCAGCCCCCGACATGACATTATCGCCACTCGTCGACCAAAAGGTACCGACCGATTCCCATCCCACGTCTTTCGGATTCAGCCTCGACCCGCCTAGCGGCCCCGCTTTGGCGGGTGCTCTCGTAGAGGCAAGTCCAAACCCTATGGGGTTTCGTACGCGGTCACCTTGGGACCGGCTGACGGACGTCTCGACCTACGGGCCTTTTGGGTCCGAGGAAGACGGCGAACCCAACATCTGTTGGGATTTCTCTGGACTTGGCAACCCCAGTGCCATGCGGGACTTCATGACCGCATGCGACCACTGCCTTTCCGACTGTTCCGACGGTAGCCGTAGCCTCGGCGACGAGGACTGTGGCCCAAGTCGCGAATGCTTCCACGTCGATCTAGGGGGTCCCTCCGAAGGCAACCATCTCGGCATGCCGGAGGACGGTGACCTCCCTAGGCCGGTGCCTCGCGTTGACATCCCACGGGAGCTAGCTGTGGTCCCCGTTCAGGCGGGGGGTCATGACCCACAGCTCGAGCAAATCCGCGGGGTGCAGGCCAGGCTCGACGAGGGAGCAGGAACGCTTGAGCCGATCCGTCGGGACGTCGGGCAGGCATGGGCGGGCCAACCCCCGGCCGGGGAAATACGTCATCTACCCCAGGGCTTCCAGCACCGCATCAACGACGACGTCAGGGTCAGGCCACCACCCGCATCTAGTGGGGTCGGCCGGAACCTGGCTGCAGCAGCGATGCTTCTCCGCGAGATGTCGGAGCCATCAACCACCTCGGGACGGTGAATCCAGGGAGAGCTCAAGAATCTCCTGGAAGGCGCCGCGGTCCGACGGGCCGAGAGCTCTGCCTCCCGAAGGCAGGGGTACCCCTCGGAACCTCATGCCGCGACTTCCCGATTCATGCGGGAAGCCTCGGTCTACACCGGGCGCACGCGCAACACAGCGCCTGCGGCCCCGGGTCGCCTCGGCAACGAGCACCATCACCGCGACCGTCGGGCCCACCTTGACGAGTGGGTGCGCCGAGGCTACCACCCCAGGCGTGGGGGACGCTACGACAGCGGGGAGGATCGGAGTCCCTCGCCCGAACCACCCGGTCCGCAGACCTTCAGCCGGTCCATACGACGGGCGCCGTTCCCGACCCGGTTCCGACCCCCGACTACTGTCACAAAGTACTCGGGGGAGACGAGATCGGAACTGTGGCTCGCGGACTACCGTCTGGCCTGCCAACTGGGTGGAACAGACGATGACAACCTCATCATCCGCAACCTCCCCCTGTTCCTCTCCGACACCGCTCGCGCCTGGTTGGAGCACCTGCCTCCGAGGCAGATCTCCAACTGGGACAACCTAGTCCAAGCTTTCGCCGGCAATTTCCAGGGCACGTACGTGCGCCCTGAGAATTCCTGGGACCTCCGAAGCTGCCGACAGCAGCCGGGAGAGTCTCTCCGAGACTACATCCGGCGATTCTCGAAGCAGTGCACCGAGCTGCCCAACATCACCGACTCGGATGTCATCAGCGCGTTCCTCGCTGGCACCACCTGCCGCGACCTGGTGAGCAAGCTAGGTCGCAAGACCCCCACCAGGGCGAGCGAGCTGATGGACATCGCCACCAAGTTCGCCTCCGGCCAGGAGGCGGTTGGGGCTATCTTCCGAAAGGATAAGCAGCCCCAGGGCCGCCCATCGGAAGATGCTCCCGAGGCGTCAACTCAGCGCAGCGCCAAGAAGAAGGGCAAGAAGAAGTCGCAAGCGAAACGCGACGCCGCCGACGCGGACCTTGTCGCCGCCGCCGAGTACAAGAACCCTCGGAAACCCCCCAGAGGTGCCAACCTCTTCGACAAGATGCTCAAGGAGCCGTGCCCCTATCACCAGGGGCCCGTCAAGCACACCCTTGAGGAGTGCGTCATGCTTCGGCGCCACTTCCACAGGGCCGGGCCACCCGCGGAGGGTGGCAAGGCCCGCGACGACGACAAGAAGGAAGATCACCAGGCAGGAGAGTTCCCCGAGGTCCGCGACTGCTTCATGATCTACGGTGGGCAAGCGGCGAACGCCTCGGCTCGGCACCGCAAGCAAGAGCACCGGGAGGTCTGCTCGGTGAAGGTGGCGGCGCCAGTCTATCTAGACTGGTCCGACAAGCCCATCGCCTTCGACCGAGACGATCACCCCGACCATGTGCCGAGCCCGGGGAAATACCCGCTCGTCGTCGACCCCGTCATCGGCGATGTCAGGCTCACCAAGGTCCTCATGGACGGAGGCAGCAGCCTCAACATCATCTACGCCGAAACCCTCGGACTCCTGCGCGTCGATCTGTCCTCCGTCCGAGCAAGCGCTGCGCCCTTCCATGGGATCATTCCCGGGAAGCGCGTCCAGCCCCTCGAACAACTCGACCTTCCCGTCAGCTTTGGAACACCCTCCAACTTCCGAAGGGAGACCCTGACGTTCGAGGTGGTCGGGTTCCGAGGAACCTACCACGCGGTACTGGGAGGACCATGCTACGCCAAGTTCATGGCCGTCCCCAACTACACCTACCTGAAGCTCAAGGTGCCGGGCCCCAACGGGGTCATCACCGTCGGACCCACGTACAAACACGCGTTCGAATGCGACGTGGAGTGCGTGGAGTACGCTGAGGCCCTCGCCGAGTCCGAGGCCCTCATCACCGACCTGGAGAGCCTCTCTAAGGAGGTGCCAGACGTGAAGCGTCATGCCGACAACTTTGAGCCAGCGGAGACGGTTAAGTCCGTCCCCCTTGACCCCAGCGGCGACGCCTCCAAGCAGATCCGGATCGGCTCCGGGCTCGATCCCAAATAGGAAGCAGTGCTCGTCGACTTTCTCCGCGCGAACGCCGACGTCTTCGCGTGGAGTCCCTCGGACATGCCCGGCATACCGAGGGATGTCACCGAGCACTCGCTGGACATCCGAGTCGGAGCCCGACCCGTCAAGCAGCCCCTGCGCCGATTCGACGAGGAGAAGCGCAGAGCCATAGGCGAGGAGATCCACAAGCTAATGGCGGCAGGGTTCATCAAAGAGGTATTCCATCCCGAATGGCTTGCCAACCCTGTGCTTGTGAGAAAGAAAGGGGGGAAATGGTGGATGTGTGTAGACTACACTGGTCTCAACAAAGCATGTCCGAAGGTTCCCTACCCTCTGCCTCGCATCGACCAAATCGTGGATTCCACTGCTGGGTGCGAAACCCTGTCTTTCCTCGATGCCTACTCAGGGTATCACCAAATCAGGATGAAAGAGTCCGACCAGCTCGCGACTTCTTTCATCACACCCTTCGGCATGTACTGCTATGCCGTTCGGCTTGAGGAATGCGGGCGCGACGTACCAGCGATGCATGAACCATGTGTTCGGTGAACACATCAGCCATACGGTCGAGGCCTACGTCGATGACATCATAGTCAAGACGAGGAAAGCCTCCGACCTCCTTTCCGACCTTGAAGCAACGTTCCGATGTCTCAAGGCGAAAGGCGTCAAGCTCAATCCCGAAAAGTGTGTCTTCGGGGTGCCCCGAGGCATGCTCTTGGGGTTCATCGTCTCCGAGCGGGGCATCGAAGCCAACCCGGAGAAGATCGCAGCCATCACCAGCATGGGGCCCATCAAGGACTTGAAAGGCGTACAGAGAGTCATGGGATGTCTCGCGGCTTTGAGCCACTTCATCTCACGCCTCGGCGAAAGAGGTCTACCTCTGTACCGCCTCTTGAGGAAGGCCGAGTGCTTCACTTGGACCCCTGAAGCCGAGGAAGCCCTCGAGAACCTGAAGGCGCTCCTCACAAAGGCGCCTATCTTGGTGCCCCCAGCTGCCGGAGAAGCCCTCCTGGTCTACGTCGCTGCGACCACTCAGGTGGTTAGCGCCGCGATTGTGGTCGAGAGGCAAGAAGAGGGGCATGCATTGCCCGTTCGGAGGCCAGTCTACTTCGTCAGCGAGGTACTGTCCGAAACCAAGATCCGCTACCCACAAGTTCAGAAGCTGCTGTACGCGGTGATCCTAACGCGGCGGAAGCTGCGACACTACTTCGAGTCTCATCCGGTAACTGTAGTGTCATCCTTCCCCCTGGGGGAGATCATCCAGTGCCGAGAGGCCTCGGGTAGGATTGCAAAGTGGGCGGTGGAAATCACGGGCGAGACAATCTCGTTCGCTCCTCGGAAGGCCATCAAGTCCCAGGTCTTGGCGGACTTCGTAGCTGAATGGGTCGACACCCAGCTACCGACGCTCCGATCCAACTGGAGCTCTGGACCATGTTCTTCGACGGGTCGCTGATGAAGACAGGAGCCGGCGTAGGCCTACTCTTCATCTCACCCCTCGGAAAGCATCTACGCTACGTGCTACGCCTCCACTTCCCGGCGTCCAACAATGTGGCCGAGTATGAGGCTCTGGTCAACGGGTTGCGGATCGCCATCGAGCTAGGGGTCCGACGCCTCGACGCTCGCGGTGACTCGCAGCTCGTCATCAACCAAGTCATGAAGAACTCCCGTTGCCGCGACCCGAAGATGGAGGCCTACTGCGATGAGGTTCGGCGCCTGGAAGACAAGTTCTACGGGCTCGAGCTCAACCACATCGCCCGGCGCTACAACGAGACTGCAGACGAGCTGGCTAAAATAGCCTCGGGGCGAACATCGGTTCCCCCGGACGTCTTCTCCCGAGACCTGCATCAACCCTCCGTCAAGATCGACGACACGTCCGAGCCCGAGGTACCCTCGGCTCAGTCTGAGGTACCCTCGGCTCAACCCGAGGCGCCCTCGGCTCAATCCGAGGCACCCTCGGCTCAGTCCGAGGCACCCTCAGCTCGTCCCGAGGCGCCCTCGGTTCAGTCCGAGGTACCCTCGGCCCTCGAGGGTGAGGCACTGCGCATCGAGGAGGAGCGAAGCGGGGTCATGCCTAATCGGAACTGGCAGACCCCGTACCTGCAATATCTCCACCGAGGAGAGCTACCCCTCGACCGAGCCGAGGCTCGGCGATTGGCGCGGCGCGCCAAGTCGTTCGTCTTGCTGGGAGATGGAAAGGAGCTCTACCACCGCAGCCCCTCCGGCATCCTCCAGCGATGCATCTCCATCGCCGAAGGTCAGGAACTCCTGCGAGAGATACACTCGGGGGCTTGCGGCCATCACGCAGCGCCTCGAGCCCTTGTCGGGAATGCTTTCCGGCAAGGCTTCTACTGGCCGACGGCGATGGCCGACGCTACCAGAATCGTCCGCACCTGCGAAGGGTGTCAATTCTACGCGAGGCAGACCCACCTGCCCGCTCAGGCTCTGCAGACGATACCCATCACCTGGCCTTTTGCTGTGTGGGGTCTGGATCTCGTCGGCCCCTTGCAGAAGGCACCCGGGGGCTACACGCACCTGCTGGTCGCCATCGACAAATTCTCCAAGTGGGTCGAGGTCTGACCCCTGAACAGCATCAGGTCCGAGCAGGCGGTGGCGTTCTTCACCAACATCATCCATCGCTTCGGGGTCCCGAACTCCATCATCACCGACAACGGCACCCAGTTCACCGGCAGAAAGTTCCTGGACTTCTGCGAGGATCACCACATCCGGGTGGACTGGGCCGTCGTGGCTCATCCCATGACGAATGGGCAGGTAGAGCGTGCCAACGGCATGATTCTACAAGGGCTCAAGCCTCGGATCTACAACGACCTCAACAAGTTCGGCAAGCGGTGGATGAAGGAACTCCCCTCGGTGGTCTGGAGTCTGAGGACAACGCCGAGCCGAGCCACGGGCTTCACGCCGTTCTTTCTAGTCTATGGGGCCGAAGCCATCTTGCCCACAGACTTAGAATACGGTTCCCCGAGGACGAGGGCCTACACCGACCAAAGCAACCAAGTCAGCCGAGAAGACTCGCTAGACCAGCTGGAGGAGGCTCGGGACAAGGCCTTGCTACACTCGGCGCGGTACTAGCAGTCCCTGCGACGCTACCACGCCCGAGGGGTCCGGTCCCGAGACCTCCAGGTGGGCGACCTGGTGCTTCGGCTGTGACAAGACGCCCGTGGGCGGCACAAGCTCACGCCCCCCTAGGAGGGGCCATTCGTCATCGCCAAGGTTCTGAAGCCCGGAACGTACAAGCTGGCCAACAGTCAAGGCGAGGTCTACGGCAACGCCTGGAACATCCAACAGCTACGTCGCTTCTACCCTTAAGATGTTTTCAAGTTGATCATATACCTCGCACCCACGCAAAGTTTAGTCATCAAGGAAGGGTCGGCCTCGCCTCGGCAAAGCCCGACCCTCCCTCGGGGGCTAAAAGGGGGGGGAACCCCCTCTGCGTCAAGATTGGGGAACCTCTTTGCGTCCAAAATTTTCAATCAAAAAAGCTTTTGCGTTCCCCCGGCTATGTCGGAAGCAAGGCCCCAAGGAGCGAACGCGGGTGCATGTAAGTGGCAAGGCCGACTGAGCCGAGGGACTCCTACGCCTCCGGGTTAGGGACACCTCACTCGTCACCCGCCGTGAAAAGTGACCCCTACTTGGGGAAACCACCCTGTTACTAACAGGCGAAGCTGGACACGCAAAATAAAAAGGAAAGGAGTACGACTTCATGCAACGGTAACAAAGTGTTCAGGCCTCAGCGGCCGCAGAAAGACACACGTGCATCCGACAGAAACTGTTCCAACAGAGTTAGGCGTCGCCTTGGGAAGGAGCCGCGCCTTCGGCTTCATCCCCACCATCGGCAAAGTCCATCCCGGCTTCCGGCGACGGCGCAGGTGGGAGGATCTTTGCCTCAAAGGTGGTCGCCAGCACTGTGCTCAGACCCGCGGCGGCCGCATCGAGCCTCGGGACTTCTGCCAGGGCGGCTTCATCTTCGTCGGGAAGGCAATACCCCTCGCTAACCCGCTCTAGGTCCACAACGTAGTGGGAAGCGAGTACGGCGAAGGCCCGCCTGACGCCGTGGTGTAACGCCTCGCGGAGTCTGCCGCGCACATGATCGCCCAAGACTTGAAGGCGACTTCAAGGGGAGCTTCCTGAGGGGATGTCGCCGGAGCCAAGGACCCGGTAAACGTCCGAGACGGCCTCGGACATGGCCACGTGGTCGGTTTCCCTCTGCTCGGCCGCCCCGGCAAGCGCCTCGGCAAGCGCCTTGGCGGACTCATCGAGGGCGGACTCGAGCTCTGCGAACAGCCAAAGGAAGGATCTCAAACACAAGCAGAGGAAACAAGCAGGAACGAAAACCGAAGATGGCCAAGGCGTACCTCCGGCTCGGGCACGCTGCTCCGAGGCTGCGACCTGGGCTACGGCTAGGTCGGCCGCAAGGGTTTCAGCCCGGCTTTCGGCCTCGGCAGCCCGGCCCCGAGATTGGTCCCGCTCCTTGACGACCCAGTCGAACTCCGACTGCTGTCGTTGCGCTTCTGCGCGTGCCGCGGCCGCCTCCGCGCGCGCCGCTGCCGAGGTACCCTCAGATCGGTACAGAGCAACCGAAGGTCCGCCACCTCGGCACCCTGCTGAGAGAGGCGCGCAGTAGCCCCGGCAAGCGAGGTCCTCAGGGATCGCAGCGAGCCCCAGACGTCGACCTCGCGGCGGATGAACGACGACTTGGCGGCGCTCCGATCCGTCAGATCCTGAGGGAAGGAAGCGGGGCGTCACGAAAGACGCCTTGGTCACAAAAGAGAAAAGGTATGCCTGAAATCGTTACCTGGAGGATTTTGGGGACGTCCCTGCAGAAAACCTCCAGCGACGACCGGAGCGACCCCACCGTTGCTTCGGCACACTCGCGGAGCTCATCCCAGGACTGGTCCTCCCGCTCATCGTCGAGAACGAAGCCGGGATCCGAGGCCTCACGGGTCCGGAACCGGAGCAACTGGCGCCGGCCCTCGGAGCTCCGCCGCACAGCGACGAGGCTGCCGCCAGGCGGGACGGATCGCGCCTCCACGCCCTCCTCTTCCGAGGCACCAAGCGCCGACGCCTCAGCCATCTCAACGTCGGCAGCAACCGGTCGCTCCCCGACTGGGACGGCGGCGACTTCAGTAGCGACAGGTGCCGGCATTGCCGGCACGTCCGGTGGGCCCGGGGCCACGTCCGCGTCAGTCGCCACCCCTATCACAATGGCCGCCCCAGCAGAAGCGCCAGCCTCGGGAACCCGCTCCACGGCGACTGGTGCCGCCTGAGCCCCCTGCTGTGGAGCGCCTTGCGAGAAGGTCACCTAAACGGCAAGGCCCAGAGCGGCGCTGGCCGCGCAAGCCGATGTCGTCTTAAGGGCCTTCCGGGGCGCCAGGTCAGTCAGCCCATGGCTTCGCTTGCTGAGGAAAAAAGAAAAATCACGGCCGGGACATACGAATGAAAAGCCAGGACGAAGACATTCCAGGATACTCACCCGCTCTGGGCCATGATCAACCGTGCCTGGGGGAGGTCTCTCGGATCTCGACCCCCGGAGCCGCCGCCGAGGTCCGCTTCGCCAGCAGCTTCGGCATCACCCTTGCTTTGGGCGCCCTGGACGCCCGGGAGGCGGACTGCTCAGGCACTGCCACGACAACCTGGGGGTCGCTCCCCTGCGCTGCCGGCGTGGGCGGTGGCTCTCGGGGAGCAGACACCCCGGCCTGGCTCCCCGGGGTCGCCTCAGCTCCTCCAGCCGAGGGGTCAAGTACCCTCTCGGATTGCCCCCGCTCCTCGGGCCGGGACCCCGGCGTCCTGACTCCGAGGACTGACGGCATCAACCCGCTCGGGGGCTGGTTTGATGGCTCCTGTCCTAACCCCAAGTCGGGGCTGAGGCCATGGCGGGCAGCCATGTCGTCTTCCTCGTCATCATCTTCATCATCGTCATCGTCGTCGGGCGTTTCCGGCGACGGCTCCCTCGGGAGCCCCTCCCTCTCCTGCTGGCGACGAAAGTTTTCCAAGGCGTCCCGAGCCCGCCTCCGCTCGCGGGCCCGGGCCTTCTCCGCGTCCTTCTTTTTCTTCTTCTCCTCCGTGGCGACCCGCCGCGCTGCTCGGTCCGCCGCATCTTGCGGGACCCATGGCAGGGAAGACTTGTGCCACCCTACCTCCTGAAGACGGGTGGAAATCCTGACCTTAAAAACCAGGGGCAATCCGACGCAAGAAGAAAGAAGGAGTGGACACTCACCAGAGTCACGCACCCTTGGTCAGGGCGCGTCAAAGGCTAGGAGAAGGCGCTGGGGTCCGGCTTCCCCAACGCAACGGACACCCGCCCGTGGAGGACGTCGAGGGGAAGAGGATCAGAGGACATCCGCGAGCCCTCCAAGTCCGCCTCCGGTGTCATTTCCCAAAGCGGCAGCCGTCGCTCCGCCAAGGGAAGCACCCTCCGGCGGTGGATGGCGGCAATCACCCCTGCAACGGTGAGTCTCCCCTTCCGCAACGCCTCTAAGGCCTTGAGGAGGGGTTCGAGGTTCTTCTGTCTTTCGTGAGGGGTCCCGTGGCGCCAAGCATCAGCGGCGGCGGTGACTACTCGCTGGGAGAACGGCGGGAACAACTCGCCGTCATTCCGGAGGTAGAACCACCGGCGCTGCCACCCCTTGTTCGAGGATGCGAGGATGGCGGGAATATACAGCGACGCCCGCGACTGCCTCAGCAGGAGGGTGCAACCGCCGGCCCGCACCGCTGCACGGACCTTCCTCTCCCTCGTCGGCGAGGCAAAAAGCTCCGCGAAAAAGAGATGGGTCCACAAATCCCAATGGGGGGCAATCCCCAAGTACCCCTCGCACACCGCTACGAAGATGGCGGCCTGCGAGATGGAGTTGGGGCTGAGGTTGTGCAACTCCACCCCGTAGTGGTGCAGGATCGCCCGCATGAAGCGGCTCGCCGGCACACCAAATCCCCGCTCGTGGAAGGAGACGAAGCTCACGATGTACCCCAGCGGTGGGGATGGAGCGGCTCCGCCCACGGGGGGAATCCATTCCGGTCGCTGCTCATCGGTGAGAGGGCGAAGTAAACCCTCGCCAACAAGATCCTCCAGATCGCTCGCCGTCACCGTGGAGAAAGGCCATGGGTCGCGCGGCGAGATGATGGTCACCCTGTCAGCCATCGCCGAGCGGAAGGGGTGGCAGCGCAAGGGACAGGGAGGGCGGTTTCCTTTTCTCTGGCTAAGTCTCTCAGGTTGCGAAAAACCTAAGAGGGAGGCAGGAAGCGGAGCAAAGAACCATCGCCAGACCCTCTCCCGAGTATATGAAGACCAAGGCGCGACCGGTTCAAACGTTCTGCCCGGACCAGACGTGGGATTCAAAAATGCGAAGCGAAACAGCCGTCCCTCGAACGGCTCGCGCACGCGCAACGGTCGCTCCTCCAACCACTCGCCCCGTCGCATTAACTCCGTGGCGGGACAGGCGGCGCCTCTGGCAGGAGAAGCGGGCGACGCTTCGCCTTCGCCACAATGACCGCGTCAAAAAAGGTACGCCGCGTCGTTCGATTTCGTATCCTTTTCCTTTTTTCCTCTTTCTCTCTCTTGCAACAGGGACCGGGAAAGGGGGATACCCCGAAAAGGATCCTTCCCCGTGAAGGAACCAGGCTCCGAGCCTCCCTACTGATCAGAGGTTCGAAGGCTGGCCCCTCGGAAGGGTTCGAATGCCGCATCAGATCGCGTGGGCCCTACACCCACTACTGGTCAGAGGTTCGAAGGCCGGCCCCTCGAAAGGGTTCCACGGCCGCCTCAGGCTACTCGGGCTCCGCGCCCACTACTGATCAGGGGTTCGAAGGCTGGCCCCTGAAGGGTTCACAGCCGCCTCAGACGCCGAGTGAGGGATGACCATGGGTACGTTCGATACATAACCAAGGCTCGGGCTGCGCTCCCGAGGTACCCTAGGACATTTCCGAGACCGCCGGGAACGATCTTGTAACGAAATCCCATCAGAGGGAGGCATCGAGCCCTCGGACCCCGTCGCCAGGGGACCGGGTCCGGCAGATCACCCGCAGGTACTTTTGGGCGTGCCTCTGGGCCCCTAGCCGACCCCTAACGAACGGGGCATGGACGTCCACTCGGATCACCCGCTTGCAGCTCAACGGAGACACCATGTTCGGCGCCTATCGAGGGCAACATGGCGCTTTCCCCCCTCCTCCTTGCGGAAAGGCGACGCAGGGGCGTATGTAAAAAAGCCGAGTCTATCCCTGATCGCCCTCTCACCCTGTGCAGAGGCTCGGGGGCTACTCTCGCAAACCCGGCTCCGGCCGAACCGTTGACAGCGTCAACATACCAGCCCGAGAACTTGGGACCCGACCGTACACCTGGGCTACGACCAGCTCGCATGAGGGAACGACCAGACCAGCCGAAGCACTACGCGAGGCATTAAGACCTCGAAGGAGTGAAACCACTCCTCCGAGGCCTCGGGGGCTACACCCGGCGGGTGCGCTCGCGCGCACCCACCAGAACAAAACGCAACCGAGAAAGGCTGGTCCCCTTGCAAAAAAGTGCGACGAAAGCCTCCAAGCGAGTGCAAACACTCCCTTCGAGGCTCGGGGGCTACTGTCGGGGACCATTTAGGGATACCCTCAAGGCTCCTAATTCTCAGCTGGTAACCCCCATCAGCACAAAACTGCAAAGGCCTGATGGGTGCGATTAAGTCAGGGATTAGTCCATTCGAGGGACACGATCACGCCTCGCCCAAGCCTAGCCTCGGATAAGGGCAGCCGACCCCGGAGGATTTCCGTCTCGCCCGAGGCCCCCCTTCAGCGGCGAACATATTCCCGGCTCGCCCGAGGCCCTGCCTTCGATAAGAAGCAACCCTGACCAAATCGCCGCACCGACCGACCAAGTTGCAGGAGCATTTAATGCAAAGGTGGCCTGACACCCTTATCCTGACGCGCCCCCCCCCCAGCCGGCAGAGCCGAAGTGACCGCCGTCACTTTGCCGCTCCACTGACCGGCCTGACAGAAGGACAGCGCCGCCTGCGCCACTCCGACTGCGGTGCCACTTGACAGAGTGAGACTGACAGGCAGTCAGGCCCTGCCGAAGGCATCGTAGGAAGCTCCGCTTCGCCCGACCCAGGGCTCGGACTCGGGCTAAGTCCCGGAAGACGGCGAACTCCGCTCGACCCAGGGCTCGGACTCAGGCTAAGTCCCGGAAGACGGCGAACTCCACCTGACCCAGGGCTCGGACTCAGGCTAAGTCCCGGAAGACGACGATCTCCGCCTCGCCCGACCCCAGGGCTCGGACTCGGGCTAAGTCCCGGAAGACGGCGAACTCCGCTCCGCCCGACCCAGGGCTCGGACTCGAGCTAAGTCCTGGAAGACGACGAACTCCGCCCGACCCAGGGCTCGGACTCGGGCTAAGTCCCGGAAGACGACGATCTCTGCCTCGCCCGACCCAGGGCTCGGACTTGGGCTCGGCCCCAGAAGACGACGAACTCCGCTTCGCCCGACCCCCAGGGCTCGGACTCCGCCCCGGCACCAGCCGGCAATCTCCGCCTCGCCCGACCCAGGGGCTCGGACTCGACCTCGGCTTCGGAGGAGCTTCCACATCACCCAACCTAGGGCACAGACCAGCCACGTCAACAGGAGGCGCCATCATCACCCTACCCCGAGCTGACTCGGGCCGCAGGGAACAAGACCGGTGTCCCATCTGGCTCGCTCCGCCAGATAGGCAATGATGGTGCCCCGCATGCTCTGTGACGACGGCGGCTCTCAGCCCCCTTATGGAAGCAAGAGGACGTCAGCAAGGACTCAACCGCTCCAACAGTTGTCCCTCCGCCAAGCTCCATCGCTCCTCCGACGGCCACAACATCACACCAGCTGGGTGCCAAGATCTCTCCGGCTGCCACAACGGCATGTACCTAGGGCGCTAGCTCTCCTCCGCTAGACACGTAGCACTCTGCTACACCCCCATTGTACACCTGGTTCCTCTCCTTGCGCCTATAAAAGGGAGGACCAGGGCCCTCTTAGAAGAGGTTGGCCGCGCGGGGACGAGGACGAGACACGCGCTCGCCCGGAGCCGCTCGCTCCCTCTCCCGCGTGGACGCTTGTAACCCCCTACTGCAAGCGCACCCGACCTGGGCGCGGGACGAACACGAAGGCCGCGGGATTCCCACCTCTCTCACGCCGGTCTCCGGCCGCCTCGCTCTCCCCCCTTTGCGCTCGCCCTCGCGCTCGACCCATCTGGGCTGGGGCACGTGACGACATTCACTCGTCGGCTCAGGGACCCCCCGGTCTCGGAACGCCGACAATCAGGGTACAACGACGCCACGAACGCACACCGCTACACACCACACCACACGCACATACACACGTGCGCGTCCATAACACACACAGAATGACAGAAATAGATTGAAAGACATATACCTCTAGTGCGTGGGAATACGCAATACCGCCGAACGCACATGTGTGTACCCTAAAATACGAGAAAATTCTCGGATAGGTGGGAAAACCCAGGACCATCTGCTCTGCTACACAGAGAGAGACCAACCAAACTACAGCTCGGGCTCTTGGTCGGGTTTCTTAGAGGGGAACATGTCTGGTGCTCAAAGGGGTACGGTGCTCATATGCACATTTTAAATTTGATGCATCCATTTTGCATCTAACAGCAGCACCAATTTTGTGAAGAACCCCTTCAACCTTCCTCCCCTGGTGGGAGGTGTTCTTCGTAAAATTAGCTGGTGTCGTTGAATGCAAGATGGATGCACCAGATTTAAAATGTGCATATGAGCACCGTACCCCTTTAAGCACCAGATACGTTCCCTTGTCAGAGTGCCTAATTGACGCTCGATGCTCGGGCTCTGCTACACTAGTATAGGAAGGGGCTTTGTTTTTTTACATATGGACGGTTGAATTAGAATCGGTGCCAAAATAAGATTAGTAGAGGTTGATAAACGATGTGGTCCGACCGGTATTACTAAATAGTTTATTCTAGTACAAGTTGGTACCATCAACCGGTTTTAAATATACAAAATCTTTTAGTACCATTTTTTGTGGTGTTGACTCTCATATTCGCCTTTGGTCTTTTTTAGGGTGGAAATCCTTTTCCTATACCAAGTCGTCACTAGAATTTCCATCAAGATCTTTTACGCATGTGTCTTTTGCTCTCGCCTTCTCCTCAACATCAAAATAACCAATGAGACCATCAAAACTAAATTCTTCTCTGTTATGCTTCAGAGAAGTGCCAAAACCCCTTCAAGAACATGTTAGCTTAGAAATGATGCGCTTAGCCACACACTTATCAAGCAACATGCATTAAAAGGGCTCAAAATCTTTTGCAAGCTACTAAATCTGATGGATCTGTTCTACCACAAAATGGTTCTCGACTATTCTGTAGTCATGAAACTGCGCCATAATATACCACTCACTTTCTGCACCAGACATCCCAAAATTTGTCGTAAGCGCATCCCACGCATCTCTTTGCCAGTTAACAAGTACATGCAAGAATCCACTATGTTTTCAACAAAAGCATTTATCGATGCACCTCTAAAGAGGTTGTCAACAACATTGAATGGCTTCTCTTTAGTAGAATTAGGAGTCATTCTGAAAGGGAAATAGGGTTAACCTTTTCCTACAATTAATTTTGGTGGTTGAATGTCCAACACAAATTTATGGACTAAGCGCTATAAGCGCAAGAAGTATAATAAGATGCCCCTACGATATCCTCGTATTCCAAAGCGCGCTCCTTTACTTTCTGTTCCCTTAGACAAACCACCATATTTTGATGGTAAAGATTATTGTATGTGGAGTGATAAAATGAGGCATCATCTAACCTCACTCCACAAAAGTATTTGGGATATTGTTGAGTATGGAGCGCAGGTACCTAAGATAGGGACAAGGACTACGACTCGGACGAGGTCGACCAAATTAGGCACTTTAACTCCCAAGCCGCAACTATACTCCTCGCAAGCCTCCTTGTGTCGAGAGGAGTATAACAAGGTGTAAGGGTTAAATACCACCAAGGAAATTTGGGACGTCCTCAAAACGGCGCACGAAGGGGACGAGGTGACCAAGATCACCAAGCGGGAGACGATCAAGGGAGAACTCGGTCGATTCGTCCTCAACAAAGGGGTAGAGCCGCAAGCTATGTACAACCGGCTCAAGACGATGGTCAATCAAGTGCGCAACCTTAGGAGCACAAAATGGGATGACCATGAAATGGTCAAGCTTATTCTTAGATCTCTCGTATTTTGTAATCCTACTCAAGTTCAATTAATACGTGAGGATCCTAGATACAAGCTAATGTATCCCGAGGAAGTGATTGGCAAGTTTGTGAGCTTTGAATTTATGATCGAAGACTCCAAACATATTGTCAACTTGGAGCAAGATGCCACCTCAACACCCGAGGTGCAACCCATCGCACAAGGCGACGAAAGAAGAGAAGAGGGAGTCTACACCAAGTAGACTTCCAATCGACGCCTCCAAGCTCGACAATGAGGAAATGGCGCTCAACATCAAGAGCTTCCGCCAAATCCTCAAGCAAAGAAGGGGGAAAGACTACAAACCCCGCTCCAAGAGAGTGTGCTACAAATGTGGTAAGCCCGATCATTTTATTGCAAAATGTCCAATGTCAAGTGAAAGTGACAGGGACGACGACAAGAAGGGGAAGAAGAAAGAGAAGAAGATGTACTACAAGAAGAAGGGTGACGATGCCCACGTGTGTCGGGAATGGGACTCCGACGAGAGCTCCACCGACTCCTCCTCCGACGAGGATGCCGCCAACATCGCCGTCAACAAAGGCCTCATCTTCAAGAAAAGAAATGTTTCATGGCTTAGGACGGCAAGAAAAAGAAGGTACAATCTAGAGCCACCCCCAAGTATACTACATCTAGTGATGAGGGTAGTTCTATTGATAGTGAAGATGATTTAATGTCTCTTTTTGCCGACCTTAACATGGAACAAAAGAAAAATTAAATGAACTAATTGAAACCATTAATGAGAACGATGATCTCTTGGAAATCCAAGACGACTTCCTTATTCAAGAAAACATAAAACATGTTAAGGTGAAGAATGCTTATGCTCAGGAAGTAGAAAATGTGAAAACTTGACTAAGGAGCTTAGCATTTGCCATGATTCAATTATCGGTCTTAGAATTGAAAATGCTAGTCTAAATGCTAAGATTGATGAATCGAATGATACAATTTCTAGTATTAAAACTGAAAATGATAGTTTAATTTCTAAGATTGAAAAATTAAATGTTTGCAATGATTCCATTTCCTGTCTTAGAGATGAGAATGCTAGATTAAACTCTAAGATAGAAGAATTAAATGTTTGCAAACCTTCTACATCTACTGTTGATCATATTTCCATTTGCACTAGATGTAGAGATGTTAATGTTGAAGCTATTAATGATCACCTTGCTATGATTAAACAACAAAATGATCATATAGCTAAATTAACTGCTAAAATTAATGAGCATGAACTTGAAAATGAAAAGTTTAAATTTGCTAGAAGCATGCTCTATAATGGGAGATGCCCTGGTATTAAGGATGGCATTGGGTTCCAACAGGGAAGCAATGTCAAGCTTAATGTCCCTAAAAGATTATCTAATTTTGTTAAGGGTAAGGCTCCCATGGTTCAGGATAATGAAGGTTACATTTTATACCCTGCTACTTATCCTGATCACAAAATTAGGAAGATTCATGCTAGAAAACCTCATACTATTTTCTCACCATGCATACATATATAAAAGTGAGGCATCTAGCTCTAGGCAAACCACTCATGTTAAATTGTCTAGAAAGAAAATTCCTGCTGCATCAAATGAACATAATGTCTCATTTAAGACTTTTGATGCATCCTATGTTTTAACTAACAAATCAGACAAAATAGTTGTCAAATATGTCGGGGGCAAACACAAGAGCCCAAAGACTTGTGTTTGGGTACCCAAGGTGCTTGTTTCTAACGTCAAAGGACCCAAGACTGTTTGGGTACCTAAGAACAAGGCCTAAATTTGTTTTGTGGGTTTATGCATCCGGTGGCTCAAGTTGGATAATCGATAGCGGGTGCACAAACCACATGACAGAGGAGAAAAGGATGTTCTCCTCCTATGAGAAAAACGAAGATCCCCAAAAATCTATCATATTCAGGGATGGAAATCAAGGTTTGGTCAAAGGTTTGGGTAAAATTGCTATATCACCTGACCATTCTATTTCTAATGTTTTTCTTGTAGATTCTTTGGATTACAATTTGCTTTCTGTTTCTCAATTATGCAAAATGGGCTACAACCGTCTATTTACAGATATAGGTGTTACTGTCTTTAGAAGGAGTGATGATTCAGTAGCATTTAAGGGAGTGTTAGAGGGTCAGCTATATTTGCTTAATTTTAATGATAACAAAGCTAAACTTGACACTTGCTTAATTGCTAAGACTAATATGGGTTGGCTCTGGCATCGCCGACTCACCCATGTTGGGAAGAAGAATCTACACAAACTTCTAAAGGGAGAACACATTTTAGGACTAACAAATGTTCATTTTGAGAAAGACAGGGTTTGTAGCGCATGCCAAGCAGGAAATAAAGTTGGCACTCATCATCCACACAAGAACATAATGACAACGGATAGGCCGCTCGAGCTGCTACAAATGGACCTATTCAGCCCTATCGCTTACATAAGCATCGACGGGAATAAGTACTGTCTAGTAATTGTGGATGATTATTCTCGTTTCACTTGGGTATTCTTTTTGTAGGAAAAATCTCATACCCAAGATACACTAAAAGGATTCTTAAGACGGGCTCAAAATGAGTTCGGATTGAGAATAAAAAAGATAAGAAGCGACTATGGGACGGAGTTCAAGAATTCACAAATAGAAGGATTTCTTGAGGACGAGGCCATCAAGCATGAGTTTTCTTCTCCCTACACACCTCAACAAAATGGTGTAGTGGAGAGGAAAAATAGAACTCTACTGGACATGGCAAGAACCATGCTTGATGAGTATAAGACGCCGGACTGGTTTTGGGCGAAAGCAATCAACACTGCTTGCTACTCTATCAACCGGCTCTACCTTCACCCGATCCTCAAGAAGACATCATATGAACTCCTCACCGGTAAAAAGCCCAATGTTTCATAAATTAGAGTCTTTGGGAGTAAATGCTTTATTCTTGTGAAAAGAGGTAGAAAATCTAAATTTGCTCCTATGGCAGTAAAAGGCTTTTTACTTGGTTATGACTCAAACACAAGGGCATATAGAGTCTTCAACAAATCCACTGGATTGGTTGAGGTTTCTTGTGACATTGTGTTTGATGAGACTAATGGCTCCCTGAAAGGGAAATAGGGTTAACCTTTTCCTACAATTATTTTTGGTGGTTGAATGTCCAACACAAATATATGGACTAACTAGTTTGCTCTAGAACTCATGTATTACAGGTGCATAAGGTTCAACACAAAACCAATAAATATTCAAGTTAGAGACCCAATTCAAAAGGAGCAAAAAGGACTTGAGTGTGTTGTGTTCTAGCGCACCGGACTGTCCGGTGTGCCACTAGACAGTGTCCGGTGCACTAGGACCGTACAAGGTCCAACCAGCCACTCTCGGAAAAAACGGGCACACTCTGCTATAATTCATCGGACTGTCCGGTGTGCCACTGGATTGTCCGGTGAGTCAGCGGAGCAACGGCTATCTACGCGCAACGGTCGACTCTGACGGATGAACAGTGCAGCACAGTACTGCGGTAGAAGTCAGAGCAGCAAGTCAGAGGGGCACCGGACTGTCCGGTGTGGCACCGGACTGTCCGATACCGCAGGAGGACAAAGCTCCAACGGTCGACTTCGCTCCGAACCCTATCAGTTGGGTGACTGTGCGCTGTCCGGTGGCGCACCGGACTGTCCGGTGCGCCCATCGATAGCAGCCTCCCCAACGGCTGGCTACCTTGGTGGTTTAGGGCTATAAATACCCCCAACCACCACAACTCCAAGTGTCCAAGTATTCTGAACATTGCATTCAATACAAGAGCAAAAGACTCCACTCCAAGACACATCAAATAGACTTAATCCTCTCCAAGCCACCAAATCAACTCAATTCCATTAGGGACTTGAGAGAGGGTGTTTTGTGTTCTTTTGTTGCTCTTGTCGCTTGGATTGCCTTTTTCTTTTCTCATTCTTATTCCCAAGTGCTTTGTAAGCGAGGCAGGAGACACCAATTGTGTGGTGGTCCTTGCGGGGTCTAAGTGACCCATGAGATTAAGGAAGAAGGCTCACTCGGTCTAAGTGACCGTTTGAGAGAGGGAAAGGATTGAAATAGACCCGGTCTTTGTGACCTCCTCAACAGGGACTAGGTTCTTTGGAACCAAACCTCGGTAAAACAAATCACAGTGTTCACTCGCCTTATTTCTTGGTTGATTTGTGTTTTAAGTTATAAATTTCAGGTTTCGCCTATTCACCCCCCTCTAGGCAACTTTCAATTGGTATCAGAGCCTGGTGCTTCATTAGAGTCTAACAACTTGAAGTGTTGTCGGGAGATCACCCCAAGAGAGAGATCGTGACCAGTGACAAGCCCGCAAGCTCGGGGAGGACTCTCTCAAGGGAGTCCAGCAACAAGCACAAGGAGGAACCCTCTTCCTCCATCAAGTCCCATCGGAGAGGCGACAAGAAAAAGAAGATGAAGAAAGTGGTCTACTACGAGACCAACTCATCGTCACCCTCCACATCAAGCTCCGAGTCATCCATCGCTTCTAAGCGCCATGAGCGCAAGAAGTATAGTAAGATGCCCCTTCGGTATCCCCGTATTTCAAAGCACGCTCCTCTACTTTCCATTCCCTTAGGCAAGCCACCATATTTTGATGGTGAAGATTATTCTATGTGGAGTGATAAAATGAGGCATCATCTAACCTCACTCCACGAAAGTATTTGGGAATTTGTTGAGTTTGGAGCGCAGGTACCAAAGGTAGGGGACAAGGACTATGACTCAGACGAGGCGGCCCAAATTAGGCACTTCAACTCTCAAGCCACGTCTATACTCCTCGCCTCCTTGTGTTGAGAGGAGTATAACAAGGTGCAAGGGTTGAAGAACGCCAAAGAAATTTGGGACGTGCTCAAAACCGCGCACGAAGGAGATGAGGTGACCAAGATCACCAAGCGTGAGACCATCGAGGGCGAACTTGGTCGATTCATCCTCAACAAAGGAGAAATGCCGCAAGCAATGTACAACCGGCTAAAGACCATGGTGAACCAAGTGTGCAACCTCGGGAGCACCAAATGGAACGACCATGAAATGGTCAAGGTTATTCTTAGATCCCTTGTATTTCGCAATCCTACTCAAGTTCAACTAATACGTGGGGATCCTAGATATAAACTAATGTCTCCAGAGGAAGTGACTGGTAAGTTTGTGAGCTTTGAGCTAATGATCAAAGACTCCAAACACATCGTCAACTTGGAGCAAGGCGCCACCTCCACACCCGAGGTGCAACCCGTCGCATTCAAAGCGACGGAAGAAGAGAAGATGGAGTGTACACCAAGTAGGCTTCCAATCGACGCATCCAAGCTCGACAACAAGGAAATGGCGCTCATCATCAAAAGCTTCTGCCAAATCCTCAAGCAAAGGAGGGGGGAGGACTACAAACCCCGCTTCAAAAGGGTGTGCTACAAATGTGGTAAGCACGGTCATTTTATTGCAAAATGTCCAATGTCAAGTGAAAGTGACAAGGACAACGACAAGAAGGGGAAGAAGAAAGAGAAGAAGATGTACTACAAGAAGAAGGGCGGCGATGCCCACGTGTGTCGAGAATGGGACTCCGACGAGAGCTCCACCGACTCGGACACCGCCAACATTGCCGTCAACAAGGGCCTCCTCTTCCCCAACGTCGGCCACAAATGTTTCATGGCTAAGAACGGCAAGAAAAAGAAGGTACACTATAGAGCCACCTCCAAATATACTACATCTAGTGATGAGGGTAGCTCTAGTGATAGTGAAGATAATTTAATGTCTATTTTTGACAACCTTAGCATGGAACAAAAGAAAAAATTAAATGAACTAATTGAAACCATTAATGAGAAGGATGATCTCTTGGAAAGCAAAGAGGACTTTCTTATTAAAGAAAACAAAAAACATGTTCAGGTGAAGAATGCTTATGCTTAGGAAGTAGAAAAATGTGAAAACTTGACTAAGGAGCTTAGCATTTGCCATGATTCAATTATCGGTCTTAGAATTGAAAATGCTAGTCTAAATGCTAAGATTGATGAATTGAATGATACAATTTCTAGTCTTAGAACTGAAAATGATAGTTTAATTTCTAAGATTGAAAAATTGAATGTTTGCAATGATTCCATTTTATGTCTTAGAGATGAGAATACTAGATTAAACTCTAAGATAGAAGAATTAAATGTTTGCAAACCTTCTACATGTACTATTGATCATGTTTCCATTTGCACTAGATGTAGAGATGTTAATATAGAAGCTATGGATGATCACCTTGCAATGATTAAACAACAAAATGATCATATGGCTAAATTAACTGCTAAAATTAATGAGCATGAAGTTGAAAATGAAAAGTTTAAATTTGCTAGAAGCATGCTCTATAATGGGAGACACCCTGGTATTAAGGATGGCATTGGCTTCCAATAAGGAAGCAATGTCAAGCTTAATGCCCCTAAAAGATTGTCTAATTTTGTTAAGGGCAAGGCTCCCATGGTTTAGGATAATGAAGGCTACATTTTATATCCTGCTAATTATCCTGAGCACAAAATTAGGAAGATTCATGCTAGGAATCCTCACACTATTTCTCATCATGCGTTTATGTATAAGAATGAGACATCTAGCTCTAGGCAAACCACTCAAGTTAAAATGCCTAGAAAGAAAATTCATACTGCATCAAATGAACATAACATTTAATTTAAGACTTTTGACCAACAAACCACTCAAGTTAAAATTCCTATATTTTAACTAACAAATCAGGCAAAATAGTTGCCAAATATGTTGGGGGCAAACACAAGAGCCCAAAGACTTGTGTTTAGGTACCCAAGGTGCTTGTTTCTAACGTTAAAGGACCCAAGACTGTTTGGGTACCTAAGAACAAGGCCTAAAATTGTTTTGTAGGTTTATGCATCCTATGGTTCAATTTGGATAATCGATAGCGGGTGCACAAACCACATGACAGGGGAGAAAAGAATGTTCTCCTCCTATGAGAAAAACGAAGATCCCCAGAGAGCTATCACATTCAGGGATGGAAATCAAGGTTTGGTCAAAGGTTTGGGTAAAATTGCTATATCTCCTGACCATTCTATTTCCAATGTTTTTATTGTAGATTCTTTGGATTACAATTTGCTTTCTATTTCTCAATTATGCAAAATCCGCTACAACTGTCTATTTACAGATGAAGGTGTTACTGTCTTTAGAAGAAGTGATGATTTAATAGCATTTAAGGGAGTGTTATAGGGTCAGCTATATTTAGTTAATTTTAATGATAACACAGCTGAACTTAACACTTGTTTAATTGCTAAGACTAATATGAGTTGGCTCTGGCATCGCCAACTTGTCCATGTTGGGATGAAGAATCTTCACAAGCTTCTAAAGGGAGAGCACATTTTAGGACTAACAAATGTTTATTTTGAGAAAGACAGGGTTTGTAGCGCATGCCAAGCAGGAAAGCAAGTTAGTACTCATCATCCACACAAGAACATAATGACAACGGACAAGCCGCTCGAGCTGCTCCACATGGACCTACACTACACCAAAATCATACACTTTCTACAATTTTTTAAATTCCTACAACTTTTATAACAAACCGTAGGAAATAAATAACTTCTGAGAGGCAACTGGTAGCTTTAGGAAATAAACATAACTTCCTACGGTATTTTATAAAAGCTGTAGCAAGTTAGCTTTCACATGCTGACCCGTGCGTTCGGTCAAGCGAGCCGCTAACTTCCTAGAGGCGGCCGTAGGAAGTTAGCATGGGCAGCTAACTTCCTATGGCCGACTCTAGGAATTTAGCTTTTAGTTGTTGATCGGAATGAACCGCTAACTTTCTACGCCCGACTCTAGAAAGTTAGCTGCCCATGCTAATTCCTACGACCTCCTCTAGGAAGTTAGATTTCAGTTTTTGACCAGTCAAACAAAAAGCTAACTTTCTACGGCTGCCTCTAGGAAGTTAGCATGGGCAGCTAACTTCCTACGACCTTCTCTAGAAAGTTAGATTTCAGCTTTTAACAAATCAAACGAAAAGCTAACTTCCTACGGCCTCCTCTATAAAGTTATTTAACTTTCTAGAGTGTATGTACAAACTCTAGAAAGTTATGTAACTTTCTACATGTTTACTATATGAAGTTAATTTTTTTATCTTAAACCTCTACTCAATCTTATCCTCTTCTCACTCTCATGTCTTCCACCAAGAGGAAGTCGCCGCCGCCACCGTCCGCGCCCGCCGGCACACCCGCCCCGGCCCCGCCCGCCGCTCCCAGTGGCACAGTCGCCTCCGCCCCCTCTTCCCTTTCCTCATCTTCCCCCACCGCGGCACACATGTACTCCAACGGCGCCGTCTACGCCAACGACACCACAGGGCACCCCTCCCATTCTGCTGCCAGGCAGCCTTTCGTCATCGGTAGGTCGTCATGCGATCCCTCCCTGCTAGCGTTCACTGCTCTAGCGGGTGGAATGACCGGCTCGGTCCCGCACTGTCTCGATTTCTCGTGCTGGCTATCCACTCCTCATTTGATGGTCCTGATTCAGAAGTTCTGCTTGATTTTCTCAAAGGGGTTTCTGGAGGGACGGCGTCGGGGAAGACGACAGAGTGCGACATGATTATCCAACAGCTGCACGACCACCGCGTCGTGCTCGTTAGCCAGGTGTGTGTGGTCAGTGCCTCAGTGGTCACTGCTGTTTCTATGGCTGGATTGTTTTGGTTTGAGAACGTGCTGCTGTCAAGCCTGGCCCTGTACTTCCCTGGTTTTATATAGTGTATTCTGTTATGCAGTTAGAACTATAAGATCAGAGGATAGTTGAACATTCTTGTATCTGCATGGAAATGCTAGTGAGGCTGTGCAGTGTGCACACATTTCCATTTTGACTAGCTTGTAAGCCACGTTAGTTAGAATTGACAAATATGGATTAGGTTTTACAAGTCGTTAAAACCAATTTATTGGCGATAACTTCTGAAGAAACACTGTTGAAAGTTGAAACTCATTTCGAGCTTGTCATTTTGCAGGATTCATTCTATCGTGGTCTAACCGTTGAAGAGTCTGCACATGCATAAGACTACAATTTTGATCGTCCTAGTACTACATTTTCTGTTTCGTGTTCCCTGCTTGTGGTAACTATCTGAGCTGAATTGAATTGTTGACACATGAAATGGATGGTGTTCTTTGCTTGCAGATGCATTTGATACAGAACAACTTCTGGAATGCATGGTGCGGCTGAAACGTGCTCAACCTGCAAATGTTCCTATATATGATTTCAAGAAGCATCGACGATGTTCTAAAACCTTTAGGAAGGTAGCAGTCACTCAGATGCCTACCAGCATGAAAATTTTTGCCAATCCTTCTCTTTTACGTCTGTTTGATGAGATGACTGTTTCAAACTATGAACCTAATTCCAATCAAACTGCCTTTATGTGCTCTTTTAGAGCAATTGCAACTTCATTTTTTGTCCCTCTTTATCTGCCCCAGATGGGCAATCTACAACAAAGCAAATAAATCAGAGGTTTGTTTTTTTGTTATTGTCATATTATATTTTTTATGTTACAGATATAAATATTGGTACAGATCGACACACTCGAAAAGTAGCATCGTAAAATTCTGAACATTAGGTAAAACAGGAATACCAATATACATAAAGAAATTGAATTCTTATTTGTTCTGTTTAAAAGTAGGAAGCTCGTGCGGTTGTAAGCTAATATACTTCGCAAACCTTTTCCTAATTAAGTACCCGATCCAATTTCATTGTCAGGTCAATGCATCAAATGTCATTATTTTGGAGGGCATTTTAGTCTTCCATGATCAGAGAGTTCGCAATCTAATGGACATGAAAATTTTTGTAGACACAGGTTTATCCTCATTGTTACTGTATCATTTGTTTTGTTATAGCAATTATGAGTTGCTGCTGAATGTATTTAGCCGAAACATTGTTCATTTCTTTTATTGGGGGTCTGTGATGCACCAATCAGATACCGACATTAGGCTTGCTCGGCGAATCAGACGTGATACAATTGAAAGAGGAAGAGATCTCATCTCAGTGCTTGACCAGGTAGTCCTTTTATTTTATTTTACCTAGGTTTATAACTCTGGCTTATCTATGCGCTTTTCATGTTTCCTTTTTTCTATACAAGTGCTTGTATTGTAACATAAAATTCTGTTGACATTTGTAGTATGGGAGGTTTGTGAAGCCAGCATTTGATGAATATCTATTGATTTAAAACGCTGATGTGAATGAGTTCGATAAATTTGTAGCAACTAGCACAGGCCCAAGGGATACACGTCCCGGTGCCCCCACCTCCCGTTCATTATCCTTGGTCTTCACCTCCACCTACACCTACATCTCTATCTACCGAATATCAGGTATGCAAATTCATCATCATTTACTTGTTGTTAGTTATATTATGATGTAACTCAGCAAATATCATTTGTACATGTATATTAGACCCCTTCAGCTACCTTGTCGACGCATGAACGAGAAGACATGTTAGACTTTGTCGAAACCCTCTTCGCTAGTGGAGGTATCGACCATCACTCGTCACTATAACCCGATGGTGATCGGCGACCATGAGCTTCCATGTTATTGTGTTCTGATACTTGAGACTTTTATTATGACTATGTATGAGATATTGTCTCTTATTATAGTACTGGATGATGAGATGTGTCTTATTATGACTATGGATAAGACTTTTGTGATGTAATTGATGAGACTATGGATTTAAATATTGTTATGTGATTGTGTGTGAGATGTTTTATGTGAAAATATATTGTGCTATATAGCTGTTGATATATTTGTTATGTTGTGGAATGTGGTGTAAAATAAAAATAAATAGCATTTGTAATGCTGGTCAAATTAACTTCCTAGAGGCTTATTGAGCCGTAGGAAGTTAGCTAGCTAACTTCTTAGGGGCTACAGTCAGCCGTAGAAAGTTAGTCAACTGACGGCGTGAAGCTACTAACTTCCAAGAACCTACTAACTTTCGAGAGGCTTCTTTGGCTGTAGGAAGTTAGCTAACTTCCTAGAGGGCTCTAGGAAGTTGAGCTAACTTCCGACAAAAAATTTCCGAGAGCCAAACTTCCGACGAGATGACTTAACTTCCGAGAGTTTAGCTAACTTTCTAGAGTTTAGAGCAAACTTCTTAGGGTTTAGGCTCTAGGAAGTTTACTATTTTGGTGTAGTGCTATTCGGCCCGATCGCTTACATAAGCATCGGCGGGAGTAAGTACTGTCTAGTAATTATGGATGATTATTCTCGCTTCACTTCGGTATTCTTTTTGTAGGAAAAATCTCAGACCCAAGATACACTAAAAGGATTCTTGACACGGGCTCAAAATGAGTTCGGATTGAGAATAAAAAAGATAAGAAGCGATAATGGGACGGATTTCAAGAATTCACAAATAGAAGGATTTCTTAAGGATGAGGGCATCAAGCATGAGTTCTCTTCTCTTTACACACATCAATAAAATGGTGTAGTGGAGAGGAAGAATAGAACTCTACTGGACATGGCAAGGACCATGCTTGATGAATACAAGACACCGGACCGGTTTTGGGCCGAGGCGATTAACATCGCCTGCTACTCCATCAACCGGTTATATCTTCACCGAATCCTCAAGAAGACATCTTATGAACTCCTCACCGGTAAAAAGCTCAATGTTTCATATTTTAGAGTCTTTGGAAGCAAATGCTTTGTTCTTATTAAAAGAGGTAGAAAATCTAAATTTGCTCCTAAAGCTGTAGAAGGCTTTTTACTTGGTTATGACTCAAACACAAGGGCATATAGAGTTTTTAACAAGTCCACTGGACTAGTTGAAGTTTCTTATGACATTGTGTTTGATGAGACTAATGGCTCCCAAGTGGAGCAAGTTGATCTTGATGAGCTAGATGATGAAGAGGCTCCGTGCGTCGCTGAAGCGTCCCCAATCCTCTGGGACTCAAATGTGATACAATTACTAGTCCCAGGAGGCTAGTAAACACATTTATACAACAGATGATTTCAGATCTGCTTAGACGAGACAAACCTATAAAGGTGGCGATCAACTTTAAGAGTTGGTCCACAACTCGAGACATATCATCAGAGTGGGGCTGAAGCAGCCCGATATACGCAGCGAAGCAAATCAGCAGTCCAACAGCCACAGGCAAGGTTGGGAACAGTCGTAACTCTTACCTGATCTCCTTTTTCTGAAAAAAATAAATAAGCAAGGGTGAGTACAAACGTACTCAGCAGCCCACCTTCACCCGCAGAATGGGGAAATCAGATATAATGCATGGAATATGTGGAGCTCAGAATATTTGCAGAAACAGCAATATTTTATGCAGGGTTGTTTTGTAAAACATTTTGTATTTTCCAAAGCGCATCCTCTTCCAAAGGAGCAGGAAGTTTTTCAATATTAGAACAAAAATCCCCTGGACTAAACCATCCAGGTATCTCAGCAGTTTCCCACTGGTTTTCATTTTCAAAAATAGCTACTGGACTTCCCGTCCACCATAGCTCACGGCTCAACCGCCGAACCTTTAAAAAAACATTTTCTCAAACACACCCTTTTTTGAAAACAAAACATTAATTGCCATACCATACCAGACTCGTCCATTCCTGTGGACACAGACTATTCGAATAGGTTTTCAAACTCTGCGCAGAGGTGTACACTTTACCCACTAGTCCGGCTCTGCGATCTCATGATCAGTGAGATCCGAATCCGAATCTATTTCTTTCCCCGCACGTCCTAACCTTAACGGTTATCCGGAAGGAGTCAGGCCACCACCATGTCCAAACCGGACAAAACTTTCCCCCTCCTTATCCTCCAGGTGCTCCCCAGCCTTCATAACCCTGGGGTTGGACCGTACGAGTTCAGATTGAGTGACTGCCCACACAGTCTCGAGTGGTTGTACTTGTCATGAGTACAGGTAGTGAAAGATGACAAATCGGTCCTTATACGAGGGGACAATCCTTCTGCTCACGCCTAAACCAGCTGAGCCATCACCTTAGGCCCTCCCCTAAACCAGGGAGTCCCTGATTATCCCACTCACAAGGTGATAAGGGTAAAAACCCTTCATCATACACATTTTGAAAAGCATTTGAAAACTCACACCTTTCCTCAAATCATTTGTAACAAATATATTAAGGATTGATTGCGGCAAGCGGCTTAGGTGGCCATAATAACTTGTCTCAAAATCATATCATGCATAAAATAACAGGATGAGGGTTGTGGTTGAAAAATCATAGGTAATTTATGCATCAAAGGGATCCAGTGAGCTTGCCGTGCTTATCCGGCGAAGGGGAAAGAGAGCTCGCGGAACTGGCTTCTGGCTCCTGGCGTAGACTTGTAGATCTGGCCTCCACGAGACGGTACGAACGCTCCGATAACTATGCAACATGAATAAGCAAACATACAAACAAGCAAGTATACCAACAAATATTTAGTATAGTGGTCAGAATAGCGATATATGGATGGGTAGAGTCTTGAGTAGAATCTGTGTCATGTGGTGTTGAGATACTGCTGGTGGTGGAGCGAAGGTGCTTACCAGGAGGGTGGACTGGAGACGAAGCGACACTATGCGTGTAGCTGGCAGAGCGGAGTAACTGAGTGAGTGGGGTGTTTGCCTTGGCTGAGGGTGTTGCATGTGTGTGGAGAGGGAGAGGGTAGCTGGGTGTATTTATAGCTGTGTGTATGTGGTGTAGCACAACGAAGTTCACTGTTGGTGAGAATAGTGACGAATGAATTGTCTGACTTAGTATGAACAGGAGAGTTATAGGCAGAATATGGGACAAGAGTATTTTGGGATTTTTCTGAAACATGAACCATGCTTAAGGGATGACATGGTTGGATAGGGAATAATTCGATGAGAATTTAGAAACAAGAATTATTGGAATCGGAGTTTGGAAGCCTGGTTCGAAGGAATCTCAAAGTTAAGCGTGCTCAACTTGGAGAAACCTGGGATGGGTGACCAGATTGGAAGTTCCCTACTGGAATGAAAATCACAGCCACTGGAGTTTGTATAACTGGAATATGGGTCTGGCTGGTCTTAGGTGGACTGGACAGCATGATGGATGAGTAGTTGAAATTTGGGGTGATCGGATGATCGATGAATAGTAACGGTGAATAGTAACGATAAATATTGATGGTAAAAAGTAACGGTAAAAAGTAACGGTAAATAGTAACGGTAAATAGTAACGGTAAAAAGTAACGGTAAAAAGTAACGATAAATAGTAACGGTAAATAGTAACGGTAAAAAGTAACGGTAAAAAGTAACGGTAAATAGTAACGGTAAATAGTGACGGTAAATAGTGATGGTAAATAGTGACAGTGAACGAACGATGAACGATGAATAGGAACTATGAACGAACGATGAACGATCGAATGATCGAACGAACGAACGATCGGAATTTTGGCAGCATAACGGCAGGAAAAGGATTATTTGGACGAACGAACGGACGAACGAACCATGAACGATCGGACGAACGATCAAACGATCGGACGAACGAACGATCGGAATTTTGGCAGCATAACGACAGGAAAAAGATTATTTGGACGAACGAACGGACGAACGATCGAACGATCGGACGAACGGACGAATGAACCAAGAACAGGGGGACGAACGATCGAAGAACGACCGAACGATCCTTGTGCTAGTGTGTGCTTGTGTGGGAGGTGGAGTGGGAGTGGGAGTGGGCGTGTGGGTGTGGGGGGGAGGGGGTTGCCATGAAATGGCTTGGGTGGGATGAGAGGAGGCCCTTGCCCCTCTATTTATAGCCATGGTGGGGGGATTAGGGGGAGGGATGAGGGGATTAGTGGGAGGATGAGAGGATTAGTGGGAGATTAGCATGGATTTGTCTTATATGAGTGAAATTAGCTTGTAGAGCTCACCGTATGACACCGGAGGCATACGTATACGTTTGGGCATGAGGAAAGTTATGGAGAAAATATTTGTAGGGACTTGAAAAATGATTCTGAAGGTATTTCTCAAGAGGAAAATACTTGGAGATATATCGGTGGAATATTTGGGCAGTATTTCTAAAAGAGTTTGAGGGTGATCACTGGGGAAATATTTGTAGGATATTTGGAGGAGGATTTTAGAGAGAATATAGACCACTATAATTTTATTTGTTGATATCAACTCGCAAACAAACATTTTGAAATGAAATTTGAAATTCATTTTGAATTTAGAGCGAGTTTGAGAAAATTTCAGAATTTGAATTTTTGGGATGCTACAGTCGCGCTAAGGAACATATCCATTGGGGATGTGTGTCCTAAGGAATCCGAAGAGCCTCCACAACCACAAGATCAACCATCATCTTCCAACCAAGCATCTCCACCAACCCAAGATGAGGATCAGGCTCAAAATGATGAAGAAGAAGATCACGAGGATGAGCCACCTCAAGAAGAGGTCAATTATCAAGGGGGAGATGAAGATAATGAAGACAAGGAAGATGATCAAGAAGTTCAGGGTCAAAGACCACCTGTAACATCCCAAAAATCCTAACCTAGGTTTGAAACCCTAATCTACCCTTTCCCTTATTTTCATCCTTTAATTCCAAGAACTCCCTTAGATTTTCTTTCATCATATGCATACACCTTGGTTGATCACAAGCACATCACTTAGATTCTATTTTCCAGCACCTAGATTACCCACAAAATAATTTGTTCAAAAGAAAAAGATGCAAAAAGGGAAATAGGATTTGGAAAATAAAAAGAAAAAGAGAAAAACCCTTCTTCCCCCCTGCTGGGTCGTTTCCCAGCCCAAACCCGCGGCCTCCCCCCCCCTCGCGCCCGCGCTCCCCTCCTCTTTAGGCCCATTTCCGGCCTGCTTCCGCGCGCGCGCCAGCCCGCCCTACGCCCTCCCTCCCTCTCTCTGGCAAACCATCCCCACCCGTCAGCCGCCCTCACTCGCTCGCACGCTCGCCCCCACTGGCAGGATGGCCCCGCTTGTCAGCCGTTCGTCGTCCTCCCGCCGTCCCTTCACCGCGGTCACCTCCGGCCATCGCCTCCGTCCCCTCCTCCGTCTTCTCGCCGCACAGGGAAGTTTGGCACCGCTCCGTCCTCCCCTCCCCTTGACCAGCGTCCTCGCCGGTACCGCCCCGCCGTGGTGTCCCCTCGGCGGCGCTGTGCGGCATTTATGGGCGGCGCTGTAGCTCACCGGAGCCGAGAAGCTCCACCGCTCCCCTTCCCTCGGGCGCCTATAAAAAGGGTCGCCCGGGCACCTTCTTCCCCGCACCGGCCTCGGCCACTCCCCTCCTCCCCTCACCCGCGCGCAATTCGCGAAACACCGTCATCGTCCCCCTCTCCGGTGAGTTTCTCCCCCTCTTCTCTCTCCCTCTCCGTTGGTCCCGCGAGCAATTAAGGTAGTTCACTAGTTTCCTCGCACTGCCGCTGTCGGTGTTTTGGGTCCGACCGCACACCCGGGGTTGCCCCTCAAGGTGTTTTTTGGAGTAGGACGGTGTCGACGACTGTAGCAAAATGGTTCATGCCGATCGCACGAGGAACAGTGGACAGGGTTTTCAGGTTCGGGCCGCTTAGAGATGCGTAACACCCTATGTCCTGGTGAGTATGCTTGGTGGATGTGGTTACAAAAGAGCTCTCCGAATTGAGATTACAGAGAGTTGACGTGGGTGGCTAAGTAAAAGGTCGATCGATCTGAAGGGGTGCCCTAGGCCTTATATACTCGACCGTGGGGCAGTACACGTGGATATGATAACAACAAGTAGCTAAAAGGTAGTGAACCTCTTGAGTTTATCCTTACGTAACCCTCGCCGACTTATCCTCGCATGGCTCCGTTGCATGGGGGCTTCAGCGCGGGAAAGTCGGGTCTCCGTTGCGATTTACTCGCTCGACGTTGTGGGCCGTCCGGGTTTGCACCAATCTGGTCTCACGTCGCTCTGCTTTGTTGGTTGTTTCTCCCCAGGCCCACAAAAGAATGACCTTACAATTTATTGGGCCCTTGGGCCTTTCGTGAGGTCTTTTACTCCTTTAGTGGACCCGGGGGATATCTATCCCCCACAAGCCCCCGATCTTTGGGTTAATTTAGTGGTAATCAGCCCAAAGATCCCAGGTCCAACTTGCGGGTGTTTTGAAGAAAAATGATTTCCTGCTGTCTTCTCTTGCTCCGATCACTCATTTGACCGAAGCTTAGTTTCATGCTTGTGCCTTAGAGGTCGGCATTTCAATTTGTAGGATTCTGAACTTCATTGGGTGCACCGGAGGTGCACCCAATGGGTGTAGCCCCCGAGCTTTGAGTAGATTTTAGAAAATAATCTACTTGAAGGTCTTCCCCAGAAATTATCTCCATTTGTACTCCTGCATCTTGGTTGAGGGTTGGTCTTTTAATCTTGTCCCACGCCTTAGAAGTCGGCACTATCTCGGCTTGGAATGATAATCCATGGGGTGCACCGGAGGTGCACCCAATGGGTGTAGCCCCCGACCTTCAAGTGGATTTTTGAGGATAATCTACTCGAAGGTCTTCCTTTTGTGTCTTTTTGCTGAAGATTATCCTTTCTGCTTGTAAAAAATTGGCATGATGTCATCCGCACTATGTCATCAATATTATGCTTCAGAGGTCAGCATGTATTTTGTCTTTTGCAGCCGAGTTCGCAATCCATCCATATCTTGCTGGGTAGTGAAGTTTATTTGCTCTGTGACTGATTAGACATTTGATGGACGTTCTCTGTCTAGTCTTCAAGTCGTTTCTGTCGACCATATTTTGTACTCCACTGGCTATTTTTGGCTTCCCTCTAATTCTCACTGATATCTCATTTTTGTCTTGAGGCATTCACTGCGTGCCCTGCACAGATGTGACCAATTTGAAAAATATACTGATAATTCCTGGGCGTCCCCCCCCCAATGGGTGTGGGCAAGGGACGGCTTGGTACGCTGAGTGTTTTAGCCGGCTGCTTCTGAGTAGTAATGTGATGTGACGGCGAGTGTAATCATATCCTTCGCGCTGTTGACTGGAGTCCCAATGGGTGTAGTGTTGGTGAAACGGCGTCAGCCGCCTGACGTGTCTCCAGACGGGTGGAAGTGCTTATTGAATGCTTTGCGACTGTTCAGTGACCACGGTTGGAGGTGAGCGGTTGCCTTTCCCTTCTATAAATAACGTCGTTGCCCCTCTGGTTTTTTCACATCTCTTCGCTGTTCTTTACTGCATCCTTCTCTTCTCTTCCGTCTGCTTCCGCCATGGGCAAGAGTAACAAACGCAAGCACGAGCCGACTCCTCCGTCGGAGGACTTCGGTGACTCGGAATACTCGGAGGAGGAGTTCTCCTCTGAGTCCGAGGGGTCTCCGGCTCCCGTCTCTCCCCCGGCGTCGTCTGATGATTCAGACGACTCCCAGGGGATTGCCGCGGAAGTCTGGACGTACATCCGGGCCGTCGAGCGTTCCAGGCTCGAGGGCTCGGATGAGTCGGAGTACTCCTCGGATGAGGAGGACTCGGATGGCGGCGAGGACGAGGACGACGACGACGGCGACGACGGCGACGGTGGCGACGGCGACGGTGACGGCAGCGGCAGCGGCGGGGGCAGCGGCGGCGGCGACGAGAGCAAGGGCAGCACGAGAGGCGGCAGCAGCAAGGGCAGCACCAGAGTCGGCGGCGGTGGCAGCAGCAGCAAGGCCAGTGGCTAGACGCCATTGGTCTTTAGATATTAGTATAGTGTAGTTAGAATAATGTAGTAGTAATGTAGAGTAGTATAGCGTAGTATAGTAGTAGTAGTAATGTAATGTAGTAATAGTAGGGAAGCATCAACTCGCAAAGAGTTGATTTGTAAGCTTATTGTCTTCCCTTAATGAAAGAATGACGTTGGCTTCTTCTTGATGACTCGCTTTGCTTGATTATAAAACTGATTCTTTTGAGACAGTAGATGAATAACTTGGGCATCACACTGACGCTTCCAGAAGTAGCTGCCGAGTAATCTTGTAGTCTGTGTTGACGTTTTAGAAGTAATGCCGAGCGACTGAACGCTATATCAGCGTCTTAGAGGCAATGCCGAGTGATTGAAGGTCGACGTCGGCATTTTAGAAGTAATGCCGAGCGATTGAAAACGAGATCAGCGTTTTAGAGGCAACGCCGAGTGATTGAAGGTCGTCGTCGGCATTTTAGAAGTAATGCCGAGCGATTGAACGCGAGATCAGCGTTTTAGAGGCAACGCCGAGTGACTGGAGGGTGATATCAGCATTTTACAGGTAATGCCGAGCGACTGAATATGAAATCAGCGTTTTAGAGTCAACGCCGAGTGACTGGATGGTGACGTCGGCATTTTAGAGGTAATGTCGAGCGACTGAATATGAAATCAGCGTTTTAGAGTCAACGCTGAGTGACTGGATGGTGACGTCGGCATTTTAGAGGTAATGCCGAGCGACTGAATATGAAATCAGCGTTTTAGAGTCAACGCCAAGTGATTGAAGGTCGACGTCGGCATTTTAGAAGTAATGCCGAGCGATTGAACACGAGATCAGCGTTTTAGAGGCAACGCCGAGTGATTGAAGGTCGCCGTTGGCATTTTAGAAGTAATGCCGAGCGATTGAACGCGAGATCAGCGTTTTAGAGGCAACACCGAGTGACTGGAGGGTGATGTCGGCATTTTAGAGGTAATGCCGAGCGACTGAATATGAAATCAGCGTTTTAGAGTCAACGCCGAGTGACTGGATGGTGACGTCGGCATTTTAGAGGTAATGCCGAGCGACTGAATATGAAATCAGCGTTTTAGAGTCAACGCCGAGTGACTGGATGGTGACGTCGGCATTTTAGAGGTAATGCCGAGCGACTGAATATGAAATCAGCGTTTTAGAGTCAACGCCGAGTGATAGCAGGCCGCATGAGCTATTTTGAGGATGATAACCGAGTGATGAGGTGGCCCATCGGCTTTTTGGAAATAACTGCCGGATGACCACGTGGCATGCTGGGGTTTTGGAAATAACCGCCGGGTGATGACTGGGCACTTTTTGAAACGGTATATGGCTAGAGAATATCCCATAAGGGCTGCGCTTTTAGCCGCCTTTGCTTTCCGTGCCCTAGTTCTTGCATTCCCGCTTCCGAATCCTCTCTGCCATTCGCCTCCTACTCTGCTCGCTGGTGAAATCGAGATGGCGCCCAAGAGGAAGACTGCAAGCTTGTCTGCTGCGGTGATCCCTCCGATCGACCCCAACAGCCAGTTGCCTTTCGCAGGTAACCATATGTCCATCATTTCCGAAGCTGAACTTCTCCACCTTGTATCCATCGGGGTTCTTCCTCCGCGAGAACTCTGTTCTTGGCGGATTTGCCACGGGACTACTGTCTCGACAGAGGATACCCACGAGTCTGTAGTTTACGCTCCTTTTCTTCTCCGCGGCCTTGGCCTTCCCATCTCTCCCTTTTTCCGTGGCCTCCTTGATTTCTACCACATTAACTTGACCCATTTGAACCCTAATTCCATTCTGCAAATCTCCATTTTCGTTCACCTATGCGAAGCCTTTCTTGGCGTGCTGCCGCATTTCGGTTTATGGAAGTATTTATATCATTGTCGCCCTGGGATGGCTGGGGGACAACATCAGTTGGTCGGAGGTGCCAGTTTGGAGATGCGTCGCGGGCGGAAAACTGAGTATCTTGAGATTCCCCTCAAGGACAGTATTAAGGGGTGGCGTCTAGAGTGGTTCATAGTTGATAATTATGGAAATTCTCTCCCCTCCCGGTCGGGAAGACAGCCAGACGTTCGCACTCCGAGCTGGACCGAGTCTCCCACAGATCAGGAAGTGGCTAAGGCAGGTGTGTTGCTAACTGAAGTTGGACTGCTGAAAGAGAGAGGTTTGACTGCTGAAGCTGTGGTTGCTGACTTCGTTTTTAAGAACATTCAGCCACTGAAAGACAGGGCCTATCCAGCATATCTGTATCGAGGGCTAGCCGACTCAACTCGGGTTACCAATAGGAGAATTCCTTCTGTAGACTTGATAAGCCGACTTGAAATGATCCTCAGGGGTAAGGTGTCAAATGTTGGTGCTCCAGTGGCATACTCAGCCTGGAACCTGCCTCCTCCCAAAGCCTTCACCTTTTTTGTGTCAAATCCGCCTGTGACTGATGGCAATTTGGGCCTTAGAGTGCGACCCTCTGCTGAAGAAGTCAGTACTTTGGTTGCTTCGCTTGGGGAGATTCCTGATGACGAAAGGCAGGTCCATTTTGAGGTGCCCCTGAACCCTAGTGATGCGGATATAAATGCCATGCTTGATCTGCTAGCTGAGGATTCCTCCGACGCTGCTCCTACTGGTACGTTGGCAATGGTGCCCCTTCCAGAGGTTGATACAACTTTGGATGTCCAGAAACCTGTCAGTACTCGCCCAAGGCGCCCTAGCCGAACCAGTCAGCCTGAGCCTTCTGCTGATGAGCAAAAGAAGAAAAGAAGACGCCTCCGGCGAGTATCCAGTTTTGATGAGGACGCTGGTACCTCAGTTCCTGCTACTGAAGAAGTGCCTACGACTGGACTTACTAACGCTGACCCCAATGGGTGTACCCAAACGGCTACTGATCCCAATGTGGGTGCTCCTTGTGTTGTCACTGTGGAAGATGAGGAGGAAGAAAATGAGGCTCCTTTAACTCGGAAAAACAGTCGGCAGTTCATCACCAGCGGTGAAAGTAGCGGAGTTCCTTCTCCTGCTTTGTCTGCCCTCATTGGTCTGCAAGAACTGTCCCTGGCCAACTTTGATCAAACTCTTGAGGATATGGTCCCAGAGGACTTGTTATCAGAGCCAGTGGATGATGATGCAACGGAGGCTTGCGCTGCCGTGCCTGATGCTGGGTTGAGGTCATCCCGTGCCTCGTCGACCTTAGAGCGTGATCTCGAGTGTCGGGATGCTAACTTGGATTGTCCTGGTCCCATGGAAGTGGCTGAAGGCCCATCAACCTTAGAGGTGGTTACTGCGGAGAGTCTGGACTTCAAGAATGGTGCTGACACATGCCTAGCCCTCGAGGATGTCACCGGGGATGACTTAGCTCGGGTGAAGAGTGTAAGCCACTGCCCAGCCCCCGAGGGTGCTGCCGGGGATGATCCGGCTCAAGTGGGCAGTGCCAACTATGACCCAGCCCCCGAGGGTGCCCAAGCAGGGTCTCCTTCCTGCACTTCCATGGACGTTCACGCGGGATCACTTCCACACTCTGGCTGCATGGTGGTAGCCCAAACTTTGGACCAGGGAGTCGCTTTAGAGGGCAGCGTCCCCGCTGATCGGGCGTTTGGCTCTGTTGAAGGCGCTGAGCTGATTCCTACTGGTCCGTTGCAAGCTGCTTCGGGTGGTGGCCTTATGCCTGGTTATCAGGTGATTTCTCCTGATTTGGGGATCCCTTCGTTCTTTTCCAACCTCCAGGTACTGTGCTGTATTTTAGCTTGATCTTTACATTGCATGAACTTTTGTCATTATGCTCATCTGTTCTTCTCATCAGGTTTTGGTGGATGGGATGGCCAGCCAGCTGAGATTGCAGGGTGCTTCCGTCCCAGAAGTGGCTTCGTCTCTTGCGTGTTGGAATCCAGTGTCACTTCATCGTCGTGTATCCGAGTTGGAGGCAACTAACACTGGTTAGTGCCCTTTTTCTTCTCTTCGCCTTTGTTGTGGACTGTTTTACCTTCTGACCTCGTTTTGTTTGATTACCTCTTGCTAGGAATGACTCGGCAGATTGCAATTCTTGTTGAAAAACATTCCCGAGATCAGGTTGAAATGGTTCAATGGTGCGCTGACTTCGAGGAGAAGTACTCTCAGAGCCAAACTGAACTAAATCAGGTCTCCGCTGCCTTGGATGACGCCAATGCCCTGAGTTCTTCTCTTCATGCTCGGCTTGACTCTGAAAAGGTAACTTACAAAACTGTGCCTTGCCTTGCTATGTTCCTATTACTTGCTTGGTTTCTGAAGGAGTTGATTTTTGTTTGCAGGAAGAAAAGCGTATCCTTGCTGCTTCTCGTGACAATCTTGACAGATTGTATCGTGATTCTAGCAACTCGCTGTCAATCTTGGAGAGGAGTCACCGTTTTACAATGGAGGAACTGGACAATCAACGTTGTAAGCTGCAGCAATCTGCGGACGAAGTGACCCGCCTTAAGCAATTGATATTAGCAAAGGATGCCACCATCAAAGAACTCCGAGCTTCCAAGAAATCCATTGCCCAGGAGTTAGAGGCTGCTCGGCTGGCTGCTAAAGTTGCCAAAGAAACTGCTGCTACTCTCAAAGCCCAGCGCGATAAAGCCATGGACAAGGCTATTCGGGCGGGACGAATCTTAATGAGGAGACCCGGCGTGGTTGTTTCTGAAGACATAAAGGCTGACGTGAATGCTACCCCTGATTCCTCGAGTCGCCCTTCTTCGTCGGTCGCTCCTGAGAAAGACATTGCGAAATAGAGAAACATTTTGCGTGCTCTGAGCGCGCGGTTAGCATGATCGAGTATTTGTTAGAGGACATCAGTTTATCATTCGAATGACATTATTACTCTCTTATTGTATCAGAATTTATTGGTTCGTAAATTTGTGGTAATGAAATGACGCATGATGATTATGAAATTTGTTTGCGGGATATGGAAGTCATCCCCTGAATTACATAGGCGCGAGTATGTTGCACCGGCTTAAGTCGCCACTGACTTTAGCCGATAGCTCCGTTAGTAGGGTATAGTGGTCACCCCGAGTTAAGTAAGCGTGAGCAAGTTGCACCGCCTTAAGTCGTTGCCGACTTAAGTCGATTGCTCCGTTTGTAGGGCATAGTGGTCACCCCAAGTTAAGTAAGCGTGAGCATGTTGCACCGCCTTAAGTCGTTGCCGACTTAAGTCGATTGCTCCGTTTGTAGGGCATAGTGGTCACCCCGAGTTAAGTAAGCGTGAGCATGTTGCACCGCCTTAAGTCGTTGCCGACTTAAGTCGATTGCTCCGTTTGTAGGGCATAGTGGTCACCCCGAGTTAAGTAAGCATGAGCATATTGCACCGCCTTAAGTCGTTGCCGACTTAAGTCGATTGCTCCGTTTGTAGGGCATAGTGGTCACCCCGAGTTAAGTAAGCATGAGCATGTTGCACCGCCTTAAGTCGTTGCCGACTTAAGTCGATTGCTCCGTTTGTAGGGCATAGTGGTCACCCCGAGTTAAGTAAGAATGCAAGTCAATCGTAAACGAGCTGAGTATCTTTGAAATCTCTCTTTATTGATGACATATTTCCACTTTTCAGAATACATTGTCGCCCTAGCAGTTTTGAAATACAGCTAGGGATAAAACTTTCTGAGGTGCTCTATGTTCCAGGAGTTTCCAACTTCTGTGCCATCCATCTGAGTGAGGCGATACGATCCGGGCCGAGTGACTTCTGCTACTATGAAGGGTCCTTCCCATAAGGGTGATAACTTGTGCCGTCCCTCCCCCGTTAGAATTCGGCGGAGGACGAGGTCTCCTACTGAAAAGAACTGTTGCCGCACAGCCTTGTCGTGATAGCGCCTTAGAGTCTGCTGGTACCGTGCTGATTGGATTACCGCATTCAGCCGTTCTTCCTCAAGTACATCAATGTCCTCCAGCCTGGTGGCCTCAGCTTCTGTTATGCTTTCGAAGATCAACCTTGGCACCCCAAACTTGAGATCAGCAGGTAGCACTGCCTCGGACCCATAGACCATGAAGAAAGGAGTGTTTCCATGCAAAGCTCGGCTAGGTTGGGTTCTTAGGCTCCAAACGACATAGGGCAATTCCCTTATCCACTTTCCTGCGAATTTTTCATTCTTATCGAAGACCTTTTTCCTGAGTGCCTCCAATATCATCCCGTTGGCTCGCTCAACCTGCCCATTGGCTCTTGGATGGGCTACAGATGCATACTTGATCTGAATGCTCTTTTGCTCGCAGAAGTCGAAGAATTCTGAACTTGTGAAGTTGGATCCTAAATCGGTTATGATGCTGTTTGGTATCCTGAATCTGAATATTATGTCTTGTATGAATTCCACGGCCTTAGCAGAGGTTAAAGAGGCAATGGGCTTGAACTCTATCCATTTAGTGAATTTGTCAATCGCTACCAATACATGAGTGTATCCCCCTTGAGCTTTCTTGAAAGGTCCAATCATATCCAGTCCCCAGCATGCGAAAGGCCAAGTTACTGGTATGGTCTGCAGTTGCTGTGCTGGCATGTGTTGTTGCTTTGACAAATATTGGCAGGCTTCGCACCTCTGAACTAACTCGGCTGCGTCGTTCTTTGCTGTTGGCCAATAGAATCCTGACCTGAAGACCTTCCCGACTAGTGTTCTGGAGGCTGCATGTACTCCACATTGCCCAGCATGGACCTCCTCCAGAAGTTGCTTCCCAGTGGACGAGAGAATGCACCTCATGAGGACGCTTGATGCACCCCTTCTGTATAATGTTTCCCCAATAAGTGTATAGTGAGCTGACTGTCTTGCAATGCGCTCTGCCGAATTCTTGTCGTCTGGTTCTTCTTCATTCTTTATATACTTAATGATCGGCCTTCTCCAGTCATCAGGGTCTGACTCGGGTTGATCTATGATGTTGCACTCTTCTTTTTGATCCATTGAGATACTCGGCTGCAGAATCTCTTGCACGAAAACTCCGGGTGGGACCTGAGTTCAACTGGACCCTAGCTTGGACAATACATCGGCTGCTGTGTTTCGATCTCTTTCTACATGATGAAATTCCAGACCCTCGAATTTATCTTCCAGCTTTCGGACAGCAGTGCAGTATTTTCCCATTGAATCGCTTGAGCAATCCCACTCCTTGTTTATCTGGCTGATGACTACCAGAGAGTCTCCGTATACCATTAATCTTTTGACGCCCAACGATATGGCAATGTTCAATCCATGGATCAAAGCTTCATACTCGGCTGCATTGTTGGAGGCCGGGAATAGCAACTGGAGGGCGTACTTGAGGTGTTCGCCTCCAGGCGCAGTGAAGAGAATCCCTGCTCCTGCTCCCTGCAGCTTCAGTGAGCCATCAAAATACATTCACCATACTTCTGCAGTCTCCGGGTTGTCTGGTACTTGTTGTTCGGTCCACTCTGATACGAAATCAACCAGTGCTTGAGTTTTGATGGCAGTGCGAGGTCGGAACTCGATGTCATGAGATCCCAGCTCGCAAGCCCACTTGGCTATTCGACCGATGGCTTCCTTGTTGTGAAGAATATCCCCTATTGGAAAACTTGTAACTACTATGACTTTGTGGTCGTCAAAGTAGTGACACAGCTTGCGGGCAGTTAGAAGGGCTGCGTATAATAGCTTCTGAACTTGAAGATACTTTTTCTTTGAGGGGCCTAGGACTTCACTAATGAAGTAAACAGGACGTTGTACTGGATAGGCATGTCCTTCTTCTACTCGCTCGACTACCAACGCGGTGCTTACCACGTGAGTCATGCAAGAGATATACAGTAGCAAATCTTCAGCTGGTTGAGTTGACGTAGCTCGCCGGGGTGGTTTCAGTACTGGTGGTGTGGTTAAGAATTTTTTTAGAGCATCTAGAGCTTCTTGTGCTTCTGAAGTCCATTGAAACTTATCCACCTTCTTGAGTAACTTGTAAAATGGCAAACCTTTTTCTCCTAGCCTGGATATAAATCTGCTCAGAGCTGCCATACATCCAGTAAGTCGTTGAACCTTCTTTTGCGATCGAGGTGCTTCCATCTTCATGATAGCTTCAATCTTTTCTGGATTAGCCTCAATTCCCCGGTGGCTGACGATAAACCCGAGCAACTTTCTTGCTGGTACCCCGAAAACACATTTCTCGGGATTAAGCTTCCATCTATATCGCCTCAGACTGTTGAAAACCAGTTGTAAGTCTTCGATGAAGTTTTTTGAGTCCTGCGTTTTGATTACCACGTCATCCACGTAGGCCTCCACATGCTTGCCCCAGTGATCGGCTAAGTGTTGGGGGCCTTCGTCCTCCGAAGGTCCTCAAAAACATGATTTGACAATGTTTTCCAAATGGATTATATGAACAGGTATCTTCGGACTCAGAATTATGAACATGAAGTACGGTCAGGACGAAGCCTGAACCAGACGAAGGGGGATTGAAATGGAGGACGGGCTGATTACCAAGCTCCACGAAGGATGGTGCACAGCCGAAGCTGTGCGCAGGAAAGCTTCGTCGCGATAGCAGAGAGGGGAACTGACTTAAAGATGAAAAGACTACTTGGGCCTTGACAGATTTCCATAAGTCATCGGCAAATGTAATGGACATGAATGTAATTTTACGTGGGCTGTGTCTCACGCCTATAAATAGATGAACAGTACTCCCGTACTGTTCACGCTGACTTGGCATTTGCTTTTGCGTCATTCTTGTACTTTTGTCTTCCTGCAATCCAAAGGTACACTTGTAATCTAAAATCATTTCTATTGTTATGCGATAATAAAATAGAAATGGTATTATGAGATCTAAATGTTTATACTTCTTTTTATATTGCGTGTAAATCCTTTCGTCATAGCCTATTGTACTTACGAAGATATATTATTTGTAACCTTCGTCTAGAACACATTATATCCCGAAGGGAAATAATGTTTCAAAGGACGAAGGATCTTACCATTTAACACTTTTTATGTTGCCTTGTTCTTAACTCATAGCATTTGAGAACAAGTTACCAGCATTGGCGCCCACCTCCGGTGAACTCACTTCCACTTTGAGTTTTTTGAACACCTTCGGAAGCCATAGACCCTCGCTATGGCACCGAAGAAAGCTTCAGCGACTGGGGCTGCAGCACTGCAACCGCTGGACCCCAACCAGGAGACTGTCTCTCTTCGGGAGGCCCGAAGCCAGAAAAGGAAGGCCGTCAGTCCGACGCTTCAGGAGGATGAGCTAGACCAAGAGATCAGGGATATGGAGATGCTTCATCAACAGGTGCAGAGGAAGAAGGAAAAGATGGCCAGGCTAGCTGAGCTGCAGAGGCAGATAGACGAAGCTTCTGAAGAAGTTCGCCATCTTACTCACGATGAGCAGAACAGAAGGCCTCAACAAAAGGACCTTCATCAGGAGGGCTTCTTCAACGAAGATGACTGGTATGACAATTTCCATCATGGAAATTTTGTTTTCGATGATGCTTCTCCCCTGTCCGCTGAGCTGCAGGCTACACCTTGGCCTCCATCCTACAAGCCACCCCAGCTTCCCATGTTCGATGGCCATTCAGACCCGAAGCAGTTTTTGATGAGCTACGAAGCAACAGTGTCTTCGTATGGTGGCAATGCTGCAGTCATGGCAAAGTCTTTTGTTATGGCTGTCAGGAGTGTTGCTCAGACCTGGTATTCCTCCCTTCGACCAGGAACGATTACTTCATGGCAAAAGCTGAAGGACATGTTGTTAACTAGCTTTCAAGGGTTTCAGACGAAGCCGGTTACTGCTCAAGCCTTGTTTCAGTGCACTCAGGACCATGAAGAATACCTTCAGGCGTATGTCAGAAGGTTCTTACGTTTGAGGGCGCAGGCACCAACGGTGCCTAATGAAATTGTCATCGAAGCCATGATCAAGGGGCTTCGACCTGGACCTTCAGCTCAATACTTCGCCAGGAAGCCTCCTCAGACTTTGGAGAAGCTGCTCCAGAAGATGGACGAGTATATTCGTGCCGACAATGATTTTCGCCAAAGAAGGGAGGAGGCTTTCAGATTTTCTGAAATGACCAGGGGCTTCGGAGGAAGATTCTATCCGAGGCATGTCAGGTCCATCCACAACTCTACTCAAAATGATGATAAGGGGAGTCAGCAGAACAGGCCGCAGTGCTCCTCACAGGCTTCGGGGCAACAGCAAAGTTTCTTCCGGCCACCAGCTCCAAGAGGCAGAAGCGCCAGGGGCTTCGGCTGAAGATTTGGAGATCAACCAAGGAAAATGTTTTGTTTGTTCTGTGGAGAAAACAAGGGCCATACCACCAGGACGTGCCATGTTACAATCCAGAAGCAAAAGGAAATAGCCGAAGCTGCAGCGCAACAAGCTCAACCGAAGCAGGTCATGCATACTGCTTCGTACCATCCTCCTTACATCCCACAATACATAGACAACCACCCTGCAGTTTCTGTAGCTTCGGCAAGTCAACCTCAAGCTTCCTGGCAACAGCCTCCGCCTCCGCCTCCACTACAACAAGGCCAACAGCCAGAAGGGAGTCAATATGCTCCACACCAAAGGGACTTCAGAGAACAATCCGAAGCTCGCACAGTCAATAGCACTATGCCAGAGTCAAAGCACATTTATTGACACATATCCTACCTTTGATAGCAGTCTTTTCTATTCAGTTCTATTTTCTGTGTAACAAAGAACATTGTTAGTTTTCATGTAATAATTTCGTTGTTTCCCACGAGGAAAACCTATTTTCTCCACAGGCTTAAGTTGCTGAAGCTTAAAGATTTGCGATAACAAGGAGGACCTTCGAATTATTAAAAATCCTTCGAAGCAACAGAAAGTCGTTCTAAGGAACGCAGAGTAAGTTGCTGAAGCCATAAAAAGCCGTTCCAAAGGGAGCGCAGTGTAAGTTTTCTGCTCAAAAGTCGTTCCAAAGGGAATGCAGAGCTTACAGCGAAAAGTCAACGCTGATACCGCCTAAGTAAAAGGCGAAGAAGCTCAAAAGACGTTCCTAAGGGAATGCAGAGCTTACAGCGAAAAGTCAACGCTGATACCGCCTAAGTAAAAGGCGAAGAAGCTCCAAAGACGTTCCTAAGGAATGCAGAGCTTACAGCGAAAAGTCAGCGCTGATATAAAAAGATTGTGTGTTTCACGAGGATATGTGAGTATCTTCGGAATCAATCTCATCTACATAACATAACATCATCACATCATTTTGCATAGCATAAGCATCATACATCATATTGCATATGGCAAAAGAAGGGAGGACAGTAACAACCTTCGGAAGAATGCTTTGAGAAAGTAAAAATCTTCGGAGTATAGCTTCGGAGAATGTTTTCACGAAGTTTGGATATTTTTCATCAGAGCGCTATGGATTTTGAGATGCATAAAAGTTTTTCTATCTTCACGAAGCATGAAAAGAAGGGAAGGTGTTTTTTCGCCGAAGGCTTAAAAACGGTACGTATGTAAAGTTTCATGCATCGTAAAGAATTGAATAATGAAAAGAAACTTGTATATTACATTCAAATGTACAAAATATTACATAGATCACATTTCAAATGTTTTTTCTAATAACATCTAGTCTTCTCTTAGTACTACTTCGGCAGCCTCATTTAGAAGTTGTTCAACAACTTTATCCATGATAGCTTCGGCCATTTGCTTAATTTCGTCATCCCCTTTCGTGTGAGGGTCAGCAGACAATCCAGTAGGTTCTGAGGGAAGGGAATATGTCTACATTACTATCACAAACCGCGAACAAAGTTTGAAATAAAAAGTTACAACACAATAAGAACGACTAATTAATACATATTTGCCCTTCGGGCTCTGTACTTTTTTCGGCAACTTCTGTCACTTTCCTAGCATCATGGATGCCTTTTTCACTTCTTTGAATAATTTCTTGCGCCATTTCTCGGCCGCCGTTGTCCCAGATATCAGTAAAGAATTTACCGCCGACCATGCTTGCTTCGGTTGAGGGGTCTTTGATGTCTTCGGAGGACAAGGCAGCTTCAGACTGCGCTAAGGAGCTTACATGCTCACAACCTTTCCTCTCCAAAACGGTAGCAACTCCTCTGGCGCCTGAAAAAGCGCAGATGTCACCGCGGCTGCTCAGGATTTCCTTGAAGGCCTCTGCTTCGTGACTGATCCAATCTAGTGGACCTTCGGGATTGTCTCTTGAGAAATTCTCTTCACTGGAAAATGCGCCAACGCTGGCGAAGCTGGATTTTATCTTTTTGACGCATTCTATAGATTTAACATAGCATTTCCTCTGGGAAGCACGAAGCTCCTTAGCACTTAACTCTAAATGATTGACCAACTGATCACTAAGCTCTCATTTTGTTTCTTCGAGCACACGTTCCTCTTTAGCTCTAGCTAGCTGTTTCTGAAGATCTTTAATCTCACGTTTTTGGGCTTCGGCCTGGACCTTTGAAGCAGCTTCGTCCTTTTTTACCTTGTCTACCAATGTAAGCAGAATTTTGTCCTTTTCCAGAGCTTCGTTTCTCAGTTTAATAACTTCTGACCGTAGGTTGTTGAACGCAATTTCAAAGCTCTCATCTTCGGCACTCTTTTGTGCTCTTAATGCGTTGCTTAGGATTAAACCCTATATGTAAAAAAGTTGGTATAAGAATAAAAGATTGAGTTACGAATTAAAAAAAATTTTCAAGCGCCTAATTCCCATACCTTTAGGCTATTGTACGCAAGGCTGTCCGCGAGATCCTCCTTCGTCATAGCACATAATCCAGCTTCGAGCTTCGGGAACCCCATGCTTCTAGCCATCTCCCGGCAGACAGATAATTCTTTGTTATCAGGGAGGCAGTATAGGAAGTCATCTTCATTTGTCCCATTGAACACTACTGCCCCCTTCGGATATTTTAACTCTCTAGCATAGTGATTGGCTTCATAAGTCTCTTCTTCAGATAATTTTTTCCCCGAAGCATGTCGCACGATGTAATCGCATATGTTGGAAGGAGCTTCGGGGGCGGCAGTGTCAATCTCTTCAACCAAAGCTGGTTCTGATGTTTTTTCTGTTTCCAAAGATTGTTCCTTGGGGGGCTCTGCAGACCCAGCTTTAGCTTCCATTTGTTGCTTCGAAGCTTCAGTAGACGCTTCAGCAAGTTCAACAGTCTTCTTTGGAGTTGTGCTTGAAGACTTAATTGTCTCCAAGACATCTAGCATGTTTACCATTCTTTTTCTTTTTGGGGTCACTGATGGGCCCTTTTGATTTTTTATTGTTTCAACATTTGCTGAAGGACTTAAGATTTCCGATATTTTTGGTCCTTCAATTCTCGCTTCAGCTTTTTCTTCTATCTTCGGCACTGGAGCTGGTTCTGTAGCTTCAGAGGCCAAAGAGACTTCACCAATAAATTCTGGCACTGTGGCCGGCTCAATAAAACGTGCCCGGTGGGTGAGCACCTTCATCTTTTTTCGTTGCGGCGCTAGCTCGCTAGAAGCACTTGTGGCAACTTCTGTTGCAGGAGAAGTATTTTTCCTTTTGCGGCCCGGCACCGGATAATGGTAGTCAGGGTAGACAAACCCGATTGCATCAAAAACCCGGTTGAGCCTTTTCTTCTTTCGGCCTCCGAAGTCTGCCGATAATGCAGTGTTCTCGGCCTTCGAATACACCCCAAGCAGTTCGTCACTTAATGTTTCGATGCTTTTCAACCAGTCGTCATCAGGTTCAACAAATTTATCCCCGTATTTGAACGTGTATTTCAGCCTGACCAGTCCGCCTTCGTCGGACTCTTTGATGGTCTCCTTAGGCATTTCCCACTTTCCTGCAAGTGGCCACACCCTGAAGGCAATATGCTCTTGGACCAAGTCCCTTGTCCCAATGAAAGAGCAGGTTACGCCGAAGGCTCTTTGGCATTCCTCGGTTGCGTCATCCATTTCAACCTTCGGCCTTCGAAGTCCGAAGCGTTGCCAGATGGGGCGCATAATAATACTCTTAACATCTTCCTGCGCTGTTAAGTCATTCTTCACATAGAAACACTCTGTCATCCAGGCTCCGGGCCACCTCTTCCAAAAGGTTGGCACAGGGCGGCTTGACCCGGAACGGGCACCGAAGCTGTAACACCCAAAGTTGTTGTGATATTGTTCTTTCCCCCAGGGCTTCGTCTCATATAACAACTCATGAATGTTGCAAAAGCTTTTAGCATTTGGTTCTAAACCTTGACTTTTCGCAGCCCAGACAAACATCCCCATTCTTATGATAGCTTCGGGAGTAATTTGATGAAGGTAGACTTGAAATGTCTTCAGGACTTCGACAACAAAGCTGCTTAGGGGGAATCGAAGCCCAGCCTTGAGAAAGCTTCGGAAGATTACGACTTCATCTTCTTCGGGAGTGGGAGAAGTTTTTTCTCCAACATCAGCCCTCACAATAGATATATCTCGAAAATATCTCCCTCTCATATTGTCAATGTGACTCTGCTTAATAGTGGTTTTCCCGAAAACCGTGTGACTTGGCCGCCATGGTCGATCTTCGGACTCTTCCCCACCACTTTCTACATCATAACTGTCGCTGTCACCAGTATCTTCGGATAAACCTTCCAGAATCTCCTTGGTGATTTTCTCCGTATTGGTCTCCACCATCGCTATAAGGAACCCCAAGTTCTTCTCTTCGTCAAGACTCAGCTTCATCTCAGCAGGGACCTTCTCACCTTCAGACATCTTCGGAAACACTAAAAAACTGTTTTCAAGGCCGAAGCTTCAAAATCAAAAAGATCAGCAAATCTTAGTGCACAAGAGCTAAAAATTTAGTGGGCGGAAGCAGATGGCAAGTGTGCGTACCAAATGAGTTTGCGGTATGATCTTATTTATACGCCCAGGGCGTTGAAAATTGAAAGACCCCGCTTGTCAGTGAATGTTGCTATTCTAGCAAAGGGAAGGTGTTTTTTTCGGACCTTCGGCTCAAGGCCTTCGTCCATATCGCAATCTGAATTTATCATTAACAAATTAATATTGCGAGGGGCTACTGTTGGGGGCCTTCGTCCTCCGAAGGTCCTCAAAAACATGATTTGACAATGTTTTCCAAGTGGATTATATGAACAGGTATCTTCGGACTCAGAATTATGAACATGAAGTACGGTCAGGACGAAGCCTGAACCAGACGAAGGGGGATTGAAATGGAGGACAGGCTGATTACCAAGCTCCACGAAGGATGGTGCACAGCCGAAGCTGTGCGCAGGAAAGCTTCGTCGCGATAGCAGAGAGGGGAACCGACTTAAAGATGAAAAGACTACTTGGGCCTTGACAGATTTCCATAAGTCATCGGCAAATGTAATGGACATGAATGTAATTTTACGTGGGCTGTGTCTCACGCCTATAAATAGATGAACAGTACTCCCGTACTGTTCACGCTGACTTGGCATTTGCTTTTGCGTCATTCTTGTACTTTTGTCTTCCTGCAATCCGAAGGTACACTTGTAATCTAAAATCATTTCTATTGTTATGCGATAATAAAATAGAAATGGTATTATGAGATCTAAATGTTTATACTTCTTTTTATATTGCGTGTAAATCCTTTCGTCATAGCCTATTGTACTTACGAAGATATATTATTTGTAACCTTCGTCTAGAACACATTATATCCCGAAGGGAAATAATGTTTCAAAGGACGAAGGATCTTACCATTTAACACTTTTTATGTTGCCTTGTTCTTAACTCATAGCATTTGAGAACAAGTTACCAACACTAAGCATGTTTGAATGGCTCTCTGGTAAGTTGCCCCAGCGTTTTTGAGGCCAAACGGCATGGAGGTATAACAGAAAGCACCAAACGGAGTAATGAATGCCGTTTTTTCTTCATCTTCCTTTGCCAGACTAATCTGATGGTATCCGGAATAGCAATCCAGGAAAGACAGCATAGAACATCCAGCGGTGGAGTCCACCACCTGATCTATCCTCGGGAGCCCGAAAGGATCCTTCGGACAGTGTTTGTTGAGATCAGTATAATCAACACACATGCGCCAATCCACTTTATTCTTTTTGAGTACAAGAACAGGGTTGGCTAACCACTCGGGATGTAACACTTCTCTAATGAATCCAGCCGCGACCAAGTGAGCCAACTCGGTGCGAATGGCCTCTCTCTTGTCGGGCGTGAAACGACGTAGTTTTTGCCGAATCGGCTTTGCCTGGGGATAGACCTTCAGTTTGTGCTCGGCCAGTTCTCTTGGGACTCCCGGCATATCCGCAGGTTGCCATGCGAATACATCTCGGTTATCTTGCAGGAACTGGACGAGCGCGCTTTCCTATTTGTCGTCCAAGCTAGAGCTGATGATAGCCGTCTTGCGCTCATCAGCGAACCCCAGGTTGATTCTCTTGGTTTCCTCAGTCGGCCGCATAGAAGTCGCGGTCTGAGCTTCGCTTGCCGGTACTGCGAGGTCTTCCTCAGGCTTAGAGTTCGCCAGTGTGGAAGGGACCGTTGATGGCTTGGCGGTGAGGGCTGCTTGAATAGCCACTCGGAAACACTCTACGGCACCTTGGAAGTCGGCGCACACGGTTATGATCCCTTGCGGTCCTGGCATCTTCAGTATCATGTATGTGTAATGCGGAATGGCCATGAACTTGGCCAATCCAGGCCTCCCGATGATGGCGTTGTACCCGCAGTCGAAGTTCGCCACTTCAAACCTCAGGAACTCGGTTCTGTAGTTTTCCGGAGTTCCGAAGGTAACTGGCATGTAGATGTGGCCCAGCGGGTACTCCCCTTCTGTTGGCACGATGCCGAAGAAAGGAGTGTCCGACTCGTGGAGCTCTTTGAGGCGAACTCCTAAGCCTTGAAGTGTCCGGGGGAAGGTGACGTTGATGCTGCTCCCCCCGTCCACCAGCACTTTCTTTACCCGGCTTTCTCGGATCACCGGATCGACGAGGAGCGGATATTTGCCTGGATGGTCGAAGTTGAGCCATTGATCCCCCCGAGTGAAGGTGATCGGGTGTTCTGACCACCGGTATGGGGCGGGAGGACCGGTGGTCGCCACCAGTATCTGGCGGTCGTTGAGCTTTTGTTGTCTCTTGTTCTCCTGCGACCCATGTCCGCCGAAGATGACGTTGACCTCCCTGTCGACGCGTGGGAAAGCTCCTCCTCCTCCCTCCTCCGGCCGATGAGGTTGTCGTGGTTCATCCGGTCCTCCCCTCGACGGAGGAGGAGGTAGAGGTTGGAAGGGTCGGTCGTGCCCAACGGAGTGCTTGAAGTCCCGGCAGTTGCGAAGAGTGTGGCGCATATCCTTGTGGTATGGGCACTGGGCATCGAGGATGTCGTCCAGCGTGCGCTCGCCTCCGCGAGGTCCTCCTCGGGCGCGAGAGGCAGGTGGTCCGGTGGCGTGTACTTCTTCGCGAGGCCTCTTCTCCCAGCGTTTGTCGGGTGGCTGGTTCACGTCGCGTCGTGGTGCTGCCGGTGCAGGCTTTGCTCCTCCGATGAGGTCTTGAGCTTGCTCGTCGGCGGTGATGTAGAGGTCGGCTTCCCGGAACAGCTCCTCGGAAGTAGTCGGTGCTTTCTGTAGTATGGCTCGGACAAAAACCGAGTCGTTGGATCCTCTGTAGAAGTCCTCGATCACGGCCGCCTCCGTGACCTCGGGGATGCGATTTCTCATGGTCTGGAACCTTTTGAGGTACGACCGGAGAGTCTCATCCCCCCGGCGCTTGATGGATTTGAGGTCCCACGGTTGCGCTGGCTTGTCGGAGAGGGACTGGAAGTTGGCGGTGAAACGTCGACTGAAGTCTCCCCAGTCGTCGATGCAGTGTCGGGGTAGATGTCGTAGCCACTGTAGCGCATCTTGCCCAAGGACGATGGGCAAATACGCGGTCATAACGTCCTCAGATGCCCCGGCAGCTCGAGCAGCGGTGGTGTAGACGGCTAGCCAACCCCCTGGATCCTGCTTAGGTTCATATTTGTCGACATTGGATACCTTGAAGTTGGGAGGCCATTGGATGGCCCTAAGGCGCGGAGTAAGAGCGGACACTCCGCACGTGTCCTCCTGTCGTCGGGGACGATGTCTGTCCCGGGGAGGGGAGTTGTGATTGTGGTTCCTCGACCGTCCCCGGGTGGTACCGCCAGTTGAGGCCGTTGCCGACTCAGTCCTGGTGGCCTGGCTCTGAGTCGGGATGCCATGATCCCGGTCGTACTCCTCCCGATGGCGAATCTTGTTCTCATGCCGCCGTTCGCGCGAAGCATTGATGGAGCTTCGCGCGTCTCGGCGACTGTTGATGGCGTGTCGTAGATCGTTCGGCGGGTGAGCGAGCGGTAGAAGATGGTTGGCTGCCTGGGTGAACAGGCGTCGGTATCCCTCGGCGTCGGGAGTCCGAGGAAGTCCATCAGCTATCCGAGCTAGTACCCCTCCGACTTCGCTTGGCGTGTTCATAGCTCGGGCGAAGTCGGGATTCAGGTTGCGCCCGAAGAGCGGATTCTCCCGGCGTTGTCTTGCGTCTTGCTCAGCTTGTTCATGAGCCCGTCGGCGATCACGTCGTCGGGAGTTCCTTCGTTCTCTGAAGACGCGTTCTTCCGGAGTTTCTCCTATCTCCGAGACCTCGTCTCGCGAGACAGGCTGCTCTGGATTCCGTTCTCCGGCCGCGTGATGTCGTCGAACGTTCCTGCGCCGATTCCTCCGTCGGCGGGATTCTCGTTGAGGCGGTTCTTCTCCGGGTGCGGTCAGCTCATCGTCGGAGACGGTGGGCGATTCCACTCTCCCGATGAAGAGGACGTCGGGGTAGAATGGAGCTGCTGTCGTGGCGACTTTCTTTCCGTTCTCCTTTGAGGCCGGAGGAACGGAAAGAACGACTTGCTTTTCCCTGGTCTCCTTCTTCCTCGCGATCCGTGTCCATTCTTTTGTCGGGGAAGTAGACAGCGGAGTCTTCCGGGTCAGCGAGCCCTCGGCCTCCGACTTTCCGGAGACGATCTTTTTCCGAAGAGCTAGAGGTTGCGTCTCTCCGGCATTTTCGGAGCTCGTTGGAGGAGACTTCTTTTCCGGCGGATCCGCGATACGGTGTAGAATTCCCTCTTCATCTGCTACAGATGAAATTGTCCCGAAGCAGAATGCGGATCCGGGACGCATGGTGATCTTGCTGTAGAAGGTGACGGCCATTGAGCTAGCTTGGATCGTCGACACACCCCCTACCTGGCGCGCCAGCTGTCGGTGTTTTGGGTCCGACCGCACACCCGGGGTTGCCCCTCAAGGTGTTTTTTGGAGTAGGACGGTGTCGACGACTGTAGCAAAATGGTTCGTGCCGATCGCACGAGGAATAGTGGACAGGGTTTTCAGGTTCGGGCCGCTTAGAGATGCGTAACACCCTACGTCCTGGTGAGTATGCTTGGTGGATGTGGTTACAAAAGAGCTCTCCGAATTGAGATTACAGAGAGTTGACGTGGGTGGCTAAGTAAAAGGTCGATCGATCTGAAGGGGTGCCCCCTAGGCCTTATATACTCGACCGTGGGGCAGTACACGTGGATATGATAACAACAAGTAGCTAAAAGGTAGTGAACCTCTTGAGTTTATCCTTACGTAACCCTCGCCGACTTATCCTCGCATGGCTCCGTTGCATGGGGGCTTCAGCGCGGGAAAGTCGGGTCTCTGTTGCGATTTACTCGCTCGACGTTGTGGGCCGTCCGGGTTTGCACCAATCTGGTCTCACGTCGCTCTGCTTTGTTGGTTGTTTCTCCCCAGGCCCACGAAAGAATGACCTTACGATTTATTGGGCCCTTGGGCCTTTCGTGAGGTCTTTTACTCCTTTAGTGGACCCGGGGGATATCTATCCCCCACAGCCGCGAGCTCAGCACACCACTCTTCCGCCCCAATCCCTCGCCCAGAGGCCACCGGCGGCGATCCCCGCCGCGGAGCTCCGCCACCTCCCCGCGGATAGCTCCCTCCCAACCCCCTCTAGCCAAATTGAGCCTACCATTGGAATCGCCAGCCCCTGCCCGTACTAGGACACCTCCCCGTAGGTCGAAAACCGGGCCACCGGCGGCGAACCGCCGCCAAGCCCACCGGCGGCCGGGTCCTCCCCGCGGACGGCCGGTTCATTCCCCCCCCCCCCCCGTCAACCTAACGCCGTTCTCTTCCCCCTCTCTCTCTGGCACGTGGGGCCCGCGGCGACGCCGTCGCCCCTCGCGCATGAAAGTCGCCTAGAGGGGGGGTGAATAGGGCGAAACTGAAATTCTCAAAAATAATCACAACTACAAGCCGAGTTAGCGTTAGAAATATAATCGAGTCCGTGAGAGAGGGCGCAAAACAAATCGCAAGCGAATAATGAAGTGAGACACGCGGATTTGTTTTACCGAGGTTCGATTCTCTCAAACCTACTCCCCATTGAGGAGGCCACAAAGGCCGGGTCTCTTTCAACCCTTACCCTCTCTCAAACGGTCCCTCGGACCGAGTGAGCTTTCTCTTCTCAATCACTTGGAACACAAAGTTCCCACAAGGACCACCACAAGTTTGGTGTCTCTTGCCTCAATTACAAGTGAGTTTTGATCGCAAGAAAGAATCAAGAAAGAAGAAAGCAATCTAAGCGCAAGAGCTCGAAAGAACACAAGCAAATCTCTCTCTCTAATCACTAGGGCGTTGTGCGGAATTTGGAGAGGATTTGATCTCTTTGGTGTGTCTAGAATTGAATGCTAGAGCTCTTGTAAGTAGTTGGGAAGTGGAAAACTTGGATGCAATGAATGGTGGGTGGTTGGGGGTATTTATAGCCCCAACCACCAAACTAGCCGTTTGGAGAGGCTGTCTGTTCGATGGCGCATCGAACAGTCCGGTGCACACCGGACATGTCCGGTGCGACAGCCACGTCACCAAAAGCCGTTGGGGTCGACCGTTGGAGCTCTGTCTTCTGGGCCCGCCTGGATGTCTGATGGCGCACCGGACATGCACTGTAGATTGTCCGGTGCGCCTGCTCCCGCGTGCCTGACGACTGCACGCTTCTGGCGCGCATTAAATGCGTCGTAGGTAGCCGTTGGCGCCGAAATAGCCGTTGCCCCGTTGTTACACCGGACAGTCCGGTGAATTATAGCGGAGCAGCTTCAAAGAATTCCCGAGGCTGGCGAGTTCCGGAGGCCGCTCTTCCTTGAAGCACCGGACATGTCTGGTGTACACCGGACAGTCCGGTGAATTATAGCGGAGTCGCCTCTGGAAATTCCTGAAGGTGACGAGTTCGAAGTTTGAGTCCTCTGGTGCACCGGACATGTCCGGTGGCACACCGGACAGTCCGGTACGCCAGACCAGAGGTGCCTTCGGTTGTCCCTTGCTCCTTTGTTTGAACCCAATACTTGGTCTTTTTATTGGCTAAGTGTGAACCTTTTGCACCTGTATAACTTATACACTAGAGCAAACTAGTTAGTCCAATATTTGTGTTGGGCAATTCAACCACCAAAATTATTTAGGAACTAGGTGTAAGCCTAATTCCCTTTCAATCTCCCCCTTTTTGGTGATTGATGCCAACACAAACCAAAGCAAATGTAAAAGTGCATAATTTGAACTAGTTTGCATAATGTAAGTGCAAAGGTTGCTTGGAATTGAGCCAATATAAATACTTACATGATGTGCATGGATTGTTTCTTTATTTTTAATATATTGGACCACGCTTGCACCACATGTTTTGTTTTTGCAAACTCTTTTGTAAATTCTTTTCAAAGTCCTTTTGCAAGATAGTTAAAGGTAAATGAATAAGATTTTTGCAAAGCATTTTCAAGATTTGAAATTCTCTCCCCTTGTTCCAAATGCTTTTCCTTTGACTAAACAAAACTCCCCCTCAAATAAATTTTCCTCTTAGTGTTCAAGAGGGTTTTAAGATATCAAGTTTTGAAAATACTACTTGCTCCCCCTTTAGAACACAAAGAGATACCAATTTTGAAATTTTCCATCCAATTGAAAACCATTAATTTTAAAATTAGGGTGGTGGTGCGGTCCTTTTGCTTTGGGCTCATATTTTCTCCCCCTTTTGCATGAATCGCCAAAAACGGAATTAGTAGAGCCCAACGAAGTACTTTCTCCTCCTTTGGTCATAAAATAAATGAGTGAAGATTATACCAAAGTTGGAGAGATGCTTGGAGTGACGGCGAAGGATGAGTAGTAGAGTGGAGTGGAAGCCTTTGTCTTCGCCGAAGACTCCAATTCCCTTTCAATATACCTATGACTTGGTTTGAAAGACACTTGAAAACACATTAGTCATAGCATATATAAAAGAGACATGATCAAAGGTATACTTGAGAACTATGTGTGCAAATTAGCAAAAGAAATTTCTAGAATCAAGAATATTGAGCTCATGCCTAAGTTTGGTAAAAGTTTGTTCATCAAGAGGCTTGGTAAAGATATCGGCTAATTGATCTTTAGTGTTAATGTATGAAATCTCGATATCCCCCTTTTGTTGGTGATCCCTAAGAAAATGATACCGAATGGCTATGTGTTTAGTGCGGCTATGCTCAACGGGATTATCCGCCATGCGGATTGCACTCTCATTATCACATAGAAGAGGAACTTTGGTTAGTTTGTAACCGTAGTCCCGCAGGGTTTGCCTCATCCAAAGCAATTGCGCGCAACAATGGCCTGCGGCAATATACTCGGCTTCAGCGGTAGAAAGAGCGACCGAATTTTGCTTCTTTGAAGCCCAAGACACCAAGGATCTTCCCAAGAACTGGCAAGTCCCCGATGTGCTCTTTCTATTAATCTTACACCCCGCCCAATCGGCATCCGAATAACCAATCAAATCAAATGTGGATCCCCGAGGGTACCAAAGCCCAAACTTAGGTGTATAAGCCAAATATCTCAAGATTCGTTTTACGGCCGTAAGGTGTGATTCCTTAGGGTCGGCTTGGAATCTTGCACACATGCATACGGAAAGCATAATGTCCGGTCGAGATGCACATAAATAAAGCAATGAACCAATCATCGACCGGTATACCTTTTGATCCACGGACTTACCTCCCGTGTCGAGGTCGAGATGCCCATTGGTTCCCATGGGTGTCTTGATGGGCTTGGCATCCTTCATTCCAAACTTGCTTAGAATATCTTGAGTATACTTCGTTTGGCTAATGAAGGTGCCCTCTTGGAGTTGCTTGACTTGGAATCCTAGAAAATACTTCAACTCCCCCATCATCGACATCTCAAATTTCTTTGTCATGATCCTACTAAATTCTTCACATGTAGATTCGTTAGTAGACCCAAATATGATATCATCAACATAAATTTGGCATACAAACAAATCATTGTCAAGAGTTTTAGTGAATAAAGTAGGATCGGCCTTGCCGACTTTGAAGCCATTAGCAATAAGGAAATCTCTAAGGCATTCATACCATGCTCTTGGGGCTTGCTTGAGCCCATAAAGCGCCTTAGAGAGCCTATAAACATGGTTAGGGTACTCACTATCTTCAAAGCCGGGAGGTTGCTCAACATAGACCTCTTCCTTGATTGGTCCATTGAGGAAGGCACTCTTCACGTCCATTTGGTAAAGCTTGAAGCAATGGTAAGTAGCATAGGCTAATAATATACGAATTGACTCAAGCCTAGCTACGGGTGCATAGGTTTCACCAAAATCCAAACCTTCGACTTGTGAATACCCCTTGGCCACGAGTCGAGCTTTGTTCCTTGTCACCACACCATGCTCGTCTTGCTTGTTGCGGAAGACCCACTTGGTTCCTACAACATTTTGGTTAGGACGTGGAACTAAATGCCATACCTCGTTCCTCGTGAAGTTGTTGAGTTCCTCTTGCATCGCCATTACCCAATCCGAATCTTGAAGTGCTTCCTCTACCCTGTGTGGCTCAATAGAGGAAACAAAAGAGTAATGCTCACAAAAATGTGCAACCCGAGATCGAGTGGTTACCCCCTTATGAATGTCGCCGAGGATGGTGTCGATGGGGTGATCTCGTCGGATTGCTTGGTGGACTCTTGGGTGTGGCGGCCTTGATTCTTCATCCTCCTTGTCTTCATTATTTGCCTCTCCCCCTTGATCATTGCCGTCATCTTGAGGAGGCTCATCTCTTTGATCTTCTCCTTCATCAACTTGAGCCTCGTCCTCATTTTGAGTTGGTGGAGATGCTTGCGTGGAGGAGGATGGTTGATCTTGTGCATGTGGAGGCTCTTCGGATTCCTTAGGACACACATCCCCAATGGACATGTTCCTTAGCGCTATGCATGGAGCCTGTTCTTCACCTATCTCATCAAGATCAACTTGCTCTACTTGAGAGCTGTTAGTCTCATCAAACACAACGTCACAAGAAACTTCAACTAGTCCTGAGGACTTGTTAAAGACTCTATATGCCCTTGTGTTTGAGTCATATCCTAGTAAAAAGCCTTCTACAGTTTTAGGAGCAAATTTAGATTTTCTACCTCTTTTAACAAGAATAAAGCATTTGCTACCAAAAACTCTAAAATATAAAATATTGGGCTTTTTACCGGTTAGGAGTTCATAGGATGTCTTCTTGAGGATTCGGTGTAGATATAACCGGTTGATGGCGTAGCAGGCGGTGTTGACCGCCTCGGCCCAAAACCGATCCGGTGTCTTGTATTCATCAAGCATGGTTCTTGCCATGTCCAATAGAGTTCGATTTTTCCTCTCCACTACACCATTTTGTTGTGGAGTGTAGGGAGAAGAGAACTCATGCTTGATGCCTACTCCTCAAGGAAGCTTTCAATTTGAGAGTTCTTGAACTCCGTCCCGTTGTCGCTTCTAATTTTCTTGATCCTTAAGCCAAACTCATTTTGAGCTCGTCTCAAGAATCCCTTTAAGGTCTCTTGGGTATGAGATTTTTCCTGCAAAAAGAACACCCAAGTGAAGCGAGAATAATCATCCACAATAACTAGACAGTACTTACTCCCGCCGATGCTTATGTAAGCGATCGGGCCGAATAGGTCCATGTGTAGGAGCTCCAGTGGCCTGTCACTAGTCATGATGTTCTTGTGTGGATGATGAGTCCCAACTTGCTTCCCGGCTTGGCATGCGCTACAAATCCTGTCTTTCTCAAAATGAACATTTGTTAGTCCTAAAATGTGCTCTCCCTTTAGAAGCTTATGAAGATTCTTCATTCCAACATGGGCTAGTCGGCGGTGCCAGAGCCAACCCAAGTTAGTCTTAGCAACCAAGCAAGTGTCGAGTTCAGCTCTATCAAAATCTACCAAGTATAGCTGACCCTCTAACACTCCCTTGAATGCTATTGAATCATCACTTCTTCTAAAGACAGTAACACCTACATCAGTAAATAGACAGTTGTAGCCCATTTGACATAATTGGGATACGGAAAGCAAATTGTAATCTAAAGAATCTACAAGAAAAACATTGGAAATAGTATGGTCAGGTGATATAGCAATTTTACCCAATCCTTTGACCAAACCTTGATTTCCATCCCCGAATGTGATAGCTCGTTGGGGATCTTGGTTTTTCTCATATGAGGAGAACATCTTTTTCTCCCCTGTCATGTGGTTTGTGCACCCGCTGTCGAGTATCCAACTTGAACCCCCGGATGCATAAACCTACAAAACAATTTTAGTTCTTAGCAAGCAAATCATCATTATCATTTCTAAGATTGGGAATTGAAGCATCACAAATATGAGAATCAACCTTAGCAATTAATCTAGCATTTTCATATCTAAGGTTGTCAATAGTCTCATGGCAAGTGCTTAGCTCACTAGACAATTTTTCACATTTTTCAACTTGTTGAGCATAAGCATTTTTAACCTTAACATGCCTTTTATTTTCCTTGATTAGGAAGTCCTCTTGGGAGTCCAAGAGATCATCCTTCTCATGGATGGCACTAATCAATTCATTTAATTTTTCTTTTTGTTGCATGTTTAGGTCGGTAAAAAGGGTACGCAAATTATTTTCCTCATCACTATCATTATCATCACTAGAGGATTCATATTTAGTGGAGGATTTAGATTTAACCTTCTTCCTTTTGCCGTCCTTTGCCATGAGGCACTTGTGGCCGACGTTGGGGAAGAGGAGTCCCTTGGTGACGGCGATGTTGGCGGCGTCCTCGTCGGAAGAGGACTCGCTGGAGCTCTTGTCGGAGTCCCACTCCCGGCAAACATGGGCATCACCGCCCTTCTTCTTGTAGTACTTCTTCTTTTCTCTCCTCTTTCCCTTCTTGTCGTCGCCCCTGTCACTGTCACTAGATATAGGACATTTTGCAATGAAATGACCGGGCTTACCACATTTGTAGCACACTTTCTTGGAGCGGGGTTTGTAGTCCTTCCCCCTCCGTTGCTTGAGGATTTGGCGAAAGCTTTTGATGATTAAAGCCATCTCCTCATTGTCGAGCTTGGAGGCATCAATTGGTTGTCTACTTGGTGTAGACTCCTCCTCCTTCTCCTCCGTCGCCTTAAAAGCCACCGGTTGTGCTTCGGACGTGGAGGGTTCGTCAAGCTCGTTGATCTTCTTTGATCCTTTAATCATGCATTCAAAGCTCACAAAATTCCCGATTACTTCCTCGGGAGTCATTAGTGTGTATCTAGGATTACCACGAATTAATTGAACTTGAGTGGGGTTAAGGAAAATAAGTGATCTCAAAATAACCTTAACCACCTCGTGGTCATCCCACTTCTTGCTCCCGAGGTTGCGCACTTGGTTCACCAAGGTTTTGAGCCGGTTGTACATATCTTGTGGCTCCTCCCCTTGGCGAAGACGGAAGCGACCGAGCTCCCCCTCGATCGTTTCCCGCTTGGTGATTTTGGTGAGTTCATCACCCTCGTGCGCGGTCTTGAGAAGGTCCCAAATTTCCTTTGCATTCTTCAACCCTTGCACCTTGTTGTATTCCTCCTTGCTTAGAGAGGCGAGGAGAATGGTTGTAGCTTGGGAGTTGAAGTGCTCGATTTGGGCCACTTCGTCCGTATCATAATCCTCATCTCCTATGGATGGTACCTGTGCTCCAAACTCAACAACATTCCATATACTTTTGTGGAGTGAGGTTAGATGAAATTTCATTAAATCACTCCACCTAGCATAATCTTCGCCATCAAAAGTTGGCGGTTTGCCTAATGGAACGGAAAGTAATGGAGTATGTCTAGATGTACGAGGATAGTGTAAGGGGATCTTACTAAACTTCTTGCGCTCTTGGCGCTTAGAAGTTACGGACGGCGCATCGGAGTCGGAGGTTGATGTTGATGAAGTGTCGGTCTCGTAGTAAACCACCTTCCTCATTCTTTTGTGCTTGTCACCTTTCCGATGCGACTTGTGGGAAGAAGATTTTTCCTTCTTCTCTTTGTGGTGAGAAGAGGAAGATCTTTTCTCCTTCTGTTTGGAGGAGTCCTTCTTCTTCTCCTTCCTCTTGGTGCGGGACTCTTCCGATGAAGTGCTCCCTTGGCTCGTAGTGGGCTTGTCGCCGGTCTCCATCTCCCTCTTGGTGTGATCTCCCGACATCACTTCGAGCGGTTAGGCTCTAATGAAGCACCGGACTCTGATACCAATTGAAAGTCGCCTAGAGGGGGGTGAATAGGGCGAAACTGAAATTCTCAAAAATAATCACAACTACAAGCCGGGTTAGCGTTAGAAATATAATCGAGTCCGCGAGAGAGGGCGCAAAACAAATCGCAAGCGAATAATGAAGTGAGACACGCGGATTTGTTTTACCGAGGTTCGGTTCTCTCAAACCTACTCTCCGTTGAGGAGGCCACAAAGGCCGGGTCTCTTTCAACCCTTACCCTCTCTCAAACGGTCCCTCGGACCGAGTGAGATTTCTCTTCTCAATCACTTGGAACACAAAATTCCCACAAGGACCACCACAATTTTGGTGTCTCTTGCCTCAATTACAAGTGAGTTTTGATTGCAAGAAAGAATCAAGAAAGAAGAAAGCAATCCAAGCGCAAGAGCTCGAAAGAACACAAGCAAATCTCTCTCTCTAATCACTAGGGCGTTGTGCGGAATTTGGAGAGGATTTGATCTCTTTGGTGTGTCTAGAATTGAATGCTAGAGCTCTTGTAAGTAGTTGGGAAGTGGAAAACTTGGATGCAATGAATGGTGGGTGGTTGGGGGTATTTATAGCCACAACCACCAAACTAGCCGTTTGGAGAGGCTGTCTGTTCGATGGTGCACCGGACAGTCCGGTGCGACAGCCACGTCACCAAAAGCCGTTGGGGTCGACCGTTGGAGCTCTGTCTTCTGGGCCCGCCTGGATGTCCGGTGGCGCACCGGACATGCACTGTAGATTGTCCGGTGCGCCTGCTCCCGCGTGCCTGACGACTGCGCGCTTCTGGCGCGCATTAAATGCGTCGCAGGTAGCCGTTGGCGCCGAAATAGTCGTTGCCCCGTTGTTACACCGGACAGTCCGGTGTACACCGGACAGTCCGGTGAATTATAGCGGAGCAGCTTCAAAGAATTCCCAAGGCTGGCGAGTTCCGGAGGCCGCTCTTCCTTGAAGCACCGGACATGTCCGGTGTACACCGGACAGTCCGGTGAATTATAGCGGAGTCGCCTCTGGAAATTCCCGAAGGTGACGAGTTCGAAGTTTGAGTCCTCTGGTGCACCGGACATGTCCGGTGGCACACCGGACAGTCCGGTGCGCCAGACCAGAGGTGCCTTCGGTTGTCCCTTGCTCCTTTGTTTGAACCCAATACTTGGTCTTTTTATTGGCTAAGTGTGAACCTTTTGCACCTGTATAACTTATACACTGGAGCAAACTAGTTAGTCCAATATTTGTGTTGGGCAATTCAACCACCAAAATTATTTAGGAACTAGGTGTAAGCCTAATTCCCTTTCAGCGCACCCGCGCCGTCTCCCCCTCGCTCTTGGGCCGCCGCTGGGCCGAAAGCGCTCCCGCGCGCGCGCTCGCGCCCGGGGTGGGCCAAAAGCGCTCCCCCAGCCTAGCAAGGAAGAAATCTCTTTTCCTTTTTCTTTTTCCACCCCCTTTTCTCATTTAAATAGTTTTCTCAATATTTTATGCACCAAAAATGATCAAAAAGGATTTCGAAGGTTACATGCTATAATGATGTTAGAAAATGACACACTATAAATTGTAAACCACTGTTGATGTATTGTTTTATTGCCTGTTTCCTAGAAGAAGCGGGGGCCGCGGATCCGGATCCCGTAGCCCCGGGAGACGGACCGGAGCCCGAACTTCCGGAAGTAGATCTTCTATGCCAAGAAAGCTTCGACGAAGGCAAGTCCATCCGTCCCTTGATGCATAAATTACCTATTCTCTCTACCACTGCCTAGGCCGGGAATCATGGGGGAATATTGCATCGTGAGTGAGAGATGGCCTTGCATTAACATATATACTCTGGATACGAAAGACGGATTGGGAAGAAGGGAAATGTGTTCTTCAAATAAAATCTCTTTTTGAAAAGTTATGCGATGAAGGGTATTCACCCTCATCACCTTGGGAGTGGGATGATCAAGGACTCCCTGGTTTAGGGGAGGGCCTAAGGTGTTGGCTCAGCTGGTTTAGGCGTGAGCAGAAGGATTGTCCCCTCATATAAGGACCGGCTTGTCATTTTCACTACCTGTACTCCTCTTCTCGTACAACCACTCGAGACTGTGTGGGCAGTCACTCAATCCGAACTCGTGCGGTCCAACCCCAGGGTTAAGAAGGCTGGGGAGCACCGGGAGGATAAGGAGGGGGAAAGTTTTGTCCGGTTTGGACATGGTGGTGGCCTGACTCCTTCCGGATAACCATTAAGGTTAGGACGTACGAGTAAGGAAAGAGATCCGGCATTCGGGTCTCGCGACGGTGAGATCGCAGAAACCGGACTAATGGGTAAAGTGTACACCTCTGCGCAGAGTTGAAACCTATTCGAATAGTCCGTGTCCACTGGTATGGACGAGTCTGGTATGGTATGACAATTAGAGATTTTCTCTATAAGTTCCATGAACAGGGAAACGTGTGTGTAAGGGTGTAGTGAGAAAGAAAACAAGGCCACGGGAGCAGGAAGCTCAGTGGTGGTTAAGCATTTCTGTCATTTTGAGTCTATGGGAAAAACCTTACAACAACTGCCTTTCTCTGAGGAAATAAAGAGTGACTTCAACCCCACCAAATAAAGCATGTATGATATAGGTCTCTTTCTCTCTACGGGAGCGGGGTGGGCTTGCGGAATACCTAGTGTATTCACCTAGATTTATTTATGTTTTTCAGCAGCCGAAGACTTCTTTTCTGCTATGCTTGATTGAGAGGGCTGTGTCTGCACCCAGTCCTGCCTGTGGCTTGGGCTATTATATTTCGTTTTACTGCGCTTCCTATTTTGGCTCTCTTGAGCTTGTACCTCGGTATTGTAATAACCTTTATCTAAAATCTGTACTATTTGAAGTAAGGAATGTGTTTACTAGCCTCCTGGGACTAGTAATTGTATCACATTTGAGTCCCAAAGGATCAGGACGCTTCAGGTGGTATCAAAGCCATAGGACTGGCCGTAGGTCGCAGCCCTGACCCTAAAACTTGCTCTAAAAAGAAAATACCTCTTCCCCAAGAAAAAAATCTTCTCCCGTCCCCCCCGATTTTAACAGACCCTTCTTTTCCCATTCCAGATGGAAGACTCTCTGGCCATTAGGACATCCTACTGCTCAGAGGTGGAAGGGTTTCCACACCTTTTGCGAAGTTGTGCGCTTCGCATGGGAATCCGTAAGAAGCCGGAATACGTCTGGAAGGAGTATCTCGAGGGCGGAATGGAGAAATGCTCTATGGCAGTCTACCTGGGAGAAAGCCGAAACTATCCAAACCATCCTTCCTTCCAAGTCACTTTTACTGGATACCGCTTTCCAGATACTTGCCAGAATGTTGCCCGAACAGCCCTCCGACGACTATGCCAGAACTACAACAAGGTGATCTTTGAAACCCCCCTTCGCTACTTTCCACCCAGCAACAAGAATACCCCCACCTGGAGGAAAAGACTTCAGGCCCTGTCAGGAGGAGATCCTATTGAGAATGATCCCACCATCGTCTACATGGCCGGATACCTTCACACCCTTGATAACCAATATGATGACCTCACCCTCCACTGCACCTACCTAACCTCCCGGGTGGAAAGTCTGGAGCAAAAAGTCAGGGAACTTTCAGGGGAGAAGGCGTCCCTTCAAGAGAGCCTCGCAATAGCTGAAGGCGAGGAAACCAATACCCGAGAGGCCTACTGCACCCTGAAGATGGACTACGACAAGAAACTGAAGAAGCTCGCCCCCGCAAGAAAAATCCGCAAGAAGACCAAAAACCACGGATGTCAGACTGAGCAGAAGGAAGAAACCCCTCCAACCCTACCCTCTACCGGGTTAAGGAACTCGCCCGACACCGAGATGTCCCTAGCCAGCCTTGATGACCTTCTCAAGGAATTTGGGGACACTTTAGAGAAGGAGTTCGGGAATACCCTGGCTAGTACTCGCGTGTAATGAACCTATGGTAGCCGTGTGCTGTGTGATGTAATGGCTTGATGTAATGAATAAAGTAACTAGTTAAAAAAATGGCATGTGCATGGTAGTGACTCTTTTCCCTGGCAGATGGCTTCGGATAAAACCACGCCTACCGCCTCCGGGATTGGAGCAGGTTTTCCCTTAGGAGCAGCAGGAGAGGCTGGCGGAGAAGGGGATGGGACCCACCTCCCCGCACCTCCGGAACTACCACTAGACATAGCCCAAGTTCTAGCCAATCAAACCCGACTCATTGAAGTCCTCACTAGAAGTCTGGAAAACCAGCGCCCAGGTGGTGGAAGGCCGCAGGACAGGATGGGAGAATTTTTGAGACTCAAGCCCCCCACGTTCGCGGGGTCCAGCAATCCCCTCGATGCAGATGACTGGCTTCGCACGATCAAGAGGAAGTTGGAAGCCATCACATGTCCCGAAAATCAGCGTGTTCAACTGGCAGCTCATCAGCTTTCAGGAATGGCTTTAGCATGGTGGGACACCTTCAGTGAAGCCGTCAGAGATGCTACCTGGGCAGAATTCGAAACAGCTTTCCGTGAGCACCATGTACCCCAGGGGATAGTTCAACTCAAGGAGGATGAATTCCGGGAGCTAACTCAAGGCGGGAGGACAGTAAGTGAGTATGTGCACAAGTTCACAGAGCTGGTCCGTTACGCGCCTGAAGATGTTAGCACCGAGTCTAGGAAGATGGCACGTTTTCTGAAAGGACTAAGACCCGAACTTAAGACCATCCTCGCCAGCCAAGACTTCCTCAGCTTCTCTCACCTCTCCAACAAGGCTATCCAAGTGGAAAGGGTGAAAGAGGAAGAAAAAGGGCATCTCAAGAGAAAATTCCAAGTTCTCCGAGCTCAACAACAAGAACGTCACCAGAGAGCTCGACCCTTTGGGCTTCCACCCAGGGGACCAAGCTTCAATAAATCATCTGGACCCACTCCATCACGCTACAGCCAGCAGAGTCAGAGCTCCCTTCAAGCACCCTCCGTTGCAAGCAATCAACCGCCAGCTAATGTCTGTTGGCACTGCGGAGACCCCAGTCACTTCAAGAATAACTGCCCTCAGTTGAAGGCTCCCGGACCGACCTACTCCAACTCGGTGAATGGCCCCAAGATTCCATCGGCACCTACCTCCAAGGCACCTCCTTCCAACAGCCAGCTGAGCAGGACTCAGTACCAGGGCAGAGCCCGAGTCAACCACATCGACGCTCAAGAAGCCCAGCAAGCCCCAGGAGTAGTGCTCGGTGAGTTCCTTGTTGAATTTACTCCAGCTACTGTGCTTTTTGATTCAGGGGCGTCCCATTCTTTTATAGCCGCTAAGTTTGTGGAAAAACATGGCATCCCCTCTACACCCCTAGCTGTCCCTTTGGTCACCCAAACCCCGGGGTTAGACCTCCTGTGCAAACTCAGGTGCTCCCAAGTCAGAATTCTTTTGAGTGGGGTAGTGTTCCTGGCAGACTTAACCATCTTGCCATCCCAAGGGATTGATGTAATCCTAGGAATGGATTGGCTAGCTAAGCACAAGGGTATCATCAGCTGCGCAAGCAAGACTGTTCTTCTCACAGATCACCAAGGAGAGGCAGTGTCCTGTCAAGCCCAGCCGCTCGCAAATGATCCGATGATGTTTAATCTGGCAGCAGAAACATGTCGGTAATCAAAGAGTTTGAAGATGTATTTCCAGAAGAGTTGCCCGGGATGCCGCCAGAAAGAGGAATGGAGTTCTATATAGACCTCATTCCTGGCACTGCACCCATCGCAAAGAGACCATACCGCATGGCCCCCACAGAGTTGGCAGAACTGAAACTTCAGATTTCAGAACTACAGCAAAAAGGGTACATCCGTCCCAGTTCGTCTCCCTAGGGAGCACCCGTCCTTTTTGTTACTAAAAAGGATGGGAGTATGAGAATGTGTATTGATTATCGGTCCTTGAATGAAGTTACAATAAAAAACAAGTACCCACTCCCTCGGATTGACGACCTCTTCGACCAGCTACAGGGAGCCAAATACTTCTCCAAGATAGACCTCAGGTCAGGGTATCACCAACTGAGAATCAAGGAAGCAGACATTCAGAAAACTGCTTTCGTCACCAGATACGGGCAATATGAATTCACAGTGATGCCATTTGGGCTAACAAACGCACCCGCCTTTTTCATGAACCTCATGAATAAGGTATTTATGGAAGAATTGGACAAGTTTGTCGTAGTCTTCATAGACGACATCCTTATTTATTCCAAGAATCGTAAGGACCATGAGCATCACCTCAGAATCGTCCTCGGAAGACTCAGAGCACATCAACTCTATGCTAAACTCAGCAAGTGTGAGTTCTGGTTAGAGAAGATAGTCTTCCTGGGACAGATCTTGACTGCAGAAGGAATAGAAGTGGACCCATCCAAGGTAGAAGCCGTTTCAAAATGGAAACAACCATCCAACGTCAGTGAAGTGCGAAGCTTTCTAGGAATGGCAGGGTACTACCGCCGCTTTATCAAGGGATTCTCCAGCATAGCAAAACCTATGACAGAACTTCTCAAAAAGGACAATAAGTTTGTGTGGACTCCAAAGTGTGAGGAGAGTTTCCAGATCATCAAGGAGAAGCTTACAACTGCGCCAGTTTTGACACTGCCAGATATACACCAGGATTTCGTCATCTTCTGTGATGCTTCAAGGCAAGGCTTAGGGTGTGTCTTGATGCAAAATGAGAAAGTTATTGCCTATGCATCCCGCCTACTCAAGCCACACGAGCAGAACTACCCTACCCACGACTTGGAATTAGCAGCCATCGTGCACGCCCTAAAGATATGGAGGCATTATCTGATCGGGAACAAATGCCACATCTTCACTGATCACAAGAGTCTGAAGTACATCTTCACGCAGCTGGACCTTAACCTCCGTCAAAGAAGATGGCTTGAATTGATCAAGGATTATGACCTCGAAATCCACTACCACCCCGGGAAGGCCAACGTAGTAGCAGACGCCCTCAGCCGAAAACCTTTCGGGATTAAAGGAACCAACCTTCTGGAAGATTGGAAGAAAGAATCAGCTCAGCTGAATGCATGTCTGGGAGACAACGGTAGCCTGGAAGTCAAGCCCAATCTAGAAGATCTCATGTGCAAGGCTCAACACCTGGACGCAGAGACAGCCAGACTTATGGAAAGAGCTCGCAAGGAGCAACTTCCGGACCTTAGGACAGATGAGCAAGGAGTCCTCTGGTTCAAGAACCGCCTGTGCGTACCAGTGGGAGAAGCACGGGAAGCCCTGCTCAATGAAGCCCACAACTCAGCTTACTCCATCCACCCAGGGACCACCAAGATGTACCTAGACCTCAAAGCCAGATACTGGTGGAAAGGGATGAAGAAGGAAATAGCACAGTATGTGGCCCGGTATGACACCTGTCAGCGAACAAAGGCCGAACATCAGAAGCCTGCAGGCCTACTTCAACCCCTCCCAGTACCCGAATGGAAGTGGGAAGAAATAGGCATGGATTTCGTGACCGGACTGCCCCGAACACAGAAAGGAAATGATTCTATATGGGTAATAATTAGGGATGAAAGTGGTAATCCGAACTGTTAGAACAAATTTAATATTTTAAAATAGATATATATATAAAATTTGATGTTGATCTTTTCTTATGTTATCAAGCACATTAGTACAAATATAAATAAAATATTATATAAGTTGTTTTATGTATTATTTGATCCCTACAACACAAAAAGTTGAAAAAATTACCGAATTTGTTTCCGAATCCATACCGAAGTTTATATATATTATTTGAGAAAATGTAGGATGAATTTGAGGTTTACCTTTTATGAATCTTAACAAGCTGGATGTTAAAAACAAGAATACAAATTTGTATTGTATATTCTATATCCTATTTATTCGCAATCAAAGAAAAAACTGATTACCGAATAAATACCGTTTCCGACCGTTTTCATCCCTAGTAATAATCGATCGTCTCACCAAGGTGGCCCACTTCGTTCTAGTAAAGACCACTTTTGGAGGAGCCGCCCTTGCCCGAATATACCTTAAAGAGATAGTCAGGCTCCATGGCATTCCACGGAAGATAGTATCAGATAGAGGAACGCAGTTCACTTCAAAATTTTGGAAGGGCCTCCAGCAAGCAATGGGCACCAAGCTAGATTTCAGCACCGCTTATCATCCCCAGTCAGATGGTCAAACAGAAAGAGTCAACAAGGTCCTCGAAGATTTACTCAGAGCCTGCGTGTTAACTTTCGACAAAGATTGGGAGTCCAGTTTGCCGTACGCCGAATTCTCGTACAACAACAGCCATCAGGCCAGCATCAAAATGTCACCGTTCGAAGCACTTTATGGAAGGAAATGCCAGACTCCCCTGATGTGGTCCAATGTAGGGGAAAGGACACTAGAAGGGCCCGACTTTGTTAAAGAAGCCGAAGAGAAAGTTGCCTTGATCCGCAGAAGGTTACTTGAAGCTCAGAGTCGATAGAAGAGTTACGCAGACAACAGACGAAGAGAACTCCGATTTGAGGAAGGAGATTTCGTTTATCTCAAGGTCTCCCCGATGCGTGGTGTAAAAAGGTTCCAAATGAAAGGAAAGCTAGCGCCACGTTTCGTCGGTCCCTACCCCGTCATTAGCCGAGTGGGACCCGCAGCATACCGTCTTGAGCTACCAGAATCCATGTCAGATATTCACAATGTGTTCCATGTGTCTCAGCTCCGCAAATGCCTAAAAGTACCAGAAAACCACATCGAGGCAGATGCAATTCAGATTCAAAAGGATCTCCAGTACCGGGAAAAGCCAGTGAAGATTCTCGACTCAGCAGTCAGAAGGACCCGCAACTCAGAAGTAAGACTCTGTAAGGTTCAGTGGAGCAGAGATGGTGAAGAGGAAGCCACCTGGGAAAGTGAGGATTCTCTGAGGAAGGAATACCCTTATCTTTTCTCGAGCCCCGTCTGAATCTCGAGGGCGAGATTCCTTTAAGTGGGGTAGGTTTGTAACATCCCAAAAATCCTAACCTAGGTTTGAAACCCTAATCTACCCTTTCCCTTCTTTTCATCCTTTAATTCCAAGAACTCCCTTAGATTTTCTTTCATCATATGCATACACCTTGGTTGATCACAAGCACATCACTTAGATTCTATTTTCTAGCACCTAGATTACCCACAAAATAATTTGTTCAAAAGAAAAAGATGCAAAAAGGGAAATAGGATTTGGAAAATAAAAAGAAAAAGAGAAAAACCCTTCTTCCCACCTGCTGGGCCGTTTCCCAGCCCAAACCCGCGGCCTCCCCCCCCCTCGCGCCCACGCTTCCCTCCTCTTTAGGCCCATTTCCGGCCTGCTTCCGCGCGCGCGCCAGCCCGCCCTACGCCCTCCCTCCCTCTCTCTGGCAAACCGTCCCCACCCGTCAGCCGCCCTCACTCGCTTGCACGCTCGCCCCCACTGGCAGGATGGCCCCGCTTGTCAGCCGTTCGTCGTCCTCCCGTCGTCCCTTCACCGCGGTCACCTCCGGCCATCGCCTCCGTCCCCTCCTCCGTCTTCTCGCCGCACAGGGAAGTTTGGCACCGCTCCGTCCTCCCCTCCCCTTGACCAGCGTCCTCGCCGGTACCGCCCCGCCGTGGTGTCCCCTCGGCGGCGCTGTGCAGCATTTATGGGCGGCGCTGTGTAGCTCACCGGAGCCGAGAAGCTCCATCGCTCCCCTTCCCTCGGGCGCCTATAAAAAGGGTCGCCCGGGCACCTTCTTCCCCGCACCGGCCTCGGCCACTCCCCTCCTCCCCTCACCCGCGCGCAATTCGCGAAACACCGTCATCGTCCCCCTCTCCGGTGAGTTTCTCCCCCTCTTCTCTCTCCCTCTCCGTTGGTCCCGCGAGCAATTAAGGTAGTTCACTAGTTTCCTCGCACTGCCGCGAGCTCAGCACACCACTCTTCCGCCCCAATCCCTCGCCCAGAGGCCACCGGCGGCGATCCCCGCCGCGGAGCTCCGCCACCTCCCCGCGGACAGCTCCCTCCCAACCCCCTCTAGCCAAATTGAGCCTACCATTGGAATCGCCAGCACCTGCCCGTGCTAGGACACCTCCCCGTAGGTCGAAAACCGGGCCACCGGCGGCGAACCGCCGCCGAGCCCACCGGCGGCCGGGTCCTCCCCGCGGACGGCCGGTTCATTCCCCCCCCCCCCCCCCCCCCCGTCAACCTGATGCCGTTCTCTTCCCCCCTCTCTCTTTGGCACGTGGGGCCCGCGGCGACGCCGTCGCCCCTCGCGCACCCGCGCCGTCTCCCCCTCGCTCTTGGGCCGCCGCTGGGCCGAAAGCGCTCCCCCACGCGCGCTCGCGCCCAGGGTGGGCCAAAAGCGCTCCCCCAGCCCAGTAAGGAAGAAATCTCTTTTCCTTTTTCTTTTTCCACCCCCTTTTCTCATTTAAATAGTTTTCTCAATATTTTATGCACCAAAAATGATCAAAAAGGATTTCCAAGGTTACATGCTATAATGATGTTAGAAAATGACACACTATAAATTGTAAACCACTGTTGATGTATTGTTTTATTGCCTGTTTCCTAGAAGAAGCGGGGGCCGCGGATCCGGATCCCGTAGCCCCGGGAGACGGACCGGAGCCCGAACTTCCGGAAGTAGATCTTCTGTGCCAAGAAAGCTTTGACGAAGGCAAGTCCATCCGTCCCTTGATGCATAAATTACCTATTCTCTCTACCACTGCCTAGGCCGGGAATCATGGGGGAATATTGCATCGTGAGTGAGAGATGGCCTTGCATTAACATATATACTCTGGATACGAAAGACGGATTGGGAAGAAGGGAAATGTGTTCTTCAAATAAAATCTCTTTTTGAAAAGTTATGCGATGAAGGGTATTCACCCTCATCACCTTGGGAGTGGGATGATCAAGGACTCCCTAGTTTAGGGGAGGGCCTAAGGTGTTGGCTCAGCTGGTTTAGGCGTGAGCAGAAGGATTGTCCCCTCATATAAGGACCGGCTTGTCATTTTCACTACCTGTACTCCTCTTCTCGTACAACCACTCGAGACTGTGTGGGCAGTCACTCAATCCGAACTCGTGCGGTCCAACCCCAAGGTTAAGAAGGCTAGGGAGCACCGAGAGGATAAGGAGGGGGAAAGTTTTGTCCGGTTTGGACATGGTGGTGGCCTGACTCCTTCCGGATAACCGTTAAGGTTAGGACGTACGAGTAAGGAAAGAGATCCGGCATTCGGGTCTCGCGACGGTGAGATCGCAGAAACCGGACTAGTGGGTAAAGTGTACACCTCTGCGCAAAGTTGAAACCTATTCGAATAGTCCGTGTCCACTGGTATGGGCGAGTCTGGCATGGTATGACAATTAGAGATTTTCTCTATAAGTTCCATGAACAGGGAAACATGTGTGTAAGGGTGTAGTGAGAAAGAAAACAAGGCCACGGGAGCAGGAAGCTCAGTGGTGGTTAAGCATTTCTGTCATTTTGAGTCTATGGGAAAAACCTTACAACAACTGCCTTTCTCTGAGGAAATAAAGAGTGACTTCAACCCCACAAAATAAAGCATGTATGATATAGGTCTCTTTCTCTCTACGGGAGCGGGGTGGGCTTGCGGAATACCTAGTGTATTCACCCAGATTTATTTATGTTTTTCAGCAGCCGAAGACTTCTTTTCTGCTATGCTTGATTGAGAGGGCTGTGTCTGCACCCAGTTCTGCCTGTGGCTTGGGCTATTATATTTCGTTTTACTGCGCTTCCTATTTTGGCTCTCTTGAGCTTGTACCCCGGTATTGTAATAACCTTTATCTAAACTCTGTACTATTTGAAGTAAGGAATGTGTTTACTAGCCTCCTGGGACTAGTAATTGTATCACATTTGAGTCCCAAAGGATCGGGACGCTTCACCGCCACACCAGAGTCCACCAAGCAATTCAACGAGATCACCCCGTCAACTCCATCCTTGGTGACATTCATAAGGGGGTAACTACTAGATCTCGGGTTGCACATTTCTGTGAGCATTACTCTTTTGTTTCCTCTGTTGAGCCATACAGAGTAGAGGATGCATTAAGAGATTCGGATTGGGTGGTGGCTATGCAAGAAGAGCTCAACAACTTCACGAGGAATGAGGTATGGCATCTAGTTCCACGTTCTAATAAAAAATGTTGTAGGTACCAAATGGGTATTTCGCAACAAGCAAGATGAGCATGGCATGGTGATAAGGAACAAAGCCCGACTTGTGGCCAAAGGTTATTCATAAGTCGAAGGTTTGGATTTCGATGAAACTTATGCACCCATAGCTAGGCTTGAGTCAATTCACATATTACTTGCCTATGCTACTTATCATGGCTTTAAGCTTTATCAAATGGATGTGAAAAGTGCCTTCCTCAATGGACCAATCAAGGAAGAGGTCTATGTTGAGCAACCTCCCGGCTTTGAAGATAGTGAGTACCCTAACCATGTTTAGAAACTCTCAAAGGCGCTTTATGGGCTCAAGCAAGCTTCAAGAGCATGGTATGAATGCCTATGAGATTTTCTTATCACTAATGGCTTCAAAGTAGGTAAAGCCAATCGTACCCTCTTCACTAAAACTATTGAAAAAGATTTGTTTATATGCCAAATTTATGTTGATGATATCATATTTCAGTCTACTAACAAGTCTACCTGTGAAGAGTTTAGTAGGATCATGGTACAGAAATTCGAGATGTCTATGATGGGGGAGTTGAGGTGTTTCCTAGGATTTCAAATCAAGCAACTCCAAGAGGGCACCTTCATCAGCCAAACAAAATACATTCAAGACATACTTAAGAAGTTTGGAATGAAGGATGACAAACCCATCAAGACACCCATGGGAACCAATGGGCATCTCGACCTCGACATGGGAGGTAAATCCGTAGATCAAAAGGTATACCGGTCGATGATAGGATCTTTACTCTATTTATGTGCATCTCGACCGGATATTATGCTTTCTGTATGCATATGTGCAAGATTTCAGGTCGATCCTAAGGAAGTTCACCTTAGGGCCATAAAGAGAATCATGATATACTTAGTCTACACTCCTAAGTTTGGGCTTTGGTATCCAAGGGATCCACTTTTGATTTAATCGGATATTCCGATGCCGATTGGGTAGGGTGTAAAATTGATAGGAAGAGCACATCAGGGACTTGTTAGTTTATGGGGAGATCCCTGGTGTCTTGGGCATCAAAGAAACAAAACTCAGTAGCTCTTTCTACCGCTGAAGCCGAGTACATTGCCGCAGGCCATTGTTGTGCGCAATTACTTTGGATGAGTCAAACCCTCAGGGCTATGGCTATAAATTGAGCAAAGTCCCTCTCCTATGTGATAATGAGAGTGCAATCCGCTTGGCGGATAATCCCGTTGAACACAGCCGCACTAAGCACATAGACATTCGGTATCACTTTCTGAGGGATCACCAGCAAAAGGGAGATATCGAAATTGCTTATGTCAATAACCAAAACCAATTAGCCGATATTTTTACCAAGCCACTAGATGAGAAAACCTTTAGCAAACTTAGGAATGAGCTAAATGTACTTGATTCTCGGAATTTTGATTGAAACATTGCACACATAGCTCATTTATATACTTTTGATCATATCTCTTTCTTTTCGTACAATTGCATATTTCTTATTTTTCTTGTACCAAAACTACGACTAATGTGTTTTCAAGTGTATTTCTATACTAAGTCATAGATTGAAAGGGAAATGGAGTATTCGGCAAAGACAACTCTTCCACTCAACTATAATGGTATTATCTATCCCTTGCCGATATTCCGCAAGCTCTCAATGGTATGACCCCTCACTCGTATTTATTTTACCATTTGGGAGGTAATATTAGGCCCCAAAGGAGGAGAAAATGCTCAAGGGCTCCAAAATTCTCCATTTTTGGCGATTAATGCCAAAGGGGGAGAAAATATTAAGCCCAAAGCAAAAGGACCGACCGCACCACCATTTAAAAATTTTTCAAAATGAAGATTTAATTGATTTTTACAAATGTTTGTTTTTTAATTGGTATTTAAGGCAATTTCAAATTAGTATCTATTTTCAAACCCTCTTGAAAGCTAAGGGGAGAATTTCATTCAGGTGGAGCTTTTGTTTAATCAAAGAAAAAGCATTTGAAATAGGGGGAGAGATTTCAAAATCTTGAAAAAATGCTTCTCGCAATTTTATTCATATACCTTTGACTATTTGCAAAAGAATTTTGAAAAGGTTTGCAAAAACAAAAACATGTGGTGCAAAAGTGGTCCAAAATGTCAAATTCAGTAAAACTAGAAGTAGTATTGTGCCTTACCTTGTCATGAATAGTCTCCCACTCTGGTTTCTATTGTCTATTTGGCTTACACAAGCACAAAACTTACTAACAGCATCATTAATAGAACTCCAACGATGCAACAACGAATTCTGACTACGTTCTGGTAAAGTTCCTCTATTGCTCTTATAGTACTTGTGGATTCTTATCCAAAATGTATCTTTTGTTTGATTTGTTCCTTGTGTTGGATCCATACTGACATTTAACCATGCTGACACAATAAGCCTATCTTCATCCACGCTAAATTTTTTCCCTTTTTGCTTTTGTGATGGCTTTGATGAGGGATTTCTCTCCTTTTCAGGCGGCAAGTGCTGTGACTCAAATGGTATAGTTCCATATTCTTCAAAACATGCATCATATTGGCCTTCATTCAGCAAGTTCGTGAAGTATGAACCACCTTCTTCTATTTGTAAAATAAAGACAAGAAATAAAAGGTATTGAGAAAAAATTTACCTGCTATTCTGATATACTACCATTCTGTTTTGCAAAATAAATTGATGGTTCTAACAATTATGAACCTGTAATTTATTTTGCTAACCTGATTGTCCAGCCTCCACCTCTCCCATCAGGCTAAGCAGAATGCACTGGGAAGAAATTGGATGTCGACAGCTGCAAGGAGCAGAAAAATACGAGATCCAGTCAGGCAACCAACTAAGATTCGGTCTTTCTTCGCAAGAACACGGCAAGAACCAACAAACGGATATGCCAGAGATCGATACCTCCCAACCACAGCAGCTATCCAACCACCGAAGAGGAAAAAGTTGGGGCCTTGGTCTGATGACGAGTTCAGATGGCGAGTTCAAATGGAGAACTTCAGAGGCGGGACAGGGGACCTTCAAATGGCGGCGGTCCTTCAAATGGCGGCGGTCGACCTTCAGAGGCGGGACGGAGGACCTTCAAATGACGGTGGTCCTTCCAAAGGCTGTGACGGCCGACGAGGGACCTTCAGAGGTCGGACGGGGACGGGATGGTCGGACGGCGACGCGATGGGAGTTTGGCGCGGCACTACAAGGCTAGGGTTGGCGGGCGGCAGAGTTGTTCTAGTGGCTAGGGAGAAGCAGCGCGCGAAAGAGAAAAGAAAGAAGGCGCGCAGAATAGTTTCGCTGGATTTGGCACGGAATCGAGCTTTCGGGAGTCCCTTGAGCCTTGCTACATGTAGCGACCAGATAGAGAAATGTAGCAACTTTATAAATTTAGCAATAACATTTACAACACCACTGGAGATAAGTTTTTTCTAATAACTCCTTAAATTGAGATTTAGAAACCTGTTTAAGTAACTGTTGGAGATGCTCTTATAGAGGTAAAGATAGGTAGAGATGAAAATACTGTACTTGTCGTCCTAGTGTCACGAGGAAGTCTTGGTCACCAGAGGCCCGGGAAATAACTGGGCCAAGTCTAGGCCCTGTAGACAAGTCAAAAGACAAAACACACATCCGGGCACATCCCACCCAATCGACGTGCCGGATCAAACACGCCCCCCTCCAAAAGAAAAAAAAACAAAACAAAAAAGCCGAACAAAAAACACGACGCGGCACAGAACATATCACCGCACTACCGGGCCTCCTCCGAGTCTCCGACCTCCTCCTGTCTTCGGTGTCGTCGCCCGCCTCCCCATGAGGCCGCCCTCGAGACATGCCTCGTAGCCTCGGCGTCAGTAGCAGCAGCAGCACCAGGCGCTCCCTCCGCGTCGCGCCCCCCGCCCCACCCACGCCGCGGCGGCCGCCGCCGCCGGTATGGCCATGCCGTTCGCGCGCCGCGACATCGAGGCGGCGGGCGCCGGCGCCAGCAGCGACGACTCTCCTGCCGCTAAGAAGGGCAAGCCCGAGCTCGCAGGGGCGCGCCCGGCTTTGACGAGGTCCGAGGCGTTCGCGTTCGCGGCCGTGCTCGCGCTCTTCACCGCCGGGATCTTCTGCGTCTTCCTCACCGCGCCACGCGGCGAGTTGGGGCAGATCCTCCGCCTCCCGCGCAGCCTTGCCGACGTCCGCCTTCTCAAGTACGCATATCCCTGCCCGCTTTCTCTTATGTTTCCCCGATCGGCCTTTTTATTTGGATCAGGCTTATTTCGTATCTGAGGCGCGTAGTGTATGTAAATCATGCTGCAAGCATGGTATCTATTGATTAATTAGTGCTACTTTGGATGTGATTTCGGATGCCGATTTCTGAGGACTAGGCCGTTCTTCAACATCAGAATAACTTGATGGAGGTGTGAGATTTCGTGATGCGTGAGATCGAAGATGAACACATGGTTCAGTCAAATAATACTGAAGCTATGTTTTAGTAGATGCAAATTTAGACAGTTAGGAACATTTGATATGTTGGTTACCAATTTCAATGAAGAGGACAAAAGAGGGCTCCTTTCCTATCTGATCTTGCAGCGACTCCACGATGGGAGACTTTGTCTAAGTCAAAACCTCGTTAGGAATAAGCCAAGACTAGGAGCTAATTGGCTGTACTGCCTGTACAGAGTTCAATAGTGTAAATGTCGTGGACAGCGACTGGCTTTCTTTCTTGCTGTAAATTTTATCTCTCGGGAGTCAGTACTCAGTTGTCAGTACCACTATAATTCTTCTCAGGTTAATTAGCAGGGGAAATTTGCAAGTATATTGGGCTTGCAAGTCAAATTTTCAAGGCTCCCCATTACCATCATCCATACAAGATGAAAGATGCTACCCACATTTATGTTGGGTTTTACATGTTAGAGAAGTATTTAGTTATAGATATAATATAAGCACTGGCCAATGCTGTTGTGGTACCAAATTAACCAGTTACAGTTTTTTTGGGACTACTGTACCATTACCATTTTTGTTGAAAAAAGTAAATATTCCCATTCTATCCATACCTCCTGCTGAGGTTTGGTACGAGTTCCTTAGGCTTTGTTGTGCATCCAATACAATAATTTGAATATTGTGAAGTTACTGGCACTAATATAAGATCCTGAATCTAATATGATTCAAGAGCTATGTTTATTTTGTAGTTTTCCATCAAGATAACACGATTTATCCTTGTAAATACTAAATAGATATTTAAACCCGAGCTGGTTATTCGAAATGTAAATCTGAACATTTAAACCCGAGCTGGCACAGTGCGGGAAGCCTACGGCACTGGATACGCCCTTTTAAGAATAGATATTTGACCTCCATCACCATCAACTAAATCATAGGATTGTTTCTCCTATCCCTCAGTTCTGGATTACTAATTTAACAAGAGAAGAACTCACTGAAAATTAGTTATAACTACCAATTTGCCATTTGTTCTGATGTATTAGGATGTCACCTTGCATATCTGTTACAACCAGCCAACCACTCACCAAATCATAGTACACTTTCAGTTATTCACTTACATTTCTTGTTACACAACACAGACACTCATTTTGCTTTGTTTTGGCTAATTTAACAGTTTCATTAGGTGCCTAAGAGACGCTGCAAGTATTTAGCAAAATGTAGTACACTGTGGTGTGCTCCTACGTTTCAATTACAGCCCCCCCCCCCCCCCCCTAAGATACAAGCTGAGTGCATCTGATGCTATTTTCCTATTTAAACATTTTACTTATACTAGTTTATTAGCCATACCATTCTCAGAATTTTGAATCCTAGTGCAGGTATTACTGAACACATAGCCAATTTGTTTTAGTTGATTTTCTGCTAGGCTTAGGCTCTGTCGCCTTTGGTGGATAATATCATAATAACAAGAAAAAATTGTGAGTCATTTATTTTGTTATAGATACATGGTTTTTACTATGTATCTAGACATAGCGATAGCGTGTATCTATGTGCATAGCAAGAAGTATGGACCTTGGAAAGCTTAAATGACTTACAGTTTGGAAGAGTAATTTTCATGTCTGCTGTCTTTGTAGAGTATGATGAGAATGAAATTAGTGGATATAGTTTGGAACAGGACATATATATTGCTGCTTGCTAATAAGTTTTTGTAAACTTGCAGAGACAATCTTGCTGTTTACGCGAGAGATTACCAAACGAATTTTATATTGGGTTATTGCTCAATATACATCTTCATGCAAACATTCATGATCCCTGGGACAATATTCATGTCTTTACTTGCTGGGGCCCTTTTTGGAGTGATTAAAGGTGGTATTTTGGTAGTTTTCACTGCCACAGCCGGTGGATCTTCTTGCTATTTTGTCTCCAAGCTGATTGGCAGGCCCTTGGTTAGTTGGTTGTGGCCTGAAAAACTGAGATATTTCCAATCAGAGGTATCTTCTGCTATGCCTGTTGGTTAATATTTTTTTTGAGATCCTGCAAGCACAGCAAAGTTCAGATATTTATTTATTTCATAAAAATGGGGACATACCATGTGCGATCACTCACTCATTTGGTACAAGCGTGCAATCAAACTATTTAAAGCATTCAATCTAGACCCAACGGTTTCATATGAAAGGTGTTAAATGTAAAATAGGTACTAGGTTTCGGGTGGAAGGGGTTAAATGTAAAATAGCAGGCACCGTTGGATTTTGATTGGATAAACCAGATCACTTGATTGCACGCTTGCACCAATATGGCAATATGATTGATGCACATGATATGTTGCCCATGAAAATGACCTATAGTCATGTATGATTATGTAACAAATACTATTGTGTCTGATGCAGATTGCTAAGAGGAAAGAAAAGCTGCTGAATTATATGCTTTTTCTGAGAATAACTCCAACTTTGCCCAATACATTCATAAATATGGCGTCACCAATTGTTGACATACCTTTCCATATTTTCTTTGCTGCAACACTAATTGGTCTTATTCCAGCATCTTATATTACTGTAAAGGTAATCTTCTTTAACAACAGATTTGGTATGATTATTTGACTCATTTTTAGATTATATTGAATCATTAATCTGAACCGAAGTCCATGTTGTATTTTAAGAAATCACTTGAAACATGGACTTGGGTGCTTAAACATCAAGAGTATCAAATATGCGTCATTGTTTAGTGTTCTAAATGTATGACATTATTCTTGTGCTGAAGTTTGATCAGTGAAGATGAAAGATAACATGTGTCATGAACTGCCTAAGCATGTCTTTGCTGATGGCTTCAAGCCTCTAACATATCCTTGAAGTTTTCTGTGTTTAGTACTTTAGTGGAAAATGGATGAGCAAACATCATCATGGGTGTCTGGGTCTGGGGACTGCTTACCTTTAACTGTTGTTAATTCCAATTAACCAGTAGGAACCTTGTTAGATCCGTACTGTCCATCCCCGTGCAACCTCTAAGACTATACTTTGTGAAGAGTTACCTTTTTTACCGCTAAAGGCTACTTCCTTGACCTAGAAACTACTTGAGCTGTGCGCTTCACTCACTTTATGCTTCCCTGTAACTGTAACTCCAGTGCACTTCTTTTACCAACCTTCTCAGTGTATTGCATTGAAATAACGAATCTTACCTTTGTTTGGAGCCTGACGGTCCTGTTCCTTGATTATACTTTTTTGAGCATTTTCAGTCGTTTTTTGCTAATAATTTTCGTGTCATTGTCATGCAGGCTGGTAGAGCCCTAGGCGATCTGAAATCAGTTAGAGAGTTGTATGACTTCAAGACATTAGTGGTTCTGTTCCTTATTGGATCTGTTGTTGTCGTTCCAACAATCCTGAAAAGGAAGAGAACATACGAATGATGTCTTAGAGCATCTACATACTTTCTTTAGATGTTCAAAATGTATTAGGATTTTTTTACCTTTTGTTTTCTTGATATCGTATACATTTTCAATTCTATACGTAGAGATGTAAAATCGAATCGAATGCTTTCTAATACTAGATGATGCCATCATTGTATCTGCATGTCTCCTGTTCATTATTGACCTGTATCTGTGCATACTTAGACCAACTCCAGCAACACTCCCCATCCCACTCCGCATCCGCATTTTACACGGTCTGAGGCACTATTTCGCTCTCCAGCAGGCTCCGCATTCGTCTCCGCAAAATGGACGCCGTGTACCTGCACTCCCCGTTTCCACGCTTTCTCTCTCCTCTCCGTAGCTCTCTGCTCGCGCGCGCGGCTGCTCGCGGGCCCCGCGTGTTATAGACTGCATGCGGAGTGTAAATACGGAGTCTGCTGGAAACGGAGACGGATACGGAGAGGAGAGAGAACCTGTTGGCCGCGCGTTTTAGGGATACGGAGACTCCGTCTGCTGGAGTTGGTCTTATTGTCTGAGAAGTTCAAGCGGTATCATCCGGCTCGTGTAGAGGGAGCGGGAAGCTAGCTCCGTTTCAATCAACCGGCTCCTGAACCAAACATTATCATCCTAAGTCCTGGTTTGTTTTTCCTTTTAGAATATACTAGCTGAGTGCCCGTGCGTTGCAACGGTAATATATAATACCAGTATACTACGATAACTTATATATATAAAAAAATATGTGTTATATTGTTATGAGAAAATGTTTCATAACCAATTTGTGATCCTAGTCATACATAAATTTTGTTATTTTAATATAATTGTTTTACCACTACATTGCAACCATCAGTATCATGCAGACTTCGATATATGCCACGATTTGTATGGTCTCATCATTGGAGAGCACGTTCCACACATGCTGGAAGAAATTTCCTCGTACATCGTTAGTCATCAGACACGCACCACCATACGCTCTTGCTTAAACAAAAAGGTAAGTGTGTGTGTTTGAGAAGAGAATTAAAGGCAGGTCGGCACAAAAGCTACCCTGACGGTGGCGAGGATGATGAACTGGTCACTGTTGTCGATCCTCCTCTGCGTCACCTCCGACGCTAAGATAACGCCACAATCCTCGATATAGTAGTCGTCGAACGCGCGCGACATGACGAGTACCGATGACTCTTGGTTGTGCTGCCAAATGAAGTGCACCCTGAGCTCATCAGCGAGGTAGTACCCCTGGCCGTTGCACCACCAGATGCGCTACTCCACTACATACATCATGTTCGAGGACACTCACACAACGTCAGCAACGTCCATCGTCCCAGCGCACAAGAATTCATGTCCGGCCAGTAGCGACTTACGTGGTAGGTTGGGCTTCAGGTGGACAATGAGCTAGACGACGTGATGGCGTCGTCATCGGATGCGGTGTCCAGAACAACCCGAGAGTCGTCGATGTTGGCGACAACCATGAGGCCCCCCTGCTTAACGATGAACAACGCGGTGTAGCTGCTTTGGACCACGTCCAAGTGGTGGCTTCGCGGGAGCTTGTCGTACACAGCGGCGCATGCGACCACTTAGGACTGCTTCTAGAGGTCGAACTGACAGTCGCCAAGCTTCTTCTCGTCATCGATGAGCGACGCCAACGTGAGTGCCTCCTGCTCATGGTGTTTGTTCGGGGTTTCAAGTAAGAAACACGGATTCATGCTTGGCGTTGGTTTATGAAAATGACTCACAAGTCTGATCTATGGAAAAAATATTACGAAAAAAATGTCACGCATGCAAAAAAGGGAATTTAAGTATAATACATTATTCAAACAAAAGAAATTGCATGCAAAGCTCTTCTTTAAATAATATTACCTCCATCCAAAAATCTAATTCAAGAATCTCGGTGATACTTATCTACTACTATGCATTGTGCAAGGGTAGCAAGTGAGTTTGGTGAGAGATATAGTAGATGTGTTTCCTGTCATAGATGTAGATATAAACACATATGTGGTGTAGCGGTAGCTACTCTTGGCCTTTGCTTGAGGGGTCACGGGTTCAAATCCCCTTGAGGACATGTGTTTTTTTAATTTTAGCTAGACGTGGGCTGTACGGGGGAATGTGAATGGAAATGAGCTTTGCGGGAGGAAGGAATGAGAAAGACAGAATAAAGAATGTGAATGACAGACATGTGAATGGGAACGGTGCAGAACGGGAATGGCAGAACAGGAATGGTGGCAGAACACGGGAATGACCGACTACTCTTGCATCCTTAATAGTAGTAGAGATAAGAGCTTGTTCGGTTATTTTCAATCCATATGGATTGGAGGGGATTGATACAGATTGAGAGAGATTTTGACTTACTAAGGATTAAACCCCCCTCAATCCATATGGATTGGGGTAAAACCGAACAAGCCCTAAGTTAGATTATGCTGGAATGGTAGGAGAGTAAAATATTACCTTGGATCACAAAAAAGCTAAAATAAGCCACCCAACGCTAGCTTATTTTAGCTTATTTGTAGTCTTAAAGTGATATTTTATCTTCTTACTCTTCCATTATAATCCAACTTATATAATCTAGAAGGGAAACAAACACACTTTAAGACACCGCTGCGACTCACTCGTCATCAATGTCTTGATAATTCGATGAAAGTATGAAACCATACGGTGTCTTTTGCATACATTTCTCTAGGGATGGCAACGGGTACATACCCGTCGGGTAGTACCATTCCATAGCCGTACCCATAAAAAAAATTCTACCCGTCGGGTTACCCATATATACTCGCGGGTATAAAATCTTACCCATACCCGTACTCGCGCGGGTATTTTTACCCATCGGGTAACCCGTACCCGCTAGGAAAGTCTTAAATTCCAATATACCAATCACTCAAAATATTAAATAAACATATAAAAAACAGCTTCAACTTCACATATAACAAATCATATGATTACATAACTTGGTATCTAGACAAATGATAGCTAGAGAAGGGTTTTATTTTAGCTAAGATGGGCTCTATTAGATGGTTATAGTTGTATTGATGCAGGTATATTTTACCCATGGGTAGACGGGTATGGGTAGTTCCAACCCGTACCCGTACCCGTCTACCCAACGGGTAGAGGTTTTTACCCATTAACATACCCGTGGGTAGAGAAATCATCCCGTACCCGCCATCATATCGGGTAAAACCCGTCAGGTATTCGGGTACCCATTGCCATCTCTACATTTCTCCTCACGCCTGAATCTATTGCGAGGTGCTTTCAATTTTTTGACACTTTTACATACAATTTGATGTGTCACTGACATCTTAATTGTTAACTAACATATAGCCCGTGCTAATACTATGATCCTAGAATCATAGAGAAGAGAGATCGACGACGACGACACGAGGGGAGGAGTTGATACACAACGGCGGGGATGCGGAGGGAGTAGAAGGCTGAGGGCCGTGAGGTTGCGAGGAGTGAGGGAGGGAGGGGTGATAGATGATCTAGATAATATTGTTCATTGGATTTAAGTAAGGGAGAGAGTTATCCAACATTCTGAACCATTGATTTTGATGATGTGTTAAGTCTAGATACAATTTGTTTGGAATATTTAGGACTAGTTTGAAAACTTAAATCACCTCCGAGGTTCTTAGGGACTGAGGGGAATCCTCGAGAATCAAGGAAAAGATTTAAGTTTCCAAACTAGCCTTTAGGGCTAGTCAATAGAGGTTATGTACTTATGTGTGTATATGATATGATTTGCCTGGTGGGTTTTGTAAATTTTAAACTGATGCATTATATATATACTCATCTTAAATAATACTCCCTCTGTACCAAATTAAAATTCGTTGTAGACTAATGTTGGATTCATCAAAGATCTGAAGGGTTTACTTTATATATGTGTTGTTTTAGTTCTCAATGTTTATGTCTATATTTAAATGGATAAAGATAAATCTGGACACATATAAAATACATGCATTAAATATTGTATGAATATAAGATAAATTTTAATTTAGAAGAGAGGAAATACTATTTTGAAACGAACGAGTAGAAAAAAGTTATATTTTCCATTGGGCCAACGAGTCCAAAACACACATAGGGAAAGGCCACCAGGTCACCTACGCAACCTTATCATCATCTTTCCCCCGCCGTTGGGTTTTCTATCCGATAGACCGGGGACGCACAGGCCTCTCGCCCTCCGCGCGGCTCCACAGGAGAGCAAAAATGGCGACCCTCTCCATGGTCTCCGTCCCCATCGCACCCTCCTCCTTGTCCCTTTCCACCCGGGGCCGCAGCTCCTCCGCATCCTTCCCCGCTAAGGTTAGTGCCGCCTTCTGCTATACCCCTACCCCACCCCCCCACCCCCCCCCCCCCCCCTCGCGCGCCGCATCCTGTTACGTGCGTCCAGGGAGCTTGTCTGATTGGGGTGTCTTGTTTTTCTAACCCTGTACGGCCTTGTTGGAATGGGGTGTAAATTAGTTTCTTAGTTTCACTCTAATCTATCTCAATACATATTGATTGTGCTGAATACGAGAGTATCCAAACAAGGCCTACTTGGGATGGTCGTGACAGGAGCGTTGGAAGGATGGTCTTCTGTGAACTGCTAATTTTCAATACAATGGTAGGAAATGGCGCATGTTGGTTCATGCATATGATTTTTCTAGCGCATTGTCAGTAATGCTAGTGTTTCATGGTACAGCAGTATGGCTGATTCTAGTAGCAAAGAAAAGGATGTTTCTTTAGACTTTTGATGTGGATCTGAATTCTGAACCTGATTATAGGAGCTGTTGTTTATTATCGCTGTTGCATTGTGCGCACAGCCTGAAGCCCTGAATACGACACAAACATGAACTTCGATACATCATTAATTTATCCCCATCTCAATGACCCTTCATACCCAGGCTCATGTTGGTGGTTTATTTTGTGGTTTTTGATTGTGCTGTATGTTGGGTGGCCTGACAGAAGGGAGGAATCGGTCACGGTGGCTTGCGGATCGAGTGCATCCGTATTGGTGGTGTTGAGATTCCAAACCACAAGAGGGTGGAGTACTCGCTGCAGTACATACATGGCATTGGACGCTCACGCTCTCGCCAGATCCTCCTGGACCTCAATTTCGATAACAAGATCACCAAGGACCTCTCCGAGGAGGAGGTCATCACCCTCCGTAAGGAGGTTGGCAAGTACATGATTGAGGGAGACCTTGTAACGTCCCTGATCCCTTTGTCGATTATTCGCTGCAGTTATTTGATTCAGTAGTTTGTGATGATTAACGACTTGTATGGTTACCATAATTACTTAGTTAACATATCAATGATTCCTTGAAAGCATTGAAGTTCATTCTGCAGGTCTGCGTATTTAATTTCACTTCCTTAGTCATAGATGATTCCTGACTGTCCTAACTGTTTAGTTTTATATCGATGTTGGACTCCAAGGGAGTGAAAACGCTGAGAGCTGGCACACTGCTGTTTGGTATGCTTTACAGAAACGTTTCAACCGTGTGGCGATTGAGAGGCTGAAGGAGATTAGGTGCTACAAGGGCATTCGGCACAAGCTTGGACTCCCAGTTCGTGGCCAGAGGACAAAGAACAACTGCCGGACACTTAAGGGAAAGAGGGCTTCAGTTGCCAAGAAGAAGTCACCCGCCTCCCAGGATGAATAAATCGTGTTGCCATGTATTGAAGTTCTCTCTCTCTCTCTCTCTCTCTCTCTCTCTCTCTCTCTCTCTCTGTGTGTGTGTGTGTGTGTGTGTGTGTGGCGCTACTACTGCTGGGTGTTTTGTTTCGAGCTTTTATGCTGCCATTGACAAATCATGGGGTAGCCATCAGCTGCTGCAGATTTTGTAGCAATGACATACTAGCTCATATGGGTCGGTTCTATAAATGAAGATCAAATTCTTGTTTAAATCCATTGGTATTCCTCTGTCCCAACCTATTCTCGATGCAAGGAGTCCAGACTGCTCCTGACGAAATACTATTTACCAGATCCAGTGTTCTGGGGATTATTCACCTGCCACTGGTATACCTGTTTTCATCCCTGCACGAGATGATCATGTGGCGAAGAGTTATGATTCGAGATCTCTCCCCTTCACAAATGTAGTTGAAAAAACAAGTTTTGGCTACCCGTCGATGGTTATGTTTTTTTTTCTTGATAAGGATGATGGGTAAATTGTGTTTGGTTTCAGATAAAGATGATTTGAATCACTTGATTGAAGCCATTAAGGTTTCCTGGCGTTCATCAGTCCCCAACTTGCAGTCAGGTTTGCGTTGGGGACAGACAGCGGAGCACGGATGACTGTGAATTTGTGATCCCGTGCTGTGCTATTTGCCGAAGCTTGCACCGGTGCACGGACACCACCACCTGCTCCCCCACCCGGGCGGCACCCGGGCCGCCGCGCCCGCGCGCTCTATCCACCACTCAAATAAACGCGATATGCTCCGCCTTGCTGGCCTGCTATTGAAAATCACACGACTTCCACCGCAATCGCACGCAAAAATCCCGCTCGAGCTTCCACCGTCTCCCTCCGCTTCCCCGTGCGGCGGTGCCGGGTCGCGCCGTGCCATGGCGCCCGCCTTCTCGGTCTCATGCGCGCCCGGATCCTCGCGCCCGCTGGCCGCCAGCCCCGGCCCCAGCGTCGTCGTCGCCGCCTCCTCCCAACTTCCCGCGTCGTCGCGGAGCAGCGAACGCAGGAGAGCGCCAGGCCTCGCGCTCGCGTCGCCCCCGGGTGTCGGCGGTAGGGATGGCGGTGGCAGGTGGAGAGCAGGCATGTCGTCCTTCCCCTTCCTGCCGCCGTTCTTCACAGGGAACAAGGGGGAGAAGGACGCTGAGAAGGCGATGAGGCTCAAGGAGGAGCTCCTCGACGCCATTGCACCGCTGGACCGTGGCGCCGAGGCCACGCCCGAGGACAAGGAGCGCGTCGAGCAGGTGAGGACGAAGAAACTAGTAGCTACGAGGGACGCACCGTGCATTTGGTAATTGGTTGATGGCAGAGATTACTCACGTGTATTTTTTTTTCTTTTTTTGCTTCAGATTGTTCAGCAACTGGAGGCGGTGAACCAGGTGAAGGAGCCGCTCAAGTCCGATCTCCTAAACGGCAAATGGGAGCTTCTCTATACCACCTCCACAAGTATACTGCAGCCACAGGTTCATTTCCTTTTTGCCTCACCAATGTACAGGTTCTGAAGTTCTGAAAAGTAAGTTCTTTTTTTTATAGGTTCTAAGAGCATCTCTAACAATGTTACCATGTAAAATTGTCCTAAAAATTTAAAATAAATATATTTATAGAATTTAGGGCATCAACAAAAAAATCAAGCTCCAACGGTAAAGCTCCAAATCAAGTGATTAGCATAAATATGTTAATCTACTATGTTCGTTTGGAATGGAAATGAAAGTTTTATAAAGTGTCCGTTCGTTTAGATCTAGACATGAGACAGCACAATAACATACAATATATTTGTGGCACTTCAGGAGGTGACCTATATTTTTTGACATTTTTTTATAAAATAAGGTATTATTGGAGCAGTTTTTTTAAGCTTGATCTCTATTGTTTAATTTAGGACGAAAGGGCCTCTAACAGAGTTAGTTAGGTGGCCTGAGTAACACTCCTCAGGTTCTGGGATCGACTCCCCATAGAAGCGAATTTTAGGTTGTGGTTAAAAAAATCTCATCGTCTGTCCGATGCCAAAGCACGGGTGTAAGGCTCGGTCACGGTCGCGGTCGTTTCTCACATGGGCTACGATGTCGCTGCGTATGGGTGGGGCAGAGGTTCGGGGATTTTCTCGATCTGAGTGAGAAGGTCTTTTTAATATAATATCCGGGGTTGTCTTATCCCCCGCAGATCGAGTTTTTATAGTCTAATTTAGGGCACCGGGATAAGTGGAGATGCTTTAATAAGCTTAAAGGTGAATACATGCATCAGCACTGTAGAAATTCTTAATTGTTTGATAGTGGTAAATTGGCAACAAGTGATAATCTTCACGTATGTAGAATTTATGCAATTTGAATTTAAATTCGAGGAAGAAAAGGACTTTCGGTTCATAGTTTATATTTTTTTCGGCCTTCCTGGCATGCTGCTGAAGTAGAAAATAGTTATAGTTCTTTTTACAGGAATGACAAATTCTACTCACTTTCTACTGCAGAGGCCAAAGTATCTGAGGCCGTTTGGGAAGATTTACCAATCAATCAACGCCGACAATTTGAGAGCCCAAAACATGGAAACTTGGCCCTACTTTAATCAGGTAATTTTTGCTAGAACTTGTTGCGGTGTACTTTTGGCTTTTCTCTCTCTTTAGCATTCTTCAATCCCTTTCTTTGTTATGAAGCGAAGAGTTCTCATCTGGGAACGACACGCTGTACCTTTTGTGTGGCATGTAGCTGAGATCTTTCTGATGTGTTATGGGCTTATGGCCAAGCAGTTTTTGAAAGTAGGACACTGTCTTGTGCTCTGGATAAAGGAACGTGTTAGCTTTGATCACAGTAGTGACTAGTGAAGTGTTGGATTGATTTTAATAACATGTTCATTTCCATGTTTGAACCTTCTTCTAGTGTCAGCTTGCAACTATATAACTCATCTTCTTCTGAAGTTATGTTGCATTTCCCATTGAACAGCTGCTATGCTACATGTAATGTTCTAGGCTTTTGCCTGCAAATATATTCCTAGCAGCATACTCAATATTGTTGCTGGTTTTGTACTACTTGTGTTGGTTGATTCTCTGAAGCATGGTGCTAGCGTGATTTACCTATGTTTTGTCTTCTCAGGTTACTGCCAACTTGGTACCTCTGAATCCTAGAAGAGTGGCAGTTAAATTTGACTACTTCAAGATATTTAGTTTGGTAAGATGTATTATCCTCCAAGCATTACTTTAGATGTTGCTTGGCGTTCAAAGAAAGTTTGGACGTTACACTAATAGTCTATAATTCATGTTGTCTAGTTTATGCTTGAGCTGTTACCTTTTGTTTTTGTTTTACCAAAGTAATTCACTGCTGAGTAGGGAACAGATAGGCATGCTAGTATACCATGAACTCAGCATATATAAACTCTATGATCTGATGTAATCCTTCACTTCTATTGCTAGATTTTTTTTTCTGTTTATACTCATTATGTATGTTCTCTCTCAGAAACTCCCCCACCCCCACCCACCCAACACACACACAGCATAGTCGATTTTTAGGTAGCAAAAAAGGTGAACTAATGCTATTTTAGTTTCTCTATTATTAGATACCGATCAAAGCACCCGGAAGTGGTAAAGGTGAACTTGAGATTACTTATCTTGATGAAGAGCTCAGGTTAGTATATTTACCCCTCCGAAAGGCTTCTAGTGGTCGCACTAGTGGATGTTTGGTTTCTAAGGACTAATTTTAGTCCATCCATTATATTCTATTTTAGTTCCTAAATTATCAAATACGAAATTCTTTAGTTTCCGTATGTGACAATTTAGGAACTAAAATGGAATAAAATGGAGGGACTAAAAATTAGTCCCTAGAAACCAAGCACCTCAGTATGTCGTTGCCTCATCTCATATATTCTCCTCCATCATGAGTTTTGCTCTCTCATTGAACTACTAAAGCTGGAAAATTCTTTTATTTTGTAACTACTTAACTAAGGCCTCTTTTTGTTCAGCAATGCATGGGCCTTGTTGATAGGGTTTGCTAAGTTGTAAGAAACCACACCTTGCTTGCAGGGTTTCGAGAGGCGACAAGGGAAACTTGTTCGTACTGAAGATGGTCGACCCAGCATACAGGGTTCCATTATAATAATGTTATGATAACATTTAGGAGTCAGCTATGTGTAACATTCTTATTCCTCGCATGAGGACTGAGGTAATGTAAGGCGTGTAAATATTAAATATCACATCTGAAAGATAGATTTTTTTGGGGGAAGCTGTACATTTTCTGAGAAACCAGTAAGACTTCCGCGTCCAAAATGAGGCCCAAGATTTAAGCATAGATGATAGAGAACATGTCGTGTGAAGACTAACACACATCAATGTATAGAAAATGCAATGATAATCCATTTTGATCCAACTACATCGTCACTCTGAAAAATATCAGTAGCTGCTTTTGGATTCTCATAAAATGTGGCACTCTAACGGTGCATTGGTGTTCCATGTGAAAGATGCCCAATTTGAGCATTTAAAGATGAATGCTGGGTATAAGGGAGTTTATGGAGTTCTACTTACCACATGGTATACAATTAAATTCAAAATCCTAATTGTTATGCAACAAACTAAGGCATATTTTGTGTCAGCATATAATATTCCACAAGAGTGCTAATTCTTTGCCTACAAAGTCTCCACAATGCTTATCCTCCCTTAAAATACGACCTCAACCGCAGAAGGATATTTTCAATACATTCTATTTCATCATGGCTGGCTTGCAATTATGAAAATTACTCATCATGTCCATGTCTGGAGGATAGCCTACAAGAAACTTCGGCTCTTGCTTCCTCTAGCTTGCCAAAGAGCACTTCATGAAATGGGATTTTGTGTCATGTGTCACTTTAAGGATATATAGATTTTAGTGCAACCTTTGTGCACTCAAGCAACTTACAACAGGTGTGCACTCAAGCAACCTACAACAGGGGGGACTAGGTGTAATGTAGTCATGTAGTAATGTTTAATGTTGCGAAGAAGGGTTCCCTAGGATTTTTTTTAAAAGGAAACTGGTATGGAACACTGAATAAAAAGGACTACTTCCTAACTCCTCTTTATGAAAGATCACAACTAGAGTTTTCTTACGCATCTCCAAGACACTCTCTACATGTCTCTTTATCACAAAATTTAGAAAACAAATCCAAGAAATTGCTCCAATAGACGGACCGATTTTTTGAAGAGTATAGAGATTAGAGACCAAAAATTGGAGATTCCATTGGCGACAAGAGAGATATACAAAGAGAATTCATTGAATGACTCTTGAAATGTTAGATATAGAGATTGAAATTTGCAGAGACTCTTATAGTTGCTTTTAATGACTATACTATCAGTGTCAAACCCAATATCATTTTTGTCAAAATCAACACCAGTTGTTTTAGTAAAGCATAAGATATTAATAACAAATATTTATACTAGATAATGAACACACTCATATGATTATCGTCCTTGTGTAAGGTAAATAAGTAAATGCTAATAGTCCATACAATTCAAGCTTTCTACAAGTACAAAATTGCAATCCAATCATCATAAGCTTTCCACAAGTATAGAATTGCAATCCAATCATCGGATGAAAAGGCATATAAACTCCTGATGGGCAGACCCAGTGTCGGAGGCTCCCAAAAGAGTGGGATCCAAAGAACTCTTGATGGATGGATAAAAACATTTTTGAGCATTGAGTTTTGTTGGAAGTAAAAGAAAAATCTGTGAAAACATGATCTAAAATAGAGCACTACCAAATGTGATCAAATAGTAACTGAGTATAGCAGGGAACCAACCTTTTATGGAACAATATTATGTTTGATTTCTTATTAATGAGCAAAATATTTCTAAAGTTAACATCAAAAGAAAAGTAGGGATCTTGCCCTTAACCCTAGCCACTAGATGCATAAGGAGGATCTCCCCATTAGGGCATGGATTCTTCACACGGAGACGGTGAGGAAGGATGTGGCCTTCCCTTCAACAACCATAGAGAGAATAGATCGGTTCAGAATTCAGATATGTGAGGAAGAGTTGACAATAGTGAACGTTAGTTCCCGTGCTGACTATCTCTTCCCTTTTATTGTTTGTGGTGTGAAAGAGGATGGGATGGAGTGACACAAGGAATCAGAATCAAGATGTAGGGGATCAGGTGGAGAATTGGATAGGGAATCAAGCGATGAAAACGACCAGAAAAAATGCGATCCTAATATGGCTTTGGTATGATGTGACTAACCTCAATTAGAGAGGATGGTTAGTCTCTAGGACTTTGATTATATATATATATATATATATATATATATATATATATATATATATATATATATATCCTGCACAGCTAGGGATGAAAACGGAAACAGTAATTTTCGGATACCGGGAATCGTTTTCGAAATTTTACCGAAATTTAGATCTAAACGGAAACGGAAACGGTTACCGAAAATACGGAAACGAAATCGGTAGAAAAAATCGGAATCGGAAACGGAAACGGTTTAGGCTTTTTCCGACCGTTTCCGGAAATTACCGTTTTCATCCGATATTTTACCGTCGGTAATAAATTCGGTATTTTTCAGAAAAATATTAAATCTGAGCTGACCTTTTTAAATTCATAGTAAATCCATCTTAGCTTAGAAAAATGTGAAAATAATTTTATTATTTTTCTAAAATCAAGATCTATCTAATGATATATAGTTTAGAATCGTTTGAAACTTTTATAAATCTTATTTATGTTTTCTTATCTATTATTACTCTTGATACATATATTCATAATTTGCACGAGAACTTAAGAAGTACTAAGAGGACACTAATTATATTGGCTATGCCAAGTATTAGGGGTACAAATAGAATGTCAGTGTCATATCATTATACATATCTTGATTCTACTTTATTTAAATGCATAATAATGATTTTATTATTGTATACTTCTTAACTTGTATATTTATTGTGACCTCCTACCTTATATATTATTACTAATTTTATATGAATGTATGACTTGCGTGATTTTTTGAAGTCAATTGAGGGTACATGTTAAAGTTTTTACCAATCGAATTTTAGATTCCGATCGTAACCGGTGTAATTTTTGTATCGAACTTTCGTTTCCGATGTTTCCGAATTATCGATGTCGTTTTCGTTTTCGGAGTTACCGTTTCCGATCTTGTTTCCGAGGAAAAATATGAAAACGAAAATGATTTTAGTGTTTACCGATCGTTTCCGACCGTTTTCACCCCTATGCACAGCCCACGGCTAGCTAAAATTAAAAAAACACATATATATATATATAGCAGGTATAACGGAAGCCCTGGGCTTCCAATAGTTAAAGGAAGCCCAGGCCGATCATCCATGCAATCTGGTTCAACCCAGCATACCGACTGAACCAGTTTGTCGGTTGCACCACCCGCGCCCACGTCTGTGCGCGCAAAAAAATGAAATGCATGCATGAGTCAAACACGTTCCCTTGCATACGCGTAAATTTAGGAAACATATGTATGGCGGTTTCTATTTTAAAATGCTTTATTTTCTCCATAAATTTAGGATCGCTGCAACAGTCATGCACCTAGACTCGTAAGTACCATTTTATGATATATACTGCTACTAAATATGCTACCCTGTGTAGATAATTATGCAATTCGGTATGCTGTGTAAAAATCTGTTACCAGCTGCATGCACACGAATTTATGATGAAAATAATATGCAATGAAAAGAAATGAATTGCACGCATAGAAACAAAAAATCGTATTTAATGTTTTATTTCCTTCATAAATATAGGATCCTTCCAACAGTCATGCAGTTAAACACATTAGATCTAGTTTATAATATATATTGATACAAATTATACTACATGGTGTAGCTATTTATGCAATTCGTTACACTGCGTAAAAAATCAGGCATGTTGTTCACTGGTGGACGCATCTCCGGGTTAGAGCGTAATAATCTTAAGTTTTGAGCATAAAATCCTTCAATTATAAGCGTAAATACCGAGCTAATGTGAGAGGTTGATAGCTCTAGTAGGTTGTTATTACGATCCTATTTTTATGGCAGATCCAAAAAACATGGCAGCCGCATGTATGCGGTTATACAGATCCAAAAATTATGGCAAAATGCATGCATGAGTCAAACACGTTCCCTTGCATGCGCGTAAATTTAGAAAAGATATGTGTGGCGGTTTCTATTTTAAATGATTTATTTCCTCCATAAATTTAGGATAGCTACAACAGCCATGCTGCTAGACTCGTAATGACCATTTTATGATATATAATGATAATAAATATGCCAAACTGTGTAGATAATTATGCAATTCGGTATACTGCGTAAAAATCTGTTACCAACTGCATGCACACGGATTTATGATGAAAAGAATATGCAATGAAAGAAAATGAATTGCGTGCATAGAAACAAAAAATCGCATTTAATGTTTTATTTTCTTCGTAAATATAGGATCCCTCCAACAGCCATGCAGCTAAACGCATTAGAACTAGTTTATGATATATACCGATACAAATTATACTACACGGTGTAGGTATTTATGTAATTCGTTACACTGCGTAAAAAATCTGGCATGTTGTTCACTGGTGGACGCATCTCCGGGTGGAGCGTAAAAATCTTAAGTTTTGAGCATAAAATCCCTCAATTATAAGCGTAAATACCGAGTCCATGTAAGAGGTTGATAGCTCTAGTAGGTTGTTATTACTATCCTATTTTTATGACAGATCCGAAAATATGGCAGCTGTATGCATGCGGTTTCTATTTTTATACAGATCCAAAAATTATGGCAAAAAATCGTGGGAGTTTCCATTGCATGTGCGCAAATTACAAATAGTATAAATCAAGGAATTGTCTTTCCAATGTGCATACAGTAAACTGATATACGAACTTCGTGTTTAAGCATAAAATCGTACAGTTTTTGGCGTAAATAATACATGTGGTAGGCATAAAACACAATAATCGAAAACAAAACTGCGCCGGATCGGAGGATGTCACGCGCGATCATCGCTGAGCGCATCTCGGGCCTTCCATGACGCCGCTCGCTCGAAGATCGCGTCTCATGCGTCGCCGTCGCTACTCGCACGTCGACGGGCGTCGCTTGCTCGCCGGCCTTGGAAGTGCCGCCTCCTCGGGACCTCGGGGACGCCGCCGCTTGCCCGCACAAGCACTACCGGAATCAGCTTCTTTGCCGTGTGTCTGAGACACACGGCAAAGGCTATTTTACACTCGGCAAACGCTTTGCCGAGTGTAACACTCGGCAAAGAACGCTCGGCGAACTGTACATCGGCAACAGCATCTTTGCCGAGTACTTTTTGTCGGGCACTCGGCAAAGACTTTGCCGAGTGCCATTTGGCACTCGGCAAAGAAAAGTCACCGTCACGGCGCCAAGTGACGGTGACGGAACCTTCGCCGAGTGCCCACGGCGACACTCGGCAAAGGAGGTTTATTTGCCGAGTGTCTGGTGGACTGGCACTCGGCAAAGAACCCTCCAGTGGGCCCCTTTGCCAGTCCCTTTGCCGAGTGCCTTGGCAGTGGCACTCGACAAAGACATCTTTGCCGGTTCCCAGGTTGCCTTCTTTGCCGAGTGCCATTTTCAGCACTCGGCAAAGACGGCTTTACCGGTTCCCAGGTTGCCTTCTTTGCCGAGTGCCATGGTCAGCACTCGGCAAAGATGGCTTTACCGGTTCCCAGGTTGCCTTCTTTGCCGAGTGCCATGGTCATAGCACTCGGCAAAGCGACCTTTGCCGAGTGTTACACTCGGCAAAGCGACCAGGATGTCCCTTTTTATTTGTTTTTGCTGTTCCATCCAAACAAACAAAAGATATATATCATTCACATCACATTATATATCAATCGCATCACAGAATGAACACATTTATCATCAACACCATATATATCACAAAGTGTCACTAATATAAGTCTCACAAATACAAGTATGTGTATTTACCAAGTCTGGATCACTAGCCAAACATCACCAACCGTCACATATATATCACAAAGTGTCACTAGCCAAACATCACCAACACTCACAAGACCAAGTCTGGATCATCAACGAGGTGGGCATCTGGACTGGTTCGGCGAAGGGCTGGACGAAGCATGAGGGTTGTTCGACGCCGCCGATTGACCCTGCACAGAGAATAGATTGTATGTGTGAGAACATATGAATATATATCATGCAGTACTAAAATTTTGATACTCACAGGAGTAGTGAACTCAGCAGGGTCAGTTGCAGGGAACAACGGAGGTGGTGGAGCATGACCCTGTGCGGCGCCAAGGCTCTGCACGTACGCGAACAAATCCGCCATCCTCTTCTCCAGCTCCTCACATTGCCTCCTCTCATCATCTAGCTGAGTCTGTAATATTTCGCCCTAATGTTACGATAATGCAAAGAGAAGATATATAAAAATTAATGAACGATGAATAGATAAGGAATAACCTAGAGTTGCTGGATACGATGCTGTGAGGTGTCCTGCCGAGGTCGTATGGCTGGGCTCGCGCTCGTGCTCCTTGCTCGCACCTGAGAGAGAGTGGGAGTGGAGGACGAGTCGATTGCCCCGTCGGCAATCCAGTACCGCCCATGCCTCTTGCCTCCTCCGACCCTCATGAGGACATCTCCGTCGATGTCCTCGGTCCTCGGATCGTAATCTGGCCCATGGACCTCCTTGGCCATTGCGGTGTACTCACTGAGTCGGCTGTGGATGGCGGGGTTGGTGTACGCCTCGGGCCCGTCATCCGGGTTGTAGGTGACGTCGGACGTCGCCTTCCCCTTGTGGGCCATGGCATATGCCGAGAACGTGGAGCAAGGCGCGCCACCATGTGCCGCCGACTGCGAGAAAACCAACGATATGGTTAGAAATCATGTCTAATCGAAAGTTATATACCTAAATAAAAAAGAGCGCGTACCCATGCTTCCGCGTATTTGCCCAGGCTGCGGCTGCCTTGATGGTGGGAGGGACCTTGCATCAGCAAACGCCGTTCCCGGCTAGCGTTGTGCGCCTCGTCCCACTCAGCCGAGCACCACCTCTGCACCATCTTCTCCCAGCACTCAGGATGCGCGGCGCACCAATGAGGAATCATCTAAAAAAATATAAGTTAAATTCAATAAGTTTATTACCTTAATTACCGGCGGCGCGGGGAGGAGACGGCGGCCCGGGGAGGCTGCGACTCGGGGAGGGCGGCAGGACAGCGGTGACACGGCGCGGCAAGGGGCGCTCGTGGTGGCGCGGCGAGCCGGCGGCGCGCGGCGGGCGCGGGCGGGCGCGGCGGGCGCGGGGAGGCGGCGGCGCGGGGAAGCGGCAGCGTGGGGAGGCACGGGGAGGCGGCGGCGAGCGAACGACGCAGGGAGGCGGCGGCGCGTGACAGAGAGAGTGAGAGGAGAGAAAGAAGGAGAAAGAAGAACGCGCGGGTAGTTTATTTCCTTTCTTTGCCGAGTGCCCGTGATCCGGCACTCGGCAAAGATTTTTTTAAAATATTAAAATATTCTTTGCCGAGAGCCAGATCAGCGGCACTCGGCAAAGAGTTCTTTGCCGAGTGTCCCCCGATGCGGCACTCGGCAAAGGTTCTTTACTACCGCTTTGCCGAGTGTCACACATCTAGCACTCGGCAAAGAAGTCTTTGCCGAGTGTCATCCCTAGACACTCGGCAAAGTGCATTTGTATTTTTTTTATTTTGTCTCCCAAACTTTTTGTGGTATCTTCCTACACTATGTAGATCTACATGTATCATTTGTGGACAATTTTAACAGAGTTTGAAATAGCTAGTAGATTTAGTTTGTTTATTTGAATTTCTTCGGAAAATTCAAATTTGAACTGCAGGTCACTCGAAACTTGGAAAACCGTGCATGAAAAAAATGATATTCATGTTACTTAGCATAAGTTACGACCGATTCCATGAGCGGACCGAAAACTTCGAGCAACATGCTCACTAAACATGGCCGTGAACTTGCCATCCACATGTTTAAAAATTGTATAAAACACAAACAAAGTCAGAAAATCATGAAACTTGTCCACGTGTCATGATATCATATGTACAGGTTGTGATAAAAAATTGAGAATGTTTGGACAAAGTTGTGAGACACTATGTGTAGAAACCTAAGAGAACTACACATGAAATCATAGAGTTTCAATGTGGATCTCTTAGGTTTGTACACATAGCGCGTCATAGTTTTCTCGAAATTTTTTCAATTTTTTATCGCAGCCTGTACATATGATATCATGACACGTGGACAAGTTTCAAGATTTTCTGACTTTGTTTGTGTTTTATACAAGTTTTAAACATGTTGATGACAAGTTCACGACCATGTTTAGTGAGCATGTTGCTCGAAGTTTTTGGTCCGCTCCTGGAATCGGTCGTAACTTATGCTAAGTAACATGAATATCATTTTTTCATGCACGGATTTCTAAGTTTCGAGTGACCTGCAGTTCAAATCTAAATTTTCCGAAGAAATTCAAATAAACGAACTAAATCTACTAACGATTGAAACTCTGTTAAAATTGTCCACAAATGATACATGTAGGTCTACATAGTGTAGGAACATACCACAAAAAATTTGGGAGACAAAATAAAAGAAATAAAAATATACTTTGCCGAGTGTCTAGGGATGGCACTCGGCAAAGAAGACTCTTTGCCGAGTGCCAACCGTTGGCGCTCGGCAAAGACTGACGGCCGTCAGCTTTGGGACGGCCGCTGACGGCCCTTTGCCGAGAGCCCCATTTGCCGAGTGTTTGACACTCGGCAAAAATGGATTTGCCGAGTGTGGACCTGTACCGAGTGTCCTACGCTCGGTAAAGACGCTCGTTACCGAGAGCCGAGCTGTGCCGAGTGTGGCTCTCGGCAAAGCCGTCTTTGCCGAGTGCCCGAGAAAAGGCACTCGGCAAAGCGGCCGGCACTCGGCAAAGGCTCGGATTCCGGTAGTGAAGGGCCCTGCTGTCGCTCGCCCTCTGGATCGGGGAGCCGCCGCCACCGACCTGGGAACCGCCCCCACTACTTCGGATCGAAGAACCTCCGCCACCGCGCGTCGAGGTCATGGAGTTGCGGCCACCGGCTGGGGGTCCATCGTCGCGCACGCTCTGGGGCAACCGCCGTCGTCGCACGCGGCGTCGCTAATGAATCGGGGTGGAGCGTAAAAAACTGAACCCTATCACTCCGGGTCCTGTTTTATAGACGTCCGGATGTGATCCGGCTCGACCGGATTGCACCGTCCGACCTGGGCTTCCTCTAGTTATTGGAAGCACATGGCTCCTAATATATATATATATATATATATATATATATATATATATATATATATATATATATACTGCACAGCCCACGGTTAGCTAAAATTAAAAAAACACATGGCCGCAAGAGGATTTGAACATGCGCCCCCTTAGGCTAATGCGAGCAGTAGCTACCGCTATACCACATGTGTGTTTCTATCTACATCTATGACATGGAAAACATCTACTACATCTCATGCTACCCTTTCACAATGCGCAGTAGTAGATAAGTATCACTGAGATTCTTGAATTATATTTTTGGATGGAGGAATAGTATTTAAAGAAGAGCCTTGCATGCAATTTCTTTTGTTTGAATAATTTTTTCAACTTAAATTCTTTTTTTGCATGCGTGGCATTTATTCTCCGTAATATTTTTCCATGGATCTAACTTGTGAGTCAATTTCATAAACCAATGCTAAAGATGAATCCATGTTTCTTACTTGGAAACCCTGAACAAACACCACTAGCAGGAGCCACTCACGTTGGTGTCGCTCATCGACAAAGAGAAGAAGCTTGACGACTGCCAGTTCGACCTTTGGAAGCAGTCCTACGTGGTCGCATGTGCCGATGTGGATGACAAGCTCCGGTGCAACCGCCGCTTGGACGCGGTCCAGAGCGACTGCACCGCGCTGTCCACCGTCAAACAGGGGGACCTCATGGTCGTCGCCAACGTCTGTGACTCCTGGGTTGTTTTGGGCACCGCATCCGACGATGGCGCCATCACGCCATCCATGTCATCGTCCACCTGAAGCCCAACCTTCCACGTAAGTCGCTACTGACCGACCATGAATTCTTGTGCGCTGAGATGACGACCATTGCTGACATTGTGTGAGTGTCCTCGAACTTGATGTATACAGAGGAGCAGCGCATCTGGTGGTGCAACGGCCAGGTGTACTACCTCGCTGATGAGTCCGGATGCGCTTCGTATGGCAGCCCAGCCAAGAGTTGTCGGGACTCGCCATGTTGTGTGTGTTCGATGACTACTATATCAAGGACTGTGGTGTCATCTCGGCGCCGGAGGAGACATAGAGGATGAATGGCAGCAATGACCAGTTCGTCATCCTCGCCACCGTTGGGGTAGCTTTTATGCCGGCCTGCCTTTAATTCTCTTCGCAAACACACACACACACACACTTGCCTTTTGTTTAAGCAAGTGCGTATGGTGGTGCGTGCCTGATGACTGATGATGTATGAGGGAAAGTCTTTCGGCAGGTGTGGGACGTGCTCTCCAATGACAAGACAATGCAAATCGTGGCATATATTGAAGTATGCATGATACTGACGATTGCAATGTAGTGGTGAAACAACTAGATTAAAATAACAAAATTTATGTATGCCCAGGATCACAAATGGGTTATAAAACCTTTTCTTATAACAGTATAACACATATTTTGTATATAAGTTATCGTGGTATTATGCGTTCCTGTTGCAACACACGGGCACTCACCTAGTATATATATGGTAATATGGGCCTTATGGTCCTTAATATTGTGTCTCCGATCAGGACACGTTAGGATAGGACTGACATGGTTACGGGAAGATCAACCCCAACACCCCCCTTGTTCTCATACCTATACATTAACTCCTTAATTTCTTAACTTATAATTTCAGTCCTTAATATATCAGTACACCAAGACCAAAATGTTACAACAACTCGTTAGGCACTACCAAACTCAATGACTATAATGTACTTTTCTATCTCAAAGCAGAGAAGTTAAACATGAGGGAAATGGTTACATTTTATGACACATTAGTCCAGAATCATAGGTGCTCTATTAAACCCATGTCGGCTACATATTTTCTAAACATGTTGGGTGGATCCGCAAGTATTTACTTTGTATGTATACGTTCAAGGCAAATTGTTTAATCTTGGACTCTCTTTTACAACATAATACTCAATGCCAATGTGCTTGGCAACACTTAAAACTTGTTATAGGAGTAACATACCCTGGTTTATTATCACAGTATATCTCTGAGAGCACCTAGAGGGGGGTGAATAGGTGATCCTATAAAATTCAACACTAAATAGCCATAAAACTTAGTTATAGAAGTGTTAGTGCGACTAAGTAGTTGAGAAGCGAGTTCTTATGGATAAAAACAATCACAGAGAAAGCAATCACAAGAGACACGCGATTTTATCCCGTGGTTCGGCCAAGTAACACTTGCCTACTTTCACGTTGTGGCGTCCCAATGGACGAGGGTTGCACTCAACTCCTTTCAAGTGATCCAATGATCAACTTGAATACCACGACTTTTCTTCCTTATAGTATTTTCCTGTTTGCGAGGAATCTCCACAAGTTGGAGCCTCTCGCCCTTACAATATTGATCACAAAGAACGCGCAAGAGTAAGGTTGGGAAGAGCAACACACACAAGACTCAAATACGCAGCACAACCACGCACACAAGTCACGACTTGAGCTCGAAACACAAACGCACAGAGTTCACAACTCAAATGGAGCTCAAATCACTATCACAAAGAATCGAATGCGTGAAGTTGGAGTCTTAGGATGCTTAGTGAATGCTTGGGTGACTCCTCCATACGCCTAGGGGTCCCTTTTATAGCCCCAAGGCAGCTAGGAGTCGTTGAACACAATCTTGGAAAGCTAATCTTGCCTTCTGTCGTGTGGTGCACCGGACCGTCCGGTGCACCACCAGACAGTCACTGTAGCTGTCCAGTGCGTGATTGCCTTCCAAATAAGGCGCAGTCGACCGTTGCAGCTTTGGGCCCGATGGTGCACCGGACACTGTCCGGTGCCCCCTGCCGACCGTTGGTGCGGGCCATGCGCCACCCGCGGATTGCGCGGCCGACCGTTGCGCTGGCGACCGTTGGCTCACCGGACAGTCCGGTGCACCACCGGACAGTCTGGTGAATTATAGCCGTACGCCGCTGATCTTTTCCCGAGAGCGGCCTTTTCACTGGAGACCAGCCTGGCGCACCAGACACCGTCTGGTGCACCACCGGACAGTCCGGTGTGCCAGACTGAGCTGAGTTTTGGCTGCATCGAGCCAAGTCTTTTTAGTTTCTTTTCTTCTTCTTTTCTCACTGTTTCTAGCACTTAGATAACTTCATTAGTATTCAAAAACAAATGTACTAAGTCTAGAAACATACCTCATGCCTTGATTTGCACTTTTTCAATCTTTGGCACATTAGGACTTAAAGAATATGTGTTGGGCACTTAATCACCAAAACATTATAGAAATGGCCCAAAGGCACATTTCCCTTTCAATCTCCCCCTTTTTGGTGATTTATGCCAACACAACCAAAAGCAACCAAAAGAAGTGCAACATCAATGCAATTGAGGACCAAATTGTTTTTGACTATTATTTGGCTTATTTGGATCGCTCTTTGCCACCACTTGGTTTGTTTTTGCAAATCAAATTCATTTTCCTATCTCTAAGTCAAACTCACTTGTTTGGGCATAAAGAGAGATAATCCAAGAGTGAAATTGATCAAGTGCAAAAAACTTTCCCTTTTTCCCATAATCATAAATTCTCCCCCACAAGAGACCAAAATTTGCAATAAGAGTATTTTGGACAAATCAAAAGTTCTAACTCTATTGTTTTCAAAATTCACAAGTGGTAGCTGATCCATTTGCTTTGGCCTTAATTTCTCCCCCTTTGGCATTAAGCACCAAAACGGGATCATTCTTGGCCCTTTAACCCCATTGCCTCACCAAGATGGTCAATTAAGAGCAAAAAGGCAATAAGAGCATAAGTATGAACTTGGAATTAAATACACCAATACCGGAGTGCAGTGGAAGTCTTTGCAACGTCCAAGTCCATTTTCTCTTTCAATGCACCTTTGAGACTACATCAAGAGTACTCAAACACATAGGTTAGTCTCAAAGGGTCAAGTTGTAGCACATCTCCCCCTTAATATGTGCATCACTAGCAATTGGACTTGTGAGGTCCGGGGAGATCTTGTACAACTTGAGCACCACAAATAAACAATAATGGATTTAAATACATAAAGTAACATGATCAAAGGCATAGAACACATGTATGCTATAGATCAATCCAAGTTACGCGAATCTAAGACATTTAGCTCACTACGCAATCTGCAAAAAGTTTTCTCATCCAACGGCTTGGTAAAGATATCGTCTGGCTGGTTCTCGGTGCTAACATGGTACACCTCGATATCTCCCTTTTGCTGGTGGTCTCTCAGGAAGTGATGCCAGATGTCTATGTGCTTAGTGCGGCTGTGTTCAACAGGATTATCCGCCATGCGGATTGCACTCTCATTGTCACATAGGAGTGGGACTTTGCTCAGGTTGTAGCCAAAGTCCTGGAGGGTTTGCCTCATCCAAAGTAGTTGCGCGCAACACTGTCCTGCGGCAACATACTCGGCCTCAGCGGTGGATAGGGCAACAGAGGTTTGTTTCTTTGAACTCCAAGACACCAGGGACCTTCCTAGGAATTGGCACGTCCCTGATGTACTCTTCCTATCAACCTTGCATTCAGCATAATCGGAGTCTGAATATCCAATCAAGTCAAAGGTAGACCCCTTTGGATACCAGATCCCGAAGCAAGGCGTAGAAACTAAATATCTAAGAATTCGCTTAACGGCCACAAGGTGACATTCGTTGGGGTCAGATTGATATCTAGCACACATGCATACACTTAGCATAATGTCTAGTCTACTAGCACATAAATAAAGCAAGGAACCTATCATAGACCGGTATGCCTTTTGATCAACGGACTTACCTCCTTTGTTGAGGTCGACATGTCCGTCGGTTCCCATCGGTGTCTTCGTGGGCTTGGCGTCCTTCATCCCAAACCTCTTAAGAAGTTCTTGAGTGTACTTCGTTTGGGAGAGGAAGGTGACGTCCTTGAGTTGCTTCACTTGGAACCCAAGGAAGTAGGTCAACTCGCCCATCATCGACATCTCGAATTTTTGTGTCATCACCCTGCTAAACTCCTCACAAGACTTTTGATTAGTAGAGCCAAATATTATGTCATCGACATAAATTTGGTACACAAAAAGATCACCATCACAGGTCTTAGTAAAAAGAGTGGGATCGGCTTTCCCAACCTTGAAAGCATTGGCAATTAAGAAATCTCTAAGGCATTCATACCATGCTCTTGGGGCTTGCTTAAGTCCATAGAGCGCCTTAGAGAGCTTGAACACATGGTCGGGATACCTGTCATCCTCAAAGCCAGGGGGTTGTTCCACGTACACCTCCTCCTTTATTGGCCCATTGAGGAAAGCGCTTTTCACATCCATTTGGAACAGCCTAAAAGAGTGGTGAGCGGCATAGGCTAATAAAATTCGAATAGACTCTAGCCTAGCCATAGGAGCAAAAGTCTCCTCGAAATCCAAACCTGCGACTTGGGCATAACCTTTTGCCACAAGTCGAGCCTTGTTTCTTGTCACCACCCCGTGCTCGTCTTGTTTGTTGCGGAACACCCACTTGGTTCCCACAACATTTTGCTTTGGACATGGCACCAGGCTCTAAACTTCATTCCTCTTGAAGTTGTTGAGCTCTTCCTGCATGGCCAACACCCAGTCTGGATCCTGCAAGGCCTCTTCTACCCTAAAAGGCTCAATAGAAGAGACAAACGAGTAATGCTCACAAAATTAGCTAAACGGGAGCGAGTTGTTACTCCCTTGCTTATGTCGCCCAGAATCTGATCGACGGGGTGATTTCTTTGAATCATCGCTCGGACTTGAGTTGGAGGGGCTAGTGGTGCTTCTTCCTCCATAACTTGTTCTTCTTGTGCTCCCCCTTGATCACGCGCCTCTTCTTGATGAACATGTCCATCATCTTGAGTTGGGGGATACACCATTGTAGAGGAAGATGGCTAATCTTGCTCTTGTTGTTCCTGTGATCGCACATCACCTATCGCCATCGTGCGCATTGCGGCCGTCGGAACATCATCTTCATCTATGTCATCAAGATCGATTTGCTCTCTTGGAGAGCCATTAGTCTCATCAAATAAAACATCACTAGAGACTTCAACCAAACCCGATGATTTGTTGAAGACTCTATACGCCTTTGTATTTGAGTCATACCCTAGTAAAAACCCTTCTACTACCTTGGGAGCAAATTTGGAATGTCTACCTTTCTTCACCAGAATGTAGCATTTGCTCCCAAATACACGAAAGTAAGAAACGTTGGGTTTGTTACCGGTAAGGAGTTCATACGAGGTCTTCTTGAGAAGGCGATGTAGGTAGAGCCGGTTTATGGCGTGGCAAGCTGTGTTCACAGCTTCCGACCAAAACCGCTCGGGCGTCTTCAATTCTCCAAGCATTGTTCTCGCCATGTTGATAAGCGTCTTGTTCTTCCTCTCTACCACACCGTTTTGCTGTGGTGTGTAGGGAGCGGAGAACTCGTGCTTGACACCTTCTTCCTCAAGGTACTCTTCCACTTGTAGATTCTTGAACTCGGACCCGTTGTCGCTTCTTATCTTTTTCACCTTGAGCTCAAATTCGTTTTGAGCCCTTCTTAGAAAGCGCTTGAGGGTCCCTTGGGTTTCTGTTTTATCCTACAAAAAGAACACCCAAGTGAAGCGAGAAAAATCATCAACAATTACAAGACCATACTTACTTCCCCCTGATGCTAAGGTAGGCAATGGGTCCGAAGAGGTCCATGTGAAGAAGCTCTAGTGGTCTTGATATTGTCATCACATTCTTGCTATGATGTGTGCTTCTCACCTGTTTCCCTGCCTGACAAGCTGCACAAGGTCTATCTTTTTTGAAACAAACATTGGTTAGTCCTAACACATGTTCTCCCTTTAGAAGTTTATGAAGGTTCTTCATCCCAACATGTGCTAGACGATGATGCCACAGCCAGCCCATACTAGTCTTAGCTATTAAGCATGCATCTAGATCGGCCTCCTCTTTCAAAAAATCAACTAAGTAGAGTTTGTCGTCTAATACACCCTTAAAAGCTAATGAACCATCACTCCTTCTAAAGACAGATACATCTATATTGGTAAATAGACAATTATAACCCATGTGGCCATGTTACATAATTGACTCGTAGACAATAAGTTGTACCTGAGCAATTCAACTAAGAACACATTGGAGATAGAATGCTCGGATGTAATGGCTATCTTCCCCAATCCTTTAACCTTGCCTTGGTTCCCATCTCCAAAGATGATCGAATCCTAGGAATTCTTGTTCTTGACGTAGGAGGTGAACATCTTCTTCTCCCCCGTCATGTGGTTTGTGCATCCGCTGTCGATAATCCAGCTTGAGCCCCCGGATGCATAAACATGCAAGGCAATTTACACTTGGGTTTTAGGTACCCAACTCTTGTTGGGTCCTACAAGGTTAGTCACAATAGCCTTTGAAACCCATATGCAAGTTTTGTCTCCCTTGCATTTGGATCCCAATTTCCTAGCCACTACTTTTTGCATTCTTGCATGAAAGAATAAAAGAAGTGTTGCAAGCATGGAAAATAGTAGTAGATTCATTACACACTTTCCTAGGCACATGATGCACAACATGATTTCTCCTAGGCCTACTTCTACCGTGAACAAAAGTAGAACTACAGGCAAACATAGCATGTGAATCAAAAGCATTATGATCATAACTCCTATTATAATCGGAATGACTAGCAATTTTCCTATTATAAATGAAAGCATGATTCCTTTTAGTACTACTAGCCATAGGGGCCTTCCCTTTCTCCTTGGTGAGAATGGGAGCCTTTTGGCTTGTTAAGTTATTGGTTTCCCTTCGAAAACCAAGTCCATCCTTAATTGAGGGGTGTCTACCAACAGTGTAGGTATCCCTAGCAAATTTTAATTTATCAAAATCATTCTTGCAAGTCTTAAGTTGATCATTAAGACTTGCCACCTCGTCATTTAATATAGTAATGGACGCAAGATGTTTATCACAAGCATTAATATCAAAATCTTTGCATCTATTACAAATAACAACATGCTCTATACATGATTTTGTTACATTAGCTTCCTCTAGTTTAGCATTTAATTCAACATTTAAATTCTTTAGACTAGAGACAGATTCCTGACACGCAGACAACTTAGAAGACATCATTTCATTTCTTTTAAGTTCTAAGGCAAGAGACTTTTGAACACTAACAAATTTGTCATGTTCCTCATACACAATGTCCTCTTGCCTTTCCAGCAATCTATCTTTTTCATTTAGAGCATCAATTAACTCATTGATTTTATCTACTTTTGCTCTATCTAAACCCTTAAATAAATCAACATAATCTACTTCATCATCAGATGACTCTTCATCACTAGAAGAAGTATACTTGGGAGTGTCCCAAACACGTACCTTCTTCTCCTTAGCCATTAGGCAAGTGTGACGTTCATTGGGGAAGAGTGTAGACTTGTTGAAAGCCGAGGCTGCCAGTCCTTCATCGTCGGTGTCGGATGAAGAGCAGTCCGAATCCCATTCTTTTCCAAGGTGCGCCTCGTCCTTCGTCTTCTTGTAAACCTTCTTCTTCTCCCTCTTCCCATACTTTTCTTGTTCCTGGTCATTATTATTATCGGGACATTAAGCTATAAAATGACCAGTCTTACCGCATTTGAAGCAGGAGCGCTTTCCCCTTGTTCTATTCTTGGAGGGGTATTCTTTGCGTCCTTTGAGCGCGGTCTTAAAGCGCTTGATGATAAACGCCATCTCATCTTCATTGAGTCCGGCAGCCTCCACTTGAGCTACCTTGCTTGGTAGCGCCTCCTTGCTGCTTGTTGCTTTGAGAGCAACCGGCTGTGGCTCGTAGATGGGTAGTGGACCGTTCAAGGCGTCATCCACATATCGTGCCTCTTTTACCATCATGCGCCCGCTCACGAATTTTCCGAGTATCTCCTCGGACGTCATCTTTGTGTACCTGGGATTTTCACGGATAAGATTCACAAGATGCGGGTCAATAACAGTAAAGGACCTGAGCATGAGTCGGACGACGTCGTGGTCCGTCCATCTTGTGCTTCCATAGCTCCTAATCTTGTTGACCAGGGTCTTGAGCCTGTTGTAGGTTTGTGTTGGATCCTCTCCCCTGATCATCGCAAATCTTCCCAGCTCGCCTTCCACCAACTCCATTTTGGTGATCATGGTGGCGTCGTTTCCCTCATGTGAGATTTTGACGGTGTCCTAGATTTGCTTGGCGTTGTCCAAGCTGCTAACCTTGTTATATTCATCCCTGCACAAAGATGCTAGCAAAATAGTGGTAGCTTGTGCATTCTTATGAATTCGTTCATTTATCATTATAGGGTTATCCGTACTATCGAAATGCATTCCATTTTCCACAATCTCCCAAATGCTAGGATGGAGAGAAAATAGATGACTACGCATTTTATGACTCCAAAATGAGTAATCCTCTCCATCAAAGTGTGGGGGTTTTCCTAGAGGAATAGAGAGTAAATGTGCATTCGGATTGTACGGCATGCGAGAATAGTCAAAAGAGTAGTTTTGATTAACCGTTCTCTTTTTCGACGAGTCATCGTCGTCGTCGTCTCTTGGTGAAGAAGAGGAGGCGTCGCTATCGTAGTAAATGATCTTCTTGATGCGACTCTTCTTCTTCCCATCCCTCTTCTTGTGACTCGATCCTGAGTCAGTGGGCTTGTCGTCCCTTGGCTCGTTGAAGAGGGACTCCTTCTCCTTGTCGTTGACCACCATCCCCTTTCCCTTAGGATCCATCTCTTCGGGCGATTAGTCCCTTAGATGAAGAGTACGGCTCTGATACCAATTGAGAGCACCTAGAGGGGGGGTGTGAATAGGTGATCCTGTAAAACTCAACACTAAATAGCCACAAAACTTAGTTATAGAAGTGTTAGTGCGACTAAGTAGTTGAGAAGCGAGTTCTTGTGGATAAAAACAATCACAGGGAAAGCAATCACAAGAGACACGCGATTTTATCCCGTGGTTCGGCCAAGTAACACTTGCCTACTTCCACGTTGTGGCATCCCAATGGACGAGGGTTGCACTCAACCCCTTTCAAGTGATCCAATGATCAACTTGAATACCACGGCTTTTCTTCCTTATAGTCTTTTCCTATTTGCGAGGAATCTCCACAAGTTGGAGCCTCTCGCCCTTACAATATTGATCACAAAGAACGCACAAGAGTAAGGTTGGGAATAGCAACACACATAAGACTCAAATACGCAGCACAACCACGCACACAAGTCACGACTTGAGCTCGAAACACAAACGCATGGAGTTCACAACTCAAATGGAGCTCAAATCACTATCACAAAGAATCGAATGCGTGAAGTTGGAGTCTTAGGATGCTTAGTGAATGCTTGGGTGACTCCTCCATGCACCTAGGGGTCCCTTTTATAGCCCCAAGGCAGCTAGGAGTCATTGAAGACAATCTTGGAAATCTAATCTTGCCTTCTGTCGTGTGGTGCACTAGACAGTCCGGTGCACCACCGGACAGTCATTGTAGTTGTCCGGTGCGCGATTGCCTTCCAAATAAGGCGCAGTCGACCGTTGCAGCTTCGGGCCCGATGGCGCACCGGACACTGTCCGGTGCACATCGGACAGTCTGGTGCCCCCTGCCGACCGTTGGTGCGGGCCATGCGTCGCCCGCGGATTGTGCGACCTACCGTTGCGCTGGCGACCGTTGGCTCACCGGACAGTCCGGTGCACCACTGGACAGTCCGGTGAATTATAGCCGTACGCCGCTGATCTTTTCCCGAGAGTGGCCTTTTCATCGGAGACCAGCCTGGTGCACCGGACACTGTCCGGTGCACCACCGGACAGTCCGGTGTGCTAGACTGAGCTGAGTTTTGGCTGCACCAAGCCAAGTCTTTTTGGTTTCTTTTCTTCTTCTTTTCTCACTGTTTCTAGCACTTAGATAATTTCATTAGTATTCAAAAATAAATGTACTAAGTCTAGAAACATACCTCATGCCTTGATTTGCACCTTTTCAATCTTTGGCACATTAGGACTTAAAGAATATGTGTTGGGCACTTAATCACCAAAACATTATAGAAATGGCCCAAAGGCACATTTCCCTTTCAGTCTCCAATGATTTTAATACGTTGTCTACCACTTTTAAACCGGGTACAAGTTTTTTAAGCCGTGTAGCCTACTCCGTTGCTCCCCTACAAGTGTAAATATGTAGTCTGACGTAGATTTTTAAATATGAGTATATATTCTGTAGTTTCAAGGCTACTCGATTTTTTGTATGTTAACACAAGATCTTTTGTTCATTGCAAATATCACAAGAACTTAACGGTTTTCTAGTGTTCTATTTCTAGATTTTTCTAAAATCTACTAAGCATCCCAGTTATGAATGCCAAGTTAGGATGAGTGCATATTTAAACATACATTATGCTTCTGACAGCTAAAGCGTATAGAACCAATTTTTTTTGAACGATCTCATATTGGTTCTTGGGGCATTGATTGTTAGAAATATGCCCTAGAGATAATCATAGAGATGAGCATATTTCTTTGTATCCATGATGTGTATATATATATTGCTTAATTGAATGTCCATGAAAGTCATCTTGTATTGATTAGCAATTATGTGAATTATTTGTGAGATTCTTTGTTTGTATGGTTATTCTAAATGATGTCCCTAGTCAGAGTCGATGACAAGCACATGTATTAGTTGATGACTACATTTCACAAGCCATGGTCATGGAGATGGTAAACTAATAATGTGGGCGTATGTATGACATGATGTTAGAACGACCCAACGTGAGATATTGTAATATAATTCTCTTTTTGCAACATGTTATCAATGTCCGCATAGCTCGCCCGGATGGGGTACCTCCTGATGTTTTACTGGCTGGGCCAGATGTAAGCCTACTAGTTTTCTAGGGGGCTTCTGCGTCGGCCAGCCTTGCCGTCTACCCAGTCCCAGTCCTGGAGGACACTTCAGCCCTTGAGGATGCCCCAGCCCCCAAGGGTGTTACAACCCCCAAGGGTGCTCCAGCCCCCGAGGGTGTCGTGGTCGGTTCCCTTCTGCTGCTTCAATGGAGGTTCATGTTGGGTCGCCAATGCCTCGGATTAACGATGTTGTGGCAACGAGTTCTGTCCTGCCCGTCGAGCTTGGTCCAGCCGACCCAACCACTTTGGAGGTTAGTGGTTCCAATGCTGGAATCCCAATGGGTATTGCACTTAGTCTGGGAGATTCAAAACCTTCAATGCTTGTTCTTGCTTCCCTTATGTCTTCTGTGGGTGCTGCTGCTTATGGTGATGTCTTAGCTTTGAGTCTTCCAGTTTTCCTGGTGAACTTGCAGGTACTTGCTTATAGGGCTCACATTGCTTTGTATTTTTTCCATTGGGTGTTCTATCTTCTAGCTTTTGTCTCTGCATAGCGTCTTGAATCAAGTGGCTATCCAGCTGAAGGCACATGCAGCTCAGGTGCCTAAGCAGATATCTTCTTTCTCACAATGGGATCCTGTTGCTCTTCAGAAGCAGATCGATGATCTAAATCCCGCCAACACTCGTAAGCCTTTGATGTCATTCCTTGCTAACTTCTCTTTATCGCTCATATTTTTTATGACTGTAATTCATTCCTTCAGCTTTGACTCGGCAGTGCTCCAATGACGAGGAAAGGTGCGACCGAAATCAAGCAGAGCTTGAACAAGTCACTGGGTTCCTTGATGGTGTCCGCGCCATGAACTCCTCTCTCCAATCAAAGTTAGACATGGAGAAGAAAACCCACGAGGTAACTTGCTAGGAGCTTCAGGTTGCTTATTCCATGCTGGCAACCTATTATCAAGAATTTTGCCATCCACGGGAGGAGATACAAAGGCTTAAGGTTGAGAACCGGACGCTGCTCTCTTCTCAGAATAATTTTTATAAGCTGTATAGGGATGCCTCTAGCTCCTTTACCACTTTGGAGAGGAGCCACTAGTTTACCATGGAGGAGCTAGAGCGCAAGAGAAATGAGCTGAAGGAGTCCTAGGAGATATCAACACAAGAGCCGAGGGGTTGGTGGTTTATCTAAACTCACTCAACTAACTAGGATTCACCTAGAGCAAGCGCTAAAGCGGTTTAACTAACCTAAGCACTTCGCAAAGCACCTACGCTAATCACCGAGTGATTCTATTAAGCACTTGGGTGTATGAGCACATGGAAATGTCTATGCTATGACTTGGAATGTTGCTTGGGCTCCCACACCTTAAAATAGCCGGTTGGGGGTGTATTTATAGCCCCCAACACAAAACTAGCAGTTGGAGAAAAGTTGTGCTCTCTGAAGCACACCGGACAGTCCGGTGGTGCACCGAATAGTGCACTGTTCACTATCCGGTGCGCCTAGCCGTTGGTCTGACATTGCAGCCGACCGTTGGCGTGCAGGCTTTTTACACCGGACACTCCAGTGGTCTTCTCTCCATAGTGCCACCTAAAACTAGCCGTCAGGGCTACTGTTCCTGGTGCATCGGACAGTCCGGTGCTCCAGACCAGACAGTCCGTCGGCAACACTTTCTTTGTTTCTTGGACTTCACTTGATCTTCATAATGTCTTCATAATGTTTTCCAAAAGTGTATGATGAAGGGTTATCACCCTTATCACCAACCGAGTGGGATGATCAGGGACTCACTGGTTTGGGAGGGCCTAAGGTGTTGGCTCAGCCTGGTTAGGTGTGAGCACAAAGGATTGTCCCCTTGTTTAAGGACCGGTTTGTCATCCTTCACTACCTATACTCCTAACAAGTACAACCACTCGAGACTGTATGGGCAGTCACTCAATCTGAACTTGCACGGTCCGAACCCTAGGATTATGACGGTTGTGGAGCACCGGGAGGATAAGGAAGGGTAATGTTTTTTCCTAGTTTGGGCATGGTGGTGGCCTTGTTCCTACCGGTATAATCGCTAAGGTAAGGACGTGCAAGGAAGGAAAGAGCTTCGATGCCAGATCTCATGGCAGTGATATCGTAGAGCCGGACTAGTGGGTAATGTGTACCCCTCTGTGCAAAGTTTGAAACCTATTCGAATAGTCTGTGTCCACTGGTATGACGAGTCTGGTGTGGTATGATAATTAGTGCTTTTTGAAAGGGAATTAGGCTTACACCTTTTTCCTAAATGATTTTGGTGGTTGAATTGCCCAACACAAATAATTGGACTAACTATACAGGTGCCAAAGGTTCACAAATAGCCAATAAAAAGACCAAGAAAAGGGTTCAACAAAAAGAGCAAAGGGTCAACCGAAGGTACCCTGGTCTGGCGCACTGGACTGTCCGGTGCACCAGGGGACTTGAAGCTAAACTCATCACCTTCGGGAAAACTCAGAGGCGCTCCACTATAATTCACCGGACTGTCCGGTGTACACCGGACAGTGTCCGGTGCTCCAAGGAGAAGCGACTCTGAACTCGCCAGCTTCGGGAATCCGCTCCGCTATAATTCACCGGACATGTCCGGTGCACACCGGACTGTCCGGTGTGACAGCGGAGCAATGGCTACTTCGGCGCCAACAATCACCTGCAGCGGCATTAAATGCGCGCCAGAGCACGCAGAAGTCAGGCACGCACGAGACGGCGCACCGGACAGTCTACAGTACCTGTCCGGTGCACCACCGGATAGCCAGGCGACCCCACCAGTCAGAGCTCCAACGGTCGAACCCTAACAACCGGGTGATGTGGCTGGCGCACCGGACACTGTCCGGTGGCGCACCGGACTGTCCGGTGCGCCATGCGACAGAAGCCTCCACCAACGGCTAGTTTGGTGGTTGGGGCTATAAATACCCCCAACCACCCCACATTCAAGTCATCCAAGTTTTCCACCTTCCAACCATTTACAAGAGCTCTAGCATTCAATTCTAGACACACCCAAGTGATCAAATCCTCTCCAATTCCACACAAAGCTTTAGTGATTAGTGAGAGAGATTTGTTGTGTTCATTTGAGCTCTTGCGCTTGGATTGCTTCTTTTCTTTCTCATTTGTTCTTGTGATCAAAAATCAATTGTAACCGAGGCAAGAGACACCAATTGTGTGGTGGTCCTTGCGGGGAAGTTTTGTTCCCGGTTGATTTGAGAAGAGAAGCTCACTCGGTCCGAGGGACTGTTTGAGAGAGGGAAAGGGTTGAAAAAGACCCGGCCTTTGTGGCCTCCTCAACGGGGAGTAGGTTTGTGAGAACCGAACCTCGGTAAAATAAATCCTTGCGTCTCACTTCTTCTCTCACTCGCGATTTGTTTTTACGCCCTCTCTCGGACTCGTTTATATTTCTAACGCTAACCCGGCTTGTAGTTGTGATTAATTTTGTAAATTTCAGTTTCGCCCTATTCACCCTCCCTCTAGGCGACTTTCAATTGGTATCGGAGCCAGGTTCTTCATTAGAGCCTAACCGCTCGAAGTGATGTCGGGAGATCACGCCAAGAAGGAGATGGAGACCGGCGACAAGCCCACTACAAGCCACGGGGAAACTTCATCGGAAGAGTCCCGCAACAAGATGAAGGAGAAGAAAGACTCCTCCAACAAAGGGAAGGGGAAGGAAAAGAAATCCTCTTCCCACAAGTCGCATCAGAGAGGTGACAAGCACAAGAGGATGAGGAAAGTGGTCTACTACGAGACCGACTCTTCATCACCATCGACCTCCGGCTCCGACGCGCCGTCTGTCACTTCTAAGCGCCATGAGCGCAAGAAGTATAGTAAGATTCCCCTACGCTATCCCCATATTTCAAAGCGTACTCCTTTGCTCTCCGTTCCATTAGGCAAACCACCGGTTTTTGACGGTGAAGATTATAATATGTGGAGTGACAAAATGAGGCATCATCTAACCTCACTCCACACAAGCATATGGAATGTTGTTGAGTTTGGTGTACATGTACCATTCGTAGGGGATGACTACGACTCGGATGAAGTAGCCCAAATCCACCACTTTAACTCCCAAGCCACCACTATACTCCTTGCCTCTCTAAGTCGAGAGGAGTATAATAAGGTGCAAGGGTTAAAAAGTGCGAAGGAAATTTGGGACGTACTCAAGACCGCGCACGAGGGAGACAAGGTGACAAAGATCACCAAGCGAGAGACGATCGAGGGGGAGCTCGGTCGCTTCATGCTTCACCAAGGGGAGGATCCACAAGCTATGTACAACCGCTTGAAGACCTTGGTGAACCAAGTGCGCAACCTCGGGAGCGAAAAATGGGATGACCATGAGATGGTCAAGGTTATTCTTAGATCCCTCGTTTTTCTTAACCCTACGCAAGTTCAATTAATTCGAGGAGATCCTAGATACAAGCTAATGTCTCCCGAGGAGGTTATAGGAAAATTTGTGAGCTTTGAGCTAATGATTAAAGGCTCAAAGAAAATCGTCGAGCAAGGCACCTCCTCAACGCCCGAAGCACAACCGGTGGCATTCAAGGCGACAGAGGAGAAGAAGGAGGAGTCTACATCAAGTAGACAACCAATCGACGCCTCCAAGCTCGACAATGAAGAAATGGCACTTATCATCAAAAGCTTTCGCCAAATCCTCAAGCAAAGGAGGGGGAAAGATTACAAGCCCCGCTCCAAGAAAGTTTGCTACAAGTGTGGTAAGCCCGGTCACTATATAGCAAAATGTCCTATTTCTAGTGACAGTGACAGGGGCGACGACAAGAAGGGGAGAAGAAAGGAGAAGAAGAAGTACTACAAGAAGAAGGGCGACGATGCCCATGTTTGCCGGGAGTAGGACTCGGACGAGAGTTCCACCGACTCCTCCTCCGACGAGGACGCTGCCAACATCGCTGTCACCAAGGGCCTCCTCTTCCCCAACGTCGGCCACAAGTGCCTCATGGCAAAGGACGACAAAAAGAAGAAGGTAAAATCAAGATCTTCCACTAAATATGAAACCTCTAGTGATGAGGATGATGCTAGCAATGAGGAGGATAACTTGCGCATTCTTTTTGCCAACCTAAACATGCAACAAAAGGAAAAATTAAATGAATTAATTAGTGTCATCCATGAGAAGGATGAACTCTTGGACTCCCAAGAGGACTTCCTTATTAAAGAAAATAAAAAGCATGTTAAGGTTAAAAATTCTTACGCTCTAGAAGTGGAAAAATATGAAAAACTATCTAGTGAGCTAAGCACTTGCCATGAGACTATAGACAACCTTAGAAATGAGAATGCAAATTTGTTAGCTAAGGTTGATTCAAATGTTTGTGATGTTTCAATTTCCAATCTTAGAGATGATAATGCTAATTTGCTTGCTAAGATTGAAAAATTGAATGATTCTCTTGCTAGCCTTAATGTTGAAAATGAAAAATTGCTTGCTAAGGCTAAAGAATTAGATGTTTGCAATGTTACAATTTCCGATCTTAGAGATAACAATGATATTTTGTGTGCTAAGATTGTTGAACTTAATTCTTGCAAACCCTCTACATCTACTATTGAGCATGTTTCTATTTGCACTAGATGTAGAGATGTTGATATTGATGCTATTCATGATCATATGGTCTTAATTAAACAACAAAATGATCATATAGCAAAATTAGATGCTAAAATTGCCGAGCATGACTTAGAAAATGAAAAGTTTAAATTTGCTAGAAGCATGCTCTATAGTGGGAGACGCCCTGGCATCAAGGATGGCATTGGCTTCCAAAGGGGAGATAATGTCAAACTTAATGCCCCTCCTAAAAGATTGTTAAACTTTGTTAAGGGCAAGGCTCCCATGCCTCAGGATAACGAGGGCTACATTTTGTACCCTGCCGGTTATCCCGAGAGCAAAATTAGGAGAATTCATTCTAGGAAGTCTCACTCTGGCCCTAATCATGCTTTTATGTATAAGGGTGAGACATCTAGCTCTAGGCAACCAACCCGTGCCAAGTTGCCTAAGAAGAAAACTCCTAATGCATCAAATGATCATGACATTTCATTTGAAACTTTTGATGCATCTTATGTTTTGACTAACAAATCTGGCAAGGTAGTTGCCAAGTTTGTTGGGGGCAAACACAAGGGCTCCAAGACTTGTGTTTGGGTACCCAAAGTTCTTGTGTCTAATGCCAAAGGACCCAAAACCGTTTGGGTACCTAAAGTCAAGAACTAAAATTGTTTTGTAGGTTTATGCATCCGGGGGCTCAAGTTGGATCATCGATAGCGGGTGCACAAACCACATGACGGAGGAGAAGAAGATGTTCTCCTCCTACGAGAAAAACCAAGATCCCCAACGAGCTATCACATTCGGGGATGGAAACCAAGGTTTGGTCAAAGGTTTGGGTAAGATAGCTATATCTCCTGACCATTCCATTTCCAATGTTTTTCTTGTTGATTCATTAGATTACAACTTGCTTTCCGTATCCCAATTATGTCAAATGGGCTACAACTGTCTATTTACCGATGTAGGTGTCACTGTCTTTAGAAGGAGTGATGATTCAATAGCATTTAAGGGAGTGTTAGAGGGTCAGCTATACTTGGTAGATTTTGATAGAGCTGAACTCGACACTTGCTTAATTGCTAAGACTAACATGGGTTGGCTTTGGCACCGCCAACTAGCCCATGTTGGAATGAAGAATCTTCATAAGCTTCTAAAGGGAGAGCACATTTTAGGATTAACAAATGTTCATTTTGAGAAAGACAGGATTTGTAGCGCATGCCAAGCAGGGAAGCTAGTTGGTGTTCATCATCCACATAAGAACATCATGATGACTGACAGGCCACTGGAGCTCCTACACATGGATCTATTCGGTCCAATAGCTTACATAAGCATCGACGGGAGTAAGTACTGTCTAGTTATTGTGGATGATTATTCTCGCTTCACTTGGGTATTCTTTTTGCAGGAAAAATCTCAAACCCAAGAGACCTTAAAGGGATTCTTGAGACGGGCTCAAAATGAGTTCGGCTTGAGGATCAAGAAAATTAGAAGCGACAACAGGACGGAGTTCAAGAACTCTCAAATTGAAGGCTTCCTTGAGGAGGAGGGCATCAAGCATGAGTTCTCCTCTCCCTACACGCCACAACAAAATGGTGTAGTGGAGAGAAAGAATAGAACTCTATTGGACATGGCAAGAACCATGCTTGATGAGTACAAGACGCCGGATCATTTTTGGGCCGAGTGAAAGGGAAATGTGCCCTTGGGCCATTTCTAAGTATTTTGGTGATTTAGTGCCCAACACAGGTGCCTAATTGTAAAATGGTGGACAAAGTACAAATCAAGGATAAAGGTATGTTTCTAAGCCTTAGTACATTGTTTTTGTGTACTAATATATTTGTCTAAGTGTTAGAAACAGAAAAAATCAAGTTGGAGGAGAGATGGCTTGAGCAGCCAAAGTCTGCCCAGTCTGGGTGCACCGAACTGTCCGGTGGTGCACCGGACAGTGTCCGGTGCGCCAGGCTGGCTCGGCGTGAAGTGGCCGCTCTCGGGAATTCGTCGACGGCGTACGGCTAAAATTCACCGGACTGTCTGGTGTGCACCGGACTGTCCGGTGAGCCAACGGTCGGCCGGGCCAACGGTCGGCCGCGGAATCTGCGCGCGACACGTGGCCGGGCCAACGGTCGGAAGGGGGCACCGGACATGTCCGGTGCGCCAACGGCTCCCAGATCTGCAACGGTCGGCAGCGCCATTTTAGGAAGGAAATCGGGCACCGGACAGTGTCCGGTGTGCACCGGACTGTCCGGTGCACCCGACGACAGAAGGCAAGATTGGCCTTCCAGATTTGCTCTCAACGGCTCCTAGCTGCCTTGGGGCTATAAAAGGGACCCCTAGGCGCATGGAGGAGCACACCAAGCAACCTTAGAGCATTCTTGATCATCCACACTAAGTCTTTGCGCATTCGTTTGTTATTCTCAGTGATTCGAGCTCCGTTCTAGTGAGAACTTTGAGATAGTCTTTTGAGCTCGATTCTTGGCCGTGTGTGTGCGCATTTTGCTGTGGATTTGTGTGTGTTGCTGTCCTCCCTTACTCCGTATTTCTTGTGAATCTCAAGTGTAAGGGCGAGAGGCTCCAAGTTGTGGAGAATCCTCGCAATCGGGATATTGAAAGGCAAAGAAAAACACCGTGGTATTCAAGTTGGTCTTTGGACCGCTTGAGAGGGGTTGATTGCAACCCTCGTCCGTTGGGACGCCACAACGTAGAGTAGGCAAGCGTTGGTCTTGGCCGAACCACGGGATAAACCACTGTGTCATCTCTGTGTTTGATCTCTCGTGGTATTGTGTTTTGTTGAGACTCCTATCTAGCCACTTGGCGATTATTGTGCTAACACTTAACAAGTTTTTGTGGCTATAAGTTTAAGTTTTCACAGGATCACCTATTCACCCCCCCCCTCTAGGTGCTTTCAATTGGTATCGGAGCCGTTCTCTTCACAAAGGGACTAACCGCCCGAAGAGATGGATCCTAAAGGGAAGGGAATCGTGATCAACGACAAGGAGAAGGAGTCCTTCGTCAACGAGCCAAAGGACGACAAGACTACCGACTCGGGCTCGGGGCACAGACGCAAAGAAGGGAAGAAGAAGAAGACAAGACACATCAAGGAGATTGTCTACTACGACAGCGACGAATCTTCCTCTTCCCAAAAGGACGACGACAACGACTACAGGAAGACGGTCAATTCGAACTTTTCATTTGATTATTCTCGTATTCCACATAGTTCGAATTCGCAATTGCTTTCCATTCCTCTTGGCAAACCTCCACACTTCGATGGGGAGGACTACGGATTTTGGAGTCACAAAATGCGTAGTCACTTATTCTCTCTCCATCCAAGCATATGGGAGATTGTAGAGAATGGAATGAAATTTGATAGCTCGGATAACCCTTTGCTTATAAATGAACAAATTCATAGAAATGCACAAGCTACTACTGTTCTCTTAGCATCTTTATGCAGGGAAGAGTACAATAAGGTGAGCGGCTTGGACAATGCCAAGCAGATATGGGACACCCTCAAGATCTCTCACGAGGGGAACGACATCACCATGCTCACCAAGATGGAGTTGGTGGAGGGCGAGCTTGGACGATTCGCGATGATAAGGGGCGAGGAACCGACTCAAACTTACAACCGGCTCAAGACCCTTATCAACAAAATAAGGAGCTACGGAAGCACACGATGGACGAACCACGACGTCGTCCGCCTAATGCTAAGGTCTTTTACCGTTCTTGATCCTCATCTCGTAAACAATATTCGTGAGAATCCCAGGTACACGATGATGACGCCCGAGGAGGTACTCGGAAAATTCGTAAGCGAGCGGATGATGATCAAGGAGGCGAGATACGTCGACGACGCGTTGAACGGTCCAATCCACGAGCCTCAACCGGTTGCTCTCAAGGCAACGAGGAGCAAGGAGGCGCTACCGAGCAAGGTGGCGCAAGTTGAGGCGGCCGGGCTAAATAATGAGGAGATGGCCCTCATCATTAAGCGCTTCAAGACGGCGCTTAAGGGTCGCAAGGGACAGCCAAGCAAGACCAAGACAAAGGAGAAGCGCTCGTGCTTCAAATGTGGTAAGATTGGTCATTTCATTGCTAACTGTCCCGATAATGAAAGTGACCAGGAAAAGGGGAACAAAAGGGAGAAGAAGAAGCATTACAAGAAGGCCAAGGGCGAGGCGCATATCGAAAAGGAGTGGGATTCGGATTGCTCCTCCTCCGACTCCGACAATGAAGGACTCGCCGCCACCGCCTTTAACAAGTCATCCCTCTTCCCCAACGAGCGTCACACTTGCCTCATGGCAAGGGAGAAGAAAGTAAGCACTCATGATACTAGCACTTACGCTTCTTCAAGTGAGGATGAGTCTAGTGATGATGATGAGATAGATTACTCATGCTTATTCAAGGGATTAGATAGATCCAAAATTGATAAGATTAATGAGTTGATTGATGCTTTAAATGACAAGAATAGATTACTAGAAAAACAAGAGGATCTTCTATATGAGGAGCATGATAAATTTGTTAGTGCACAAAAATCTCTTGCTCTTGAAATTAAAAGGAATGAAATGCTCTCTAGTGAATTATCTTCTTGTCATGAAACCATTGCTACTTTAAGAAGTGTTAACAATGATTTAAGTGCTAAACTAGTAGAAGCAAATAAATCCAACTCCTGTGTAGAAATTGTTGAAACTTGCAATAGGTGTAAAGATTTTGACATTAATGCTTGTAGTGAACACCAAGTTTCAATTTCCAAACTTAATGATGAATTGGCTAGTCTTAATGCTCAACTTAAGACTAGCAAGAGTAATTTTGATAAGCTAAAATTTGCAAGGGATGCCTACACAATTGGTAGACACCCCTCAATTAAGGATGGACTTGGCTACAAGAGGGAAGCCAAGGACTTGACAAGCCATAAGGCTCCTATCTCCGCCAAGGAGAAAGGGAAGGCTCCTATGGTTAGTAGTACTAAAAAGAACCATGCTTTTATGTATCATGATAGGAGATATAATGCTTATAATGATTTTGACTCTCATGCCATGTTTGCTTCTAGTTCTTCCTATATGCATGGTAGAAATATGTCTAGGAGAAATGCTATTCATCATGTGCCTAGAAAGAATATTATTCATGCTCCTAGGAAAGTAGTGAATGAACCTTCTACAATTTATTGTGCTTTAAATGCTTCCTTTGCTATTTGTAGAAAGGATAGGAAAATAGTTGCTAGGAAGTTAGGGGCAAAATGCAAGGGAGACAAAACTTGCATTTGGGTCCCTAAGGATATTTGCACTAACCTTATAGGACCCAACATGAGTTGGGTACCTAAGACCCAAGCCTAAATTTGCCTTGCAGGTTTATGCATCCGGGGGTTCAAGCTGGATTATCGACAGCGGATGCACAAACCATATGACGGGGGAGAAGAAGATGTTCACCTCCTACGTCAAAAATAAGGATTCCCAAGATTCAATTATATTCGGTGATGGGAATCAAGGCAAGGTAAAAGGGTTAGGTAAAATTGCAATTTCTAATGAACACTCAATCTCCAATGTGTTTTTAGTTGAGTCTCTTGGTTACAATTTGCTATTTGTTAGTCAACTATGCAATATGGGATATAATTGTCTTTTTACAAATGTAGATGTGTCTGTCATTAGAAGAAGTGATGGTTCACTAGCCTTTAAGGGTGTACTAGACGGCAAGCTTTACTTAGTTGATTTTGCAAAAGAAGAGGCCGGTCTAGATGCATGCTTAATGGCTAAGACTTGCATGGGCTGGCTGTGGCATCGCCGCTTAGCACATGTGGGGATGAAGAACCTCCACAAGCTTCTAAAGGGAGAACACGTGATAGGTCTAACCAATGTTTATTTCGAAAAAGATAGACCTTGTGCAGCCTGTCAAGCAGGTAAACAAGTGGGAGGAGCACATCACAGCAAGAATGTGATGACCACGTCAAGACCTCTGGAGCTGCTGCATATGGACCTCTTCGGACCCGTCGCCTATCTAAGCATAGGAGGAAGTAAGTATGGTCTAGTTATTGTTGATGACTTTTCCCGCTTCACTTGGGTGTTCTTTTTGCAGGATAAGTCTGAAACCCAAGGGACCCTCAAGCGCTTCCTAAGGAGAGCTCAAAATGAGTTTGAGCTCAAGGTGAAGAAGATAAGGAGCGACAACGGGTCCGAATTCAAGAACCTTCAAGTGGAGGAGTTTCTTGAGGAGGAAGGGATCAAGCACGAGTTCTCCGCTCCCTACACACCTCAGCAAAATGGTGTGGTAGAGAGGAAGAACAGGACGCTCATAGATATGGCGAGGACTATGCTTGGAGAATTCAAGACCCCCGAGTGCTTTTGGTTGGAAGCCGTGAACACGGCTTGCCACGCCATCAACAGGGTCTACCTTCACCGCCTCCTCAAGAAGACGTCGTATGAGCTACTAACCGGTAACAAACCTAATGTATCGTATTTTCGTGTTTTTGGGAGTAAATGCTACATTCTAGTGAAGAAGGGTAGGAATTCCAAATTTGCTCCCAAAGCCGTAGAAGGGTTTTTACTAGGTTATGATTCAAATACAAAGGCGTATAGGGTCTTCAACAAATCATCGGGTTTAGTTGAAGTCTCTAGCGACGTTGTATTTGATGAGACTAATGGCTCTCCAAGAGAGCAAGTTGTTGATTGTGATGATGTAGATGAAGAAGATGTTCCGACGGCCGCTATACGAACCATGGCGATTGGAGAAGTGCGGCCACAGGAACAAGATGAACGAGATCAACCTTCTTCCTCAACAACGGTGCATCCCCCAACCCAAGACGATGAACAGGTTCATCAAAAGGAGGCGTGTGATCAAGGGGGAGCACAAGATGATTGCGTGATGGAGGAAGAAGCGCAATAGGCACCTCCAACCCAAGTTCGAGCGACAATTCAAAGGGATCATCCCATCGACCAGATATTGGGTGATATTAGCAAGAGAGTAACTACTCGCTCAAGATTAGTTAATTTTTGTGAGCATTACTCTTTTGTCTCTTCTATTGAGCCTTTCAGGGTAGAAGAGGCCTTGCTAGATCCGGACTGGGTGTTGGCCATGCAGGAGGAACTCAACAACTTCAAGCGCAACGAAGTTTGGACACTGGTGCCTCGTCCCAAGCAAAATGTTGTGGGAACCAAGTGGGTGTTCCGCAACAAACAGGACGAGCACGGGGTGGTGACAAGGAACAAGGCTCGACTTGTGGCAAAAGGTTATGCCCAAGTCGAAGGTTTGGACTTTGAGGAGACTTTTGCTCCTGTGGCTAGGCTAGAATCAATTCGTATCTTGCTAGCATATGCCGCTCACCATTCCTTCAGGTTGTACCAAATGGATGTGAAGAGCGCTTTCCTCAACGGGCCGATCAAGGAGGAGATGTCGATGATGGGCGAGTTGAACTACTTCCTTGGGTTCCAAGTGAAGCAACTCAAGGACGGCACTTTCATCTCCCAAACGAAGTACACGCAAGACTTGCTAAAGCGGTTTGGGATGAAGGACGCCAAGCCCGCAAAGACGCCGATGGGAACTGACGGACACACCGACCTCAACAAAGGAGGTAAGTCCGTTAATCAAAAAGCATACCGGTCCATGATAGGTTCTTTGCTTTATTTATGTGCTAGTAGACCGGATATTATGCTTAGCGTATGCATGTGTGCTAGATTTCAATCCGATCCTAAGGAGTGTCACTTAGTGGCTGTGAAGCGAATTCTTCGATATTTAGTCGCTACGCCTTGCTTCGGGATCTGGTATCCAAAGGGGTCTAACTTTGACTTGATTGGGTACTCAGATTCTGACTATGCTGGATGTAAGGTCGATAGGAAGAGTACATCGGGGACGTGCCAATTCTTAGGAAGGTCCCTGGTGTCATGGAACTCTAAGAAACAAACCTTCGTTGCCCTATCCACCGCTGAGGCCGAGTATGTTGCCGCAGGACAGTGTTGTGCGCAACTACTTTGGATGAGGCAAACCCTCAGGGGCTTTGGCTACAATCTGAGCAAAGTCCCACTCCTATGTGACAATGAGAGTGCTATCCGAATAGCGGAAAATCCTGTTGAGCACAGCCGCACAAAGCACATTGACATCCGGCATCACTTTTTGAGAGACCACCAGCAAAAGGGAGATATCGAAGTGTTTCATGTTAGCACCGAGAACCAGCTAGCCGATATCTTTACCAAGCCTTTAGATGAGAAGACCTTTTGCAGGCTGCGTAGTGAGCTAAATGTCTTAGATTCGCGGAACTTGGATTGAATTGTAGCATACATGTATTTATGCTTTTGATCATGTTCCTTTTTGCATTTTGTTGTTAAGTATGGTGCTCGAGTTGTATAAACACTCCCTAGACCTCACAAGTCCGTTGCAAAGTGATGCATAGTTTTAGGGGGAGATGTGTTACAACTTGACCCTTTGAGAATTGAAAGGGAAAAGGTGGACTTGGACCATGAAAGACTTCCACTGCACTTCGATGAAAGGGTAACCTATTCCAAGTTCATCTAATGAACTCTTATTGCCATTTGCTCTTAATTGAAGATTTTGGTGAGGCAATGGGGTTACAGGGCCAAGATTGATCCCGTTTTGGTGCTTGATGCCAAAGGGGGAGAAAATAAAGGCCAAAGCAATAATGGATCAGCTACCACTTGAGAAATTTTGAAAATAGTAGATTAGAGCTTTTGGTTTGTCAAAACTCTTTTATTGTCTCTTATGTCAAAAGTTGGCCTCTTGTGGGGAGAAGTGTTGATTATGGGAAAAAGGGGGAGTTTTTGAAATATTTGATCAAATTTCTTTGGAAAACCTCTCTTTATGTCTTTACAAGTGATTTTGACTTAGAGATAGGAATTTGAGCTTGATTTGCAAAAACAAACCAAGTGGTGGCATAGAGTGATCCATATATGTCAAAATTGAATCAAAATAATTTGAGTTCTTATTTGAAGTGTTTTTGTACTTGTTCTACTTGCTTTATGTTGTGTTGGCATAAATCACCAAAAAGGGGGAGATTGAAAGGGAAATGTGCCCTTGGGCCATTTCTAAGTATTTTGGTGATTTAGTGCCCAACACAGGTGCCTAATTGTAAAATGGTGGACAAAGTACAAATCAAGGATAAAGGTATGTTTCTAAGCCTTAGTACATTGTTTTTGTGTACTAATATATTTGTCTAAGTGTTAGAAACAGAAAAAATCAAGTTGGAGGAGAGATGGCTTGAGCAGCCAAAGTCTGCCCAGTCTGGGTGCACCGGACTGTCCGGTGGTGCACCGGACAGTGTCCGGTGCGCCAGGCTGGCTCGGCGTGAAGTGGCCGCTCTCGGGAATTCGCCGACGGCGTACGGCTAAAATTCACCGGACTGTCCGGTGTGCACCGGACTGTCCGGTGAGCCAACGGTCGGCCGGGCCAACGGTCGGCCGCGGAATCTGCGCGCGACACGTGGCCGGGCCAACGGTCGGAAGGGGGCACCGGACTGTCCGGTGTGCACCGGACATGTCCGGTGCGCCAACGGCTCCCAGATCTGCAACGGTCGGCAGCGCCATTTTAGGAAGGAAATCGGGCACCGGACAGTGTCCGGTGTGCACCGGACTGTCCGGTGCACCCGACGACAGAAGGCAAGATTGGCCTTCCAGATTTGCTCTCAACGGCTCCTAGCTGCCTTGGGGCTATAAAAGGGACCCCTAGGCGCATGGAGGAGCACACCAAGCAACCTTAGAGCATTCTTGATCATCCACACTAAGTCTTTGCGCATTCGTTTGTTATTCTCAGTGATTCGAGCTCCGTTCTAGTGAGAACTTTGAGATAGTCTTTTGAGCTCGATTCTTGGCCGTGTGTGTGCGCATTTTGCTGTGGATTTGTGTGTGTTGCTGTCCTCCCTTACTCCGTATTTCTTGTGAATCTCAAGTGTAAGGGCGAGAGGCTCCAAGTTGTGGAGAATCCTCGCAATCGGGATATTGAAAGGCAAAGAAAAACACCGTGGTATTCAAGTTGGTCTTTGGACCGCTTGAGAGGGGTTGATTGCAACCCTCGTCCGTTGGGACGCCACAACGTGGAGTAGGCAAGCGTTGGTCTTGGCCGAACCACGGGATAAACCACTGTGTCATCTCTGTGTTTGATCTCTTGTGGTATTGTGTTTTATTGAGACTCCTATCTAGCCACTTGGCGATTATTGTGCTAACACTTAACAAGTTTTTGTGGCTATAAGTTTAAGTTTTCACAGGATCACCTATTCACCCCCCCCCTCTAGGTGCTTTCACCGAGGCGGTTAACACCGCTTGCTACGCCATCAACCGGTTATATCTACACCGAATCCTCAAGAAGACATCATATGAACTCCTAACCGGTAAAAAGCCCAATATTTCATATTTTAGAGTCTTTGGTAGCAAATGCTTTATTCTAGTTAAAAGAGGTAGAAAATATAAATTTGCTCCTAAGACTGTAGAAGGCTTTTTACTCGGATATGATTCAAACACAAGGGCATATAGAGTCTTTAACAAGTCCTCAGGACTAGTTGAAGTTTCTTGTGACGTTGTGTTTGATGAAACTAACGACTCTCAAGTAGAGCAAGTTGATCTTGATGAGATAGGTGAAGAAGAGGCTCCGTGCATCGCGCTAAGGAACATGTCCATTGGGGATGTGTGTCCTAAGGAATCCAAAGAGCCTCCAAATGCACAAGATCAACCATCCTCCTCCACGCAAGCATCTCCACCAACTCAAAATGAGGCTCAAGTTGATGAAGGAGAAGATCAAAGAGATGAGCCACCTCAAGATGACGACAATGATCAAGGGGGAGATGCAATTGATCAAGACAAGGAGGATGAAGAACCAAGGCCGCCACACCCAAGAGTCCACCAAGCAATCCAACGAGATCACCCCGTCGACACCATCCTCGGCGACATTCATAAGGGGGTAACCACTAGATCTCGTGTTGCACATTTTTGTGAGCATTACTCTTTTGTTTCCTCTATTGAGCCACACAAGGTAGAGGAAGCACTCAAAGATTCGGATTTGAAAGGGAAATGTGCCCTTGGGCCATTTCTAAGTATTTTGGTGATTTAGTGTCCAACACAAGTGCCTAAGTGTAAAAAGGTGGACAAAGTACAAATCAAGGATAAAGGTATGTTTCTTAGACTTAGTACATTGTTTTATGGACTAATGTATTGTGTCTAAGTGCTGGAAACAGGAAAAATCCAATTGAAAATGTCTTGGCTCGAGCAGCCAAGACTCTGCTCAGTCTGGGATCACCGGACTGTCCGCTGGTGCACCGGACAGTGTCTGGTGGTGCACCGGACAGTGTCCGGTGCGCCAGGCTGGCTCGAGCGAAGTGGCCGCTCTCGGGAATTCACCGGCGACGTACGGCTATAATTCACCGGACTGTCCGGTGTGCACCGGACTGTCCGGTGAGCCAACGGTCGGCCGGGCCAATGGTCGGCCGCGCAATCTGCGCGGGACACGTGGCCAAGCCAACGGCTAGAAGGGGGCACCGGACTGTCCGGTGTGCACCGGACATGTCCGGTGCGCCAACGGCTCTCAGGCTGCCAACGGTCGAATGCGCCATTTTTAGAAGGAAATCGGGCACCGGACAGTGTCCGGTGCGCACCGGACTGTCCGGTGCGCTAGTCGACAGAAGGCAAGATCAGCCTTTCTAGATTGCTCTCAACGGCTCCTAGCTGCCTTGGGGCTATAAAAGGGACCCCTAGGCGCATGGAGGAGCACACCAAGCATTCCTACAACATTCCTAAGCACCAAGACATCGATTCCGCGCCTTTGATTCTTTGCGATAGCAATTAGAGCTCTAGTTGAGTGGTGAACTCATTGAGTTGTGTTGTGAGCTCTCGTTGCGACTTGTGTGCGTGGTGTTGCTGTGATTTCTTGTCTTGAATGCATTGCTAATCCCTCCCTTGCTCCGTGCTTCTTTGTGAACTTCAAGTGTAAGGGCGAGAGGCTCCAAGTTGTGGAGATTCCTCGCAAACGGGATTGAGAAAAGCAAGCAAAACACCGTGGTATTCAAGTGGGTCTTTGGACTGCTTGAGAGGGGTTGATTGCAACCCTCGTCCGTTGGGACGCCACAACGTGGAGTAGGCAAGCGTTGGTCTTGGCCGAACCACAGGATAACCACCGTGTCATCTCTGTGATTGATTTCTTGTGGTTATTGTGTTTTGACTCCTCTCTAGCCACTTGGCAATTATTGTGCTAACACTTAACCAAGTTTTTGTGGCTTAAGTTTTAAGTTTTACAGGATCACCTATTCACCCCCCCCTCTAGGTGCTCTCAATTGGTATTAGAGCCGTTCTCTTCACAAAGGGACTAACCGCCCGAAGAGATGGATCCTAAGGGGAAGGGTATCGTGATCAACGATAAAGAGAAGGAATCTTTCGTCAACGAGCCGAAGGATGACAAGCCTACCGACTCGGGCTCGGGCCATAGACGGAAAGATGGGAAGAAGAAGAAGACGAGGCGCATCAAGGAGATCGTCTACTACGACGACAGCGATGAGTCTACTTCTTCCCAAAAGGACGACGACCACAATGACTACGAGAGAAGGAAACCGGTTAATTCGAACTTTTCTTTTGATTACTCTCGTATTCCTCAAAGTACAAATGCTCATTTATTATCTATTCCACTTGGTAAACCTCCTCATTTTGATGGAGAGGACTACGGATTTTGGAGTCACAAAATGCATAGTCACTTGTTCTCTCTCCATCCTAGTATATGGGAGATTGTAGAAAGTGGAATGCACTTTGATAGTACGGATAGTCCCATGTTCATTAATGAGCAAATTCATAAGAATGCACAAGCTACTACTGTTCTTCTAGCTTCATTGTGCAGGGATGAATACCACAAAGTGAGCGGCTTGGATAACGCCAAGCAAATATGGGACACCCTCAAGATTTCTCATGAGGGGAACGACGTCACCTTGCTCACCAAGATGGAGTTGGTGGAAGGTGAGCTAGGACGATTCGCGATGATAAGGGGCGAGGAGCCAACCCAAACATACAACCGGCTCAAGACCCTTAACAACAAAATAAGGAGCTACGGAAGCACGCGATGGATGGACCACGATGTCGTCCGACTGATGCTAAGGTCCTTTACCATTCTTGATCCTCATTTGGTGAATAATATTCGTGAGAATCCCAGGTACACCAAAATGTCGCCCGAAGAAGTCCTTGGAAAATTCGTAAGCGGGCGAATGATGATCAAGGAGGCAAGATACGTGGACGACGCATTAAATGGACCAATCAACGAGCCTCAACCCCTTGCTCTCAAGGCAACAAGAAGCAAGGAGGCGCTACCTAGCAAGGTGGCACAAATTGAGGCGGCCGGACTTAATGATGAAGAGATGGCCCTCATCATCAAAAGATTCAAGACGGCGCTAAAGGGTCGCAAGGGGCAGCCAAGCAAGACCAAAGCCAAGGGGAAGCACTCATGCTTCAAATGCGGTAAGATTGGTCATTTTATTGCTAACTGTCCCGACAATGATAGTGATCAGGATCAAGGGAACAAGAGGGAGAAGAAGAAGAACTATAAGAAGGCAAAGGGCGAGTCACATCTAGGAAAGGAGTGGGATTTGGATTGCTCCTCCTCCGACTCCGACAATGAAGGACTCGCCGCCACCGCCTTCAACAAGTCATCTCTCTTCCCCAACGAGCGTCACACATGCCTTATGGCAAGGGAGAAGAAGGTATGTACTCGAAACTCTACTTATGCTTCTTCAAGTGAGGACGAATCTAGTGATGATGATGAAATAGATTATTCATGTTTATTTAAGGGCCTAGATAGAACCAAGGTAGGTAAAATTAATGAATTGATTGATGCCTTGAATGATAAGAATAGGCTTTTAGAAAAACAAGAGGACTTGTTGTATGAAGAACATGACAAATTTGTAGAAGCACAAAAATCTCATGCCTTAGAAGTTAAGAGAAATGAAATGCTTTCTTGTGAATTATCTTCTTGCCATGAGACAATTTCTAGCTTAAGGAGCATTAATGATGATTTGAATGCTAAGTTAGAAATAGCTAGTAAATCAACAACTTGTGTAGAAAATGTTGTTATTTGCAATAGATGTAAAGATTTTGATATTGATGCTTGTAGTGAACACATAGCTTCTATTGCAAAGTTAAATGATGAAATGGCTAGTCTTAATGCCCAACTTAAGGCTAGCAAAAGTGATTTTGATAAACTAAAATTTGCTAGGGATGCCTACACGATTGGTAGACACCCCTCAATTAAGGATGGGCTTGGCTTCAAGAGGGAAGCCAAGAACTTAACAAGCCATAAGGCTCCCATCTCCGCCAAGGAGAAAGGGAAGGCCCCTATGGCAAGTAGTACTAAAAAGAACCATGCTTTTATGTACAATGATAGAAGACAGTCTCATAGGAGTTGTAATGCTTTTGATTCACATGCCTATGATTCTTATGCTATGTTTGCTCCCAGTTCTTCCTATATGCATGGTAGAGATATGCCTAGGAAAAAAATCATCATGTGCCTAGAAAGAATATTGTTCATGTTCCTAGGAAAGTTATGAATGGACCCTCTACAATTTATCATGCTTTAAATGCTTCCTTTGCTATTTATAGAAAGGATAGGAAGATAGTTGCTAGGAAATTAGGGGCAAAATGCAAGGGTGACAAAACTTGCATTTGGGTCCCTAAGACAATTGTGACTAACCTTGTAGGACCCAACAAGAGTTGGGTACCTAAGACCCAAGCCTAAATTTGCCTTGCAGGTTTATGCATCCGGGGGTTCAAGCTGGATTATCGACAGCGGATGCACGAACCATATGACGGGGGAAAAGAAGATGTTCACCTCCTATGTCAAGAATAAGGATTCCCAAGATTCAATCATATTCGGTGATGGGAACCAAGGCAAGGTGAAAGGTTTAGGCAAGATTGCAATATCAAATGAGCACTCTATCTCTAATGTGTTTTTAGTTGAGTCTCTTGGATATAATTTACTATCTGTCAGTCAATTATGTAATATGGGATATAGTTGTCTATTTACAAATGTAGATGTGTCTGTCTTTAGAAGATGTGATGGTTCACTAGCTTTTAAGGGTGTACTAGACGACAAACTTTATTTAGTTGATTTTGCAAAAGAGGAGGCCGGTCTAGATGCATGCTTAATTGCTAAGACTAGCATGGGCTGGCTGTGGCATCGCCGCTTAGCACATGTGGGGATGAAGAACCTTCACAAGCTTCTAAAGGGAGAACACGTGATAGGTTTGACTAACGTGCAATTCGAAAAAGATAGACCTTGTGTAGCTTGTCAAGCAGGTAAACAAGTGGGAGGAGCACATCACAGCAAGAATGTGATGACCACTTCAAGACCTCTAGAGCTGCTGCATATGGACCTCTTCGGACCCGTCGCCTATCTGAGCATAGGAGGAAGTAAGTATGGTCTAGTTATTGTTGATGACTTTTCCTGCTTCACTTGGGTGTTCTTTTTGCAGGATAAGTCTGAAACCCAAGGGACCCTCAAGCGCTTCCTAAGGAGAGCTCAAAATGAGTTTGAGCTCAAGGTGAAGAAGATAAGAAGCGACAACGGGTCCGAATTCAAGAATCTTCAAGTGGAGGAGTTCCTTGAGGAGGATGGGATCAAGCACGAGTTCTCCGCTCCCTACACACCTCAGCAAAATGGTGTGGTAGAGAGGAAGAACAAGACGCTCATAGATATGGCGAGGACTATGCTTGGAGAGTTCAAGACCCCTGAGCGCTTTTGGTCGGAAGCCGTGAACACGGCTTGCCACGCCATCAACAGGGTCTATCTTCATCGCCTCCTCAAGAAGACTTCATATGAGCTGCTGACTGGTAACAAACCCAATGTGTCTTATTTTCGTGTATTTGGGAGCAAGTGTTATATTCTTGTGAAGAAAGGTAGAACCTCTAAATTTGCTCCCAAAGCTGTAGAAGGGTTTTTATTAGGTTATGATTCAAATACAAAGGCGTATAGGGTCTTCAACAAATCATCGGGTTTGGTTGAAGTCTCTAGCGACGTTGTATTTGATGAGACTAATGGCTCTCCAAGAGAGCAAGTTGTTGATCTTGATGATGTAGATGAAGAAGACGTTCCAACGGCCGCGATACGCACCATGGCGATTGGAGATGTACGGCCTCAGGAACAATTGGAGCAAGATCAACCGTCTTCCTCAACTATGGTGCATCCCCCAACCCAAGATGACGAACAGGTACCTCAAGTGGAGGCACATGATCAAGGGGGAGCACAGGATGTTCAAATTGAAGAGGAAGAAGCACCTCAGGCACCTCCAACCCAAGTTCAAGCGACGATCCAAAGGGATCATCCCGTCGACCAAATTTTGGGTGATATTAGCAAGGGAGTAACTACTCGTTCAAGATTAGTTAATTTTTGTGAGCATTACTCCTTTGTCTCTTCTATTGAGCCTTTCAGGGTAGAAGAGGCCTTGCTGGATCCGGACTGGGTGCTGGCCATGCAGGAGGAACTCAACAACTTCAAGTGCAATGAAGTTTGGACACTGGTGCCTTGCCCCAAGCAAAATGTTGTGGGAACCAAGTGGGTGTTCCACAACAAACAGGACGAGCACGGGGTGGTGACAAGGAACAAGGCTCGACTTGTGGCAAAAGGTTATGCCCAAGTTGCAGGTTTGGACTTTGAGGAGACATTCGCTCCTGTGGCTAGGCTAGAATCAATTCGTATTTTGCTAGCATATGCCGCTCACCATTCTTTCAGGTTGTACCAAATGGATGTGAAGAGCGCTTTCCTCAACGGCCCGATCAAAGAGGAAGTGTACGTGGAGCAACCCCCTGGCTTCGAGGATGAACGGTACCCCGACCACGTGTGTAAGCTCTCTAAGGCGCTCTATGGACTTAAGCAAGCCCCAAGAGCATGGTATGAATGCCTTAGAGACTTTTTAATTGCTAATGCTTTCAAGGTCAGGAAAGCCGATCCAACTCTTTTTACTAAGACTTGCGATGGTGATCTTTTTGTGTGCCAAATTTATGTCGATGACATAATATTTGGTTCTACTAATCAAAAGTCTTGTGAAGAGTTTAGCAGGGTGATGACGCAGAAATTCGAGATGTCGATGATGGGCGAGTTGAACTACTTCCTTGGGTTCCAAGTGAAGCAACTCAAGGACGACACTTTCATCTCCCAAACGAAGTACACGCAAGACTTGCTAAAGCGGTTTGGGATGAAGGACGCCAAGCCCGCAAAGACGCCGATGGGAACTGACGGACACACCGACCTCAACAAAGGAGGTAAGTCCGTTAATCAAAAAGCATACCGGTCCATGATAGGTTCTTTGCTTTATTTATGTGCTAGTAGACCGGATATTATGCTTAGCGTATGCATGTGTGCTAGATTTCAATCCGATCCTAAGGAGTGTCACTTAGTGGCTGTGAAGCGAATTCTTCGATATTTAGTCGCTACGCCTTGCTTCGGGATCTGGTATCCAAAGGGATCTAACTTTGACTTGATTGGGTACTCAGATTCCGACTATGCTGGATGTAAGGTCGATAGGAAGAGTACATCGGGGACGTGCCAATTCTTATGAAGGTCCCTGGTGTCGTGGAACTCTAAGAAACAAACTTCTGTTGCCCTATCCACCGCTGAGGCCGAGCACGTTGCTGCAGGACAGTGTTGCGCGCAACTACTTTGGATGAGGCAAACCCTCCAAGACTTTGGCTACAATCTGAGCAAAGTCCCACTCCTATGTGACAATGAGAATGCTATCCGAATAGCGGAAAATCCTGTTGAGCACAACCGCACAAAGCACATTGACATCCGACATCACTTTTTGAGAGACCACCAGCAAAAGGGAGATATCGAAGTGTTTCATGTTAGCACCGAGAACCAGCTAGCCGATATCTTCACTAAGCCTTTAGATGAAAAGACCTTTTGCAGGCTGCGAAGTGAGCTAAATGTCCTAGATTCGCGGAACTTGGATTGATTTATAGCATACATGTATTTATGCCTTTGATCATGTTCCTTATGCATTTTGTTGCTTACTTGTGGTGCTCAAGTTGTACAAACACTCCCTGGACCTCACAAGTCCTTTTTGCAAGTGATGCACATATTTAGGGGGAGCTGTACTACAACTTGACCCTTTGAGACTAACCGTTTGCTTGAGTTTGCTTGATTTAGTCTCAAAGGAGGTTTGAAAGGGAAAGGTGGACTTGGACCATGAAAGACTTCCACTGCACTCCGATGAGAGGGTAACTTATTCCAAGTTCATCTCATGTACTCTTATTGCCTTTGTATTCTCATTTGAAGATTTTGGTGAGGCAATGGGGTTAAAGGGCCAAGATTAATCCCGTTTTGGTGCTTGATGCCAAAGGGGGAGAAAATAAAGGCCAAAGCGATAAATGGATCAGCTACCACTTGAGAAAATTTGAAAATAGTAGATTAGAGCTTTTGGTTTGTCAAAACTCTTTTATTGTCTCTCATGTCAAAAGTTGGTTTCTTGTGGGGAGAAGTGTTGATTATGGGAAAAAGGGGAGTTTTTGAAATCTTAAATCAATTTCTCTTGGAATGACTCTCTTTATGTCTTAACATGTGTGTTTGACTTAGAGGTAGAAATTTGAAGTTGATTTGCAAAAACAAACCAAGTGGTGGCGAAGAGTGATCCATATATGTCAAATTTGAATCAAAACAATTTGAGTTCTTATTTGAATTGATTTTGTATTTGTTCTACCTGCTTTATGATGTGTTGGCATAAATCACCAAAAAGGGGGAGATTGAAAGGGAAATGTGCCCTTGGGCCATTTCTAAGTATTTTGGTGATTTAGTGTCCAACACAAGTGCCTAAGTGTAAAAAGGTGGACAAAGTACAAATCAAGGATAAAGGTATGTTTCTCAGACTTAGTACATTGTTTTATGGACTAATGTATTGTGTCTAAGTGCTGGAAACAGGAAAAAACCAATTGAAAATGTCTTGGCTCGAGCAGCCAAGACTCTGCTCAGTCTGGGATCACCGGACTCCGGACAGTGTCCGGTGGTGCACCGGACAGTGTCCGGTGCGCCAGGCTGGCTCGAGCGAAGTGGCCGCTCTCGGGAATTCACCGGCGACGTACGACTATAATTCACCGGACTGTCCGGTGTGCACCGGACTGTCCGGTGAGCCAACGGTCGGCCGCGCAATCTGCGCGGGACACGTGGCCAAGCCAACGGCTAGAAGGGGGCACCGGACTGTCCGGTGTGCACCGGACATGTCCGGTGCGCCAACGGCTCTCAGGCTGCCAACGGTCGAATGCGCCATTTTTGGAAGGAAATCGGGCACCGGACAGTGTCCGGTGTGCACCGGACTGTCCGGTGCGCCAGTCGACAGAAGGCAAGATCAGCCTTCCTAGATTGCTCTCAACGGCTCCTAGCTGCCTTGGGGCTATAAAAGGGACCCCTAGGCGCATGGAGGAGCACACCAAGCATTCCTACAACATTCCTAAGCACCAAGACATCGATTCCGCGCCTTTGATTCTTTGCGATAGCAATTAGAGCTCTAGTTGAGTGGTGAACTCATTGAGTTGTGTTGTGAGCTCTCGTTGCGACTTGTGTGCGTGGTGTTGCTGTGATTTCTTGTCTTGAGTGCGTTGCTAATCCCTCCCTTGCTCCGTGCTTCTTTGTGAACTTCAAGTGTAAGGGCGAGAGGCTCCAAGTTGTGGAGATTCCTCGCAAACGGGATTGAGAAAAGCAAGCAAAACACCGTGGTATTCAAGTGGGTCTTTGGACCGCTTGAGAGGGGTTGATTGCAACCCTCGTTCGTTGGGACGCCACAACGTGGAGTAGGCAAGCGTTGGTCTTGGCCGAACCACGGGATAACCACCGTGCCATCTCTGTGATTGATTTCTTGTGGTTATTGTGTTTTGAATCCTCTCTAGCCACTTGGCAATTATTGTGCTAACACTTAACCAAGTTTTTGTGGCTTAAGTTTTAAGTTTTACAGGATCACCTATTCACCCCCCCTCTAGGTGCTCTCAGGATTGGGTGGTGGCGATGCAAGAGGAGCTCAACAATTTCACTAGGAACGAGGTATGGCATTTAGCTCCACGTCCTAACCAAAATATTGTAGGAACCAAGTGGGTCTTCCACAACAAGCAAGATGAGCATGGTGTGGTGACAAGGAACAAAGCCCAACTTGTGGCCAAGGGATATTCACAAGTCGAAGGTTTGGATTTCGGTGAAACCTATGCACCCGTAGCTAGGCTTGAGTCAATTCATATATTATTAGCCTATGCTACTTACCATGGCTTCAAGCTTTACCAAATGGACGTAAAGAGTGTCTTCCTCAATGGACCAATCAAGGAAGAGGTCTATGTTGAGCAACCTCCCGGCTTTGAAGACAGTGAGTATCCTAACCATGTCTATAGGCTCTCTAAAGCGCTTTATGGGCTCAAGCAAGCCCCAAGAGCATGGTATGAATGTCTAAGAGATTTCCTTATTGCTAATGGCTTCAAAGTCGGCAAGGCCGATCCTACTTTATTTACTAAAACTCTAGACAATGATTTGTTTGTATGCCAAATTTATGTTGATGATATCATATTTGGGTCTACTAACGAATCTACATGTGAAGAATTTAGTAGGATCATGACACAGAAATTCGAGATGTCTATGATGGGGGAGTTGAAGTATTTCTTAGGATTTCAAGTGAAGCAACTCCAAGAGGGCACCTTCATTAGCCAAACAAAGTACACTCAAGACATTCTAAAAAAGTTTGGAATGAAGGATGCCAAGCCCATCAAGACTCCCATGGGAACCAATGGGCATCTCGATGTAACACCCGGATTTTAGGGGTCCAAAACCCGGGGTTAAAACACCAGGTATGCTGGGACCAAGTCTCATACATATGATGTATAGTGGCACAGGATCGAATGTCACATCTTTATATATAACAGGAGTTCTATACAAAATAAATAATTACATTATAAGGAGACAACGGTCCAGCAACCCAAAGTTGACTGGGAGACGACGACCTAGACCTCTCACGAACTCATCATAGCATCCTCCATGAGCATCATCCTGCAGTACCTGATCTTGACCTGTGGTGTATGTGAGACAGCAAGAGTGAGCTCACATACGTTCATCGCTCAACAAGTTGTGGGGAATAATGTGCATGAACTCGCCAAAGGTGGGAGCTCACGTGAAGTGTAAGGCTTACCAAAGGAGATGGTTAGAGCTGAGCATTGCTTTTAAAGTTGGTCAAAATTTTATTAGCAATTACTAAGTATAAGTAAATACCAAACCCAATTAAGTAATAGAACAAAAGTATCAACTTCACCTGCGATGCAATGCATATGACAAATTGAATTTAGTTCCATAATTTAATCATGTGAGTGTCCGAGCTGCTCATGACCGTGAGCACGGCTAGTATACCAGTTTTACACTCTGCAGAGGTTGCGCATCTTTACCCACAAGTCGTGTATCCCATGTCGCCAGGGTTTGCAAAGCCCTTAGACACTTCCGAGGTGAATGGCTAGGGATCCACTACGAGGCCTTTACAAAGTTCCACTAGCTTCCGAAAACCCGCTACAGTTTATAGGAAGTTCCAATGCAGGAATCCCTTGCAGGACCGCCATCGCAGCAAAATCCTCCCGAGGGCCTCCCTACACTGACCACTCCCCTACTGCCCTTGCCCCTTTCGGGTAAGGTAGTCTTCCACTAGCTTTCCTAATTAATCAGCCAAGGGCGTCCCATTCCACCCTTGTGGTAGCACTGTTTTCCCGGGTGGTTCTCCATGTTCCAATTAACATAATGATCTTAACATGAACCATAAATAACAACTGATAACACAAGTATAATCATGAATAGTGTAATCTTCATACCCAAATCCACATATAGCACTAGCAAGTACTACCCAGAAAGTTCAGTGGTAAACAAGGTATAAAGGTAGACAAACTAGGGTAACCTATTGGGTCCCATCAAAATTAACCTATGCAGATCATTATGATTAATTAGAACATGAGTAGGTGAAAAGAAGTGATCAAGGGCACAACTTGCCTGGGCCTTGAGAATCCAGGTACCAGGATGATCTTCAGGTGACTCGTGACCTCGCTCTAGTCGTAGCAATTCAAACAAACAGTGTATAGGCAAAATTAACATTACACCAAACATGTATGCCAAAATACATATTACTAATCTACATATTAAAATAAGATCACAGGAAAAAGAATTATTAATTTTGGAGTTGTAGATTTTAAGTTATGAATTTTCAAAGATTTTATGTGTTTAAAATGGATTAAGTGAGGGATTAAATTTCCAATTGTTTTCATGACAAAACAGAGGCTCAAGGTGATAGAGAATAAAATTACAAAATTTTAGAAACTGGAATGGTTCAATTTGGAGCTAAAATGAATTTTCTATGAATTATCTAAGTTCTAGCAATTATTTTTGTATTAAAAATCTAATTTCTAATTCATTTAATCATTTTATTACTGCACTGGACTGGGCCTCAATTAAGCAGAAGCACAGGGGGCTCGGCGCAAGAATCCCGAGACACAGGGAACAGGGTCCCTGGACGGCGGGTTGATTTTCTGGTTTCCAGGGGGTTCTTTAATAAAAGTGCCAGCGCGGAAAGGTATGATTGAATCTCGGCCGCACGATCTGAACTGAGCGGCCCAGATTAGATTTATTATACTCCGAACCGGTACGCAGCGCGCGCCGTTGGATCCGAGATCAACGGCACGGATTTAATGAATCACGGATCTACTCTGCACCGCTGGATCTCGCATCTACGGTCGAAGTTCGTTTGAACGAACGGGTATGCTCGATCTAATCGGGATCGTCCACGCGCCATCCGACGGTCACGATCACCCCAACCTTGGATCTAATCATACCCGTCCGAATTGGATCGGACGGCAACCGAGCCCTCCCCCTTCACAAGCCAACCCGAGGCGGCGCCAGGAGCTCTCCACGGCGGAGACTCACCGGCGCACCGCAAAATTCTCCCGTTCCGGCGACAGCGCTCCCATCGTGGTGCGAGAAAAACGAAATTGAATCAAGTTCAACTACAAAGGGGGTGTCTCACCGGAGGGTTAAGCGAAGGCCGCGCGGGTTCACGACGGAGTGCGGCACCACGGCGGAGGAGGCGTGCCGATGAGCAATTCACGGCGATGGGGAGCTCCCTCCCGGTTCGGGTGGCCAGAGCTCGATCCAAGGGTTCCTACTAAAACCCCGCGGCTACACTCGGGTTGCCAATTTCGGGTGAACACGGCTTTCCGCCGCGGCGGCGACTTGGGTGGTGCGGTGGCTTCGTCCCCGGGGAGCTACGCAGTTGACGACGAGGGAACAGGAAGCGGTCTTGCCACGGTAACAGAGACGGCCACATTTGTAGCCAGGGAGTGCCTGAGTCCGCGCGAGAACGTGGCCACAGCGGCCGATTCCTACGGCGAGCACGGCGGGAGTGGTTGAATCGCGCGACATTCGCGCGGAGCTGGACGATGACGGCGCGGCCCCACGTGGCAGTGGCAAACAGACACGGCGCGGAAGGGGAGGCTGACACCCGGGGCCCATCTGTCGGCGCAAGAGGGCAGGCGCGCGGGATGGAAATCCTGGGCCGCGCGGTAGACTTCCTCCAGTGGGCTGAAAGGAGTGAAGTCGGCCCAGCAAGGTATAGTATTCCTTTTCTTTTTATATTTTCTGTTTTTCTGTTTTCTTTTCTTTTTATTTTTTTCAAACCCAATTTGAGTTCAAGTTTAAATTCAAACTTGTGGCAAATTCACTTTCAGATTAATAGTAAAATTTGGACATACCCAAGAGTGTGATGAATTTATAACTTTGTTTTGTTTTGTATAATATTTCTTTCTCTCTTTCCTATTTCCAATTCAAACCAAACCAAGTTTTAAATTCTAGATTTCAAATTTATGCATAAGTTAAACTTTCACATGATGCACAATTACTACATAGTGTTTCTTCATTTATTTTATTATGAGTATTTACCTTTAAAAAGGGTGAATTATAAAGTTTTAATTATTTATCAATGGTGTTTTGCTCAGATTTCTTCTATCAATCCCAAATTCAGAATTTGGGTGTTACAAATCCTACCCCCCTTAAAAATAATCTCGTCCTCGAGATTTGTAAGAAAAGGGAATACAAAAGGATTGGTTTGCAATTTAGCTTTTAATTTCTAAATCAAGGGTCTCTCTTTTTATTATTAGTAAGTGATAGGAGAGCATGGGTATTATATGTATGTCCACTTTATTATGTAGGATAGAAGATGTCTTTAGGGTATATATAGGTTTGGGTAAGAAAGAGTAGGATAAGAAAAACTCCATCCAAGATTGTGGATCTTGACTCATCTTGGTGACCTTACTTGATCCTCGAAGACTTGAGTTGATACTTATCCTTCTTTGACGTGGTTGGTCTTCTTTGGTCTTTCTTCTTGGAGTTGCCATCCGAGTTAAGGACACATGGTTAAGATAGTTGTCGGTGCTTGGGATGGGTAGGCCCAACAAGGTTTGATGCCAGGTGGTGGTTGATAGATTATGCAATCCATTAAGACTCTATTGATTGGGTAAGTTATGTAACTTGTTATATAGATCGAGTTGTTGTGTATGGCCAAGTTGATATAAGTCTTCAAATTAGGCTTAAGTGATTTAGGAGTATGGCCTTATCCTTTCTACCAGCATTAAGTAACTCACACTAGATTAGACCATATTAAGTTAGGTATGATCTAGATTAGACTAGTTTAAGTTAGATAGATTTATCAGGGTAAGATATATCTTGTTAGGATATGTTAGAATCTTTTGAGATAGGATGGGGTATGTGGTGTAGGTAGGTCAGAAGCTCTATTAGGTTAATCACAGAGGGATTATGCAACTATCGGATGGGTAAGGTAGTTGCATATGTATATGGTCAAGTTAATCTAGGGCATCAATTTAGCTTAAATCATTTTTATAGGAGTGAGGTCTAATCTATTTCACTGGTATTATCTAACATGTTTGATAAGTCTCTTTAGATTAGATCATATTAGGTTAGATGAGATCTAAATTAGATTAGTATGACTAGTTTAACTAGATAAGATCTAATTAATTTGCATTAGATCATAGTTGGTAAACTAGGGTGGATAAGTATGCCTATTAGGATAAGATGGATCCATAAAGATAAGATAGAATCTTTTGAGATGAGATGAATCTATTAAGATAAGGGAGAATTTTTAAGATAAGATGGGTATTGTTAGGCTAGTTACTTTATTGAAGGATAATTTGGTTTATCTAGTTATTTTATAAATATATTTTTATACCTATATATGCAGATGCAATTGTGGACATTACCCCACAACTCATCACACTCAATCAAAGATCCAAATCAGACATGTATCATAAGAACAAACATTCAAATACACAGATAAAAATAGTTTTGTCTTTGTTCCTAAGAGTAGGTCTCCTATCCCTAAAGGTCACTTTAAGCACAGGATTTCAAAGTGTGAAATCCAAGTTTGTCTTTAGAAGGAAAAAGGTAAGAATAATCAGAGTAAAGCGGAATTTAGATGAGAAAAGATTAAGATAAGTTTAGAAGAATCAGAGTAGCAAAGAAAAGTATGTAGGGGTTGTCCAGTTCTATCTAGGTTTCGTCCTACAGTCAACATTCCTCTGATACCACTTCTGTAACACCCGGATTTTAGGGGTCCAAAACCCGGGGTTAAAACACCAGGTATGCTGGGACCAAGTCTCATACATATGATGTATAGTGGCACAGGATCGAATGTCACATCTTTATATATAACAGGAGTTCTATACAAAATAAATAATTACATTATAAGGAGACAACGGTCCAGCAACCCAAAGTTGACTGGGAGACGACGACCTAGACCTCTCACGAACTCATCATAGCATCCTCCATGAGCATCATCCTGCAGTACCTGATCTTGACCTGTGGTGTATGTGAGACAGCAAGAGTGAGCTCACATACGTTCATCGCTCAACAAGTTGTGGGGAATAATGTGCATGAACTCGCCAAAGGTGGGAGCTCACGTGAAGTGTAAGGCTTACCAAAGGAGATGGTTAGAGCTGAGCATTGCTTTTAAAGTTGGTCAAAATTTTATTAGCAATTACTAAGTATAAGTAAATACCAAACCCAATTAAGTAATAGAACAAAAGTATCAACTTCACCTGCGATGCAATGCATATAACAAATTGAATTTAGTTCCATAATTTAATCATGTGAGTGTCCGAGCTGCTCATGACCGTGAGCACGGCTAGTATACCAGTTTTACACTCTGCAGAGGTTGCGCATCTTTACCCACAAGTCGTGTATCCCATGTCGCCAGGGTTTGCAAAGCCCTTAGACACTTCCGAGGTGAATGGCTAGGGATCCACTACGAGGCCTTTACAAAGTTCCACTAGCTTCCGAAAACCCGCTACAGTTTATAGGAAGTTCCAATGCAGGAATCCCTTGCAGGACCGCCATCGCAGCAAAATCCTCCCGAGGGCCTCCCTACACTGACCACTCCCCTACTGCCCTTGCCCCTTTCGGGTAAGGTAGTCTTCCACTAGCTTTCCTAATTAATCAGCCAAGGGCGTCCCATTCCACCCTTGTGGTAGCACTGTTTTCCCGGGTGGTTCTCCATGTTCCAATTAACATAATGATCTTAACATGAACCATAAATAACAACTGATAACACAAGTATAATCATGAATAGTGTAATCTTCATACCCAAATCCACATATAGCACTAGCAAGTACTACCCAGAAAGTTCAGTGGTAAACAAGGTATAAAGGTAGACAAACTAGGGTAACCTATTGGGTCCCATCAAAATTAACCTATGCAGATCATTATGATTAATTAGAACATGAGTAGGTGAAAAGAAGTGATCAAGGGCACAACTTGCCTGGGCCTTGAGAATCCAGGTACCAGGATGATCTTCAGGTGACTCGTGACCTCGCTCTAGTCGTAGCAATTCAAACAAACAGTGTATAGGCAAAATTAACATTACACCAAACATGTATGCCAAAATACATATTACTAATCTACATATTAAAATAAGATCACAGGAAAAAAAATTATTAATTTTGGAGTTGTAGATTTTAAGTTATGAATTTTCAAAGATTTTATGTGTTTAAAATGGATTAAGTGAGGGATTAAATTTCCAATTGTTTTCATGACAAAACAGAGGCTCAAGGTGATAGAGAATAAAATTACAAAATTTTAGAAACTGGAATGGTTCAATTTGGAGCTAAAATGAATTTTCTATGAATTATCTAAGTTCTAGCAATTATTTTTGTATTAAAAATCTAATTTCTAATTCATTTAATCATTTTATTACTGCACTGAACTGGGCCTCAATTAAGCAGAAGCACAGGGGGCTCGGCGCAAGAATCCCGAGACACAGGGAACAGGGTCCCTGGACGGCGGGTTGATTTTCTGGTTTCCAGGGGGTTCTTTAATAAAAGTGCCAGCGCGGAAAGGTATGATTGAATCTCGGCCGCACGATCTGAACTGAGCGGCCCAGATTAGATTTATTATACTCCGAACCGGTACGCAGCGTGCGCCGTTGGATCCGAGATCAACGGCACGGATTTAATGAATCACGGATCTACTCTGCACCGCTGGATCTCGCATCTACGGTCGAAGTTCGTTTGAACGAACGGGTATGCTCGATCTAATCGGGATCGTCCACGCGCCATCCGACGGTCACGATCACCCCAACCTTGGATCTAATCGTACCCGTCCGAATTGGATCAGACGGCAACCGAGCCCTCCCCCTTCACAAGCCAACCCGAGGCGGCGCCAGGAGCTCTCCACGGCGGAGACTCACCGGCGCACCGCAAAATTCTCCCGTTCCGGCGACAGCGCTCCCATCGTGGTGCGAGAAAAACGAAATTGAATCAAGTTCAACTACAAAGGGGGTGTCTCACCGGAGGGTTAAGCGAAGGCCGCGCGGGTTCACGACGGAGTGCGGCACCACGGCGGAGGAGGCGTGCCGATGAGCAATTCACGGCGATGGGGAGCTCCCTCCCGGTTCGGGTGGCCAGAGCTCGATCCAAGGGTTCCTACTAAAACCCCGCGGCTACACTCGGGTTGCCAATTTCGGGTGAACACGGCTTTCCGCCGCGGCGGCGACTTGGGTGGTGCGGTGGCTTCGTCCCCGGGGAGCTACGCAGTTGACGACGAGGGAACAGGAAGCGGTCTTGCCACGGTAACAGAGACGGCCACATTTGTAGCCAGGGAGTGCCTGAGTCCGCGCGAGAACGTGGCCACAGCGGCCGATTCCTACGGCGAGCACGGCGGGAGTGGTTGAATCGCGCGACATTCGCGCGGAGCTGGACGATGACGGCGCGGCCCCACGTGGCAGTGGCAAACAGACACGGCGTGGAAGGGGAGGCTGACACCCGGGGCCCATCTGTCGGCGCAAGAGGGCAGGCGCGCGGGATGGAAATCCTGGGCCGCGCGGTAGACTTCCTCCAGTGGGCTGAAAGGAGTGAAGACGGCCCAGCAAGGTATAGTATTCCTTTTCTTTTTATATTTTCTGTTTTTCTGTTTTCTTTTCTTTTTATTTTTTTCAAACCCAATTTGAGTTCAAGTTTAAATTCAAACTTGTGGCAAATTCACTTTCAGATTAATAGTAAAATTTGGACATACCCAAGAGTGTGATGAATTTATAACTTTGTTTTGTTTTGTATAATATTTCTTTCTCTCTTTCCTATTTCCAATTCAAACCAAACCAAGTTTTAAATTCTAGATTTCAAATTTATGCATAAGTTAAACTTTCACATGATGCACAATTACTACATAGTGTTTCTTCATTTATTTTATTATGAGTATTTACCTTTAAAAAGGGTGAATTATAAAGTTTTAATTATTTATCAATGGTGTTTTGCTCAGATTTCTTCTATCAATCCCAAATTCAGAATTTGGGTGTTACACTCGACCTCGACACGGAAGATAAATCCGTCGATCAAAAGGTATACCGGTCGATGATAGGTTCATTACTCTATTTATGTGCATCTCGACCGGACATTATGCTTTCCGTATGCATGTGTGCAAGATTCCAAGCCGACCCTAAGGAATCTCACCTTACGGCCGTAAAACGAATCTTGAGATATTTGGCTTATACTCCTAAGTTTGGGCTTTGGTATCCTAGGGGATCCACATTTGATTTAATTGGTTATTCGGATGCCGATTGGGCAGGGTGCAAAATCAATAGAAAGAGCACATCGGGGACTTGCCAGTTCTTGGGAAGATCCTTGGTGTCTTGGGCTTCAAAGAAGCAAAATTCGGTCGCTCTCTCTACCGCCGAAGCCGAGTACATTGCCGCAGGCCATTGTTGCGCGCAATTGCTTTGGATGAGGCAAACCCTGTGGGACTATGGTTACAAATTAACCAAAGTTCCTCTTCTATGTGATAATGAGAGTGCAATCCGCATGGCGGATAATCCCGTTGAGCATAGCCGCACTAAACACATAGCCATTCGGTATCATTTTTTAAGGGATCACCAACAAAAGGGGGATATCGAGATTGCATACATTAATACTAAAGATCAATTAGCCGATATCTTTACCAAGCCACTAGATGAACAAACTTTTACCAAACTTAGGCATGAGCTAAATATTCTTGATTCTAGAAATTTCTTTTGATGTCTTGTACACATAGCTCATAAAATATACCTTTGATCATGTCTCTTTTATATATGCTATGACTAATGTGTTTTCAAGTGAATTTCAAACCAAGTCATAGGTGTATTGAAAGGGAATTGGAGTCTTCGACGAAGACAAAGGCTTCCACTCCACTCCATCACTCTTCCTTCGCCGTCGCTCCGAGCACATCTCCACTTTGGTATAATCTTCACTTATATGTTTTACTTGCCAAAGGGGAGAAAATAGTTAGGAAAGGGCTCATATCTCACTCAAAGTATCCGTTTTTAGCGATTCATGCCAAAGGGGGAGAAAGTATTAGCCCAAAGCAAAAGGACCGCACCACCACCTAATTTTTAAAAACTAATGATTTTCATTTGGTAAGTTTCAAATTGGTATCTTATTGTGTTCAAAAAGGGGGAGAAAGTAGCGCTTTCAAAAATTGGTATCTCAAAACCCTCTTGAACACTAAGAGGAGAATTTCATCGAGGGGGAGTTTTGTTTGGTCAAAGGAAAAGCATTTGGAACAAGGGGAGAAATTTTCAAATCTTATAAATGCTTCTCAAAAATCTTATTCATTTACCTTTGACTAGTTGCAAAATGTCTTTGAAAAGATTTTACAAAAGTATTTGCAAAAACAAAACATGTGGTGCAAGCGTGGTCCAAAATGTTAAAAATGAAAGAAACAATCCATGCATATCCTATGAGAATTTATATTGGCTCAAATCTAAGTAACCTTTTGCACTTACATCTTGCAAACTAGTTCAATTATGCACTTCTATACTTGCTTTGGTTTGTGTTAGCATCAATCACCAAAAAGGGGGAGATTGAAAGGGAATTAGGCTTACACCTTTTTCCTAAATGATTTTGGTGGTTGAATTGCCCAACACAAATAATTAGACTAACTAGTTTTGCTCTAGTCTATAAGTTATACAGGTGCCAAAGGTTCACAAATAGCCAATAAAAAGACCAAGAAAAGGGTTCAACAAAAAGAGCAAAGGGTCAACCGAAGGTACCCTGGTCTGGCGCACCGGACTGTCCGGTGCACCAGGGGACTTGAAGCTAAACTCATCACCTTCGGGAAAACTCAGAGGCGCTCCACTATAATTCACCGGACTGTCAGGTGTACACCGGACAGTGTCCGGTGCTCCAAGGAGAAGCGACTATGAACTCGCCAGCTTCGAGAATCCGCTCCGCTATAATTCACCGGACATGTCCGGTGCACACCGGACTGTCTGGTGTGACAGCGGAGCAACGGCTACTTCGGCGCCAACGGTCACCTGCAGCGGCATTAAATGCGCGCCAGAGCGCGCAGAAGTTAGGCACGCGCGAGACGATGCACCGGACAGTCTACAGTACCTGTCCGGTGCACCACCGGACAACCAGGCGACCCCACCAGTCAGAGCTCCAACGGTCGAACCCTAACGGTCGGGTGACGTGGCTGGCGCACCGGACACTGTCAGGTGGCGCACCGGACACTGTCCGGTGGCGCACCGGACTGTCCGGTGCGCCATGCGACAGAAGCCTCCACCAACGGCTAGTTTGGTGGTTGGGGCTATAAATATCCCCAACCACCCCACATTCAAGTCATCCAAGTTTTCCACCTTCCAACCATTTACAAGAGCTCTAGCATTCAATTCTAGACACACCTAAGTGATCAAATCCTCTCCAATTCCACACAAAGCTTTAGTGATTAGTGAGAGAGATTTGTTGTGTTTATTTGAGCTCTTGCGCTTGGATTGCTTCTTTTCTTTCTCATTTGTTCTTGTGATCAAAACTCAATTGTAACCGAGGCAAGAGACACCAATTGTGTGGTGGTCCTTGTGGGGAAGTTTTGTTCCCGGTTGATTTGAGAAGAGAAGCTCACTCGGTCCGAGGGACCGTTTGAGAGAGGGAAAGGGTTGAAAAAGACCCGACCTTTGTGGCCTCCTCAACGGGGAGTAGGTTTGCGAGAACGAACCTCGGTAAAACAAATCCTTGCGTCTCACTTCTTCTCTTACTCGCGATTTGTTTTTACGCCCTCTCTCGGACTTGTTTATATTTCTAACGCTAACCCGACTTATAGTTGTGATTAATTTTGTAAATTTCAGTTTCGCCCTATTCACCCCCCCTCTAGGCGACTTTCACTTTTATCTTCAGAAAAGGGAAGGTGTGTGGGTATTTATGGAAATAAAAACGAAACCACGAGAGCGGGAAGCTCAGTGGTGGTTGAGTGTGAAAATGTGCTACTTCTCTCTTTTGGGTAAAAACATCAAGTATCGCCTTTCTCTGAAAAAATAAAGAGTGACTTCAATTCCACCATGTCGAGCATGTACCGTATAGGTCTCTCCCTCTTTACGGGTGGGATGGGCTTGCGGAATACATAAAGTATTCACCTAGATTTATTTATGTTTTTCAGCTACTGAAGACTTCCTTTCCGCTATGTTCGACTAGAAGGGGGTTGTGGCTGCACCCAGTCTGCCTGTGGCTTGGGCTAGTTTTCTCCCACTCGCTATGTGTCCAAAGCTCGCTAGAGCTTGCTTTTGGTAATGTAATAATTATCATGTAAGACTCTGTGCTATATGATGAAATGAATGTGTTTACTAGCCTCCTGGGACTAGTAATTGTATCATATTTGAGTTCCAAAGGATCGGGACGCTTCAGCTAATCACCGAGTGATTCTATTAAGCACTTGGGTGTATAAGCACTTGGAAATGTCTATGCTATGACTTGGAATGTTGCTTGGGCTCCCACGCCTTGAAATGACCGGTTGGGGGTGTATTTATAGCCCCAACACAAATCTAGCCGTTGGAGAAAAGTTGTGCTCTCTGTGGCACATCGGACAATGCACTGTTCACTGTTCGATGCGCCTAGCCGTTGGTCTGACACTGCAGTTGACCGTTGACGCGCAGACTTTTTACACCGGACACTCGGATGTCACACCGGACAGTACGATGGTCTTCTCTCCATAGTGCCACCTGAAACTAGCTGTTAGGGCTACTGTTCCTGGTGCACCGGACAGTCCGATGCTCCAGACCAGACAGCCCGTCGGCAACACTTCCTTTGTTTTTTGGACTTCACTTGATCTTCATAATGTCTTCTTTTGAGGTGTTGCTTTCCTCAATGTCTTGGTCCAAGTAACTTTAGCATCCTGTGAACAACAAACACTAGCAAACACATTAGTCCACAGGTTATGTTGATCATCAAACACCAAAACTTATTTAGCCAAATGGCCCGGGGTCTATTTTTCTTACAGACCTTTTGTTTTCCTTTGAGATCTTCTAAGATTCTCTTGAATAGGTTCATTACTTTCCACACGAGACTGTTCTGGCTTCTCATTTATAGAGACAGTGACCTAGGGCACCACTATTGAGGATTCATGAACACTAGGTCGGCTTGCTAGGCACAACTCATTTGATTATCTATAGTTTAGTACATCTTTTCTCACCGTCTCTGATCTCGCGAGCGTGAAAAAAAAGAGAGAAAACTTTATCTTGTCTGGCCGCACACCATATACCTTATTATTTGCACTCAACTAATTTATAAGTTTGAATCGTATTTAGATAACTATTTTATTTAAGCAATATCCAGTGATACACTAGTGAAAATAAACAGTCGAGTGTTTGACGTCGGGCCGGCACTCCAAAAGCGTACTCAACTATCCGGCACCACAAGCTCCACGAACCCTCCCTTCAGTTTCAGTCCTTTACCTTTTTCCCTCGGAGCTCTCTGACTCTCTGAGTTTTTTTTTTTTGTCTTCATTTCAAATTTTGTGGTTTCCTCCCACATTCCCTTCCCCCGCTCCCCTCCAGGCTCCAGCCGCTCGCTTCGATTCGCTTCAGCTCTGCCTTCCCGTCTCATGGCCACCTACCAGCCCACGCCCCGTGACGCCTTCCCAGCCCGCTGCTGACTGCACCGATTCACCCACAGTTGGCCTTCAGGCAACCCTAGCGTCGCCGATCCGCCGCTCCGGCGAGATGCCGGTGGGCCACATCGCCGTCTCTCCCGCCGCCGTCCATGGAGAACAGGGATAGCTTCACTCGCCCCCCAGCGCCCTCCTACGCCCACGGAACCCAAACCGCTAAGGGCGTCGCGGTCCCTACCGGCGGGGACACGGTCGCCACCAACCTGACGTCGTCGTCAGGGTTGTCCTCGTCTCTCACGCTCTCCCCTCCCCCCTTCCTGCAACAGATTCATGCAGCTGTCAAGCGGCAGAGGCCTTTCGGTGAGTGGATTCGGCTATGGATTCTACCCTTCTCTGATGTTGTTTCCGTCTAGGGTTCTAGTTTATATTTGGCGCTTATCCTCGGCGAATCTAATTATGTTGATGCATTTTACCTTCTGTATATTTCTGATTTACTGGGTAGCGTATAAAAAAATGTGATGGTCGCACCTGATTTCGTGGTTTTGTCACTGTCGTTGAGTTTCTAGGAACTTCAATTATCTGTGATGTTGTCTCGAGTTGGTATACTGTATTGGTATCCAAATGAATTATGTCAGATATGATTTAGATCAGCTTCTAACTGACCTTGCTCCAGGTCCAATGCAGTCTAAACTTCCAAGAGCAACACGGGTCCTGGTTTCTGGAGGTGAGCGTGCTAATAAAATTGGTGCCAACCCTTCTGTTTCGAAAGACCAGGAACGAATTGTTACGCAGCCTCAGAGAGGCATGTTGGGACCCTCTATGCTGCCAAATGTGACGCCTGATCAACAGAAAGTCGATAGCACTTCTAAATTAGGGTCCTCTGCCCCAGATGAGTTGATGTTGACAGCACCCTCAATGCTAAAAAGTACCACTGATACCTGTGCACAACGTGTTGGGCAGCAGAAAAACGAGGCTAATCTGTTGATGGATACAGAGAAGTCAGCTTTCGACGCTTTGTCATCTCAAATTACATCATGCAATGCATTGATGGGGGAAAGTTTCAAGAAAGGACAGCTTGATTCGGTTGTTAATCCACAGTTGACGTCACAAAGTAAGGAACCTTTTCTTTCTTTGATACTTAACTGCAAAGTTGTGTACATGTTTAGTTATCAGTTTACATTGCAGGTGATAATATATGCATCACTGTGGATAGTAGAATGGACAGTATGTTGTCTTATCTACATTCTGTTTCATTGACGGCAGGAGATAATTTTCCTGCAAATCAAGGAGCTCAGAATGATCACCAGAAGAACCATCAGGAGCTTCAAACTGTTGATATAGCAGCTGATATGGATATCGAATATGATGCGTCTAATTTGTCTCGGAGAGGGATCCAAGAGGCTCGTAATCAGAATCATGGAAAGCATATGATTCCTTTCTCTGCCATTGGTTCATCTGTGACTGCTATGTCTCTTCACTCGGGACCTACTGTCCAAAGTTCACAGACTCCACAGGGTGGCGGATACACTTCACCAGTGCAGATACCAGAATCTGCTGTAGAATCCTCCAAGGGTGCACTGGGCCATGGTGCTCAAAAGGAGCATGCTGGTGCAACTGGTGTTGGTGACTGGAATCCCCACAACCAGCAGGTTCAAAATCTAGGTAATGGTGCCACGGACAAAGCTGTTTCTAGCATTGGCAGATTGCGTTCTGAAGGATTACCTGCAAATGATCAGTCTACATCTGCCAGGGATGGTGGTGGTTCCCGACCAAACAAGGGTGAGAAGGAGCGCCGCAAAAAGAATTATGATCCTAATGTTTTCTTTAAGGTGAACGGGAAACTTTATCAGAAACTTGGTAAAATAGGATCTGGGGGTAGCAGTGAAGTACATAAAGTTATATCATCAGATTGCATAATATATGCCTTGAAAAAGATCAAGCTTAGAGGTCGTGATTACCCTACTGCATATGGTTTCTGTCAAGAAATTGAGTACTTAAATAAGTTGAAAGGAAGGAGCAATATCATACAAATGATTGATTACGAGGTACCAAGTTCCCAACCTTATCTCCAAAAAGAAAATTTATTTTGGTATCTTTGTCCCACCAAAACAGGTGACTGCATTGTCTTCATCTCCTCGTAGAACATGCTCTTGAATTATCATTTGCATTTCCTGCCTGTGTAACCAACTTTATGTAATAAACCTTTATAGTTTACTTAGTTTCCATATGACTATTATTAATGACGATCAATGAATAGAATCTAGGATCTATATTGGATTTTTCCCTTGCAGTTTTTATAGAAACACATAAAATTCACCTGCATCATGGTTTTTGTTTTGTTTTGTGTTATTTCTCATTCATTCATATTATAAACTTATGAGACGATATTACTAGAAGTTGGAATGGGAAACCCTAACCCTAACTGGGTTGGGTGTGCATGTATATAAGCTGAGTACTTGGGCCAAACCCATTACACTGAGGGTATGCAAGTAACTACACAGGGACTAGCCCCGAAACCCTAACAATACTCTAACACTAGACTCTACTGCTGTTTTCTGGTCCTAGCTGCACATTCACCCATAGGATGTCTAGCTGGTAACATTTGGATAATATGTGGTGTTAATTTTTTTTATACAAGTTCTTCAGTCAGTGTGTCTACTGTCTAGTACCTCTGTTGCCTCCACCTAACGTTATCATGTCTGCAAAATTCTCTGCTTTATTTTCAGTACTTAAAGAACAACAGTTGTTGCTTTTCTATGTATAAAATCTTTGGTACAAGCTCCAGTATATAGAGTTGCAATGACTATATTAGCAGAAATTGTCTTGTATATATTGGATTGTAAATTGTGGGCCATATATAAAGGGTTGTAAGTTGTGTGTGGTGAGTGGTGACAAAGATTTTAACCACATTGTCATACAATTGTAATTTGTCGGCAGCTACTGACTATCTAAAATGCACCTGATGTTGAGTTGTTCTCTGTCCTTATTGGTTTTCACATAATAATTTTACTTATTACACAAATTATCCATTCTATCTCCAGAGTGACATATTCTGATATGCCTACTGATTTTGCATCAACCAGGTCACTGATAAAAGTCTACTTCTAGAAAGTACCGTGTCACCCAGGGATGGGAGAATTAAGGATGATCACTACATTTACATGGTTCTGGAATATGGTGAAATTGACTTGGCTAACATGGTTGCTCAGAAGTGGAAGGAGAGGAACAACTCTACTATGAAAATTGATGAAAATTGGCTGCGCTTTTATTGGCAGGTAACCTTCCTTTTATCCAAAATAGACTAAATGAGGCATCTGAGTACTGGATAATTAGGCTCTACTGTAGCTGAAGATGAGATCTCATGCTATAGTGTCATCAGATCAAAAGTCATATTTTATTTCAATTAAATGAAGTTGTCATATATTATTGTTGAAGGGTAGGCCTCGTGCTATGGTGAGAGCTGTCTCATTGAGTCACCGGGTCGCGGCATTGAAGCAGCGTAGCATTTGCGGCGGAAGGCTTGTATGAGTTTATGCTTTCCCTAAACTCTACTCATCTGGGAGCCTTGGACGCTGAGTCTGTCCTTTTGTCACATATCCTAATCGAATTAATCCTCCATGGCTAGTTCTGTTAGTTTTAATATTTTGAGACTATTGGGTACTTGGATAGGTACTAGGTAGCTAGGTCAATTGCATTTACTGGCCAACAGGTTTCTGGTTCTGCTACTAGTATTTGTATGTTAGTTCTTCTAGGTTTATGCAAAAACTTTAAAAGAAAAGAATCACATGGAATTAGTTGTTGTATCTTGTTGCCCGATGAGATAATGAACCCTATTCGAATTTGGTGTTGTAGTTGCATACTCTCGTCATTCCATTTCAGTTTACAGCACACAATGTGCACTGACCAAGGAAATACTGGTCTCAAGGAAAAAACAATGTGAAACAGCGATGCCATAAGTTACCTATTCTGTTTATCCAAGCATTTAGGGCGTGTTTGGTTCCTCCGACTAAAGTTTAGTTTGTGCCACGTCAAATGTTTGAATATCAATTATAAGTATTAAATATAGGCTTAATTAGGTTTAACATATTTGTCTCGTCTTTTAGTTGGGTGGAATCAAACACCCCCTTAATTAGGGAGTAGGTAGTGGAAAATTGTAATAACGATACAATTGGCATCTTTAACGGACAAACATTGTGGTTGTGGAACGTTTTCCCCAAGGCTGTCGACATAGTTAAATGGAGTAATAAGTGATGTGAGCCTTTCAGACACCTTCTGATGTTTTTTCTTCTTTCGTTTCTACTGTAGCAAATACTTGAAGCTGTCAGTACAATACACGAGGAACGAATTGTCCACTCTGATTTGAAGCCTGCAAACTTTATGCTTGTGAGGGGCTCACTTAAACTAATTGACTTTGGCATCGCCAAGGCTATAATGAATGGTACAACAAACATTCAACGTGATGCTCAGGTACCATGTTACAGTTATAGCATTTCTTTGTTGGCGTCACTTGTATATTAATAATATTACCGTTATGAGTTATGTGTGTTGTTTTTTTATGAAAGGCTAATTGTGGTTCTCACTGCAATGAGCAGGTAGGGACTCTCAACTACATGTCACCTGAAGCGTTCATGTGCAATGATACAGACTCGGATGGTAACATTATTAAGTGCGGGCTCCCCTCAGATATCTGGTCTCTTGGCTGTATTCTTTACCAGATGGTGTATGGCAAGACACCATTTGCAGACTACAAGACTTTCTGGGACAAATATAAAGGAGTGACTGATAGGAACCACAAGATCATGTATGAACCAGTTGACAACCCATGGCTCATTGATTTGATGCAAAGGTGTCTCGCCTGGGACCGAAATGAACGATGGAGAACACCTCAGCTTCTTAAGCACCCTTTTCTCAATCCTCCAGTTCCAAGGGATTTACCTCCCTCTGACGATGATCCATATAGGTTGCTCATTGAGAGGATCAGAGTCCACTGGGATAACCCAATGGTTCAAAAACTTCGTAGTTTAATTGAAGAACTCGATGGGGATCAGTAAAAATGGGTTTTTAACAATCCTGATTGATACTCGATACCTGGGTAGTGGTGGCACTAGTGTTTTAGTTTCTGTGTTGTTCCTGATTGATAGGGTACTGTTGTAATTTGTAATTAGAGAGTGGCGGCATCGGTTGGAGACGTCGGAGCATATTATGGTGCCCTGGATTTTTGCTTCCTCGTGTTTGGAGGTTGATGTGACACTTTGTCAGAAATGGCGGCTAGTTAACGTTAAGAGTCAAGATATTTTTGTTGTCTGATCAGTGGAAGCATCTCCAAGTGTAAATAGTTGAACCAATTGGTAGTTTGTGTTTTACTTTGCATTACTTTGTCAATACTCAATGGCGACTGTGAATCAGGTTTGCGCCCCCCCACCCCAACCCCAACACCCCCCTCCCTCTCAAGACCTATGGGTAGGGGTGGATAACAAGCTGGCTTGTTTAAGTTCGAGTTGGCTTGCTAAGCTAACGAGTCAGCTCCACTCGTTAAGTTAATGAGCCATAAAGTTAGCTCGGCTCGTTTACGAGCTCGAGCTGGCTCGTTTAGCTCGTGAGACAGAGCATGAAAAAAATAATAGGTATATAATAATTATTTTTTAGTTAATTTCAAACTAATTTAACAATAGAAAATATAATTATACTCATAGTTTTAGAAATCACGTCAATGTAACACTAAATTAGCACAATTCATCACTCATCAATTTACAATTTACATACATTCATCAGTTTAACCCATAACTATATTTGTACAGACCAATTTAACACATAGATATAGTTCATTAATCATTAGTTTAACTCATAGGCTATATACACATATACCTTACATACATATAACATGTTCATCAATTATTTCGTAAATGATATGCATATAATTTCGTTTTGCTGAAATGTGGTAGCTCGTTTAGCTCGCGAGCTGGCTGAAAGGGAAATGTGCCCTTGGGCCATTTCTAAGGATTTTGGTGATTTAGTGCTCAACACAGGTGCCTATTTGTAAAATGGAACAAGGTGCAAATCATGAAGTAAAGGTATGTTTCTAAGCCTTAGTACATTGGTTTTGTGGACTAACATATTTGTCTAAGTGTTAGAAACAGCAAGAAGAAAAAGAGAAAAGGGGAGAGAATGACTTGGCTGTGTGCAGCCAAGTCCCAGCTCGGTCTGGAGCACCGGACTGTCCGGTGTGCACCGGACAGTGTCCGGTGCGCCAGGCCGACTCGGCGCGAACTGGCCGCTCTCGGGACTTCGCCGACGGCGTACGGCTAAAATTCACCGGACTGTCCGGTGTGCACCGGACTGTCCGGTGAGCCAACGGTCGGCCAGGGCCAACGGTCGGCCGCGCAATCCGCGCGGGACACGTGGCCGAGCCAACGGTCGGAAGACGGCACCGGACTGTCCGGTGTGCACCGGACTGTCCGGTGCGCCAACGGCTCGCAGATCTCCGGCAGCCTTCCAACGGTCGGAAGCGCCAGAAAAGGAAGCAAATCGGGCACCGGACAGTGTCCGGTGTGCACCGGACTGTCCGGTGCCCCCGACGACAGAAGGCAAGGATGACCTTCCGGATTTGCTCTCAACGGCTCCTAGCTGCCTTGGGGCTATAAAAGGAGCCCCTAGGCGCATGGAGGAGACACACAAGCAACTCTTGAGCATTCTTGATCATCCACACAAGTTCTTTGCGCATTCGTTTGTGATTCTAAGTGATTCGAGCTCTGTTCTAGTGTGAACTCTGAGATAGTCATTCGAGCTCGAGTCTTGGCCGTGTGTGTGCGCTTTTGCTGTGGATTTGTGTGTGTTGCTTCCCTCCCTTACTCTGTGCTTTCTTTGTGATCATATACTTGTAAGGGCAAGAGACTCCAATTTGTGGAGATTCCTTGCAAACGGGATAGTGAAAGGATCAACAAAACAACGTGGTATTCAAGTGGGTCTTTGGACCGCTTGAGAGGGGTTGATTGCAACCCTCGTCCGTTGGGACGCCACAACGTGGAAGTAGGCAAGCATTGGCTTGGCCGAACCACGGGATAAACCACCGTGTCACATTTGTGCTTGATCTTTTGTGGTATTGTGTTTTGTTGAGACTTCACCTTAGCCACTTGGCAATAATCGTGCTAACGCTTAACAAGTTTTTTGTGGCTTAAGTTTGAAGTTTTTACAGGATCACCTATTCACCCCCCCTCTAGGTGCTCTCAATTGGTATCAGAGCCGTTCTATTCACAAAGGGACTAACCGCCCGAATAGATGGATCCTAAGGGGAAGGGTATAGTGATCAACGACAAAGAGAAGGAATCCTTCGTCAACGAGCCGAAGGACGATAAGCCTACCGACTCCGGCTCGGGTCAAAGACGAAAGGAAGGGAAGAAGAAGAAGACCAGGCGCATCAAGGAGATCATCTACTACGACAGCGACGAGTCTACTTCTTCCCAAAAGGACGAGGACCACAACAACTACGAGAGGAGAAAACCGGTTAACTCGAACTTTTCTTTTGATTACTCTCGTATTCCGCAAAGTTCACATTCTCATTTACTCTCCATTCCACTCGGCAAGCCCCCACACTTTGATGGAGAGGACTACGGATTTTGGAGTCACAAAATGCGTAGTCACCTATTCTCTCTCCATCCTAGTATTTGGGAGATTGTAGAGAGTGGAATGCATTTTGATAGTTCGGATAGTCCCATGTTCATTAATGAACAAATTCATAAGAATGCACAAGCTACCACTGTTCTTCTAGCCTCCTTGTGCAGGGATGAATACCATAAGGTGAGCGGCTTGGATAACGCCAAGCAAATCTGGGACACCCTCAAGATTTCTCATGAGGGGAACGACGTCACCTTACTCACCAAAATGGAGTTGGTCGAGGGCGAGCTTGGACGGTTCGCCATGATAAGGGGCGAGGAGCCGACGCAAACATACAACCGGCTCAAGACCCTCATCAACAAGATAAGGAGCTACGGGAGCACGCGATGGACGGATCACGACGTCGTCCGCCTAATGCTCAGGTCCTTTACCGTACTTGATCCTCATCTCGTGAACAATATTCGTGAGAATCCCAGGTACACGATGATGACGCCCGAGGAAGTACTTGGAAAATTCGTGAGCGGGCGGATGATGATCAAGGAAGCAAGATACGTCGACGACGCGTTGAACGGACCACTCCACGAGCCTCAACCCATTGCTCTAAAGGCAACGAGGAGCAAGGAGTCGCTACCTAGCAAGGTGGCGCAAGTTGAGGCGGCTGGCCTTAATGATGAAGAGATGGCTCTCATCATTAAAAGATTCAAGACGGTGCTTAAAGGTCACAAGGGACAACAAAGCAAGACCAAAGCCAAGGGGAAGCGCTCATGCTTCAAATGCGGTAAGCTTGGTCATTTCATTGCTAACTGTCCCGATAATGAAAGTGACCAGGAAAAGGGGAACAAAAGAGAGAAAAAGAAGCAATACAAGAAGGCAAAGGGCGAGGCGCATCTAGGAAAGGAGTGGGACTCGGATTGCTCCTCCTCCGACTCCGACAACGAAGGACTCGCCGCCACTGCCTTCAACAAATCGGCTCTCTTCCCCAACGAGCGTCTCACTTGTCTTATGGCAAGAGAGAAGAAGGTAAGTACTAAAGACTCTACTTATGCTTCTTCTAGTGATAGTGAGTCTAGTGATGATGATATAGATTATTCTTGCTTGTTCAAGGGCTTAGATAGATCTAAGATAGATAAAATCAATGAATTGATTGATGCATTGAATGAAAAGGATAGGCTTTTAGAAAAGCAAGAAGATTTATTGTATGATGAACATGATAAGTTTGTAGAGGCACAAAAATCATATGCTTTAGAAGTAAAAAGAAATGAAATGCTTTCTAGTGAAATATCTTCCTGTCATGAAACCATTTCTACCTTAAGAAGTGTTAATATTGATTTAAGTGCTAAACTAGAAGTAGCTAGTAAATCAAATTCTTGTGTTGAACATGTTGAAATTTGTACTAGGTGTAAGGATTTTGATGCTTGTAGTGAACACCTAGTTCTAATTTCCAAATTAAATGATGAAGTGGCTAGTCTTAATGCCCAACTTAAGACTAGCAAGAATGAAGTTGATAAAATAAAATTTGCAAGGGATGCCTACACAGTTGGTAGACACCCCTCAATTAAGGATGGGCTTGGCTTCAAGAGGGAAGCCAAGAACTTAACCAGCCATAAGGCTCCCGTCTTCGTCAAGGAGAAAGGGAAGGCCCCTATGGCTAATAGTGCTAAAAAGAACCATGCTTTTATGTATTATGATAGGAGACATGCTAGAAATGCTTATAATCATATTGATTCACATGTTTATGATTCTCATGCAATGTTTGCTTCTAGTTCTTCTTATAATCATGGTAGAGATATGTGTAGGAGAAATGTTGTACATATGCCTAGGAGATATATTGCTCATGTACCTAGAAAGAATGTTATTCATGCTCCTAGGAAAGTAGTGAATGAACCTTCTACCATTTATTATGCTTGTAATGCTCCCTTTGCTATTTGTAGAAAGGGTAAGAAGGTAGTTGCTAGGAAATTAGGGGCTAGATGCAAGGAAGATAAATCTTGCATTTGGGTCCCTAAAGACATTTGTGCTAACCTTGCAGGACCCAACATGAGTTGGGTACCTAAGACCCAAGCCTAAATTTGCCTTGCAGGTTTATGCATCCGGGGGTTCAAGCTGGATTATCGACAGCGGATGCACAAACCATATGACGGGGGAGAAGAAGATGTTCACCTCCTACGTCAAGAATAAGGATTCCCAAGATTCAATTATATTCGGTGATGGGAATCAAGGCAAGGTAAAAGGGTTAGGTAAAATTGCAATTTCAAATGAGCATTCTATCTCAAATGTATTCTTAGTGGAGAGTCTTGGATATAATTTGCTATCTGTTAGTCAATTATGTCAAATGGGATACAATTGCCTTTTTACTAATGTAGATGTGTCTGTCTTTAGAAGATGTGATGGTTCACTAGCTTTTAAGGGTGTACTAGACGACAAACTTTATTTAGTTGATTTTGCAAAAGAAGAGGCCGGTCTAGATGCATGCTTAATGGCTAAGACTTGCATGGGCTGGCTGTGGCATCGCCGCTTAGCACATGTGGGGATGAAGAACCTCCACAAGCTTCTAAAGGGAGAACACGTGATAGGTCTAACAAATGTTTATTTCGAAAAAGATAGACCTTGTGCAGCTTGTCAGGCAGGTAAACAGGTGGGAGGAACGCATCACAGCAAGAATGTGATGACCACGTCAAGACCTCTGGAGCTGCTACATATGGACCTCTTCGGACCCGTCGCCTATCTAAGCATAGGAGGGAGTAAGTATGGTTTAGTTATTGTTGATGATTTTTCCCGCTTCACTTGGGTGTTCTTTTTGCAGGATAAGTCTGAAACCCAAGGGACCCTCAAGCGCTTCCTCAAGAGGGCTCAAAATGAGTTTGAGCTCAAGGTAAAGAAGATAAGGAGCGACAACGGGTCCGAGTTCAAGAACCTTCAAGTGGAGGAGTTTCTTGAGGAGGAAGGGATCAAGCATGAGTTCTCCGCTCCCTACACACCACAGCAAAATGGTGTGGTAGAGAGGAAGAACAGGACGCTAATCGATATGGCGAGGACGATGCTTGGAGAATACAAGACCCCCGAGTGCTTTTGGTCGGAAGCCGTGAACACGGCTTGCCACGCCATCAACAGGGTCTACCTTCACCGCCTCCTCAAGAAGACGTCGTATGAGCTACTAACCGGTAACAAACCCAATGTATCGTACTTTCGTGTATTTGGGAGCAAGTGCTACATTCTAGTGAAGAAGGGTAGAAATTCTAAGTTTGCTCCCAAAGCTGTAGAAGGGTTTTTGTTAGGTTATGATTCAAATACAAAGGCGTATAGGGTCTTCAACAAATCATCGGGTTTGGTTGAAGTCTCTAGCGACGTTGTATTTGATGAGACTAATGGCTCTCCAAGAGAGCAAGTTGTTGATTGTGATGATGTAGATGAAGAAGATGTTCCGACGGCCGCTATACGAACCATGGCGATTGGAGACGTTCGGCCACAGGAACAAGATGAACGAGATCAACCTTCTTCCTCAACCACGGTGCATCCTCCAACTCAAGACGATGAACAGGTTCATCAAAAAGAGGCGTGTGATCAAGGGGGAGCACAAGATGATCACGTGATGGAGGAAGAAGCACAACCGGCACCTCCAACCCATGTTCGAGCGATGATTCAAAGGGATCATCCCGTCGACCAAATTTTGGGTGACATTAGCAAGGGAGTAACTACTCGGTCTCGATTAGTTAATTTTTGTGAACATTACTCTTTTGTCTCCTCTATTGAGCCTTTCAGGGTAGAGGAGGCCTTGCTAGATCCGGATTGGGTGTTGGCCATGCAGGAGGAACTTAATAACTTCAAGCGCAACGAAGTTTGGACACTGGTGCCTCGTCCCAAGCAAAATGTTGTGGGAACCAAGTGGGTGTTCCGCAATAAACAGGACGAGCACGGAGTGGTGACAAGGAACAAGGCTCGACTTGTGGCAAAAGGTTATGCCCAAGTCGCAGGTTTGGACTTTGAGGAGACTTTTGCTCCTGTGGCTAGGCTAGAGTCCATTCGTATCTTGCTAGCATATGCCGCTCACCATTCTTTCAGGTTGTACCAAATGGATGTAAAGAGCGCGTTCCTCAATGGGCCAATAAAGGAGGAGGTGTACGTAGAGCAACCCCCTGGCTTCGAGGATGAGCGGTACCCCGACCACGTGTGTAAGCTCTCTAAGGCGCTCTATGGACTTAAGCAAGCCCCAAGAGCATGGTATGAATGCCTTAGAGATTTCTTAATTGCTAATGCTTTCAAGGTTGGGAAAGCCGATCCGACTCTTTTCACTAAGACTTGTGATGGTGATTTGTTTGTGTGCCAAATTTATGTCGATGACATAATATTTGGTTCTACTAACCAAAAGTCTTGTGAAGAGTTTAGCAGGGTGATGACGCAGAAATTCGAGATGTCAATGATGGGCGAGTTGAACTACTTCCTTGGGTTCCAAGTGAAGCAACTCAAGGACGGCACCTTCATCTCCCAAACGAAGTACACGCAAGACTTGCTGAAGCGGTTTGGGATGAAGGACGCCAAGCCCGCAAAGACTCCGATGGGGACCGACGGACACACCGACCTCAACAAAGGAGGTAAGTCCGTTGATCAAAAAGCATACCGGTCAATGATAGGGTCTTTACTTTATTTATGTGCTAGTAGACCGGATATTATGCTTAGCGTATGCATGTGTGCTAGATTTCAATCCGATCCTAAGGAGTGTCACTTAGTGGCTGTGAAGCGAATCCTTAGATATTTAGTTGCTACGCCTTGCTTCGGGATCTGGTATCCAAAGGGGTCTAACTTTGACTTGATTGGGTACTCAGATTCCGACTATGCTGGATGTAAGGTCGATAGGAAGAGTACATCGGGGACGTGCCAATTCTTAGGAAGGTCCCTGGTGTCATGGAATTCTAAGAAACAAACCTCCGTTGCCCTATCCACCGCTGAGGCCGAGTACGTTGCCGCAGGACAGTGTTGTGCGCAACTACTTTGGATGAGGCAAACCCTCAGGGACTTTGGCTACAATCTGAGCAAAGTCCCACTCCTATGTGATAATGAGAGTGCTATCCGAATAGCGGAAAATCCTGTTGAGCACAGCCGCACAAAGCACATAGACATCCGGCATCACTTTTTGAGAGACCACCAGCAAAAGGGAGATATCGAAGTGTTTTATGTAAGCACCGAGAACCAGCTAGCCGATATCTTTACCAAGCCTTTAGATGAGAAGACCTTTTGCAGGCTGCGTAGTGAGCTAAATGTCTTAGATTCGCGGAACCTGGATTGAATTGTAGCATACATGTGTTTATGCTTTTGATCATGTCCATTCTGCATTTTGTTGCTTATTATGGTGCTCAAGTTGTACAAACACTCCCTGGACCTCACAAGTCCGTTGCAAGGTGATGCACATGTTTAGGGGGAGATGTGTTACAACTTGACCCTTTGAGACTAACCATATGCTTGAGTTTGCTTATTTTAGTCTCAAAGGAGAATTGAAAGGGAAATGGTGGACTTGGACCGTGAAAGACTTCCACTGCACTCCGATGAGAGGGTAACTTATTCCAAGTTCATCTCATGAACTCTTATTGCCATTTGCTCTTAATTGAAGATTTTTGGTGAGGCAATGGGGTTAAAGGGCCAAGATTGATCCCGTTTTGGTGCTTGATGCCAAAGGGGGAGAAAATAAAGGCCAAAGCAATAAATGGATCAGCTACCACTTGAGAGATTTTGAAAATAGTAGAATAGAGTTTTTGGTTTGTCAAAACTCTTTTGTTGTCTCTCTTGTCAAAAGTTGGCTTCTTGTGGGGAGAAGTAGTAATTATGGGAAAAAGGGGGAGTTTTTGAAATCCTTGATAAATCTCTTTTTGAATGACTCTCTTTATGCTTAAACATGTGTGTTTAACTTAGAGATAGAGATTTGAGTTTGATTTTCAAAAACAAACCAAGTGGTGGCAAAGGATGATCCATATATGCCAAAATTGATTCAAAATAAATTTAAGTGTTATTTGAATTGAGTTTGCACTTGTTCTAATGGCTTTATGAAGTGTTGGCATAAATCACCAAAAAGGGGGAGATTGAAAGGGAAATGTGCCCTTGGGCCATTTCTAAGGATTTTGGTGATTTAGTGCTCAACACAGGTGCCTATTTGTAAAATGGAACAAGGTGCAAATCATGAAGTAAAGGTATGTTTCTAAGCCTTAGTACATTGGTTTTGTGGACTAACATATTTGTCTAAGTGTTAGAAACAGCAAGAAGAAAAAGAGAAAAGGGGAGAGAATGACTTGGCTGTGTGCAGCCAAGTCCCAGCTCGGTCTGGAGCACCGGACTGTCCGGTGTGCACCGGACAGTGTCCGGTGCGCCAGGCCGACTCGGCGCGAACTGGCCGCTCTCGGGACTTCGCCGACGGCGTACGGCTAAAATTCACCGGACTGTCCGGTGTGCACCGGACTGTCCGGTGAGCCAACGGTCGGCCAGGGCCAACGGTCGGCCGCGCAATCCGCGCGGGACACGTGGCCGAGCCAACGGTCGGAAGACGGCACCGGACTGTCCGGTGTGCACCGGACTGTCCGGTGCGCCAACGGCTCGCAGATCTCCGGCAGCCTTCCAACGGTCGGAAGCGCCAGAAAAGGAAGCAAATCGGGCACCGGACAGTGTCCGGTGTGCACCGGACTGTCCGGTGCCCCCGACGACAGAAGGCAAGGATGGCCTTCCGGATTTGCTCTCAACGGCTCCTAGCTGCCTTGGGGCTATAAAAGGAGCCCCTAGGCGCATGGAGGAGACACACAAGCAACTCTTGAGCATTCTTGATCATCCACACAAGTTCTTTGCGCATTCGTTTGTGATTCTAAGTGATTCGAGCTCTGTTCTAGTGTGAACTCTGAGATAGTCATTCGAGCTCGAGTCTTGGCCGTGTGTGTGCGCTTTTGCTGTGGATTTGTGTGTGTTGCTTCCCTCCCTTACTCTGTGCTTTCTTTGTGATCATATACTTGTAAGGGCAAGAGACTCCAATTTGTGGAGATTCCTTGCAAACGGGATAGTGAAAGGATCAACAAAACAACGTGGTATTCAAGTGGGTCTTTGGACCGCTTGAGAGGGGTTGATTGCAACCCTCGTCCGTTGGGACGCCACAACGTGGAAGTAGGCAAGCATTGGCTTGGCCGAACCACGGGATAAACCACCGTGTCACATTTGTGCTTGATCTTTTGTGGTATTGTGTTTTGTTGAGACTTCACCTTAGCCACTTGGCAATAATCGTGCTAACGCTTAACAAGTTTTTTGTGGCTTAAGTTTGAAGTTTTTACAGGATCACCTATTCACCCCCCCTCTAGGTGCTCTCACTGGCTCGTTAACGAACCGAGCTAGAATGTCAGCTTAGCTCGTGAAAAAATTCAAACGAGGCGATCCGAGCCAAGTCGAGCTGACTATGAATCGAGCGAGCCAACGAGCGATGAGCATTTCGTCCAGCCCTACTTATGGGAGCTAAAGACAGTCCCTGAGTATTTTATTTTTTTTAAAAAAAACCTTTAACCATATTCTAAAATTCGCTTGAATGGGGAATCACCTGCATATGTGCAAGAGAACATATGGACAACAAGTCAACAAGCACATATGCAAGGTAGACAACATTAAGATATCATTAAAGCTATATTGTATAATGAACCGGTAGTGTTTTGTTCCTATAACAATAGGTCGTGATAATGAACCGATAGCGTTTTATTCTTATAGCAATAAGTCAAGTGTTGTTGTCAAACACATTAACATTAAGTATTACATTGTTAACGAGAAAGTCTAAAATCAAATAATTGAACTTGAACATATAATTATAGAGCAAATGCTTGTCGATCCCATTCCACTCACGAAGGGGTTCCACCTAGCATGTTCAAAAACATGTAGCCAACATGGATTTAATGGAGTACCCTATGATTCTGGATTAAAAGATCATCAATGCAACAATCTCCCTCAAAAATAAGTTTTTGTTTTGAGACAGAAAGGTGTACTATAATCATTGAGTTCGGTCGCACATGATTGGCTGCTGTAACGTTGTGATCTTGGTGTACTAATATATAGAAGATTAGGGATTGTAAGTCAAGAGATTGAGTAGTTAAAAAAATAAGTTGCAAGCATAAGATAGTAAGCATGAGATCAAAAGGAACAATGTTGAGTTCATTTCACAGAACTGAGTCAGTACTCTCTCGCGTCCGCGCAACAAACTTTTTGGTTGTGATCCCCCTTTATATAGAGAACATGTTGGCATGAGAATCAACGTCCGCTATATCTCCTTGCCCGTACAGAAATTAACGAGATCCGATCTACCACCTCTACCAGAGACCACCGTACCCTCGTAGATATTGAAGCCCAGACTTGAACCTGCAACTCCCTAATTCCAAAAGTACACTGATGGGTTCTTAGTCTTCTAGTAGATAGGGTAACACCTAACATAAAAGTTGGATTCATCGACCCCATCGACCACTCCTCATCCAATCCAGTGCAAGTTGTAGAACACGAGGCAATTAGCCCGTGGCGTTCGACGCAGTGGCAGCCAGCCAATCATCTTGTCCTAGCAAAAGTAACCTTAACACACTTCTCCTCCTCACCCTTCTCGACGAAGAGCGCCCTGCCGCAAGTTGCTTTCAGGACAGGCATCGCAGCTCCAATCAGGCAGGCCTGTTGGCTGCTGCTGCTACGCCGTCATCTTGGAAGGTGCTTCGCCGAGAGCACATTGTGGATGAATTGAAGATATTCTGTCTCGACCTGAAAAGTGACGGACTCCGCAGAGTCTTCTTGCTAACCAAAGCGACATCCAGCCAGCGTCACGTGAAGCTGGTCCATCCAAATTTTAATCTCTACCCTAGCTACCCTACTACACAACAGAAGTGTGCTACCTCCAATATAAGGCTGGCCGCACTGGGCTACTGCAAACGCTACTCCACGCAGCAATAGAGTTCAACACAAGCGCAGCGGCGGACTCGATTCATACGCTATCCACTGTGCACGGCAGCAGAAACGCTAGCAATAGCGTCGGACGCAGCAGAAACGCTATCCACTGTAGCGTACGAGTGGAGGTGGAGGCCAGGGAGTGGGTGGTGGGGCCCACGGTGGGTATTTTTGATATATATTGATAAAAAATGTGATAGTTTGTATAGAGTTGAGATATAGAGTAGTTGTGGATGCGGGAGTTTGGCTACTGTATTTTAAAATGTTGATGACTAGGATAGAATATTCCTTTTAGAGTAGAAATTTAGAGTAGAATGAGTGCGGATAGCCTAAGTGCGCTACCTCCAACTCCCAAGTAAACCCTAAACCCTACTACACAACAGAAGTGCGCTACCACCAACTCCATCAAGTCAGCTGTTACAAATTGAATATTTCATTCAAAAGTTGAATACTAGTATACACACAACTAGTTCACATAGCACGTTTTAGAGAAGGGTATATACACATATCTCTTGATCAGAACCTTGAGCCATGCGATTAGGCGGTCCAAAACGCATCGGATCTCGGTGCAGGATGCTGAATAGTGCGAATATTTATATTTATAGCCTCCGTCGTCTCGATCAAACTGTGCTACCTGCCTGCCTCACGATCGCGATCTCCTAGTAGCCCTCGTCGCCTCTGTTTTTCCGATTGCGTCTAGTGGGCCGCCTTTGCTTAACAACGCGAAGTTCCTGTTGTGAAAAGATGTCTCCCCAAAGAGACACCTCTTCAAGTGATCTCATCTACCACAAGACATCTCTTCAAGCAATAGGATTAGACATGGATTAGTTAGTTAGGGCATATCCTTTGGCATGGATGCAGTGAACAGTTGTCTCCTAGGATTAGGCACCTATTCACCGCACCCCTTCCCCTTGTATAAATATGAATAGAGATCAATACAAAGACACATTTCTTCCATTCTCTACTTACACTTTACATTTCAGTTCTTAACAGTTCCGTCCCGCAAAGCCTCTTCGGTCGCCCGTAGGTATCCGTGGGCTCTACGCGTGGCTCATTCACGGTGAAGGTAGCACACAAAGACGGACGTCTAAGTCCGGACATACGTCCGACCTTCATGCACTCCCATCACTCACTGTACTTTTAGTGCTGATTTGATGGACAGGGATCACAAGGTGATCCGAATCCCCTTGCTATTCAAAATTAAATAGCAAATGTATCACACTCACAATATACGCTTGCAGAGCATACATGTATAGCCATTGAAGGAAACAGTGGCGCCTAAGAAGGGGTGAATTAGGACTTATAAAAACTCTTTCTAAGTTAGGCCACAAATAAATTCCTAGAGAAAAACATATATAAATAAATAATCTAGAATGTGCAAACTAGGTTTTGTCTAAGTGTTGCTATCTCTACCGCAAAAGGCTAAGTTCCAATCTAAGTAATTTAATCACTAAGACAAGACTGAAACTTAAATACTTAATGTAAATGCGGAAGTTACAGAGCAAGGTAGAGATGCAAACTCTCACGGATGACACTGGTATTTTTACCGAGGTATCCGGAACCACACAAGGTTCTGACTAATCCTCGTTGTGCCCCTACACAAAGAGTAGCCCATACGAGGGCCAAGCACCTCGGTCGAGTAACTCTGTAGAGAGCCGCGGGCCTTCTCCACGCGCAAGTGGTGCTCCATTTCCGGCTCCTCTCAGACGCTCCCCGTCGTCTCCACTATCGATCTTTCGGCCGAAATGCTGTAGGCCTCGTTCCCTCTGATACACGGTGGCGGCCATGACACAAACTCGGTTGTCACGGTCTCGCAAGACTCTCGCCCCACTCAGTACAATTACAACGGCTCGCACAAGAGTCGAGGGATTGTATGTTTTTTCTAAACTCACTCAACTAACTAGGATTCACCTAGAGCAAGCGCTAATGCGTTCTAACTAATTTAAGCACTTTGCAAAGTACCTACGCTAATCACCGAGTGATTCTACTAAGCACTTGGGTGTTTGAGCACTTGAAAATGTCTACAATATGCCTTGGCATGTTGCTTGGGCTCCCACACCTTGAAATGGCCGGTTGGAGGTATTTATAGCATCCCCTCACAATTATAACCGTTGGACAGAAGCATCAGATAGTCTGGTGCACACCGGACATGCACTGTTCACTGTCCGGTGCCCTGGCCACATCAGTCGACCGTTAGGGTCTGTAGCAGCCGACTGTTGGATCCGACCGTTACCTAGACTGTTCGGTGCACACTGGACAGTCCAGTGCTACAGCCCAAGAGCGCATGTTGTGGGCCTCTCTGCGCAGACTGTCCGGTCTCCCACCGGATAGTCTAGTGGATCACCAGTGCGCTGGCTGACTACCCACTTCATGGATTTCTTCGTTGTTTCTTTTGGGCTCCTTTTCCTCTTGAGTCTTGGACTTCTACGCATCTTTTATGTCTTCTTTTGAGGTGTTGCATCCTCAGTGTCTTAGTCCAATCCTCTTTGCATCCTGTGAACTATAAATACAAACACTAGCAAACATATTAGTCCACAGGCTAAGTTGATCATTAAACACCAAAACCTTTTGAGCCAAATGGCCTGGGGTCCATTTTCCTTACAATCTCCCCTCTTTTGGTGATTGATGACAACACAACCAAAGCAAGCAAATATAACAAACATTTGAATGAAAATATGTAATCTACTTGCTAGGATGCATGAGGGTCCCCTTAAAGTGAGATTATGGCTTAAGCCTCCCCCTAACTCCATAATTCATTTACTTCCTAATTTAGACCAATGATACTTGAAAGACCAAAACCACTTGTAAGATCAAAAATTTTAATTTGGTGGTGTTTGGTGTTTGATATATTTTCTATTGCTTTGGTCCCTAAAACTTCCCCCCTTTGGCATCAACCACCGAAAAGGAAGACATTAAAAGCATATAGGAAGGAAATTAAGACTTGCCCTCTAAAAGATTTATCAATTGAAGTTCTAAAAGATTACTCCCCCTAATTAAGTGTTCTCCTTTTGAAAGAATATTCTCCTCCTTCGTCATAAATGAAGGAATACTCCCCCTGTTTGAGATCCTCTACTTAGGAAAAAAGCACATGAGAAATAGAGGTGCAAGACATGATTTGATTAGACTGACTTCTCTTATGCATAGGTAACAAATATATTTTGACAACATATGCATTTATAGCAACATGGGAAGTATAAGTTATCAAATATAGTCTAATCAATAACTAGACAAGACATGTAAAAGATACCAAATGTAGTCATGTGAGACATGAAACTACTTGTAGATTTGAAGTGGAAGCTTATTGTCTTTCTCCAGGGACTCCATTTTCCTTAAATGAGACTACTACATATAATAGACTTGAAAACATGTATTAGTCTCAAAGACTTAGATTATAGAGTAACCTCCCCTTGAAAGTGTGCATACAAGTTTTGAATATTTGTAGGAGACATACACTTTGATTTTGATATCAAGAGGGGCAAATTATCTATAATTAGAGCTTTGGCACATATAAGTTAAATGATACCAATTGAAGTATGGAGGATATCAAATGTGGAATTTGCCATGTACCTATACCAATTGGAATATCATTTACTTAGAATGTTTAATAAGCTATATGTCGTGCTTAACTAATCTTTTTACACCATGTAGGTTTGCTCAGGAATATGAATTGAAAACGAGCAATCCTACCATATAATTAACCAAGTATGCATGCAACTATAATCAAAGGTGAAAGTCGCCTAGAGGGGGGGTGAATAGGCAAATCTGAAATTTATAAACTTTAAGCATAACTACAAGCCGGGGTTAGCGTCAGAAATATAATCGAGTCCGAAAGAGAGAGCGAAAACAAATCACAAGCAAATAAGAGCGGATGACATGGTGATTTGTTTTATCGAGGTTCGGTTCTTGCAAACCTACTCCCCGTTGAGGTGGTCACAAAGACCGGGTCTCTTTCAACCCTTTTTCTCTCTCAAACGGTCACCTAGACCGAGTGAGCTTCTCTTCTCAATCAATTGGGACACTTAGTCTCTACAAGGACCACCACACAATTGGTGTCTCTTGCCTTGATTACAAATGACTTAGGAACAAGAAAGAGAAAGAAGAAAAGCGATCCAAGTGCACTATTCACCGCACTGTTCACTTTTGCAGATGACCGTTGGCGCTGTTAGCCGTTGCTCTGCATGGTACACTGGACAGTCCGGTGCTACACCGGACAGTCCGGTGAATTATAGCGGAGGGCTCTCCTAGAAACCCAAAGCTGAGGAGTTCAGAGTGAAATCTCCCTGGTGCACTAGACACTGTCCGGTGCGCCAGACCAGGGCAGCCTTCGGTTGGTTTTGCTCCTTTGTATTTGAACCCTTTCTTGGACTTTTTATTGGTTTGTGTTAAACCTTTGGCACCTGTAGAACTCATAGTCTAGAGCAAACTAGTTAGTCCAATTATTTGTGTTGGGCAATTCAACGACCAAAATCATATAGGAAAAGGTTTGACCCTATTTCCCTTTCAATCTCCCCCTTTTTGGTGATTGATGCCAACACAAACCAAAGCAAATATATAAGTGCATGATTAAACTAGTTTGCATAAGGTAAGTGCAAAGGTTGCTTGGAATGGAACCAATATAATTATTTCTACTAGATATGCATGGATTGTTTTCTTCTATTTTAACATTTTGGACCACATTTGCACCACGAGTTTTGTTTTTGCAAATTCTTTGGTAAATTCTTTTCAAAATCCTTTTTGCAAATAGTCAAAGGTATATGAATAAGATTGAAAGAAGCATTTTCAAAATTTGAGATTTTCTCCCCCTGTTTCAAATGCTTTTCCTTTGACTTAAACAAAACTCCCCCTCAATGAAATTCTCCTCTTAGTGTTCAAGAGGGTTTTACAAATTTTTGAAGATACTAGAACTTTCTCCCCCTTTTGAAAACACATTAAGATACCAATTTTGAAAACTTCATTTTTAAAATTCGTTGGTGGTGGTGCGGTCCTTTTGCTTTGGGCTAATACTTTCTCCCCCTTTGGCATGAATCGCCAAAAACGAATACTTGTGAGTGAAATATAAGCCCTTATTGTAAATTCTCTCCCTTTGGCAAACAATATATGAGTGAAGATTATACCAATGGAGAGATGGCGGAATACCGGCAAATATCAATGGAGTTGAGTGGAAGCGTCGTCTTTGCCGAATACTCCATTTTCCTTTCAATTCTATGACTAAGCATGAGAATACACTTGAAAACACATTAGTCATAGACATAAAAGAGATATGATCAAAGGTACACAAATAAGCTATGTGTGCAATGTTTCAATCAAAATTCCTAGAATCAAGAATATTTAGCTCATTCCTAAGTTTGGTAAAGGTTTTCTCATCTAGTGGTTTGGTAAAGATATCGGCTAATTGTTCTTTGGTGTTAATATAGGCTATCTCGATATCCCCTGTTTGTTGGTGATCTCTCAAAAAGTGGTACCGAATGGCTATGTGCTTAGTGCGGCTGTGTTCAACGGGATTATCCGCCATGCGGATTGTACTCTCATTATCACATAGGAGAGGGACTTTGCTAAATTTGTAGTCATAGTCCCTGAGGGTTTGCCTCATCCAAAGTAATTGTGCCCAACAATGTCCCACAGCAATATACCCGGCTTCGGCGGTAGAAAGAGCTATTGAGTTTTGTTTCTTTGAAGCCCAAGACACCAGGGATCTTCCTAGAAACTGACAAGTCCCTGATGTGCTCTTCCTATCAATTTTACATCCTGCCCAATCAGCATCTGAATATCCTAATAAATCAAAAGAGGATCCCTTGGGGTATCAAAGACCAAACTTAGGTGTATGAACCAAATATCTCAAGATTCTCTTTACGGCCCTAAGGTGAATTTCCTTAGGATCGGCTTGGAACCTTGCACACATGCATACGGAAAGCATAATATCCGGTCGAGATGCACATAAATAGAGTAAGGATCCTATCATCGACCGGTATACCTTTTGATCTACGGATTTACCTCTCGTGTCGAGGTCGAGATGCCCATTGGTTCCCATGGGTGTTGATGGGCTTGGCATCCTTCATTCCAAACTTGGTGAGTATGTCTTGAATGTACTTTGTTTGGCTGATGAAGGTGCCCTCTTGGAGTTGCTAGACTTGAAATCCTAGAAAATACTTCAACTCCCCCATCATAGACATCTCAAATTTTTGAACAATGATCCTACTAAACTCTTCACATGTAGATTTGTTAGTAGACCCAAATATGATATCATCAACATAAATTTGGCATACAAACAAATCTTTTGCAATAGTTTTAGTAAAGAGAGTAGGATTGGCTTTACCGACTTTGAAGCCATTAGTGATAAGAAAATCTCTTATGCATTCATACCATGCTCTTGGGGATTGCTTGAGCCCATAAAGCGCCTTAGAGAGTTTATAGACATGGTTAGGATACTTACTATCTTCAAAGCCAGGAGGTTGCTCAACATAGACCTCTTCCTTGATTGGTCCATTGAGGAAGGCACTCTTCATGTCCATTTAATATAACTTAAAGCCATGGTAAGTAGCATAGGCAATGTTGGGGTCATGCTTCGTGGCGCCGAAGGTCTTGTAAGAAGAAGCAGCTTCGGCTGAAGTTGTCCCCAGGAGATGACCGAAGGTCCCTCTTCATGAAGCTTCGGTATTACAAACCGACTTAGAGATAGAATGACCTTTTTATCCATAAAGGTCTGGGTCAATGTTGTAAACTTTTATGAGGGGCATAATTGTAATTCTTCACAGGCTGTGTCCTGTGTCTATAAATAGATGAACAGTACCCCCATACTGTTCACGCTGACTTGGCATTTGCTTTTCGTCATCCTTGTACTTCTGCCTTCCTGCAATCCGAAGGTACACTTGTAATTTGAAGGCATTTCTATTCTTATATGATAATAAAATAGAAATGACGTTATGATAATATTTAAATGTTTATATTATGCAAGTTCTTCGTCATAGTTTATTGTGCTTACGAAGATATGCTGTTTGTGACCTTCGTCCGGAACACATTATATCCCGAAGGGAAATAATGTTTTAAAGGACGAAGGACCTTATCATTTAATACTTTTTATGTTGCCTTGTTCTTAATCCGAAGCATTTGAGAACAAGTCCCCAACATTGGCGCCCACCTCCGGTGAACTCACTTCCACTTTTCTGAGCTGATGGCTTCGTTCAACAATCAAGCTGAAGCTGCTTCGGCTTCGAGGCTGGTGCTCCCGATAACAGGCGGTTCTTGCTCAGAGCCAGCTAACAAGAAGCAGAAGAAGGAGGCTCAGAGAAGGGTGCAGCATGTTGGAGTGCAGGGACCCTTCATCAAGTCAAAATGGTCCCACATTCCAATCACTTTCTCTCAGGAAGACCTTCAGCTTAAGGATTATCCTCACAATGATGCCATGGTTATCTCTTGTGTGATCAAAGGATTTCTGGTCCACAATGTCTTAGTTGATACAGGCAGTGCAGCTGATATCATATTTGCTAAGGCCTTCAGACAAATGCAAGAGCCCGAAGATAAGATCCATGATGCTACGCACCCTCTTTGTGGCTTCGGAGGGCGGCAGATTGTAGCACTTGGGAAGATTACCATGCCAGTAACCTTCGGATTTGTTAACAACACAAGGACTGAGCAAATTGTGTTTGATATTGTTGACATGGAGTACCCTTACAATGCTATCATTGGTCGCGGTACTCTCAATGCCTTCGAAGCAATTCTTCACCCAGCTTACCTCTGCATGAAGATACCTTCGGACCAAGGGCCTATTGCTATTCATGGAAGCCAGGAAGCTGCTAGAAGGGCCGAAGGAAGCTGGACTGACTCCAAAGCAATCCATAACATAGATGGAGCCGAAGCTTGTGAACAGTACAAATTCAGAAGGGAGAAAGCAGCTTCAGCAGATCAGCCGAAGCCCATGCTCTTATGTGCGGACATAGCAGAGCAGAAGGTGCTGTTGGGCTCTCAATTATCCGAAGAGCAGGAGAAAACCTTGATAAGGTTTTTGTTCAACAACAAAGATGTTTTTGCATGGTCAGCTAATGACCTCTGCGGAGTAAATCGGGATGTTATTGAACACTCGCTCAATGTTGACCCATCCTTCAGACCCCGAAAGCAGAGGCTTCGGAAAATGTCTGATGATAAGGCCGAAGGGGCTCGCAATGAAGTAAAAAGACTCCTCAGTGCAGGAGTTATCAGAGAAGTAAAGTACCCAGAGTGGCTAGCTAACACTGTTATGGTGAAGAAGGCCAATGGCAAGTGGAGAATGTGTATCGACTTTACAGATCTCAACAAGGCCTGTCCGAAGGACGAATTCCCATTGCCAAGAATAGACTCTTTAGTTGATGCAGCAGCTTCTTCAGAGCTCATGAGTCTGCTAGATTGTTACTCAGGTTATCACCAAATTTGGATGAAGAAGGAAGATGAGCCGAAGACTAGCTTCATAACCCCAAGTGGCACATATTGCTATCTTCGGATGTCTGAGGGACTCAAAAATGCTGGAGGAAGTTTTAGCAGAATGACTGCGAAGGTCCTCCAGTCTCAGATAGGCAGAAATGTGCTAACTTATGTTGATGACATCATTGTAAAAAGCACGAAACAGGAAAATCATATTGCTGATTTGCAGGAGACCTTCGCCAGTTTCAGACAAGCTGGCTTAAAGCTGAACCCAGAAAAATGTGTCTTCGGAGTAAAGAAGGGGAAATTTCTTGGATGCTTGGTTTCAACAAAGGGAATTGAAGCTAATCCAAATAAAATTGAAGCTATACTTCGAATGGAGCCACCAACTACAAGAAAGGGGGCTCAAAGATTGACAGGGAGGCTGGCATCTCTCAATAGATTCATATCCAGATCAGCAGAAAGAAATTTACCATTCTTCGAGGTGCTGAAATCAGCCGAAGTCTTTCAATGGGGATCAAATCAACAAAAAGCCTTCGAAGAGCTGAAGCAATATTTGATAGATCTAACAACATTAACTCCACCAGCGCCAGGGGCTCCTTTGTTGTTATACGTGGCAGCTTCGCACTCAGCAGTAAGTGCGGCACTTGTCCAGGAGAAGCTTGATGGCCAAGTCAAGAAGCAGGTTCCAGTGTATTTTGTATCTGAAGTCCTTAGTGTATCAAAGAAAAACTATACAGAACTGGAGAAGGTATTATATGCCGTTTTGATGGCATCCAGGAAGCTTCGGCATTATTTTCAGGCATACAATATTGTTGTTCCTTCTTCGCAGCCGTTGAAGGATATTATGAGAAATAGAGAAGCTACTGGACGGATTGGAAAATGGGCTGCAGAGCTCAATGAATTTTGCATTGATTATGTGTATAGATCCTCGATCCAGTCTCAAGCGTTGGCAGATTTCATTGCCGATTGGACGCCAGGGGCTCAGGATGAAGAAACAAATAAGGATGCCGAAGTGTGGACAGTGTTTTGTGATGGCTCTTGGGGAACCTTCGGAGCAGGAGCAGCCGCTGTGCTGGTCTCACCATCCAAAGTTAAAACTTGTTATGCAGCAAGACTTGATTTTAGCTGTACAAACAATGTCACTGAGTACGAAGCTCTGCTTTTGGGCCTTCGGAAATTAAAAGCAATGGGAATCAGAAGGGCCATCCTTAAAACTGATTCCCAGGTTGTTTCAGGTCATATCGACAAGAGTTGCAAGGCTAAAGATCCGAAGCTTGAAAAATATCTGGACACGGTCCGAAGAATCGAAGCTTCCTTCGAAGGATTTTCTGTCAAAAATATCCCTCGAGGACAAAATGAGCATGCTGATTTGCTAGCTAAGTCAGTAGCACAGGGGCTGCCTCTACCTTTGGATGTGTTTTTCGAAACAATAAAGGCACCTTCAGTGGAACTCCTTGAAAGAGCAGTCCTCAACATATCTCCTGTTTATAGCGAAGATTGGAGAACTGAGATCATCTCTTACCTTCAGGGTAAGTTCCTTTCAGATGACGAAGCTTATAACAGGAGGATAGAGGCAAGAGCTCGTCCATATGTCATGATAGAAGGGGAGTTGTACAAGCATGGAGTTTGCGCTCCGCTGCTCAAGTGTTTATCTAGAGCCGAAGGTATAGAGTTGATGAAAGAAATACATGCAGGCCTGTGTGGATCTCACATTGGATCTAGGCCGTTACTTGGAAAAGTTTTCCGCCAAGGGTTTTATTGGCCGAAGGCAGCTTCGGATGCAGCGGAATTAGTTCAAAAGTGCGAAGGCTGTCAGAAATGTGCAAAAGATCAGAAACAACCTTCGTCTTTAACACAGCTCATACAACCCATCTGGCCATTGCAGAGGTGGGGCCTTGATTTGTTAGGTCCATTGCCACCGGCTCAAGGGAATCTAAGATATGTTGTAGTGGCTGTGGAGTATTTTTCTAAATGGATTGAGGCAAAGCCACTAGCCACAATAACTTCGGCCACTGTCCAAAAGTTTTTCTGGCAGAATATTGTTTGTCGTTTCGGGGTACCGAAGGCCATCACTGTAGATAATGGAACACAATTCGACTCCGAAGCCTTCAGAAATTTCTGTGATCAAATTGGTACGAAGATCCATTTTGCATCAGTCAGGCATCCGGAGTCAAATGGGCTCGTTGAAAGAGCCAACGGCATTATAATGACAGGAATAATGAAGTTAATCTTCAATCAACCCAGGGGAAAGTGGCCAGATCAGTTAACTAAAGTGGTGTGGAGCCACAATACAACAACATCAAGGTCTACAGGCTTTACTCCATTCAAGTTATTATTCGGTGACGAAGCAATAACTCCGGAAGAAGCTAAAACTGGATCAATAAGAGTAGTAGCTTCGGCAGAATAAGGCCCTGAAGATGCTTGTTTTGTGGAAAAAGATGCCTTAGAAGGGATCAGGCTTCAGGCTGTGGAGAATATCAATAAATACCAAGCTGAAACAGTCAAATGGTGAGATAGAAAAGTTCGGCTAAAAAATATTGAGCCAGGACACTTGGTACTTCGAAGAGTGGCCAACCCAGACACAGTGGGAAAGTTACAGTTGAAATGGGAGGGACCTTTCTTGGTAGCATCTTCGTCAAGGCCTGGTTCATACAGATTGAAGGACATGGACGGCAATGACATTCCAAGATCTTGGAATGCGGATGAGCTTCGGCGATATTATGTGTAATTTGATGTAACCTTTTTCATGTTTTTTCTTTTTTCATGGCACCCTTTTCCTTTCTAAAGGGGGAGAAAGGTTTTTAATGGGGCCATCATATGTAATTTCCTTTTTTAGTTCTATAAGAGCAAAATCCCCCAAGGAATGTAAATGTAAAAGCTGAAAACGCACCATCGAGTGCCGAAAACTGAAAAGGCGAAGAAGTTCCAAAGTCGTTCCTAAGGGGATACAGAGCTTACAGCGAAAAGTCAACGCTGATTCCGCCGAAAGTAAAAGGCGAAGAAGCTCCAAAGTCGTTCCTAAGGGGATGCAGAGCTTACAGCGAAAAGTCAACGCTGATTCCGCCGAAAGTAAAAGGCGAAGAAGCTCCAAAGACGTTCCTAAGGGAATGCAGAGCTAATGTGTGATTGTTTCTAAGGAAATAATGGCTGAGGGTATGGCTTCGGATATGTGTTTGGACATTCATTCGCACATCGCATTACATCATAGCATTTGCATTCATAAACATTCATTCATGGCATAAGTGGTTGTTTCGGCAAAAAAGAAGAAGCGGTCTTTCATGCTTCGTTGTGTATAAAAAAGAGATGTTTCGGCAAAAAAGAAGAAGCGGTCTTTTATGCTTTGTTGTGTACGAAAAGAAGGGAAGGTGTTTTTTCGCCTTCGGCTCAAAAAACTAATTTCGTCCACATCAAAGCGCCTCAATGGAAGGGTAAGGATATATTACAAGGTATGAACAAAGTTCATTAAGAACAATTTAGCTGTATTTACAAAAGTTATTACAAAAGTCTCTTGAGTTTTTCTAGTCTACTCCTACTAATCTTCATCGGGCTTCAGCTTCGGCGGCATATTCTTTAAGCATCAGTTTCAGCTTCGTCATCCTACATGAATCAAGGTATTGTGAGTAAAAATCAAGTTTGAGGGAGAAGGTAAGCACAAGGTATGATTTCTTACTGGTTCAAGATGACTTCGAGCTTCGTCTCCAGCTTTTTCCCGCCCGCCTTTGGTCCATATCATTTTTATAAATCTGTTTGAAATGCTTCGGGCGAGGTCAGGAATATCGTCTAGCATTGACGAAGATAGAGTGAAATTGGGCCTGTTGACGATTTTTCCATGATCACAGCCGGCCTTCAGAAATGCTGCAGCGGTGCCCCGAGAAGCTACCCAGGCACAGAAGTCACCGTGCCCGGCTATAACTTCGTCAAGCTCATCAATTTCAGCTTCAATATGTTCGAAGGTTCTTGGCAAATTTTCAGCTGAAGGGGTGAACTTTCCACTGCTGGCTCCAACTGAATAAAAGATCTTTTTTAATTGTTGAATACAGTTGTTACTAAATTTCAAACATTTGTCTTGAAGGCTTGTCAATGATTTCTTCAAATCTGAGTTTGTTTGGACTTCGGCCTCAAATTTTGAGTTAAGCTCTAGCTTCTCTTGTTCAAATTGTTTTGATTGGCAGAGAAGCTTCGAATTCAATTCTGCTACTTTAGCTTCAGTTTCTGCCAATAAGCCTTCAGTTGTTTGGAGTTCGAAGTCCTTCTTTTCAATAATAGTTGTTTGCTCTTTTATTCTGCTCTCTAAATTTTCAATTATAATTTGGTGTTTCTTATCCTCTAAATCTTGTTGCATCTTCAAAGCTTTGCTCAGTAGCATGCTCTGCACATAAACAACCTTCGTTAGGAGCATTTTCATTATTAAAAACAATAAAAGTCAGAGAAAAGTTGTTTACCTTAAAATTGGAATAAAATAAGCTACCAACGATATGTTGTCGTCGGTAGCGGCTGATATCCGTTTCCAGCTTCGGAAAACCGATACTCTTCGATAGAGTACCGATGACCTTAGCTCCAGTTTGATCCCGGATGCAGTCCAATTTCTCATCGTCAATACCTCCGAAAAGAAGAGCTCCTGGCTTATACCCGCAAGATTTGGCATATTCTTTAAGTTCTTTTATTTTGGCCTTCGACAGTTCTTGCCCAACTAAATTTTGAAATATGAAGGCTTCGTCCTCCGAAGTATCTTCGGCTTTTTCCTTTCCCTTCTCAGGCACTGTGGCCATGGTTTCTTCGGCAGCAGTGGTAGCTTCTTCTGCGGCCATGTCTAACAGTATTTTGTCGATGTCTTCAATTGTAGTTTCCAAGTTCAAGTCTTCGGCCGAAGCGGCTTCGGTAGCCGCGACCTCTGAAGTTGCGACTTCGACATTTGTTGTGCCCTCAACCGCTGGCGCTTTCCGAGCTGAAGCTCGCGGCGGCGTCTTGTCAATGACTTCGGTCACTGCAATAATTCTTTGTCTCTTTGTTTTGGTTATCTTCTTCGTTTTTTCGGGATCCTCCACCTTTCGAAAAAGCTTCGTCAGTTGAGGCCCTAATGGACTTAGCTTTGCGGGCAGGGTTTCAGTCATTACCTTTAAAATTTCCTCCACATCGGTGGTAGAGGGTGATGCAGGAGTCCCCTCTTCATTGGATAATTTTCGCTTCGGAGATGATTTTCTTCTCTTTTTTGGAATATTCTTCTCTTTTGGTGGTTCTTCCTCATCTTTGTTCAAAGATTCGGCCACCCTTTTCCTTTTTTGGCCCTCAGCACCCTTATTCAGCCGTTCATAGTCAGGGTACTCGAAACCCACGGCATCAAGCCCTCGATTGAGCCTTCGCTTCGGACGGGTGCCGAAGGCCGCAGTCATCAATTGATCTTCTTTTTTCGAGTAATTCCCAAGAATTTCATTGCACATTACTTCAACTGTGTCCAGCCACTCTTGGCAAGGTTTTTTAAAGTATTTCTTGAACTTGAAATGGTAAGGAAGTCGGACAAGTTCCCCTTCTTTTTTCTCCCCCTCTAGCTTCGGCATTTCCCATTCTTTTAAAGTAGGGAAAACCCTGAAGGCCAAGAACTCTTGAACCAGGTCCCTAGTACTGATATGCTCTGAAATAATTTTAAACTCACCCAGTGCAGCCCAGGTGGGACCTTCTAATGTCATGTGGCATCGCGGTCTTGTTTCTCCGAAGATCAATTCAAGTGGGCTTTGTACCAACTTCTCTTTGTCTTCGTCAACCTTCACATAAAACCACTCTGACTTCCAGCCTGCCGGCCATTTGCTTCGGTAGCTAATAACAGGAAACTTTGTGGTTTTCCGATAGGCAAAATTGTAGCAACCAAAGTTATCATGTAATCCATCTTTTCTGGCCTTCGTCTGGTAATGTAGCTCATGAACTCGACAAAAACTGTCGGCAAACGGTTCCACCGCCTGGCTTCGGAGGGCCCAGATGTAAACACTAAGCCTAACGATAGCGTTAGGAGTCAACTGGTGAAAGTAGATACCAAACTTCTTCAATACATCTGCAATAATCCCATGAAGGGGGAATCTTAACCCAGCCTTTAGGAAGCTCTTGAAAATGACTATCTCATCTTCTCGGGCTTCGGGGTAGTTTCTTCTCCCCCGAAGCGAAGTAGCTTCTTCTGATTTTCACTGAAATAACCTGACTTTACCATCTTGGAGAGATCAGCCTTCGAAACGGTCGACTTTCCGAAGTCTAAGTGGCTGGGCTTACTTGGCATGGCAATGCGATAATCATCTTCGGGATCAGTTTCTTCAATGTTCTCATCTTCTGCTTCGGCAGCTGCTTGTACTGCTTCAATAGTGGGGGTTTTCTCCGAGGTTACCAGTCCGGATCGTTGCATTGCTTCGGAGATGGGAACAGTCTCCGAACCTTCAGCTTCGTCTCCTTCACGCTCAACCCTGGCGGTAGAACGCACTCTGGCCATTTAATTCTGAGTTTGGGGAAATTGAATACTTTTTTCTCCCGAAGCCTTTCTTTCTGCCGAAGCAGACTTCGAGTTGGACCTTCGTTCGATTCTGAGAGTCAAGCTTCGGCTATGGTTAAAAATTTTGGCAGCAAAACAGTGCAAATAGCAATGAATGCTGTGGTAACTTCACACCTACCCGTCTGTTTATATAGTGCTGCAAGTAAGAAGGCGAAGCACCAGGATTTTTACACCAGGCGGGCAGTCACCTGCACTCGCTACGCGGTGGACCGCAGAAACCAAACAGTAACTCTGCAAGGTGGGCCTGACACGCGCTCGGAAACTGAATCGTTTCTCGGCAACGAGCTCAGGGAAGGTGTTTTTTGGACCTTCGGCTTCCCGAAGCTTAAGAGGCTTTTTTCACGGATCAAGCTCGTTGCGAAAAAACGATCTAGCGCCGCGAAAGGGGCTACTGTTGGGGTCATGCTTCGTGGCGCCGAAGGTCTTGTAAGAAGAAGCAGCTTCGGCTGAAGTTGTCCCCAGGAGATGACCGAAGGTCCCTCTTCATGAAGCTTCGGTATTACAAACCGACTTAGAGATAGAATGACCTTTTTATCCATAAAGGTCTGGGTCAATGTTGTAAACTTTTATGAGGGGCATAATTGTAATTCTTCACAGGCTGTGTCCTGTGTCTATAAATAGATGAACAATACCCCCGTACTGTTCACGCTGACTTGGCATTTGCTTTTCGTCATCCTTGTACTTCTGCCTTCCTGCAATCCGAAGGTACACTTGTAATTTGAAGGCATTTCTATTCTTATATGATAATAAAATAGAAATGACGTTATGATAATATTTAAATGTTTATATTATGCAAGTTCTTCGTCATAGTTTATTGTGCTTACGAAGATATGCTGTTTGTGACCTTCGTCCGGAACACATTATATCCCGAAGGGAAATAATGTTTTAAAGGACGAAGGACCTTATCATTTAATACTTTTTATGTTGCCTTGTTCTTAATCCGAAGCATTTGAGAACAAGTCCCCAACAGGCAAGTAATATATGAATTGACTCAAGCCTAGCTACGGGTGCATAGGTTTCACCGAAATCCAAACCTTCGACTTGTGAATAACCCTTGGCCACAAGCCGTGCTTTGTTTCTTGTCACCACACCATGCTCATCTTGCTGGTTGCGGAATACCCACTTGGTACCTACAACATTTTGGTTAGGACGTGGAACTAAAAGTCATACCTCATTTCTCGTGAAGTTGTTGAGCTCCTCTTGCATTGCCAGCACCCAATCCGAATCTTTAAGTGCATCCTCTACCCTGTGTGGCTCAATAGAGGAAACAAAAGAGTAATGTTCACAGAAATGAGCGACTCGAGATCGAGTGGTTACCCCCTTATGAATATCGCCGAGGATGGTGTTCACGGGGTGATCTCTTTGAATCGCTTGGTGGACTCTTGGGTGTGGCGGTCTTTGATCTTATTCATCTTCCTTGTCTTGATTATTGACATCTCCCCCTTGATCATTGTCCTCCTCTTGAGGTGGCTCATCGTCTTGATCTTCATTTTCATCTTGAGCTTGATCCTCATCTTGAGTAGGTGCAGATGCTTGTGTAGAGGAAGATGGTTGATCTTGTGCTTGTGGAGGCTCTTCGGATTCCTTAGGACACACATCCCCAATGGACATGTTCCTTAGCGTGACGCATGGAGCCTCTTCATCATCTAGCTCATCAAGATCAACTTGCTCTACTTGAGAGCCGTTAGTCTCATCAAACACAATGTCACAAGAAACTTCAACTAGTCCAGTGGACTTGTTAAAGACTCTATATGCCCTTGTGTTTGAATCATAATCAAGCAAAAAGCCTTCTACAGCCTTAAGAGCAAATTTAGATTTTCTACCTCTTTTAACAAGAATAAAGCATTTGCTACCAAAGACTCTAAAATATGAAACATTGGGCTTTTTACCGGTGAGGAGTTCATAAGATGTCTTCTTGAGGATTTGGTGTAGATATAACCGGTTGATGGAGTAGCAGGCGGTGTTAATCGCCTCGGCCCAAAACCGATCCGGTGTCTTGTACTCATCAAGCATGGTCCTCGCCATGTCAAATAGAGTTCTATTCTTCCTCTCCACTACACCATTTTGTTGTGGCATGTAGGGAGAGGAGAACTCATGCTTGATGCCCTCCTCCTCAAGGAAGCCTTCAATTTGAGAGTTCTTGAACTCCGTCCCATTGTCGCTTCTAATCTTTTTGATCCTTAAGCCGAACTCATTTTGAGCCCGTCTCAAGAATCCCTTTAAGGTCTCTTGGGTTTGAGATTTTTCTTGCAAAAAGAACACCCAAGTGAAGCAAGAATAATCATCCACAATAACTAGACATTACTTACTCTCGTCGATGCATATGTAAACTATCGGGCCAAATAGGTCCATGTGGAGTAGCTCAAGTGGCCTGTCGATCGTCATGATATTCTTTTGTGGATGATGAACACCAACTTGCTTCCCTACTTGACATGCGCTACAAACCCTATCTTTCTCAAAATGAACATTGGTTAGTCCCAAAATGTGCTCTCCCTTTAGAAGCTTATGAAGATTCTTCATCCCAACGTGGGCTAGTCGGCGATGCCCGAGCCAACCCATATTAGTCTTAGCAATTAAGCAAGTATCGAGTTCAGCTCTATTAAAATCAACTAAGTATAGCTAACCCTCTAATACTCCCTTAAATGCTACTGAATCATCACTTCCTCTAAAGACAGCAACACCTATATCCGTAAAAAGATAGTTGTAACCCATTTTACATAATTGAGAAACTGAAAGCAAGTTATAATCTAAAGAATCTACAAGAAAAACATTGGAAATAGAGTGGTTAGGTGATATAGCAATTTTACCAAGTCCTTTGACCAAACCTTGATTTCCATCCCCGAATGTGATAGCTCTTTGGGGATCTTGGTTTTTCTCATAGGAGGAGAACATTCTTTTCTCCCCAGTGATGTGGTTTGTGCACCCGCTATCAATGATCCAACTTGAGCCCCTGGATGCATAAACCTACAAAACAAGTTTAGGCCTTTTTCTTAGGTACCCAAACAGTCTTGGGTCCTTTGACATTAGAAACAAGCACCTTGGGTACCCAAACACAAGTCTTGGAACCCTTGTGTTTGCCCCCAACATATTTGACAACTATTTTGCCTGATTTGTTAGTAAGCACATATGAAGCATCAAAAGTCTTAAATAAAATATTAGATTCATTTGATGCAATAGGAGTTTTCTTCTTAGGCAATTTAGCATGAGTGGATTGCCTAGAACTAGATCACTCTTATACATAAAAGCATGATGAGAGCCAGAGTGAGACTTCCTAGAATGAATTCTCCTAATTTTGTGTTCGGGGTAACCAGTAGGATATAAAATGTAGCCCTCGTTATCCTGAACCATGGGAGCTTTGCCCCTAACAAAGCTAGATAATTTCTTAGGGGCATTGAGCTTGACATTGCCTCCCTGTTGGAAGCCAATGTCATCCTTAATGTCAGGGCGTCCCCCACTATAGAGCATGCTTCTAGCAAATTTAAAATTTTCATTTTCTAAGTCATGCTCATTAATTTTAGCACTAAGTTGAGCTATGTGATCATTTTGTTGTTTAATTAAGGCTAGGTGATCATGGATAGCATCAACATTAATATCTCTACATCTAGTACAAATAGAAACATGATCAATAGTAGATGTAGAGGGTTTGCAAACATTTAATTCATCAATCTTAGCATGTAACATGGCATTTTCATTTCTAAGATTGGAAATAACACCATTGCAAACATTTAAATCCTTAGCCTTAGCAATCAATTTTTCATTCTCCATCTTAAGGCTAGCAAGAGAGGCATTCAATTTATCAATCTTAGCAATTAAACTAGCATTATCATTTCTAAGATTGGTAATTGAATCATCACAAACAATTGACTTCTCAACCTTAGCAATTAAATTAGCATTCTCAATTCTAAGGTTAGAAATAGTGTCATGGCAAGTGCTAAGCTCACTAGTTAATTTTTCACATTTTTCTATCTCCTGAGCATAAGCATTTTTAACCTTAACATGGTTCTTGTTTTCCTTAATAAGGAAGTCCTCTTGACTATCCAAGAGTTCATCCTTCTCATGAATAGCACTAATCAATTCATTCAATTTTTCCTTTTGTTGCATATTTAGGTTGGCAAAAAGAGCAAATATATTTTCTTCATCATCACTAGAGTTATCCTCATCACTAGATGTTGCATATTTAGTGGAGGCTCTAGATTTTACCTTTTTTTTGCTGTCCCTTGCCATGAGACACTTGTGGACGACGTTGGGGAAGAGGAGGCCCTTGTTGATGGCGATGTTGGTGGCGTCCTCGTTGGAGGAGGAGTCAGTGGAGCTCTCATCGGAGTCCCACTCTTGGCATACATGGGCATCGCCGCCCTTCTTCTTGTAGTACTTCTTCTTTTCCTTCCTCTTTCCCTTCTTGTCGTCACCCCTGTCACTATCACTAGATAATGGACATTTAGCAATAAAATGATCGGGCTTACCACACTTGTAGCAAACTTTCTTGGAGCGGGGCTTGTAATCCTTCCCCCTCCTTTGCTTGAGGATTTGGCGAAAGCTTTTGATGATTAAAGCTATCTCCTCATTGTCGAGCTTGAAGGCGTCGATGGGGACCCTACTTGGTGTAGAATCCTTCTTTTCTTCTTCGGTCGCCTTGAATGCGACGGGTTGCACCTAGAGTGTTGAGGTGGCGCCTCGCTCGATGATTTGTTTGGAGCCTTTGATCATCAATTCAAAGCTCACAAACTTTCCTATCACTTCCTCGGGAGACATTAGCTTGTATCTAGGATCACCATGAATTAATTGAACTTGTGTAGGATTAAGAAAAACAAGTGATCTTAGAATAACCTTAACCATTTCATGGTCATCCCATTTTGTGCTCCCGAGGTTGCGCACTTGGTTCACCAAGGTCTTGAGCCGATTGTACATGGCTTGTGGCTCCTCTCCTTGGTTGAGCATGAATCGACCGAGCTCCCCCTCGATCATTTCCATCTTGGTGATCTTGGTCACCTCATCTTCTTCGTGTGCGGTCTTTAGTATGTCCCAAATCTCTTTAGCACTTTTCAACCCTTGCACCTTATTATACTCCTATCGACTTAGAGAGGTGAGGAGTATAGTAGTTGCTTGGGAATTAAAGTGTTGGATTTGGGCGACTTCGTCCGCATCATAATCTTCATCCCCTACGGAAGGTACCTGTACTCCAAACTCAACAATGTCCCATATGCTTGTGTGCAGTGAGGTTAGGTGATACTTCATCATTTCATTCCACCTACGATAATCTTCACCGTCAAAAACCGGTGGTTTGCCTAATGGGATGGAAAGTAAAGGAGTATGTTTAGAAATGCGAGGGTAGCGTAGGGGGATCTTACTAAACTTCTTGCGCTCATGGCGCTTAGAAGCGACGGATGGCACGTTGGAGCCGAAGGTAGATGGCGACGAAGAGTCGGTCTCATAGTAGACCACCTTCTTCATCTTCTTTTTCTTGTCGCCGCTCCAATGCGACTTGGTGTGTGAAGGGGATCTCTTCCCCTTGTTGCCGGACTCTCCCGATGGAGCCTTTCCGTGGCTTGTGGCGGGCTTCTCGCCGGTCACGACCTCCTTCTTGGCGTGATCTCCGGACATCACTTCGAGCGGTTAGGCTCTAATGAAGTACCGGGCTCTGATACCAATTGAAAGTCGCCTAGAGGGGGGTGAATAGGCAAATCTGAAATTTATAAACTTTAAGCACAACTACAAGCCAGGGTTAGTGTTAGAAATATAATCGAGTCCGAAAGAGAGGGCGAAAACAAATCCCAAGCAAATAAGAGCGGATGACACAGTGATTTGTTTTACCGAGGTTCGGTTCTTACAAACCTACTCCCCGTTGAGGTGGTCACAAAGACCGGGTCTCTTTCAACTCTTTCCCTCTCTCAAACGGTCACCTAGACCGAGTGAGCTTCTCTTCTCAATCAATTGGGACACTTAGTCCCTACAAGGACCACCACACAATTGGTGTCTCTTGCCTTGATTACAAATGACTTGGGAACAAGAAAGAGGAAGAAGAAAAGCGATCCAAGCGCAAGAGCTCAAAAGAACACGAATATCTCTCTCTCACTAGTCACTAATTGATTGGAGTGATTCCGGACTTGGGAGAGGATTTGATCTCTTGTTTGTGTCTTGGAATGAAGTCTAGAGCTCTTGTATTGAATGCAATGGCTGAAAACTTGGATGCCTTGAAGTGTGGTGGTTGGGAGGTATTTATAGCCCCAACCACCAAAGTGGCCGTTGGTGGAGGCTGCTGTCGACGGGCGCACCGGACAGTCCGGTGCGCCACCAGACACTGTCCAGTGCGCCAGCCACGTCACCCAACTGTTAGGGTTCGACAGTTGGAGCTTCTGACAGCTGGGCCACCGGACAGTCCAGTGGTGCACCGGACAGTCATTGTTCACTGTCCGGTGCACCTTCTGGCGTCTGCTCTGACTTCTGCGCACGCAGTCGCACTGTTCACTGCACTGTTCACTTTTACAGACGATCGTTGGCGCTGTTAGCCGTTGCTCCGCATGGTACACCGGACAGTCTGGTGCTACACCGGACAGTCCGGTGAATTATAGCGGAGGGCTCTCCCAAAAACCCGAAGCTGAGGAGTTCAGAGTGAAATCTCCCTGGTGCACTGGACAGTCCAGTGCGCCAGACCAGGGCAGCCTTCAGTTGGTTTTGCTCCTTTGTATTTGAATCCTTTCTTGGACTTTTTATTGGTTTGTATTAAACCTTTGGCACCTGTAGAACTCATAGTCTAGAGCAAACTAGTTAGTCCAACTATTTGTGTTGGGCAATTCAACCACCAAAATCATATTGGAAAAGGTTTGACCCTATTTCCCTTTCAAAAGGTAAATATCATATGTAAATCTAGGCATGTAAGGTAAAATCTAGATACATAAAAATAGATACGCATATCTAAAACAAGAAATACAATAAATCTAGTTACCTTAGTTATGGGTGGGGAATTTGGGTCCAAAGTATTCACTAACCAACTTGGCAGTAGACTTGATCCATTATGATGCATCCCAAGATATATATCCCAATTTTGCCAAGTCTCCAAATTCCCCGAAGTCCTTCGGACTTCTCACTTTCCTCTTGGGATCCAAACCTTCTTGGTGCTTTTCACGGTCGAAATAATTTCCTTTGGCACCCAGATGCGTTTGGCCCCTTTTCCTTTGTTGGCTTGCTTGTTGGCCTTGATTGCTATCACATTTCCATTCTTTTTCTTCTTGATCAAATATGGTGTAGCAGCCTTTTTATTCACCTTGTTGATGTAGGTGTTGGAGATTTTGCTTGATGGCTTTTGCTTAAGCTCTTGCTTTTGCTTATTCCCGGTCTTCGCCTTGCATTGGTAAGACTTGTGGTCTTCCTTGTGGCATAGCCTACAAATCACAGTTTTTCCCTCTACAGGCTTGATCACTCCCACAGTGGTGTTATCCTGAGGAGGTTGGATTTGTTTGGCTTTGCCTTTCTTGTCATACAAAGCCTTGTCAAGGCGAGCCACCTCTTGCTTTAATTACTCATTCTCCATTGCAATCTCATCCAAACATGTTTTTATAACAACATTCTTAACAAGAACTTGATTGCAGGGGTTAGAATCATTAATTAAATCAAAACTAGAAGTATAAGCATCTTTGTTAATAATTTTAGGCATTTCAACCAAAGATACTCCTAGGGTACTACCAATGTTTTCTAACTTAGTAGTTAGCTCAATGTTATGTATGCTAAGAATTCTCATCTTTCCTAGTAAATTTTCAATGGCTTCTTGAGAGCTAGCTAACTTAGCCTTAAGTTTTTCATTATTTTTAATAAGGCCATCATTGGTAGCCGAGGATGGAGCATTAAATTTTCAATGGCTTCTTGAGAGCTAGCTAACTTAGCCTTAAGTTTTAAATTTTTCAAGCAAACATTTATAATCATCTTGAGAGCTAATCAACTTATTTTTCAATGTTTTAAGTTGAGCCTTTTGTTTAGTACTTACATCCTCAAAAAATTTAACGGCTTCCGCAAGCTCATTTAAGGAGGGCTTTCCCTCACCTTCATCATCACTACTACTATCATCACTAGAGGATGAAATACTTATTTTACCTCTTGCCATAAGGCACTTGCGTGATGACTGTGATGAGCGTGATGAGGATTGGTGGATGTGCGTCCTTGGAGGTTCATCTTCGCTTGAAGAGTCATCCCAACTTTTGACAATTATAAGCGTCTTGTCTTTGCTCCTCCCCTTTATGGGTTTGACCATATTTGGACATATGTCCCTGAAGTGGCCCTTCTCCTCGCATGCGAAGCATTCTCTCTTTCTTTCCTTTTTCCTGTCAATATTAAAGAGAAGATTTCGACATGCAGAGGCACACCCATTAGATTAATCTTGCGGATCATCCCCATTACCTTTTTGACGTGTGGCATTGTTTCTTTGTCCTCGGAGGATGATGTTGACGGTTGATTATCTTCTTCATCATCACTTTCTTATCCTTCCTCTTCTTCACTTGAGGAACTTGGAGTGGGAGCCTTCTTCTTTCCTTTGCTCTTTTCATCACATGCAAAAGCATATGGCCTTAAAGAAGTTGGCTCCTCTTGTCGACCCATTTTTCGCGACATCTCAAATGACACAATTTTCCCAATCACAATGGTCGGGGTCATTTGCCTCAAGTCCTCTATGTTGTGAAGAATGGTGATGATGCTTCCATATCTTTGTTGTGGTAGTAGGGAGATAATCTTCCTCACAATGTTTGCATCACCTAGCTTATTAATGCCAATAGAATTGAGCTCATTGATGATTAGATTCAAACGAGAATACATATCTCTTACAAGCTCATTATCTTTCATAGCAAAAGAATTATACTCATTTAAGACTAGGCAGAGTTTTTGCTCACGGACATTGGATGTGCCGTCATGGAGCTCATGCAATTTTAGCCAAATCTCATAAGCAGTTTTTAATATAAAAACTTGATTAAAGGTATCCATGCTAAGAGATTCATACAAGCATTTTTTGGCTCTAGCATTCAAATGAACTTATTTTTCCACACTCGTGGTGGGTTCCTCGGGATTCTTTGGGTGGTTTCATCCTGTCATGAGTGACTCTCCAAACACCTAGATCAATAGTCTCTAAGTAACAAGCCATTCTAGTAGTATAATATGGGAAGTTAGTGTTGTCGAAGTGTGGTGTCCTATGGGTATCCATCCCCTTTCTTTGAATAGCGTCGGCTCTTTTAGCGGTGAAGCTAAAGTGTTTCAAATGAGGCAAACCAGGCTTTGATACCAATTGAAGGAAACGGTGACAACTAAGAAGGGGGGTGAATTAGGACTTCTAAAAACTCTTTCTAACTTAGGCCACAAAAAAATTCCTAGAGCAAAATCTATGCAAATAAACAATCTAGAATGTGCAAACTATATTTTGTCTAACTATTGCTATCTCTACCGCAAAAGGCTAAGTTCCAATCTAAGTAATCTAATCACTAAGACAAGATTGAAACTTAAATACTTAATGTAAATGCAGAAGTTAAAGAGCAAGGTAGAGATGCAAACTCTTGTGGATGACGCCGGTATTTTTACCGAGGTGTCCGAAACCACGCAAGGTTCCGACTAATCCTTGTCGGTGCCTCTACGCAAAGGGTAGCCCACGCAAGGACCAAACACCTCAATCGAGTAACTCCGTAGAGAGCCGCGGGCCTTCTTCACGCGCAAGTGGTGCTCCGCTTCCGGCTCCTCTCGGACACTCCCCGTCGTCTCCACTATCGAGCTTCCGGCCGAAACGCCACGAGCCTCATTCCCTCCAGTACATGGTGGTGGCCGTGATACAAACTTGGTTGTCACGGTCTCGCAAGACTCTCGCCCCACTTGGTACAATTACAACGGCTCATACAAGAGCCGAGGGGTTGTGTGGTTTTTCTAAACTCACTCAACTAACTAGAATTCACCTAGAGCAAGCGCTAATGCGGTCTAACTAACCTAAGCACTTTGCAAGGCACCTACGCTAATCACCGAGTGATTCTATTAAGCACATGGGTGTTTGAGCACTTGGAAATGTCTACAATATGCCTTGGTATGTTGCTTGGGCTCCCACACCTTAAAATGGCCGGTTGGGGGTATTTATAGCCTCCCCCCACAATTATAGTAGTTGGACAGAAGCAGCAGCGTCGATGGGTGCACCGGACAGTCCGGTGCACACCGGACATGCACTGTTCACTGTCCGGTGCCCTGGCCACGTCAGTCGACCGTTGGGGTCTGTAGCAGTCGACTGTTGGATCCGACCGTTACCCAGACTGTCCAGTGCACACCGAACAATCCAGTGCTACATCCCGAGAGCGCCCGTTGTGGGCCTCTTTCCGCAGACTGTCCGGTGTCCAACCGGACAGTCCGTTGCACACCGGATAGGTTACTATTCACTGTCTGGTGCACCACCAATGCGCTAGCTGACTGCCCACTTCATGGATTTCTTCGTTGTTTCTTTTGGGCTTCTTTTCCTCTTGAGTCTTGGACTTCTACGCATCTTTTATGTCTTCTTTTGAGGTGTTGCATCCTCAGTGTCTCAGTCCATTCCTCTTTGCATCATGTGAACTATAAACACAAACACTAACAAACATATTAGTCCACAGGCTAAGTTGATCATCAAACACCAAAACCTTTTGAGCTAAATGGCCCGGGGTCCATTTTCCTAATAGCCATCACAAAGTATATAACTCGAGATATATTCTTGCAACTAAAAGGAACAAGATACAAAAGAGGAACGATGAATTGAGGTTCTCTAACTTAACTTTACTTGCATAAATTGAAACTTATAATCCAAGTCCGACTTCACCCCTGGTTGAGTTGTTGTGTTCAGTAGTAGTAGAATGATCAAAAGTTTTGCACCTTAATTCTAATCCTATACTAATGTGTTGATTTTAGGAACACAAATACTTAAAACAAATTGCTTAAATATAAATGCCTAATATAAAGAAAGAATTAGAAACGCCTCAGATGTTTTATCATGGTATCAGAGAGTCAACATTTCACACTAGTCCTTATTAAAGCATTCACGCAAAGGTGTCGCTTCTCATTTGGTCCATGCAATGATCAAGTGATCTCTGGTATGGTGGATCACCCACAGACTTTTATGGGTGATCACCACACTCTCGATCAACAGCAAAACATTTAGCTAATACCGATCAGTAAGAGTAACAAGTACAAACTCTCACTTGACCTAATCAAGGCTAAAGAGACTAACTGGTGGACACTACTACTCTCAATACGCCAATAAGGTTGCTAGTCAAGTCATTATCAACTCTCAAGTTCTACACTAGGTAAATGCTCTTTATCACACTCAAATAACTTTCTTCAATTGATAGGATGCGCTAGACAACTTCATAGATAAATTGGTGGTGTATTTATAACCCCAATTGGCCAACTAGCCATTAAAGTAACTCTAGGCACAGTTAGTTGTCATTGGACCGTCCAATGACTAGGCATCGGACCATTCTCCTTGGTCCGATGAGATATAATGGTCAATATGTGCATCATATGTCAGACAAAGCTATTATAATGCACTGCATATAGTGTACAACGAATTCTAAAAATCCTAAGTGGTCTTCATGGATGATCTGAGTGTTTTTGGTGGACCGTCATGAACAGGCTACTCTCAGGTTTTGAAAAAATAGGGTTTAGTTATTATCTTGGTCGGTCTGATGTTCTCGTTGATGATTCGCGTGAACAAGTATGTAGGCCCTAAGTTTTTTGAAGTTTGTAGATGTATTCGCGGATGGTCCATGGGTGTCAGGTTATCCACAAAAACATTAATGGTTAGAATATAGGTGCATAGCTATACAAATGATTGGGTGGAACATTCCAGTTGTCAGGCGGATGATCTGCATCGGCATGGTCAATTGCATAATGAACATTTTGAGATGGAGATCTGCATATATGTTTTGTGCATGTCAAATCTATCATAGTGGGTTAGTCCTAGTGTATTGTAGAGCATATCTAGCTTGCATGTCAAATCTACCATTGTGGGTTAGTCCTAGGGTATTGTAGAGCATATCTAGCTAATCTAATGAAGCTACATTGCATTTATCCATCATATAGGCCATTGGGGACATTTTCTAGATGATGAACACTATGTTCTTGAAAGTGATGGAAATATACATATGAGATCGAATCTAGCATACTAAGGAATGCTTAGGAGTGTTGTTGAGCTCCTCAACAAATTAGAGAAGTTGGATCTACTCCTAGTTATGTGTTTATCTTCTTGGAATCTCCTCCTAACTCCAAATGGATAGGGAGAGAGGGTTCCTCATTCTTCTATCCTAAACCTTTTTGTGGACAACAGTTATAGATGACCTCCATGGTTTCTTGTTGGTGGTGGGGGTCTCCAATCCTTCCCATTCTCTTCTCATTGCTTCTCCTTGTTTCTGAGCTTAAAGAGAGGGAGAGATCAGCTAGAGAGATTGTGGGGGAGTGACAGTGAAGTGAGAGAGTGAGAGAGGATGAAGAGGTGTTGGTGTTTGGTCTTCTGTCCCATGAAATGTGGACAGATGTGCTCCAACAACGGCGACTCAATGTTATGCATGTCATGTTCTAGTGGATTGTTTAGGTGGATGTCGAACTATCCATGAGAATTAGAATTGTTTGAAAACATGTCTATTTATGTTAATGTTCTAGTGAAACATTCTGGTGATTCGACGGACTATCCGTAGGAACATACAATGCCCAAAAATATACATTTTTTGCACAACTAGTGTTTAAATTTGAATTTGATATGCAAATGATGATGATGATTAGGAACAAGTCATGGTCATGACATTACACTAATCATACTCAATGAAAACATTAGTCATGGTTGGCACTTAATTACCAAAACTGAATTAGGGTTTTCCAATTAGTGTGGTGATGTTAATAGATACGAATCCAATGACAAGGAGCAATCAGAGATGAGGTAGGAAAGTGGGACCATGTGTTTCATAGAAGAGACCATGGACTGCCAAACCTAGGAGATTGGTGACCGGAGGTAGAAGACCAAAGACAAAGAAAAGAGATTGACTATTAGAGATGCTTCCAATGAGTACAAATAAATTGAGTGTGCAATCAGTTTAGACACCTTATTTTTTAAACTATTTTGAAAAAATATAAAATAAAAACATTTGAATGTTATAAAGAAAAAGTAAGCTACTCTCCCATGTATCGTTTTGTAACATGATCATGATATCAACATGCGTTGGCATATACTATTTTGTACTCTGTTTCAAAATATAATTCACTTTAGACTAAACATACATTCATTAATCAACCTATGTGTCGGGTACCGTAATTAGGGGTACCCCCAACACTCCTTGAACATGGCTGGAAAACATCTTCAGAACAAACCGCAAAGACTGATAAGCACGGTTCAAGTCAAGGCCTCGTCTACCAAGGGACGCGATCTCATCCGAGCCCAGCCTCGGGCAATGTAACATCCCAAAATCCCACCTAAGGTTTGAAACCCTAACCTCCTAATCCCCCCCTTATTTTACCTTTCTCCCTTAACCCTACCCTTAGAACCCATTCTCATGTGCATACACTTGAAATAATTAGAGCACCTCACATAGACTATATTTCTCACTCAAGAAAGGATTTAGAATTAGAAAAAGAAAAGAAAAAGGAAAACTTTCCCCTCCCTCGGCTGGGCTGAATTCCGGCCCAACCCGCCCCACGCGCCCGCGCTTCCCCTCCTCTCTCCCTGGCCCAGGCGGCCCGACCCCGCGCGCGGCTCCCTCCCGCTGACACCCGGGCCCCGCCTGTCAGCGCCTCATCCCCCTCCCTCTCGCGCCGTTTCCTCTCGCTGGCAGCCAGGTCCCACCGGTCAGTTTCATCCCCCTCGCCCATCCCTCACCGGCGCATCCACCGCCGAGCCCCCCTCGCCTCGTTGCCTCGCCATTAATGCCTGCCCAGCCTCCGTGACAACCCCGCCACTGTGCTTGAGCCGTCCCCTCACCCCCCTGCCTGCCCGAGCCATCGCAATCGGCGTTAGCGCCATTCACGCCATCATGGCGAGCTCGCCAGTGCTCGCCGTCTCCTCCATCCCCCTCCCTCCCCCCGAGCGCCTATAAAAGGACCCGCCCGAGCCCCGTCTTCGCCACACAGCTCCGGCCACCCCCACTGCCCTCTTCCCCGAGCCGTTCGAGCTAGCGCCGTCGTGCTCCCTTCATCGCTCCAGTGAGCTCCCCTCCCCCTCTCTAGCGATCCTCTGTCCAATTAAGCTATGCCAGAAGCTCCGCCACACTCTCACGGTCACAGGGCGCCACTTCTCCCCCTCTATTGTGGCCGGCAACCTCACCGGCGGCATCACCGCCGTGGGCACCCGCCACCGTGCCGCGGACCGGCCGCCATAGGCCCCCGCAGGCAAAATTCGCCCCATCCCCGTGACCCCCATCACCCGCCCATGCTTCGCCACCGTTTCCCCACCATAAAACTGGACCGACGGTGGAGAACCACCGCGGGGCTTGCCGCTGACCGGACCCCGGTCGAGCTCCCGCCCCTCCCTCCGTGTCGTTAACGCCATCCCCCCTCTCTCTAGCGTGCGGGCCCGCGCCGCAGCGCCGTTCCCCGCCGTCGCCCCGCGCGGCTGGGCCAAGTGGGCCGAAAGCTCGCCCGCCCGCGCGCGCTCGCGCCAGCTGGGCCGAAATCCCCCCCCGGCCCAGCTGACTAGAAAATCCTTTCTCTTTTTCTTTTCTCTTTTCTTTTTCCCATTTTCACATATATATTTAGATGCTAATATTTTATGCACCAAAAATAGTCTAAATAAATTATAGGGCACAAAAATAATAAAGTATAAGAATTTGCACACCCCACAAAGGTCACTATGTTTGATGTATTATTATTATCTGTGTTTGATTAGCGGAAGAGGGATCCGATCCTCCGGAACTTATAGCTCCGGAAGAAGGGCAAGAACCCGACCCCTCCGAGATAAATCTCTTGTGCCAAGAAAGCTTCGACGAAGGCAAGTCCATCCTTCCCTTGATGCATTATTTACCTATTTCTATCTACCACTACCTAAGCCTGGATTATGGGATGGGAATCGAATTGCATGGTGAGCATGAGAGAGCCCGCATTAACTATTACCTTGATTAAAAGATATGGGGCAAGTAAAAAGGGTACAAGTGGCATGTTTCCCAAAAGTGTGCGATGAAGGGTATTCACCCTCATCACCTGTGAGCAGGATGATCAGGGACTCCCTGGTTTAGGGGAGGGCCTAAAGTGATGGCTCAGCTGGTTTAGGCGTGAGCAGAAGGATTGTCCTCTCGTATAAGGACCGGTTTGTCATCTTTCATTACCTGTACTCACAAAAAGTACAACCACTCGAGGCTGTGTGGGCAGCCACTCGATCTGAACTCGTACGGTCCAACCCCAGGGTTATGAAGGCTGGGGAGCACCGGGAGGATAAGGAGGGGGAATGTTTTGTCCGGTTTGGACATGGCGGTGGCCTGACTCCTTCCGGGATAACCGTTAAGGTTCGGACGTGCGAGGAAGGAAAGAGTTTCGGATTCGGATCTCATTGGCCATGAGATCGCAGAGCCAGACTAGTGGGTAAAATGTACCCCTCTGCGCAGAGTCTAAACCTATTCGAATAGTCCGTGTCCACTGGTATGGACGAGTCTGGTATGGTATGACAATTAGTGTTTCTACTACAACCGGGAACAGGGAAACGTGTGTGTATGTTCTAGAAAGAAAGTGGTGCCACGGGAGCGGGAAGCTCAGTGGTGGTCAAGCAAGTGTTATTTCTAATGTCTTGGGAAAAACCTACATCAATGAGTACTGCCTTTCTCTGAAAAAGTATGAGTGACTTCAACTCCACCATATATAGCATGTACAATATAGGTCACTTTCTCTTTACGGGAGCCGGGTGGGCTTGCGGAATACCTAGTGTATTCACCCAGATTTATTTATGTTTTTCAGTAGTTGAAGACTTCTTTTCTGTTATGCTTGATTGATGGGGTTGTGTCTTCACCCAGTTCTGCCTGTGGCCTGGGCTATTTTATCTTCCACTGCGCTTTATGATCTTCGGCTCACTCTCGAGCTTGTACCCCCGGTATTGTAATAACACTATTCAGACTCTGTAACTATTTGAAGTAATGAATGTGGTTACTAGCCTCCTGGGACTAGTAATTGTATCACATTTGAGTCCCAAAGGATCGGGATGCTTCAGGTGGTATCAGAGCCTATAGGACTGGCCGTAGACCGCAGCCCTGACCTTAAAAAGTTGCCTTAACAAGAAAACACCTCTTACCCCCAAGAAACACTCTCTCCTTTCCCCGATATTAACAGACCCTTCTTTTCTTCTACCAGATGGAAGACTCCTGGGTTATTAGGACATCCTATTGCTTAGGGGAAGAAGGATTCCCTCACCTCTTACGGAGTTGCGCGCTACGCATGGGGGTCCGCAAGAAGCCCGAATATGTCTGGAAGGAATACCACGAAAATGGAGTAGAAAAGTGCTCTATGGCAGTCTACCTGGGAGAAAGCCGAAGCTACCCAAACCACCCTCCCTTCCAAGTCAAATTCACCGGACACCGCTTCCCAGACACTTGCCAAAGTGTAGCCAGAAAAGCCCTTAAACAGCTATGCCAAAACTACAGCCAAGAGATCTCTGAAACCCCCCTTCGTTATTTCCCACCCAGCAACAAAAATACCCCCACCTGGAGGAAAATACTTCAGGCTCTGTCAGGGAGAGACCCCACCGAGGATGACCCCACCATTGTCTACATGGCCGGATACCTCCACACCCTCGACAACCACTACGATGACCTCTCCTCCCACTGCACCCACCTAAACTCTTGGGTGGAAAGCCTAGAGCGGCAAGTCAGAGAGCTTAAGCAAGAGAAGGCATCCCTCCAAGACTGTCTCGACATAGCAGAAGGCGAGGAGGCCAACACCCGTGAGGCCTATCGAACCTTAAAGATGGACTATGACAAGAAGCTAAAGAAGCTCGCCCCCAAGAAGAAAATCCAGAAGAAGACCACCAACTGAGGATGCCAAACGGAGAAGAAGAAGAAGAAGAAGACCCCTCCAGCCCCACCTCCCCCCAGGGTAGATGATTGGTCCGACTCCGAGGATATATCCCTAGCAAGCCTTGATGATCTTCTCAAGGAGTTTGGGGATACCTTAGAGAAAGAGTTCGGCAGTACCTCGGGGAACGCTCTCGTGTAGCTCCACCTGTAGTAGTCTTATGCTTGTAATGTGTTGGTGTAATGAATAAAATAACTTGGTTGAAAACAATTTGCATGTGCATAATAGTAACTCTCTTCCCTGGCAGATGGCTTCGGATAAAACCACGCCTACCGCCTCCGGGATTGGAGCAGGGTTTCCCCTGAGAGCTGAAGGGGAAGCCGTTAGAGAGGAAAGTGAAACCCACCTCCCCGCACCTCCACCACTACCCTTAGACCTAGCCCAAGTTCTAGCCAATCAAACCCGACTCATCGAGGTCCTCACTCGAAATCTGGAAAATCAACGGCCAAATGGTGGAAGACCGCAAGACAGAATGGGGGATTTCCTGAGGCTCAAACCTCCCACGTTCGTCGGATCAAGCAACCCCCTTGATGCAGACGATTGGATGCGCACGATCAAAAGAAAACTGGAAGCCATTGGTTGCCCAGAAAATCAGCGTGTTCAACTGGCGGCCCACCAACTTTCCGGGATGGCCTTAGCCTGGTGGGACACCTTCAACGTCACCATCAGAGATGCTACCTGGGTGGAATTTGAAGCGGCTTTCCGGGAGCACCATGTGCCCCAAGGACTTGTACAGCTTAAGGAGGACGAGTTCTGAGAATTGACTCAAGATGGAAGATCTGTCAGCGAATATGTGCACAAGTTCATAGAGTTAGCCCGCTACGGCCAGATGATGTCAGTACCGAGGGCAAGAAGATGGCCCGTTTCCTAAAGGGACTCAGGCCAGAACTCAAGACAATTCTGGCTAGCCAAGACTTCCTCAATTTCTCTCACCTTTCCAACAAGGCCATGCAAGTTGAAAGGGCAAAGGAGGAAGAAAAAGGACATCTCAAAAGAAAGTTCCAGGTTCTCCGGGCACAACAGCAGGACTGGCACCAGAAGACTCGATCATTTGGGTTTCCACCCAAGGGGCCAAACTTCAGTAGACCAGCTGGACCCGCCCCATCACGGTTCAGTCAGCAGAGTCAGAGCTCTTTCCATTCCCCCTCAGTGGCAAGCAACCAACCCCCGGCGAATGCATGTTGGCACTGCGGTGATCCCAGTCACTTCAAGAACAACTGTCCGTAGCTAAAGCCACCAGGACCCGCCTACTCCAACTCAGTGAATGGCCCCAAGAATACCTCGGCATCCGCCCCTAAGGCGCCCTCCTCCGTCAGCCAGCAGAACAAGGCTCCGTACCAAGGAAGGGCACGAGTGAATCACGTCGATGCCCAGGAGGCTCAGCAAGCTCCAGGAGTAGTGCTCGGTGAGTTCCTTGTTGAATTTACTCCCGCTACCGTACTTTCCGATTCTGGAGCATCCCACTCCTTCATAGACACTAGTTTTGTGGAAAAGTATGGCATTCCCTCTACTCCTCTAGAGATTCCCTTGGTCACCCGAACCCCAGGGTCCGACCTTCTATGCCAGCTCAAATGTTCCCAAGTCAGAATCCTTTTAAGTGGGGTAGTATTCCTGGCAGACTTAACCATCTTGCCATCCAAAGGAATTGATGTGATCCTAGGGATGGATTGGCTAACTAAGCACAAAGGCATCATCAGTTGCGCAGACAAGACAGTCCTCCTCACCGACTAGCAGGGAAAGTTAGTCTCTTGTCAGGCATAGCCACCCGCCAGTGACCCAATGATGTTCAATCTAGCAACAGAAAGTATATCAGTAGTAGAAGAATTCATGGATGTGTTTCCAGAAGAATTACCAGGAATGCCACCAGAAAGAGAAGTGGAGTTCTACATAGATCTGATCCCTGGAACGGCACCCATCGCGAAGAGACCATACCACATGGCTCCGACCGAGTTGGCAGAACTAAAGCTTCAAATCGCAGATCTTCAGCAAAAGGGATACATTCGTCCTAGCTCATCCCCTTGGGGAGCACCAGTCCTGTTCGTCTCTAAGAAAGATGGAAGCATGAGAATGTGTATTGATTACCGATCGTTAAATGAAGTTACCATCAAGAACAAGTATCCACTTCCTCGGATTGACGACCTCTTCGATCAGCTTCAAGGAGCCAAGTACTTCTCCAAGATAGACCTAAGGTCTGGCTACCACCAATTGAGGATCAAGGAAGCAGACATCCAGAAGACTGCATTTGTCACCCGGTACGGGCAATATGAATTCACAGTGATGCCGTTCGGACTGACAAACACACCCGCCTTTTTCATGAACCTCATGAATAAAGTGTTTATGGAAGAGCTATATAAGTTTGTCGTAGTCTTCATTGACGACATCCTTATCTACTCCAAGAACCACGAAGACCATAAGCGTCACCTTCGGATCGTCCCCGGAAAACTCAGAGCACACCAACTTTATGCTAAACTCAGTAAATGTGAATTCTGGTTGGAAAAGATAGCCTTCCTTGGGCATATCTTAACCGCAGAAGGAATAGAAGTGGACCCTTCCAAGGTGGAAGCAGTATCAAAATGGAGGCAGCCGACCAACGTTAGTGAAGTTCGAAGCTTCCTAGGAATGGCAGGGTATTACCGCCGCTTCATCAAAGGATTCTCCAGCATAGCAAGACCAATGACAGAACTTCTCAAGAAAGACCATAAATTTGTGTGGACCCCAAAATGTGAAGGGAGTTTCTAGGTCATAAAGGAGAAACTCACAACAGCACCCATTCTGTCACTACCAGATATTCATCAAGATTTTGTCGTCTTCTGTGATGCCTCGAGGCAAGGCTTAGGGTGTGTGCTAATGCAATACGAGAAAGTCATTGCTTACGCATCACGCCTACTCAAGCCGCACGAACAGAATTACCCCACCCATGATTTGGAATTGGCAGCCATAGTGCATGCCTTGAAGATATGGAGGCATTACCTAATCGGAAACAAATGCCACGTTTTCACCGATCACAAGAGTTTGAAGTATATATTCACTCAACCAGATCTCAACCTTCGTCAGCGAAGATGGTTGGAGCTGATCAAGGATTATGACCTAGAAATTCACTATCACCCCAGGAAGGCCAACGTGGTAGCAGACGCCCTCAGTCGAAAACCATTCGGAATAAAAGGAACCAACTTTTTAGAAGATTGGAAGAAAGAATCAGCTCAATTAAATACATGTCTGGGAAACAGCGACAGTCTCGAAGTCAAACCAATGCTAGAAGACCTCATATGCAAAGCTCAACGTCTAGACTCAGAGACAGCAAGACTTGTGGAGAAAGCCCGCAAGGAACAACTCCCGGACCTCAGGACAGATGACCAAGGAGTCCTTTGGTTCAAATACCGTCTGTGTGTACCAAAAGGGGAGGCCCGAGAAGTCCTACTCAAGGAAGCTCACAACTCGACCTACTCCATCCACCCAGGAACTACCAAGATGTACCTAGACCTCAAAACCAGATACTGGTGGAAAGGGATGAAGAAAGAAATAGCTCAATATGTGGCCCAATGTGACATCTGCCAACGAACAAAGGCCGAACACCAAAAACCTGCAGGCCTATTACAACCCCTTCCGGTACCTGAATGGAAGTGGGAAGAAATAGGCATGGACTTCGTAACCGGACAGCCCTGGACGCAAAAAGGGAATGATTCCATCTGGGTAATAATAGATCACCTCACCAAGGTAGCCCATTTCATCCCAGTGAAAACTACCTTTGGAGGAGCCACCCTTGCCCGGATTTATCTCAAGGAGATAGTCAGACTCCATGGCATCCCAAGGAAGATAGTGTCAGACAGGGGAACCCAGTTCACATCCAAATTCTGGACAAGCCTTCAGAAAGCTATGGGCACCAAGCTAGATTTCAGTACCGCTTATCACCCTCAGATAGATGGGCAGACAGAAAGAGTCAACAAGGTCCTTGAAGATCTGTTAAGAGCATGTGTGCTAGCTTTTGATAGAAGCCGGGAATCCAGTCTACCCTACGCAGAGTTCTCATACAACAATAGCTACCAGGCCAGCATCAAGATGTTGCCATTCGAAGCACTGTATGGACGGAAATGCCAGACCCCTCTCATGTGGTCCAACGTGGGGGAAAAGCACTAGAAGGACCTGCCTTTGTCAAAGAGGCGGAAGAGAAAGTTGCACTGATCCGCAGAAGGTTACTTGAAGCTCAGAGTCGGTAGAAGACTTATGCAGACAACAGGCGGAGGGAACTCTGATTTGAGGAAGGAGACTTCGTCTACCTCAAGGTTTCTCCAATGCGTGGTGTCAGGAGGTTCCAAGTAAAAGGGAAGCTAGCCCCGCGTTTTGTAGGTCCCTATCCCATCATTGGCAGGGTAGGACCCACAGCATACCGTCTGGAATTACCGGAATCCATGTCCGACATCCACAATGTGTTTCACGTATCCCAGCTCCGCAAATGCCTGCAAGCACCAGAAAGTCACATCGAAGAAGAGACAGTACAGATTCAGAAAGACCTTCAGTACCGTGAAAAACCAGTGAAGATTCTTGATTTAGCAGTCAGAAAGACCCGCACCTCAGAGGTGAAGCTCTGTAAAGTTTAGTGGAGCAGAGAAGGAGAAGAGGAAGCTACCTGGGAGAGTGAGGACTCCTTGAGGAGGGAATACCCTTATCTTTTCTCAAATCTAGTCTAAATCTCGAGGGCGAGATTCCTTTAAGTGGGGTAGGTTTGTAACATCCCAAAATCCCACCTAAGGTTTGAAACCCTAACCTCCTAATTCCCCCCCCCCTTATTTTACCTTTCTCCCTTAACCCTACCCTTAGAACCCCTTCTCATGTGCATACACTTGAAATAATTAGAGCACCTCACATAGACTATATTTCTCACTCAAGATCACTTAGAAAATATTTTTGGTCTCCAAAGAAAAAGAAACAAAAAAGAAACAGAAATAGAAAAGGAGAAGAAAGGAATTAGAATTAGAAAAAAAAGAAAAAGGAAAACTTTCCCCTCCCTCGGCTGGGCCGAATTCCGGCCCAACCCGCCCCACGCGCCCGCGCTTCCCCTCCTCTCTCCCCGGCCCAGGCGGCCCAACCCCGCACGCGGCTCCCTCCCGCTAACACCTAGGCCCCGCCCGTCAGCGCCTCATCCCCCTCCCTCTCGCGCCGTTTCCTCTCGCTGGCAGCCAGGGCCCACCGGTCAGTTTCATCCCCCTCACCCATCCTTCACCGGCGCATCCGCCGCCAAGCCCCTCCTCGCCTCGTCGCCTCGCCATTAATGCTCGCCCAGCCTCCGCGACCCGCCACTGTGCTTGAGTCGTCCCCTCACCCCCCCGCCTGCCCGAGCCATCGCAATCGGCGTTAGCGCCATTCACGCCATCATGGCGAGCTCGCCGGTGCTCGCCGTCTCCTCCATCCCCCTCCCTCCCCCGAGCGCCTATAAAAGGACCCGCCCGAGCCCCGTCTTCGCCACACAGCTTTGGCCACCCCCACTGCCCTCTTCCCCGAGCCGTTCGAGCTAGCGCCGTCGTGCTCCCTTCATCGCTCCGGTGAGCTCCCCTCCCCCTCTCTAGCGATCCTCTGTCCAATTAAGCTATGCCAGAAGCTCCGCCACACTCTCACGGTCACAGGGCGCCACTTCTCCCCCTCTATTGTGGTCGGCAACCTCACCGGCGGCATCACCGCCGCGGGCACCCGCCACCGTGCCGTGGACCGGCCGCCATAGGCCCCCGTAGGCAAAATTCTCCCCACCCCCATGACCCCCATCACCCGCCCATGCTTTGCCACCGTTTCCCCACCACAAAACCGGACCGACGGCGGAAAACCGCCGCGGGGCTCGCCGCCGACCGGACCCCGGTCGAGCTCCCGCCCCTCCCTCCGTGCCGTTAACGTTGTCCCCCCCTCTCTGGCGTGCGGGCCCGCGCCGCAGCGCCGTTCCCCGCCGTCGCCCCGCGCGGCTGGGCCAAGTGGGCCGAAAGCGCGCCCGCCCGCGCGCGCTCGCGCCAGCTGGGCCGAAATCCCCCCCCCCCCGGCCCAGCTGACTGGAAAATCCTTTCTCTTTTTCTTTTCTCTTTTCTTTTTCCCATTTTCACATATATATTTAGATGCTAATATTTTATGCACAAAAAATAGTCTAAATAAATTATAGGGCACAAAAATAATAAAGTATAAGAATTTGCACACCCCACAAAGGTCACTATGTTTGATGTATTGTTATTATCTGTGTTTGATTAGTGGAAGAGGGATCCGATCCTCTGGAACTTATAGCTTCGGAAGAAGGGCAAGAACCCGACCCCTCCGAGATAAACCTCTTGTGCCAAGAAAGCTTCGACGAAGGCAAGTCCATCCTTCCCTTGATGCATTATTTACCTATTTCTATCTACCACTACCTAAGCCTGGATTATGGGATGGGAATCGAATTGCATGGTGAGCATGAGAGAGCCCGCATTAACTATTACCTTGATTAAAAGATATGGGGCAAGTAAAAAGGGTACAAGTGGCATGTTTCCCAAAAGTGTGCGATGAAGGGTATTCACCCTCATCACCTGGTGAGCAGGATGATCGGGGACTCCCTGGTTTAGGGGAGGGCCTAAGGTGATTGCTCAGCTGGTTTAGGCATGAGCAGAAGGATTGTCCTCTCATATAAGGACCGATTTGTCATCTTTCATTACCTGTACTCACAAAAAGTACAACCACTCGAGGCTGTGTGGGCAGCCACTCGATCTAAACTTGTACGGTCCAACCCCAGGGTTATGAAGGCTGGGGAGCACTGGGAGGATAAGGAGGGGGAATATTTTGTCCAGTTTGGACATGGCGGTGGCCAGACTCCTTCTGGGATAACCGTTAAGGTTTGGACGTGCGAGGAAGGAAAGAGTTTCGGATTCAGATCTCATTGGTCATGAGATCGCAGAGCCGGACTAGTGGGTAAAGTGTACCCCTCTGCGCAGAGTCTAAACCTATTCGAATAGTCCGTGTCCACTGGTATGGACGAGTCTGGTATGGTATGACAATTAGTGTTTCTACTACAACCGGGAACAGGGAAACGTGTGTGTATGTTCTGGAAAGAAAGTGGTGCCACGGGAGCAGGAAGCTTAGTGGTGGTCAAGCAAGTGTTATTTCTAATGTCTTGGGAAAACCTACATCAATGAGTACTGCCTTTCTCTGAAAAGTATGAGTGACTTCAACTCCACCATATATAGCATGTACAATATAGGTCACTTTCTCTTTACGGGAGCCGGGTGGGCTTGCGGAATACCTAGTGTATTCACCCAGATTTATTTATGTTTTTCAGCAGCTGAAGACTTCTTTTCTGCTATGCTTGATTGATGGGGCTGTGTCTTCACCCAGTTCTGCCTGTGGCCTGAGCTATTTTATCTTCCACTGCGCTTTATGATCTTCGGCTCACTCTCGAGCTTGTACCCTCGGTATTGTAATAACACTATTCAGACTCTGTAACTATTTGAAGTAATGAATGTGGTTACTAGCCTCCTGGGACTAGTAATTGTATCACATTTGAGTCCCAAAGGATCAGGACGCTTCAGGCAAGAACAGTAGACCCGGACGGATTCATGCCTCGCCCGAGGGCCTCCTCAGGCAGTGGGCGCACACTCGGCTTGCCCAAAGCCCAGTTCGGGCAAACTTTTTCGTGCAGCGACCTCAGTCAAATCGCCTTACCAACCGACCGTATCGCGTGCGCATTTAATGCGGGGATCGCCTGACACCTTATCCTGACACGCGTGTCGCAGTCGGCAAGGTCGAAATGATCGCAGTCACATCGCCCCTTTACTGACCGTTCTGACAGGAAAACAGCACTGTTCGCCCCGCTCCGGCTACTGTGCCAACCACCAGGGTAAGACTAACAACAGTAAGTCACGGCCTCTCCCGAGTTCAGCCTCGGACACAACAGGGAGCTCTGCCTTGCCCGACCCCAGGTCTCGACCTCAGCCTCGGCCTCAGGAGAAGGTCTCCGCCTCGCCCGACCCCAGGTCTCGATCGACTCCTCGACCTCGGGAAGAGGTCTCCGCCTCGCCCGACCTCAGCCTCGGCCTCGGAAGGAGTCTCAACCTTGCCCGACCTTGGCCTCGGCCTCAGGAGGAGTCACCGCCTCGCCCGACCTTGGCCTCAGACTGACTACGCTACAGGGGATACATCATTACCCTACCTCTAGCTAGCCGCCTCAGGCTACAAAGGAACAAGACCGGAGTCACATCTAGATCACTCCGGCAACAGGTAATGATGGTTCCCCGCATGCGTCCATGACGTCAATAGTCCACAAGCTCTCTACAAAGGCAGAGAAACGTCAGCAGGACCTAGGGCCGCACCGCCAGCTACGCTTCATACAGGGCTCAAGCACCTCTTCGCCGAACATGTTAGCACATTGCTACACCCCCATATGTACAGCTGGACCATCCCCTTGTGTCTATAAAAGGGGATGCCCAGGGCCTTAAAAAGGGGAAGAGGGGCAACACGGGCAGCAAGAGCAACGGAGACGGACTCACCCAAACATCGAGCTCCACTCCGCAACACTAGACCCCCCCCAGGAGGCCTAGGGCCCGTTCCCTCTCTCGTGAAGCTTGTAACCCCTACTGCAAGCACCCCTAGTGCAAGATAATATAAGCCTCATCCCCCCTCTTGTGTTCCATCTTGCATCAACCCATCTGGACAGAGGCACGCGGCACAAAATTCACTAGTCGGTTCGGTTGAGGGTCCCCCGGGTCTAAAACGCCGACAGTTGGCGCGCCAGGTAGGGGCACGCTGCGTGTTGACAATACTTTTGTAACACCCGGATTTTAGGGGTCCAAAACCCGGGCGCTAACAAAAACACCAGGTATGCTGGGACCAAGTCTCACACATATGATGTATAGTGGCACAGGATCGAATGTCACAATTTTATATATAACAGGAGTTCTATACAAAATAAATAATTACATTATAAGGAGACAACGGTCCAGCAACCCAAAATTGACTGGGAGACGACGACCTAGACCTCTCACGAACACTTCACAGCATCCTCCATGAGCATCATCCTGCAGTACCTGGTCTTGACCTGTGGTGTATGTGAGACAGCAAGAGTGAGCTCACATACGTTCATCGCTCAACAAGTTGTGGGGAATAATGTGTATGAACTCGCCAAAGGTGGGAGCTCACGTGAAGTGTAAGGCTTACCAAAGAAGATGGTTAGAGCTGAGCATTGCTTTTAAAGTTGGTCAAAATTTTATTAGCAGTTACTAAGTATAAGTAAATACCAAACCCAATTAAGTAATAGAACAAAAGTAACAACACCACCTGCAATGCAATGCATATGACAAATTGAATTTAGTTCCATCATTTAATCATGTGAGGGTCCGAGCTGCTCATGACCGTGAGCACGGCTAGTATACCAGTTTTACACTCTGCAGAGGTTGCGCATCTTTACCCACAAGTCATGTTACCCATCTGCCAAGGGATCGCGACTTCCCATACACCTCTACCGAGGAGGCGAGGCAGGGTAACACTACGAGGCCTTTACAAAGTTCCACTAGCTTCAGAAAACCCGCTACAGTTTATAGGAAGATCCAGTGCAGGAATCCCTTGCAGGACCGCCATCGCAGCAAAATCCTCCCGAGGGCCTCCCTACACTGACCTCTCCCCTACTGCCCTTGCCCCTTTCGGGTAAGGTAGTCTTCCACTAGCTTTCCTAATTAATCAGCCAAGGGCATCCCATACTACCCTTGTGGTAGCACTGTTTTCCCGGGTGGTCGCTCCATGTTCCAATTAACATAATGATCTTATCATGAACAATAAATAACAACTGATAATAAAAGTGTGATCATGAATAATGTATCTCCATACCCAAAACCACATATAGCACTAGCAAGTACTACCCAGAAAGTTCAGTGGTAAACAAGGTATAAAGATAATCAAACTAGGGTAACCTGTTGGGTCCCATCAAAATTAACCTATGCAGATCATTATAATTAATCAGAACATGGCTGGGTAAAAAGAAGTGATCAAGGGCACAACTTGCCTGGGCCTTGAGATTCCAGGTACCAGGATGATTCTTCAGATCCTCGTGACCTCACTGCTAGTCGTAGCAATACAAACATACATGGTATAGGCAAAATTAACATTACACCAAACATATATGCAAAATACATATTAATAATCTACATATTAAAATAAGATCACAGGAAAAAGAATTATTAATTTTGGAGTTGTAGAACTCAAGTTATGAATTTCCTAAGATTTAAGGTGATTATAATATGATTAAATGATAAATAAATTTTCTGACAGAGCTCATGTCAAAACAGTGATTCTAAATGGTAGAGAATATTATTACAAAATTTTAGGAATTGGAATGACTCAATTTGGAGCTAAAATGAATTAGTTATGAATTAATTAAGTTTCTGGATTTATTTTAACACTAAAAATCATTTTCTAAATCATTTTCTATGATTTTATAACTCTCTGGACTGGGCGCACTAATATAAAGAAGCTCAGGGGGCTCGGGGTAAGATTCCCGAGACACAGCGCACAGTAACAAGAGGACGGCGGGTTCTATTTCAAAAAGTCCAGGGGCTCTTTAACAAAAGAGCCACGGCGAAGGGGTATAATCTAATTCCAGCCGTCAGATCAGGAGTCAAGCGCCCGGATTAGATCTGATATAAACCGAACCGGTACGCAGCGCGCGCCGTTGGATCCGAGATCAACGGCTCAGATTTTAAAACGCGGGGATCACTCAGGTTCGCCCGATCTAGACGGACGGCCCGGATTCAAATCACCGAACCGTTATCTCCCATTCTAATCTTATCCGTCCGCGCCCGATCCGACGGTCGCGGAAGCTCCGTCTTCAATCCAGCCGTGCAACGGCGACGAGTTCTTCCCCCCGCGGCGGAGAGGACTCCGGCGAACCCCCGATGGCCGCCCACTGCCCCAAACCCATAGCTAATCGGTGCTACGCGTAGCTGACGAACAAGTAAACGCGGCAAGGGCATCATACCGAGGGGTTCGCAGCGCGGAAGACCCTGGCCACGGCAGAGGGGCGGATTGGCGGCGGTGAAGTGCTCCGGTGAGCAATTCCTTGCGTCACGGTGGCGCCCAACCCGAATTGGAGGCGCGGACAGCTTCCCCAGGCGAAGACGATACTCCCCGACCCGACTCCAAGAGCGGAGACCCCCCCGACGACGGCTATCCTCGGCGGCGGCGCTCCACGGTGCTTTTCGCTCGGCGATGACCACACGATTTCTCACCTTGGTGTCCGGCTTGCAAAGGTTATGGCTCAGGGTCACGGGCGCTCGAGTTTTATAGCCCGGAGGGAGGGATAAATCCGCGCGAGAGGAGGCCGAGACCGTCGGCGGATTTGGTGCGATTCTCCCCCGCGCGCGCAGGTCCGTTGCGAGATTCCCGGCCATGGAGTCCGTGGTGTGGACGCGAGCGGGGTGAGCAGGGGCTGGGGCGAGTCCGAGCGGAGCAGCGGCGAAGGTTTCGGCCGGGGAGCTTGCGGACGCCAGCGATTGCCGCGCGAATTCTGTTGGCTTCAACGGAAGGAAGAGGATACGCCTGACAGACGGGCCCCACGTGTAGGTGACTTGGTGCGGGGCGAGCGGCGGTGGGTGGCTGAACGGGCGGGCCCGCGATGTCAGTGAAGAGAGCGAGGGGGAAAGGCTGGCCAGTGGGCCCACGATGTCGGCGCCGGATTCAGTTGGGCCAGCGCGTGGGGGGTTTAAGTGGGCCGAATACAAGGTAGCAGGCCCAGTTAGGTTAGAATTCCTTTTCTTTTTATTTTTCTGTTTTCTTTTCTCCATTTTCAAATCCAATTTGAATTCAAGTTTAAATTCAAACTTTGTGAATAACTTGTCCCCAGTTTGAATGGTATAATTTAATAATTTAAGTGTGAAGGATGTTTATTCTGATTTTTATTCTATTTTATGTAGTATTTTTCTTAGTTCTTCCCTTCTTTTATTTCTTATTTTCTATTTTCCTTTCCATTTGAATTTCAAATCAACACAAGTTTAAAGTTCAAACACTTAATTTGGATACACATATAGAACTTCAGCATAATGTGCAAAAACATATTTTATATATTTCTTTATTTATTTTAGTTCTTTTAGACAAGCTTTTAATCATATAGTAGAATAATCCCTACCTTATTACTCCTAGGGAAATCAAATTCATATTGTAGACTATATATATTAAGAAATAGTTTAATCCTAATTCTTTTATATATCCCAATCCAAAGGCAATTTAGATTATCTAAGTATCTTTAATTATGTATTTTTAACATATTCATGAGTGGAAACTTCTAAATTATGATTATCTTTAAGGAAAGGTGTTTTGATTTAAAATCTTTGAGAATTTTTCTTGTCTTCACAAGATTGAACTTTAGGGTGTTACAAATCCTACCCCCCTTAAAAATAATCTCGTCCTCGAGATTTGTAAGAAAAGGATGTATACTCATATTGTTCTCGGAATATATGCACAAACAAAGAAATTTCAGCATGAGGTATAATTCTTTAACAAAACATAGGGTCAATAGACCTTATTGTTCCTTCTAGAATAATATCATATTATCTACTAACTAAAGTAACATCTAGATCTACAAATCATCATAATCTATATCTATGTAGCTTGGTGAAGCTGGTGGTGGTGGGGGTTGTTGTTGTTGTTGTCTCTCCAACCGTGCTTGCCTTATTTCTTGGCGGGCCTGACGTATTTCCTCGCGTTGTTGTCTTATCTGATTCTGCATCTCGGTCACCAGGTCTGTTAACTGTTGTATTACTAGTCTTTGGGTAGCAACCACTTGATCGATTTCAACAGGTGGAGGATTTGGAGGATTCATTTTCTGTTTGTTGTTACGTGATAATCTTTCCTTTCCTGGTATTGACCATGAAAGTTAGAAGCATATGGTAATAGTTTTGCAAAGGAAATTATTCAATAAGCGGAATAAGCTAGTAGCTGGTTATAATCTGAAGATTCGTTAGTAGGGCTTAATCTTTGTTTTATGTCCAGATTGGGGTAACCAATCGTATAAGGTGTATATCCAAGGGTAAGATAGAATCAGTCAAGATGAGAGATATATATGGGTGAGATAGACTACAAGATGTAGGTTAAAAGTTTGTTTTAGGTGGGGGTTGATAGACTATGCAATCCATCATTACTCTATTGGTTGGGTTGCTATGTAACTTGTTGTATATGTCAAGTTGTTGGGTATGGCCGAGTTGATCTAGGTCACCAATTTAGGCTTAAGTGAATTTTGGAGTATAGCCCTATCCTTTGTATCAGCATTAAGTAACTCAATCTAGCTTAGATCATATTGGATTAGATAGAATCCAGATTAGGTTGGTATGACTAGATTAAACTAGTTAAGATTAGCTAGATCTACCAGGGTAGGATAAATATTATTAGGATATGTTAGAATCTTTTAAGATAGGATGGATTATATGATATAGGTAGGCCATTGTTCAAGGATGAGTTGGTATAAGACATTAATTTAGGTTAAGATATATTTGTAGAGACAGTGTCTAACCTATATCACCAACTTAACTAACTTGTTAATAACTCACTTTAGATTGGGTCATATTTAGATTAGATAGAATCTGGATTAGGTTGGATATAACTAGATTAGACTAGATAATATCTAATTACTTTGGATTAGATCTTGGTTGTTACTAGGGTGGGGTAAATATGCTTATTAGGGCAAGATGAATCCATAAGGATAAGGTAGAATCTTTTGAGGTCAGTTAGATCTATTAGGATGGGATAAGTAAAGTGGTTAGGATAAGATGAATCCTTCAAGATAAGATGAATCTATTAAGATAAGAGGAAACCTCTTACGATAAGATGGATCTATATACATTAGGATAAGTTAAGACCTTTTGAGATAAGATAGATCTATTAGTGTAGGATAGAATCTCTTGAGATGAGATGAATCTATTAAGATAAGGGAGAATTTTTAAGATAAGATGGGTATTGTTAGGCTAGTTACTTTATTGAAGGATAATTTAGTTTGTCTAGTTATTTTATATATATATTCTTATACCTATGTGTATATGCAGATGCAATTGTGGACATTACTCCACAACCCATCACACTCAATCAAAGATCCAAATCAGACAAGTATCATAAGAACAAACATTCAAGCACATAGATAAAGATAGTTTTGTCTTTGTTCCTAAGAGTAGGTCTCCTATCCCTAAAGGTCACTTTAAGCACAGGATTTCAAAGTGTGAAATCCAAGTTTGTCTTTAGAAGGAAAAAGGTAAGAATAATCAGAGTAAAGCGGAAATAGATGAGAATAGATTAAGATAAGTTTAGAAATGATCAGAGTAGCAAAGGTAAGTAGATAATGGTTGTTCAGTTCTATCTAGGTTTCGTCCTACAGTCAACATTGCTCTGATACCACTTCTGTAACACCCGGATTTTAGGGGTCCAAAACCCGGGCGCTAACAAAAACACCAGGTATGCTGGGACCAAGTCTCACACATATGATGTATAGTGGCACAGGATCGAATGTCACAATTTTATATATAACAGGAGTTCTATACAAAATAAATAATTACATTATAAGGAGACAACGGTCCAGCAACCCAAAATTGACTGGGAGACGACGACCTAGACCTCTCACGAACACTTCACAGCATCCTCCATGAGCATCATCCTGCAGTACCTGGTCTTGACCTGTGGTGTATGTGAGACAGCAAGAGTGAGCTCACATACGTTCATCGCTCAACAAGTTGTGGGGAATAATGTGTATGAACTCGCCAAAGGTGGGAGCTCACGTGAAGTGTAAGGCTTACCAAAGAAGATGGTTAGAGCTGAGCATTGCTTTTAAAGTTGGTCAAAATTTTATTAGCAGTTACTAAGTATAAGTAAATACCAAACCCAATTAAGTAATAGAACAAAAGTAACAACACCACCTGCAATGCAATGCATATGACAAATTGAATTTAGTTCCATCATTTAATCATGTGAGGGTCCGAGCTGCTCATGACCGTGAGCACGGCTAGTATACCAGTTTTACACTCTGCAGAGGTTGCGCATCTTTACCCACAAGTCATGTTACCCATCTGCCAAGGGATCGCGACTTCCCATACACCTCTACCGAGGAGGCGAGGTAGGGTAACACTACGAGGCCTTTACAAAGTTCCACTAGCTTCAGAAAACCCGCTACAGTTTATAGGAAGATCCAGTGCAGGAATCCCTTGCAGGACCGCCATCGCAGCAAAATCCTCCCGAGGGCCTCCCTACACTGACCTCTCCCCTACTGCCCTTGCCCCTTTCGGGTAAGGTAGTCTTCCACTAGCTTTCCTAATTAATCAGCCAAGGGCATCCCATACTACCCTTGTGGTAGCACTGTTTTCCCGGGTGGTCGCTCCATGTTCCAATTAACATAATGATCTTATCATGAACAATAAATAACAACTGATAATAAAAGTGTGATCATGAATAATGTATCTCCATACCCAAAACCACATATAGCACTAGCAAGTACTACCCAGAAAGTTCAGTGGTAAACAAGGTATAAAGATAATCAAACTAGGGTAACCTGTTGGGTCCCATCAAAATTAACCTATGCAGATCATTATAATTAATCAGAACATGGCTGGGTAAAAAGAAGTGATCAAGGGCACAACTTGCCTGGGCCTTGAGATTCCAGGTACCAGGATGATTCTTCAGATCCTCGTGACCTCACTGCTAGTCGTAGCAATACAAACATACATGGTATAGGCAAAATTAACATTACACCAAACATATATGCAAAATACATATTAATAATCTACATATTAAAATAAGATCACAGGAAAAAGAATTATTAATTTTGGAGTTGTAGAACTCAAGTTATGAATTTCCTAAGATTTAAGGTGATTATAATATGATTAAATGATAAATAAATTTTCTGACAGAGCTCATGTCAAAACAGTGATTCTAAATGGTAGAGAATATTATTACAAAATTTTAGGAATTGGAATGACTCAATTTGGAGCTAAAATGAATTAGTTATGAATTAATTAAGTTTCTGGATTTATTTTAACACTAAAAATCATTTTCTAAATCATTTTCTATGATTTTATAACTCTCTGGACTGGGCGCACTAATATAAAGAAGCTCAGGGGGCTCGGGGTAAGATTCCCGAGACACAGCGCACAGTAACAAGAGGACGGCGGGTTCTATTTCAAAAAGTCCAGGGGCTCTTTAACAAAAGAGCCACGGCGAAGGGGTATAATCTAATTCCAGCCGTCAGATCAGGAGTCAAGCGCCCGGATTAGATCTGATATAAACCGAACCGGTACGCAGCGCGCGCCGTTGGATCCGAGATCAACGGCTCAGATTTTAAAACGCGGGGATCACTCAGGTTCGCCCGATCTAGACGGACGGCCCGGATTCAAATCACCGAACCGTTATCTCCCATTCTAATCTTATCCGTCCGCGCCCGATCCGACGGTCGCGGAAGCTCCGTCTTCAATCCAGCCGTGCAACGGCGACGAGTTCTTCCCCCGCGGCGGAGAGGACTCCGGCGAACCCCCGATGGCCGCCCACTGCCCCAAACCCATAGCTAATCGGTGCTACGCGTAGCTGACGAACAAGTAAACGCGGCAAGGGCATCATACCGAGGGGTTCGCAGCGCGGAAGACCCTGGCCACGGCAGAGGGGCGGATTGGCGGCGGTGAAGTGCTCCGGTGAGCAATTCCTTGCGTCACGGTGGCGCCCAACCCGAATTGGAGGCGCGGACAGCTTCCCCAGGCGAAGACGATACTCCCCGACCCGACTCCAAGAGCGGAGACCCCCCCGACGACGGCTATCCTCGGCGGCGGCGCTCCACGGTGCTTTTCGCTCGGCGATGACCACGCGATTTCTCACCTTGGTGTCCGGCTTGCAAAGGTTATGGCTCAGGGTCACGGGCGCTCGAGTTTTATAGCCCGGAGGGAGGGATAAATCCGCGCGAGAGGAGGCCGAGACCGTCGGCGGATTTGGTGCGATTCTCCCCCGCGCGCGCAGGTCCGTTGCGAGATTCCCGGCCATGGAGTCCGTGGTGTGGACGCGAGCGGGGTGAGCAGGGGCTGGGGCGAGTCCGAGCGGAGCAGCGGCGAAGGTTTCGGCCGGGGAGCTTGCGGACGCCAGCGATTGCCGCGCGAATTCTGTTGGCTTCAACGGAAGGAAGAGGATACGCCTGACAGACGGGCCCCACGTGTAGGTGACTTGGTGCGGGGCGAGCGGCGGTGGGTGGCTGAACGGGCGGGCCCGCGATGTCAGTGAAGAGAGCGAGGGGGAAAGGCTGGCCAGTGGGCCCACGATGTCGGCGCCGGATTCAGTTGGGCCAGCGCGTGGGGGGTTTAAGTGGGCCGAATACAAGGTAGCAGGCCCAGTTAGGTTAGAATTCCTTTTCTTTTTATTTTTCTGTTTTCTTTTCTCCATTTTCAAATCCAATTTGAATTCAAGTTTAAATTCAAACTTTGTGAATAACTTGTCCCCAGTTTGAATGGTATAATTTAATAATTTAAGTGTGAAGGATGTTTATTCTGATTTTTATTCTATTTTATGTAGTATTTTTCTTAGTTCTTCCCTTCTTTTATTTCTTATTTTCTATTTTCCTTTCCATTTGAATTTCAAATCAACACAAGTTTAAAGTTCAAACACTTAATTTGGATACACATATAGAACTTCAGCATAATGTGCAAAAACATATTTTATATATTTCTTTATTTATTTTAGTTCTTTTAGACAAGCTTTTAATCATATAGTAGAATAATCCCTACCTTATTACTCCTAGGGAAATCAAATTCATATTGTAGACTATATATATTAAGAAATAGTTTAATCCTAATTCTTTTATATATCCCAATCCAAAGGCAATTTAGATTATCTAAGTATCTTTAATTATGTATTTTTAACATATTCATGAGTGGAAACTTCTAAATTATGATTATCTTTAAGGAAAGGTGTTTTGATTTAAAATCTTTGAGAATTTTTCTTGTCTTCACAAGATTGAACTTTAGGGTGTTACAACTTTCCCATTGAGTTCCAGATGGACAATCTTCAGCAGCCTCTTCAGCCCGGGACGGTGCTCCGCTTTGGGAGCCTTGAGTTCATGTCCCCCGACGGTGGCTACGACATGGTACTCCTTCCCCTGCAGCACGACAACAACGACGGTCGTCGGCTCGCCCGGCGGAGACGAACTCGGCGACGACGTCTCCATGTGGCAGAAGAGGAACACCCGAGTCAACCCCGCCACCCTCCTCGCCAGAGGAGACGGAGATGGGGCAACCATGGCCAGGCAGGGGGTAGCACCTCGACGGCTGTCGGACCAGAGCGAGTCGACGACACCGGCACCCCTGCGGGGGACATGTCGGGCGTTATCCTCGCACCTGAGACAACGACGGGTGTCGCTTCCCAGCAAAATGCCAGCCCCAGGCGGACTAATGACGTCGGTACCTTTGCAAGGGACTTGTCGGGCATCAGTCTCGCGCTTGAGATAACAACGCATTCCATCTCCGATGTAACTTCACTGCCATCTACCAACCAGCAGGTACCTTCAGTTTTCCATCCTGTTCCCTTTAGGTTCAGCTTCGACCCACCAAGCGACCCCGCTTCGGTAAGCGCTTTCGTAAGGGCATATCCTGACCTTCCGGGGTACCATATGTGGTCAAGTTGGGAACGACTGACGGCTGTCTCAACCTTCGGACCCACGGGCTCCGAGGAAGACGACGACCTCGACGTCAGTTGGGATGTCTCTGGACTCCGTGATCCTGGCGCCATGCGTGACTTCATGTCCACATGTGACCACTGCCTTTCCGGCTGCTCTGATGATGGCCACAGCCTTGACGATGAGGGTTGCGACCCAACTCGCGAGTGCTACCACATCGATCAGGAAGATCACGATGGAGAAAACCACCTCGTCATGCCAAGAAATGACGGCGCCCTTGCGCCTGCGTCTCGCGTTGAGATCCTGCAGGAGCTAGCTGTGGCCCAGGTCCCCACAGGGGGTTAGGGCTCACAGCTCGAGCAACTCCGCGAGATGCAGGCCAAGCTCGATGAGGAAACGGGGCAACTTGTGCAGCTCCGACAAAACCTCGAGCAAGAGTGGGCAGGCCGAGCGCTCGCCGGAGGAGCACGTCATCGGGCCCGAGACGTCTAGCACCGCATTATCGACGATGCCAGGGCAATGCTGCCCCCGGCCATCAATGGGGCCAGCCAGGACCTAGCTGCAGCGGCGGTATTGCTTCGAACGATACCGGAGCCATCCACCACCGAAGGGCGACGTATCCAGGGCGAACTCAAGAACCTCCTGGAAAACGCCGCAGCCCAACGAGTCGAGAGCTCCGCCTCCCGAAGGCGAGGGTGCCCCTCGGTGCATCACGTAGCGTCCTCCCAACACATGCGCGAGGCCTCGGTCCACACCGAGCCTACAAGAGACGAGACACCTACAGCCAGGGATTGCCTCGGCGATGATCAGCGCCGCCACGACCGTCGAGCCCGCCTCGAGGAAAAGGTGCGCCGAGGCTACCAACCCAGTCGCGGGGGACGCTACGACAGTGAGGAGGATCGGAGCCCCTCACTCGAACCACCAGGCTCGCGGGTCTTTAGCCGAGCCATACGACGAGCGCTGTTCCCGGCCCAGTTTCGGGCCTCGACTACCATCACCAAGTACTCGGGGGAGACGAGGCCAGAGTTGTGGCTCGCGGATTACCGGCTGGCGTGCCAGTTGGGAGGGACTGACGACGACAACCTCATCATCCGCAACCTCCGCCTTTTTCTCTCTAATGCTGCCCGAGCCTGGTTGGAGCATCTGCCCCCTGCGCAGATCTTCGGCTGGGACGACCTAGTCAAGGCCTTCGCTGGAAATTTCCAAGGTACGTACGTGTGCCCTGGGAACTCATGGGACCTCCGGAGCAGTCGCCAGCAGCCCGAGGAATCCCTGTGAGAGTACATCCGACGGTTTTCAAAGCAGTGCACCGAGTTGCCTAACATCACTGACTCGGACGTCATCAGGGCATTCCTCACCGGCACCACTTGCCGGGACCTGGTAAGCAAACTAGGGCGCAAGACACCCACCAAGGCAAGCGAATTGATGGACATAGCCACCAATTTCGCCTCTAGCCAGGAGGCGGTCGAAGCCATCTTCCGGAAGGACAAGCAGCCTCAGGGAAGGCAGAAGGAAGACGACCCCGAGGCATCCGTCCAGCGTGGCACGAAGAAGAAGACCAGGAAGAAGGCGCAAGCGAAGCGCAACGCCGTCGACGCGGACCTCGCCGCCGCTGCCGAGCACAGGAATTTTCGAAAGCCTCCCGGAGGGACCAACGTGTTCGACAAAATGCTCAAGGAATCGTGCCCCTATCATAGGGGTCCCGTCAAGCAAACCCTGGAAGAGTGTGACATGCTCCGGCGTTACTTCAATAAGGCTGGACCCTCGATGGAGGACGGCAAGGACCACGGCAACAACAAGAAAGGAGGCGACAGGGAAGAAGAGTACCCAGAGGTCCATAACTGCTTCATGATCTACGGTGGGCAAACGGCGGATGCCTCGGCTCGACACCGCAAGCAGGAGAGCCGGGAGGTCTGCCCGGTGAAGGTAGCAACGCCAGTATACCTAGACTGGTCCGACAAGCCCATCACCTTCGACCAAGGCGACCACCCTGACTACGTGCCGAGCCCAGGAAGATACCCGCTCGTCATTGACCCAATCATCGGCAACGTTAGGCTCTCCAAGGTCCTCATGGACGGAGGCAGCAGCCTCAACATCATCTACACCGAGACCCTAGAGCTCTTGGGGGTTGATCAGTCCGAGATTTGGGCTGGTGCAGCACCCTTTCACGGGATTGCACCCGGAAAGCGTATCCTGCCCCTCGGACAGATTGACTTGCCCGTCTGCTTCGCAACTCCCTCCAACTTCCGAAAGGAAACCCTCACCTTTGAGGTAGTCGGGTTCCGAGGGACCTATCACGTGGTGCTAGGAAGACCGTGCTACGCCAAGTTCATGGCCATCCCCAACTACACTTACCTCAAGCTCAAGATGCCTGGCCCCAAGGGAGTCATCACCGTCGGACCCACGTACCGCCATGCTTACGAGTGCGACATGGAATGCGTGGAGTACGCCGAAGCCCTCGCCGAGTCCGAAGCCCTCATCACCGACCTAGATTGCCTCTCCAAAGAGGCACCCGATGCAAAGCGGCACGCCGGCAACTTCGAGCCAGCCGAAGCAGTCAAATCTGTCTCTCTCGACCCCAGCAACGATGCCAGCAAGAAAGTCAGGATCGGCTCCGAGCTCGACCCCAAATAGGAAGCAGTGCTCGTCGACTTTCTCCACACAAACGCTGAAGTTTTTGCATGGAGTCCCTCGAACATGCCGGGCATACCGAGGGATGTCACCGAGCACTCACTGGACATCCGAGCCGGAGTCCGACCCGTGAAACAGCACCTGCGCCGCTTTGATGAAGAAAAGTGCAGGGCCATAGGCGAGGAGGTCCACAAGCTAATAGTTGCAAGGTTCATCAAAGAGGTATTCCATCTAGAATGGTTAGCTAACCTTGTGCTTGTAAAGAAAAAAGGTGGGAAATGGAGGATGTGCGTAGACTACACTGGTTAAACAAAGCATGTCCAAAGGTTCCTGTGACGAAACCTCTCAAGTCATTAGGCCCACCTACAGTTGTCCTTGTCCAACAGACATCAGACAACCCTGTAGATGTTCCTGAATCACTTGACAAGTTTGGTATCTACTTTCTTACCTTTCCAGGAACGTTTCACCCGTCTTGCAGACATTACAGAACATCGGAGATATAGAAATGCGGAAGTGATTACATAGACTTACATTTATTTAGAAAGTAAGATCAAGTCATATATTACAGACCAGAGTTATAAAACGAGTGCTGAGTACTTATTATTACAATACCAAGGGAGGCAAAAACTCCTCCCGATAGTTTATACATAAAAGTTTTTATGGAGGACCTGGTCCTCCCGCGGCTTTACTCTTGCTTTTCTTCATTTGAAACCACCTTGGAGCAAAAGCAACAAAAGTTTGTTGCTTCCTCACCTAAAAACAACGGGGAAATAAACCCTGAGTATGGAATTACTCAGCAAGACTTACCTGACTAAAGGAAAGACTCTCAAGGGTATGCTGGTTATATGGGAGTCAAGGTAAGGTTTCTCAATGATCAAGGACTCTGTTTTGCATAAATGCTTACTACAAGTGGATCCTTAAAAATCCAGTTTTATTGTCAAGTTAGTAAAATTACCTGCATCTAGAGTTCTTTCTAACCTAGTTCAATCACTTGTCCTGAACTAGCCAATTTCTTAATCCATCCTTCATCTTTACTGGTTTTCTACGTATAGGGCAGTGACCAAGTCTTCATAACCACGAAGGTACGGCGATCCAAATCGATTATACTCAGTTGAGGATCTCCAATCACATGACATATGTAGCACTTAACCCTTGCATATGTCAACCCGCCACCGGGGTTCTTAAGACCAGATCAGGTTCAAGCGAACCGAGAGCACAGATACACCACCGTCCAGCCTCTTGCCACGGAGGGTACACGCTACTCCCGCCACCGCTCCACGCCCATTCCGTGTTATCTTATTATGGCCTTAGTCTGCCCGAGGCAAGGCTTACCCATGACGAGGCATGTGACCAGTTAAAGGGTCCTCGGTCATCAAGCCTACATCGAGACGGTCCTTAATCGACTCAGACGGAGACACTACACCGAGACTCTCTTCTCGTGCAAGTCACCCGCCCGGTCTCAGCTTAATCATTTAAACCCAAAAACTTGGTACCTAGCAGAGGTACATCTTTTCTGATGTTGAATCCATCACGGCCGTGATGGATCCACCATCAAGTTTTATTTTCAAAAAAACATACCACCCACTTTGCCAATCATCTTTTGTAAAACAAAACCTTTTGTTTTGCTAGAGCAATACTAAGCATAGTAAAAACTTTTTGTAAAACAGGGTATCAAGGAAGGTAATCAAGATCAAGGAAGGTAATGCAGGAATTGTTTAGAGACAAGTCCCTGCCTGAGATTCCAAAGGTGGTGGTATCTTCTCTTCACTCACTTCGATCTCTTCTTCGTTTTCTAAACATAATCATATATATGTGTATATAAGAATGAATGCCATGTAATGCTCATGAGAGTGCGAAGATCATAGGAGTTTATTATCTAAGTCTTGAATACAACTTTCCTTCACGGAACTCCGAGAACTTAGGGTTTCCGGAGTCAGTAAAGGATTTCAAAGGGCAGGGGGTAGGGTTTTGGGTTCTAGTTATCAAACAAGGTCCAAATCAAACCAAACTCTACCCAAGGCTTCTAACTAATGTGTAGAGCTCATATAAAAAGTTTGGGCAATTTTGGGATTCCCATTTATTTTCTAAAAATCCAAAACTAATGGTTTAAGCTAGTTTAAATGCCTCAAAATTCCTTATTTAATCTAAAAATCATGAAACTATTTTTATTAAATACTATGGAAAATAAGAAACCTAGGAAAATTGGTTTGACAATTTTAGAATTTTTCTACAATTTATAACAGATTTCCAAAGCTCTACTCAAAAAGAAAAAGAAAAGTTTAAACAGTGATGGGCCGGTTTCAGCCCAGGCAACCCAAGTCCACGCAGAAACGTGCTGCGCGCGCGCCCACAAGGGAGATTTTGCAGAAAGGGCCTCGGGGTTTTGGCTAACTATAACTGGGTTCTATTATTGTTTCTTTGTGTCACTGATAGATTGCAGAGAAGCCCTCGGTCTTCTATTCCTTTACACGACACGTCCTCGACGGCGCTCCGCACGGGAAGTCCAATCTCCGGCGAGCTATACCGGCCGGAGGGGGCCAAGACCGGCGCTAGTCTTCGGTTTACCCCTGATTCTACTCCATAGAAGTATTTCCCCTCACTCAATTTCTGAATTGAAGCTCTACAACCCTCTGCCCACGGTGACAGCGGAGAAACTTAAAGGAACAGCATGTTCCATGCGATTCATGGCGGTATAATGCAATTGGATAGGTCGAGAAGCATCATGGGTACCTTAGAATACTCAATTGAGGGAGCAGAAGGCGTGAGCTGACTCGAATTGCGCTGGCCGCAGTGAGGCACTCTTCGTGGTGGCGGAAAACAGTTTTGGGGAAGTTTGAAATCAGTGCTCTCTGGTGAACAACTGTGAACGATTCTTGGAGGCTGGGTTCGTGATAATATAGCATAGTTGCCCCGGCCTTCAATTTATAGCGATCGCAAGCGGTGGCCGGTGAATCGAGCGAGACGCGCGGCGGCCAGAGAAAGAAGGAGTTCACTGGTGCAGCGGCTGGGTGTCCAGTGCCGTGGCAATTGCTCCGGCGATCAACGGAGAGCGAGGGTAAGTCGCGGCGATGCGGTGGAAAGGGGTAGACACGCGGCGCAAGACCGAGCGACGGCAATCACCGGCGTGCCTATCTACTCCAGCCGTAAAGCAGAAGGGTGCGGCGGTGAGTCACCGGAGAGACCTCTAGCTCACCGGCGGCAAAGATTCTTTTACCCTACGAGGTTATCCATTAGCCACGAGCGTGAATCCAGATGGCGGCAGCGCGAATCTTCGCGCAAGGGGGGTCGCCGGCGGCGAGCAAGCTACGCTGGCAGTCTGATCCACATCGGCTACTGTACCATCAGAGAACTGATTCAGAGCGCCTGACAGGCGATCTTGGAGCTGAATTTTCTCTCAATTTTCAATGGTAACTCATATCAAGCTCTGTAGCAAAGTTATAGAGCTACTAACCAGCTACAAGTTTGTCATAGCTGCCATGGGCAGATTCCTGCTTGATCATAGTTGAATTTATGCTCAAAGTCGTAGTGATTGCACTGTCTGTCTGAAAATTCAGACCTAGTAACCTGACAGTCCAACTTTAAGCTCAATTATCTCTAAATTATTCTTAACAACTATGCTTACACTCTTAAGCAAAGTTGTTCTTCTATGATTGAGCTACACATTTAATGTGGTGACCTAGGGCAAAAACCCTATAATTTGAAAGTTACAAGGCTCCAAAGTTGAGCCCTTAACTCTGAAATTCAGACTTAGAGTGAAATCTCAATTGGGGTCCTTTTTGGAAATTAATCCAAAACTTAGGGTTTGGCTTGTAAATCTTCCTAAATGTGAACCATGTGACTTTATATGCATTAACATAGTAGTTTTGACACTTTAGTCCAAATGTGCACTATTTCTGCACATAGGCCCCTAGGGTTTGGACTTAGGGTTTTCCAGGGTTCAAATGGGGGGTTTTGGTATCTCAGGGGTATAAATGTGATTCAAGTTCATTCTTGGGAACATTTTATGACTATTCCCCTAAAGCTTTTAGGTTTTCTCAATTTGGGTTATGTTTTACCCCTTTAATCCCTATTTAGGGTTAAGTTCCCTATCCAGGGTTCTATTTGCAAAATGCTATAACAATACAACTTGTTTGAAATTTTTACCTAGTGAATGCACTCTAGGTGTGTCAAACATATGCAATGCCAATGTTTATGATGCCATGCTCAAGTTTTAGTTATAGTAACACCAGGGGTGTTACATCCTTCCCCCCATAAAAGAATCTCGTCCCGAAATTAAAAATCCTAGGGTAAGTATTGGAAAAGGAAATGCTTCACGTTTTTATTTCCTAAATTTTGGTACAGGGCAGGGGTGGTTTGGGACTCACTCCTTTATTACAGCAACTATACATACTTTACAAATTACAAGAGGCTAAAAAGGCGAGGAAATTCTTATCTAAAAAGTCTTGAGTTTCCCATGTAGCCTCATCTTCAGAATGTTGGTTCCACTGTATCTTATAGAACTTGAGAGTTTTTCTCCGGGTAACCCTGTCCTTTTGATCCAAGATTCGAATGGGATGTTCGGAATATGTTAAGTCTGGTTCAAGGACAACACCTGTCACCTCAATGGTTCATCTGGTACCTGAAGACACTTCTTCAATTGTGACACATGGAACACATTATGTACAGCAGACAAGGTTTCGGGTAGTTGAAGTCGATACGCCACTGGCCCATATCTTTCAAGAATGAGGAAAGGACCAATGTACCTGGGCGCAAGCTTCCCTTTAATTCCAAAACATGATACACCCTTCATTGGTGACACTTTCAAGTAGACATAATCTCCCACAAGAAAGTATAAGGGTTGTCGTCACCGGTCTGCGTAACTCTTTTGACGAGCTTGAGCTTTCTTCATATTAAGAATTATTTTCTGAACCTTTTCTTCAGTCTCTTTCACCATATTAGGCCTGAAGAAGTACCTTTCACCAGGTTCAGACCAATTTAGCGGAGTACGACATTGTTGTCCATATAAAGCTTCAAAGGGTGCCATCTTAATGCTTTCTTGATAGCTATTATTATATGAGAATTCCGCTAACGACAAATATTCATCCCATTTCTATGAGAAGTCCAGCACACATGCCCGTAGCATATCTTCAAGTATTTGATTAACCCTCTCAGTCTGCCCACTTGTTTGAGGATGATAGGCCGAACTATGGAGCAGTTTAGTACCCAAGGATTTATGAAGTTCTTCCCAAAATTTGGATACGAATTGTGGTCCACGATCCGACACTATAGTCTTTGGAACACCATGCAAACTGAGAATACGAGCAATGTATAATTCCGCATAGGTGATGACGGGATATTTTACTTTGACCGGAAGGAAGTGGGCGATCTTGGTAAGTCGATCAATGATAACCCAGATGGAGTCGTACCCTTTTGCAGTCCTGGGCGATCCCACAATAAAGTCCATACTTATGTCTTCCCATTTCCATGTCGGTATTGGTAGAGACTGTAATGGACCGGCAGCTTTTAGGTGTATGGCCTTGACACGTCTACAGGTGTCACATCTAGCCACATAGCGTGCAATTTCAATATTCATTTTCGTCCACCAATAATGTTGTTTCAGATCTTGGTACATCTCAGTGCTTCCGGGATGAATAGAATAGCGACTAAGATGTGCTTCATCAAGAATTTGTCGGCGGACCTCTTCATTCTTCGGCACCACTATGCGGTTATTAAACCATACGATGCCTTGATCATCTTCTTTGAAACATTTGGCTTTTCCAGCCCTTATCTTCTCACGAATGTGTTTCATACCCTCATTAGTCTTTTGTGCGTCAATTATCCTTTGTAAGATGATTGACTCAAGCTTCAGGTGATTTGAAGTTCCATGTTGAATCATACCCAGGTTTAGATTTTCCATCTCCTGGCATAACGTAATGTCAGAAGTCCTCACTGTTAGACAATGGCAGGAGGCCTTGCGACTGAGTGCATCTGCCACCACATTAGCCTTGCCTGGGTGATAATGGATCTCTAATTCATAATCCTTGATAAGCTCAAGCCATCGCCTTTGTCTCATGTTTAACTCTGACTCGGTGAAGATATACTTCAAACTTTTATGATCTGTATACATATGACAGATATTACCCATTAGATAATGACACCAAATCTTCAGGGCATGAACCACTGCAGCTAGCTCCAGATCATGAGTTGGATAATGCTCCTCATGCCGACGCAACTGCCTTGAAGCATACGCGATTACTCGGCCTTCTTGCATTAACACACAGCCGAGACCACTGCCTGATGCGTCATAATACACATCAAAGAGCTTATTGATATCCGGTTGAGCCAATACCGAAGCAGTGGTTAATAATATCTTCAATTTTTCAAAAGCTTCAGCACATTTTGAAGACCAATTGAATTTTGTATCATTCTTCAATAAACTCGTGATTGGTTTCACAAGCTTAGAAAAATCTGGTATAAATCGGCGGTAATAGCCAGCTAGTCCAAGGAAACTTCGGACTTGATGAACAGTGGTTGGGGGTTTCCACTCCAAAATGTCCTTGACCTTGCTGGGATCCACCGCAATCCCCTTGGCAGATAACACATGTCCCAGAAATTGAATTTCTTCCAGCCAAAACGTGCATTTGCTGAATTTGGCATATAATTGATGTTCTCTTAGGCGCGTCAAAATGACCCGTAAGTGTTGAGCATGCTCCTCTTCATTCTTGGAATATATTAGAATATCGTCAATGAAGACCACCACAAACTTGTCCAGCTCGGGCATGAATACCGAGTTCATTAAATAAGTGAAGTGGGCAGGAGCATTTGTCAGTCCGAAAGACATTACCAGATATTCAAATAACCCATATCGCGTAGCGAATGCGGTCTTTGGTATATCCTCGGGTCGAATATGGATCTGATGATAGCCCGACCTGAGATCAATTTTTGAGAATACCCTCGCTACGGTTAGTTGATCAAATAAGATGTCAATTCTTGGAAGAGGGTACTTGTTCTTGATAGTGACCTCATTGAGGGGCCGATAATCCACGCACATTCGTAAAGTTTGGTCCTTCTTCTTGACGAATATGGCTGGACAACCCCATGGTGACGAGCTTGGCCGGATGAATCCTTTCTCTAGTAGATCTTGTAATTGAATCTTTAGTTCTGCCCGCTCATTCGGAGGCATTCGATACGATCTTCTGGAAACGGGAGCCGTACCAGGCTTCAACTCAATTACAAACTTTACATCCCTTTCGGGTGGCAATCTAGGCAAATCCTCTGGAAAGACATCTGGGAACTCACATACTACTGGAATATCCTTGACTTCTAATACGATGGCTTCATAAATTCTACCAGTAGTTTTGGTTGGAATGGGGAAAGACAAGAGAATTTCTTCTTGATTATGACTCAACCTGATAGTTCTTAATTCAGTGTTGAGAATTGCTTTATATTGGGTCAGCCAATTCATACCCAAAATCACATCTATGTCTTGGCCTTTCAGAACAATCATGTTAGCAGGAAAGTCCCGTCCGGCCAATGTTACGGGCACATGATAGGCCACTTCTCTAGTAAAGATTTGTCCCCCAGGTGACTGAATTTTAAACCCTTCTTTTGATTCATGGTATGAAATGCAATGTTGCTCCACAAATTTCTTGCTGATGAATGTATGCGAAGCACCAGAATCAAAGAGAATAATTGTGGGATGATTGGCCACAAGGAACGTACCCATCATAACCGGTTCACCATCCGGCGTAGTGGCCACTTGCGTATAATATATGTGCCCCGTCTTCTTTGTATTTTTGCCCATAGTATTTCCCTTGGCTTGAGATGAATTCCCAGATCCTTGTGAAGTGTTTGACTTGTTTTGCTTTGGATAAGGGCAATCCTTGATAAAATGCCCAGATTTTCCACAATTAAAACATCCAGTCGATGAACTAGGAAGAGCAGGGAATCGAGTGCCAGGGGCACCCGGCTGACTTGTTGTTGTAGGGGCAGTGTTGGGACGAATGAATACTGGCTGTTTAAATGGGAAGGAGGGTGGACGTGCTGAAGAACGACCTTGATTAGCAGGCCGGATAATAAATCGTTGCCTCTTTTCAGGGCCCTGAGTAGGCCTGTTTCCTCCACTCCCCTTGATCTTTCCAGAACTTGCATATTTAGATTTGACTGTCAGTGCTGTACTGACAGCCTTTCCATAGGTCAGGTCAATGCAAGTAGCCATCTTTCTTTGCATTCTTTCATTCAGTCCTCGCATGAAACAATTCTTCTTCTTCAGATCGGTGTTCACTTGATCGATTGCATATTGCGACAAATGATTGAATTTATTGAGATACTGATTAACAGTATCCCCTCCTTGCTTCAGCTTCATAAATTCTTCTTGTTTCATGTGAAGTACACCTTCTGGTATGTAATGTTCGCGGAAGGCCAACTTAAATTCTTCCCACGTTATCTGATGATTGGCCGGTTGAACAGCCATAAAATTTCCCCACCAAGTGCTGGCAGGGCCGCGCAGTTGATGGGCTGCGAATAAGGGCTTCTGGGTTTCCGAACATCACAGAAGTCCAAACTTTTGCTCGATGACACGAATCCATTCGTCTGCCTTTAACGGGTCTTCAGCTTTGACAAACAGCGGTGGACGTGTTTCGGAGAAGTCTAAATAAGATGTCTCACGGGGTCCCTGCGGATAACCCCGACCGCCTTGCTGCTGAAATTGCTGACCCGCCATTTCCCGTAGGAAATGGGTATTGTCCGCGGTTGCATTTACCAAGGCGGCAATCGCCTCGGCAAGTGTGGGAGGAACAGGAGGTGGATTTGGGGTGGACTCCCTCCCACTGGAGGTCCCAGCTGCATCCTGTGATCGGGTCTTGGACGGCATCTGTGGCAACAAACATTTGAAAACAAATATAATATGCCAAAGAAAAAACCATCCAATTTACATTACCAAAAAGAGTAATGTTACAGACTCGATTTTTATACAACAGGAGTACAGTACCCATTATACAATAACACTACTAATTTTACAACTATACTATTTCTACTTCTTATCACTCTTAGTTGCTTCACTGTCGGGCGTGGGAGACCATTCGTCAACCAACTTCATGGAGGGAGGGGGCTTGAAGAGGTTCAGTTCACCACCAAAAGCTTCTCCAGCTTCATGAGAAGGTCCAGCCTCTGTCCCGACAGGGTTTGTAGGTACGCTAGGGTGCAATTGCGAATACAGTACATGAACTTCTTCATGTAGGGTATTGCAATATGCCTGAGATTATCAATAGCTGATCTTAGTTCTTCGACTCGGGCTCGAGCCTTTGCTTCCTTAGCCCAGGCGAGCGAATGAGACTGAACTGTCCAGTCAAGCGCTAAGTCTCGATCAGCAAGCTGATCCTGCAGACGGCGGATGTGGCTTCTTAATTCGTTTATTCTGTCGCCATCCGCGACCCATATGTTCGTCCTGCGTTGAAGCTCCACTTGAAGCTGATTTACTTGGGCTTCAAGATCCCAATTGGATCATTACTCCCGCTACTACTATCGTCATGTCTGGGAGCGAGTTGATGACGGGGTACACCAATTGGGCCAGTTGACTTGCGCGCGGTTTTCCTTGTGCGCGGCAGTATTTCTCTAAGGGGAAAATTTTATTAGTATAGTTCTTAGCATGATGCATGTATAATTACAGAACCAACCTTAGTTGATTCATACCTTCTATACATTGCACTCCTCCTATCTGGTCTTTCATATAGATTCTTCAGATATAAGGGGTAAGAATGGAAGAAATCTTTTTCTAGATAAGTCTGTAGAAAATCATTTTGAAGATGCCTCATAATATCTGCAGAGAAGGGCTTCGCTCCGATACCAGCTGTGACGGAACCTCCCAAGTCATTAGGCCCACCTACAGTTGTCCTTGTCCAACAGACATCAGACAACCCTGTAGATGTTCCTGAATCACTTGACAAGTTTGGTATCTACTTTCTTACCTTTCCAGGAACGTTTCACCCGTCTTGCAGACATTACAGAACATCGGAGATATAGAAATGCGGAAGTGATTACATAGACTTACATTTATTTAGAAAGTAAGATCAAGTCATATATTATAGACCAGAGTTATAAAACGAGTGCTGAGTACTTATTATTACAATACCAAGGGAGGCAAAAACTCCTCCCGATAGTTTATACATAAAAGTTTTTATGGAGGACCTGGTCCTCCCGCGGCTTTACTCTTGCTTTTCTTCATTTGAAACCACCTTGGAGCAAAAGCAACAAAAGTTTGTTGCTTCCTCACCTAAAAACAACGAGGAAATAAACCCTGAGTATGGAATTACTCAGCAAGACTTACCCGACTAAAGGAAAGACTCTCAAGGGTATGCTGGTTATATGGGAGTCAAGATAAGGTTTCTCAATGATCAAGGACTCTGTTTTGCATAAATGCTTACTACAAGTAGATCCTTAAAATCCAGTTTTATTGTCAAGTTAGTAAAATTACCTGCATCTAGAGTTCTTTCTAACCTAGTTCAATCACTTGTCCTGAACTAGCCAATTTCTTAATCCATCCTTCATCTTTACTGGTTTTCTACGTATAGGGCAGTGACCAAGTCTTCATAACCGCGAAGGTACGACGATCCGAATCGATTATACTCAGCTGAGGATCTCCAATCACACGACATATGTAGCACTTAACCCTTGCATATGTCAACCCGCCACCGGGGTTCTTAAGACCATATCAGGTTCACGCGAACCGAGAGCACAGATACACCACCGTCCAGCCTCTTGCCACGGAGGGTACACGCTACTCCCGCCACCGCTCCACACCCATTCCGTGTTATCTTATTCTGGCCTTAGTCTGCCCGAGGCAAGGCTTACCCATGATGAGGCATGTGACCAGTTAAAGGGTCCTCGGTCATCAAGCCTACATCGAGACGGTCCTTAATCGACTCAGACGGAGACACTACACCGAGACTCTCTTCTCGTGCAAGTCACCCGCCCGGTCTTAGCTTAATCATTTAAACCCAAAAACTTGGTACCTGGCAGAGGTCAGAGGTACATCTTTTCCGATGTTGAATCCATCACGGCCGTGATGGATCCACCATCAAGTTTTATTTTCAAAAAAACATACCACCCACTTTGCCAATCATCTTTTGTAAAACAAAACCTTTTGTTTTGCTAGAGCAATACTAAGAATAGTAAAAACTTTTTGTAAAACAAGGTATCAAGGAAGGTAATCAAGATCAAGGAAGGTAATGCAGGAATTGTTTAGCAATCAACTCCTATTACTTAATGCAGCAAGCAAGTGAGAAAGATTTTAAAAACATCAAGGAAGGTGGCAAATACACCGGGGCTTGCCTTCGTTGATAGGTGAGTCAGGCTCGGGCCCACAGATGTCAAAGTAGAGACAAGTCCCTGCGTAAGATTCCAAAGGTGGTGATGTCTTCTCTTCAGTCACTTCGATCTCTTCTTCGTTTTCTAAACATAATCATACATATGTGTATATAAGAATGAATGCCATGTAATGCTCATGAGAGTGCGAAGATCATAGAAGTTTATTATCTAAGTCTTGAATACAACTTTCCTTCACGGAACTCCGAGAACTTAGGGTTTCCGGAGTCAGTAAAGGATTTCAAAGGGCAGGGGGTAGGGTTTTGGGTTCTAGTTATCAAACAAGGTCCAAATCAAACCAAACTCTATCCAAGGCTTCTAACTAATGTGTAGAGCTCATATAAAAAGTTTGGGCAATTTTGGGATTACCATTTATTTTCTAAAAATCCAGAACTAATGGTTTAAGCTAGTTTAAATGCCTCAAAATTCCTTATTTAATCTAAAAATCATGAAACTATTTTTATTAAATACTATGGAAAATAAGAAACCTAGGAAAATTGGTTTGACAATTTTAGAATTTTTCTACAATTTATAACAGATTTCCAAAGCTCTACTCAAAAAGAAAAAGAAAAGTTTAAACAGTGATGGGCCGGTTTCAGCCCAGGCAGCCCAAGTCCACGCAGAAACGTGTTGCGCGCGCGCCCGCGAGGGAGGTTTTGCAGAAAGGGCCTCGGGGTTTTGGCTAACTATAACTGGGTTTTTTACTGTTTCTTTGTGTCGCTAACAGATTGTAGAGAAGCCCTCGGTCTTCTATTCCTTTACACGACACGTCCTCGACGGCGCTCCGCACGGGAAGTCCAATCTCTGGCGAGCTAGACCGGCCGGAGGGGGCCCAGACCGGCGCTAGTCTTCGGTTTACCCCTGATTCTACTCCAGAGAAGTATTTCCCCTCACTCAATTTCTGAATTGAAGCTCTACAACCCTCTGCCCACGGTGACAGCGGAGAAACTTAAAGGAACAGCATGTTCCAAGCGATTCATGGCGGTATAATGCAATTGGATAGGTCGAGAAGCATCACGGGTACCTGAGAATACTTAATTGAGGGAGCAGAAGGCGTGAGCTGACTCGAATTGCGCTGGTCGTGGTGAGGCACTCTTCGCGGTGGCCGAAAACAGTTTTGGGGGAAGTTTGAAATCAGTGCTCTCTGGTGAACAACTGTGAACGATTCTTGGAGGCTGGGTTCGCGATAATCTAGCGTAGTTGCCTCGGCCTTCAATTTATAGCGCTCGCAAGCGGTGGCTGGTGAATCGAGCGAGACGCGCGGCGGCCAGAGAAAGAAGGAGTTCACTGGTGCAGCGGCTGGGTATCCAGTGCCGTGGCAATTGCTCCGGTGATCAACGGAGAGCGAGGGTAAGTCGCGGCGATGCGGTGGAAAGGGGCAGACATGCGGCGCAAGACCAAGCGACGGTGATCACCGGCGTGCCTATCTGCTCCAGCCGTAAAGCAGAAGGGGCGGCGGTGAGTCACCGGAGTGACCTCCAGCTCACCGGCGGCAAAGATTCTTTTACCCCGCGAGGTTATCCATTAGCCACGAGCGTGAATCCGGACGGTGGCAGCGCGAATCTTCGCGCAAGGGGGGGTCGCCAGCGGCGAGCAAGCTACGCTAGCAGTCTGATCCACATCGGCTACTGTACCATCAGAGAACTGATTCAGAGCGCCTGACAGGCGATCTTGGAGCTGAATTTTCTCTCAATTTTCAGTGGTAACTCATATCAAGCTCTGTAGCAAAGTTATAGAGCTACTAACCAGCTACAAGTTTGTCATAGCTGCCATGGGCAGATTCCTGCTTGATCATAGTTGAATTTATGCTCAAAGTCGTAGTGATTGCACTGTCTGTCTAAAAATTCAGACCTAGTAACCTAACAGTCTAACTTTAAGCTCAATTATCTCTAAATTATTCTTAACAACTATGCTTACACTCTTAAGCAAAGTTGTTCTTCTATGATTGAGCTACAAATTTAATGTGGTGACCTAGGGCAAAAACCCTATAATTTGAAAGTTACAAGGCTCCAAAGTTGAGCCCTTAACTCTGAAATTCAGACTTAGAGTGAAATCTCAATTGGGGTCCTTTTTGCAAATTAATCCAAAACTTAGGGTTTGGCTTCTAAATCTTCCTAAATGTGAACCACGTGACTTTATATGCTTTAACATAGTAGTTTTAACACTTTAGTCCAAATGTGCACTATTTCTGCACATAGGCCCCTAGGGTTTGGACTTAGGGTTTTCCAGGTTCAAATGGGGGTTTTTGGTATCTCAGGGGTATAAATGTGATTCAAGTTCATTCTTGGGAACATTTTATGACTATTCCCCTAAAGCTCTTAGGTTTTCTCAATTTGGGTTATGTTTTACCCCTTTAATCCCTATTTAGGGTTAAGTTCCCTATCCAGGGTTCTATTTGCAAAATGCTATAACATTACAACTTGTTTGAAATTTTTACCTAGTGAATGCACTCTAGGTGTGTCAAACATATGCAATGCCAATGTTTATGATGCCATGCTCAAGTTTTAGTTATAGTAACACCAGGGGTGTTACAATTCCCCAACCTCTGCCCCGCATCGATCAAATTGTGGACTCCACTGCTGGGTGCAAAACCCTGTCTTTCCTCGACGCCTATTCAGGTTATCACCAAATCAAGATGAAAGAGTCTGACCAGCTCGCCACTTCTTTTATCACACCTTTTGGCATGTACTGTTATACTACTATGCCATTTGGCTTGAGGAATGCAGGTGCAACATACCAAAGGTGCATGAACCACGTGTTCGGAGAGCACATCGACAGAACGGTCGAGGCTTACGTTGATGACATCGTTGCCAAAACAAGGAAAGCCTCTGACCTCCTCTCTGGCCTTGAGGTAACATTCAGGTGCCTAAAAGCGAAGAGCGTAAAACTCAATCCTGAGAAGTGTGTCTTCGGAGTCCCCCGAGGCATGCTCCTGGGGTTCATCGTCTCCAAACGAGGCATCGAGGCCAACCCGGAGAAAATTGCGGCCATCACCAACATGGGACTCATCAAAGATTTAAAAGGAGTACAAAGGGTCATGGGATGCCTTGCGGCTCTGAGCCGCTTCATCTCGCGTCTTAGCGAAAAAGGATTGCCCTTGTACCGCCTCTTAAGGAAGGTTGAGCGCTTCACTTGGACTCCCGAGGCCGAGGAAGCCCTCGGAAACTTAAAGGCACTTCTTACTAATGCGGGAGAAGCTCTCTTGATTTACGTAGCCGCAACCACTCCGGTGGTTAGCGCCGCGGTCGTAGTCGAGAGACAAGAAGAAGGGCGTGCACTGCTCATCCAGAGGCCAGTCTACTTCATCAGCGAAGTGCTATCTAAGACCAAAATCTTCTACCCGCAAATCCAGAAGCTGCTGTACGCGGTGATTCTGACACGCCGGAAGCTGCGACACTACTTCGAGTCTCATCTAATTACTGTGGTGTCATCTTTCCCCCTGGGAGAGATCATCCAGTGCCGAGAGGCCTCGGGTAGGATAGCAAAATGAGCAGTGGAACTCATGGGCGAAACACTTTCATTTGCACCTCGGAAGGCCATAAAATCCCAAGTCTTGGCCGACTTCCTAGCTGAATGGACAGACACCCAATTGCCAACGGCCCCAATCCAGGCTGAACTTTGGACCATGTACTTCGACGGGTCGTTGATGGAAACCGGAGTAGGCACGGGCTTGCTCTTCATCTCATCCCTCGGAGAACATGTGCGTTACGTAATACGCCTCCATTTTCCGGCGTCAAACAACATGGCCGAGTACGAGGCCTTGGTTAATGGACTACGCATCGCCGTCGAGCTAGGGGTTCGGCGCCTCGACGCTCGTGGCGACTCATAGCTCATTATTGACCAAGTCATGAAGAACTCTCACTGCCGCGATCGGAAAATGGAGGCCTACTGCGACAAAGTTCGGCGCTTGGAAGATAAGTTATATGGGCTGGAGCTCAACCACGTTGCTCGACGGTACAACGAGACCGCGGATGAGCTGGCAAAAATAGCCTCGGGGCGAACGACGGTTCCCCCGAATGTCTTCTCTAGGGATATATATCAGCCATCCGTCAAAATCGACGACGCGCCCGAACCCGAGGAGACCTCGGCCCAGCCTAAGTTACCCTCGGCCGCTGAGGGTGAGGCCCTGCGCGTCGATGGAAAGCAGGATGGGGTTACACCAAACCTGAACTAGCAGACCACGTACCTGGAATATCTCCTCCGAGGAGAGCTACCCCTCGACAAGGCCAAAGCTCGGCGACTGGCTCGGCGCGCCAAGTCGTTTGTTTTACTGGGTGATGAAAAGGAGCTATATCACCGCAACCCCTCGGGCATTCTCCAACGATGCATATCTGTCGCCCAAGGACAGGAGCTGTTGCAAGAAATACACTCGGGGGCTTACGGTCACCATGCGGCGCCTCGGACCCTCGTGGGAAACGCTTTCCGACAAGGTTTCTACTGGCCGACCGCAGTGGCCGACGCCACTAGGATTGTACGCTCCTGCCGAGGGTGTCAATTCTACGCGAAACAAACACACCTGCCTGCTCAGGCTCTACAAACAATACATATCACTTGGTCGTTTGCTGTGTGGGGTCTAGACCTCGTCGGTCCCCTGCAGAAGGCACCTGGGGGCTTCACGCACCTGCTGGTCGCCATCGACAAATTCTCCAAGTGGATCGAAGTCCGACCCTTAACCAGCATCAGGTCCGAGCAGGCGGTGGCGTTCTTTACAAATATCATCCACCGCTTTGGGATCCCAAAATCTATCATCACCGACAACAGCACGCAGTTCACTGGGAAAAAATTCCTAGACTTCTGCGAAGACCACCACATCCGTGTGGACTGGGCCGCCGTAGCTCACCCAATGACAAATGGGCAAGTGGAGCGAGCCAATGGCATGATTTTGCAGGGGCTAAAACCAAGGATCTACAACGACCTGAACAAGTTCAGCAAGCGGTGGATAAAAGAGCTACCCTCGGTGGTTTGGAGTCTGAGGACGACGCCGAGCCGGGCCACGGGTTTCTCGCCGTTTTTCCTAGTCTATGGGGCCGAGGCTATCCTACCCACGGACTTAGAATACGGCTCCCCAAGGACAAAGGCATACGATGACCAAAACAACCAAACTAGCCAAGAAGATTCATTGGACCAGCTAGAAGAGGCTCGGGACGTAGCCTTGCTACACTCAGCGCGGTACCAGCAGTCCCTGCGACGCTACCACGCCCGAAGGATTCGGCCCCGAGATTTCCAGGTGGGAGATCTGGTGCTTCGGCTATGACAAGACGCCCGAGGGCGCCACAAGCTTACTCCTCCCTGGGAAGGGCCGTTCATCATCGCCAAAATTTTGAAGCCCGGGACATACAAGTTGGCCATCGATCAAGGCGAGGTCTACAGCAACGCTTGGAACATCGAACAGCTACGTCGCTTTTACTCTTAAAATGTTTCAAGTCGTTTATGTACCTCGATCCCTTTACATGTACAAATAAAAAGTCTAGCTGTCAAGGGAGGATCGGCCTTGCCTCAGCAAAAACTGACCCTCCCTCGGGGGCTAGAAGGGGGGAACCCCCTCTGCGTCAAAATTTTCCTCAGAAAAGTTTTCTACCAAAACGTCTTTCATGCCTTTCGACTATGTCGATAGCGGAATCCCAAAAACGAGCGAGTGAGACCTTGAACGGCAAGGCCAACCGAGCCGAGGGACTCCTACGCCTCCGGGATACGAATACCTCACTCATCACCTTCCGCGAAAGGCAGCTCACGCTCAGATAAGTGATTCTGCTACCGAACAAGTCCTAACGCTCGGGTAGAAAACGACTTTCGTACCATTTCGACTATATCGATAACAGAATCCTAAAAACGAGCGAGAGAGACCCTGAACGGCAAGGCCGACCGAGCCGAGGGACTCCTATGCCTCCGGGATACGGATACCTCACTCGTCACCTTCCACGAAGGGTAGCTCATGCTCGGATAAGTGACTCTGCTACCGAACAAGTCCTAATGCTCGAAACAAGAGGAAAGGAAACGCAGCTTTAAACTCCAACATTGAAAATGTTTAGGCCTCAGCGGCCGCAAGAAACATACGCATACTTAAAACAAACTATTCCTACAGGCTCAGGTATCGGCAGGGGGAGGAGCAGCACCCTCGGCGTCGTTTCCGCCCTCGGCAGAATCTGGCCCGGCCTCAGACGGCGACATGGGCGGAAGGACCTCCACCTCGAAGGAGGAAGCCAGCACCGCGCTTGGGCCCTCGACAGCCGCGTCAAGCCTCTGGACCTCGGCTAAGGCGGCCTCCTCTTCGTCGGGTAAGCAGTACCCCTCGCTGACCTGCTCCAGATCCACATCGTAGTGGGAGGCGAGGACGGCAAAGGCCCGCCTAAGGCCCGTAGGTGACTCTGGGGGGAGCTACCCGAGGGGAGTCTGCTGCACACATGGCCGCCCAAGGCCCATAGGTGACTCTGGGGGGAGCTACCCGAGGGGACGTCGTCGAGGCCAAAGGTCCGGCAAAAGGCCGAGATAGCCTCGGACATGGCCACGCGGTCGGCCTCCTTCTGCTCAGCCGCCTGGGCAAGCACCTTGCAGTTCTTGATGGACTCGTTAAGAGCCGTCTCGAACCCTACAGACAGTCGGACAATGTTCTTCAAACACGAGGAGAAGGACGAAGCTAAACCAACGTCGCAAAGCAGGCGAAACGTACCTTCGGCCCGGACACGCTGCTGCGAGGCCTTAGCTTGGGCGGACCAAGCAGACCCGACGGCCACGGCCAGGCCCTCTGTGAGGGTCTGGCCCGAGCGGTCGCCTCGGGGTCTAGAAAGGGGGAACCCCCTCTGTGCCAAAACTTTCCTCGGAAAAGTTTTTCTACCAAAACGACTTCCGTGCCTTTCGACTGCATCGATGGCGGAATCCTAAAAACGACAAGAGAGACCTTGAACGGCAAGGCCGACCGAGCCAAGGGACTCCTACGCCTCCGGGATACGGATACCTTACTCGTCACCTTCCGTGAAAGGTAACTCACGCTCGGATAAGTGATTCTACTACCGACGAACAAGTCTTAATGCTCGAAATAAGAGGAAAGAAACACGGCTTTACACACAAATACCCAAATGTTCAGGCCTCGGCAGCCATAGAAAACAAACACACGTACTTGGGATAACTATGCTATGTAGATGTCGGCAGCACCCTCGGCGGCTTTCCCGACCTACAGCAGATATCTCGGTACTTGGAGAAATTACATTTTGCTCTTACATTCCCTTACAAACGGGACCCAGCTCCATTCCCGCAGGAATGAACTACCTCCACACCGGAGGGGCTACAAGATAACGAGCTCCAAGCGGCTCGCCGGCGACCACTGCACCAGCAGCGACAACGACCTCCGTCTCGGGCGGCTAGACAGCAGCAGCGATTGCCTCGGAGAAAACGCTACTGTGAAAAGGCCCTCGTCCCCGTCCGGGGGGCGAGGACAAGCCATTAAAGCCAAAAGGCCAGAGGTCCGGGTCCAGGTGGCACTGATGGTCTCGTCGGAAGAGGCAACCACCTCGGCGGTAGGAAGCCTCACCTATGGCGACCACCACCTCAGCACCAGCGAATGGCGGCCGCCCCAGCGCGCATAAGGAGGTCCTCGCTCCCGTCGTCGCTATAGAGTGAGGACAGGGCCATCCAAGGACGTGGACGCCGCCCCCGCGGCGTACGACATCTTGTACGACCCCCCGGTGTGGCCGGCAGCATGGGATGAGCCGTGGACATGGCCGACCTGCGCATGGCGCGACCGTCGTCCGTGCGGTGGACGAACTACCACACCCTGACTAGGCAGCAGGCGGTAGTTCGCCTCCTCTGCATGGTCGGTGAACGCCCTTCTCCCTCGAATGCTGGAGGAAGAAGCGGGTCGCCAGCCCATGCGGAAGGCAGGGCCCCAACTCGGCTCGCCCTCGCCCCCAGCACGGATGATGAACATCCTTGAAGCTGAGGGCGGCAGGGAGGCCACAGCCCGGCTCGCCCTTCCCCACCACGAGGCTGGTGGTCATCCTTCTGGATGACCATTGGTGGGGGAATGCAGCCGGGCTGCATGATGAAAATCCTTGAAGTCGAGCGATGACTGAAGAGCGCCAACCCCCACGAGGTCACGCTCCTCCAACAGCAACAAGAAGAAGGCAACACAGGTGCACCCCATCTGGGGGCTCGAAAGGCAGAGGGGCGCGATGAGGATGAGAGGAGCAAAGCATGGTTAGTGCCCGGGAGATCGGTCCCTTTTTATAGGCAGATCTCCCGACTTACGCCCTAAAACGTCGCGGGCAAAGTCTCCCCCGACGTGCTCCAGGATTCTCGCTCTGCGACACGGGGGGCTAGGTCCCACATGTCATACAAACTGACCCGCAACGCGAAGATGGCGAACCGCTGCACACAAAGCATGCAACCGCCACGCGGGTAAGCGCTCCCTCATTCTCGCCGAATCCAGCGGTCGAAAGGGCGGGCCGCCACGCCAGAAGCGTGCAACCGCACCACGGTTGTACACCCTTTCAGCTTCGTCGCAACTGGTGGTCCAGCATGGAGGCCCGGGCCCGCATGTTAGGTAACCGACACGCCGATTACCGCGTGCAAAGAAATCGCACCGCCATTAGCGCCAATGCCGCGTCTTCTCGGGACTGCAGAACCAGTGCAGCGACTCGAGGCAGCCCCGCGCGTGACCCAACAGTGCCAATTAAGTGCAACGATCACGGGTCAGTCAGCCGCGGGGATAGGCGCGACAGTTGATATGACCAAAGGCGGACCGGCAGTAATTGCAGCAACAGACGTGCGGAAGCGGCGGTCCAATCACCTACAGGCTCGCATCCTCTCCTGAAGCGGCAGGGGAGCCCTCTCCCACGGCATAAAGATGACGCACTCGTGTTCTGTTCCTCAAATGACTCGCGCACGCGTAACAGACGCCACGCGAATCGCCCGTCCCGTCGCATTAACTCCCTGGCAGGGCAAGCGACACCTCTGGCAGGCGAAGCGGGCGCCGTTTCACCTCCGTCATGATGACCGCTTCAAAAAAGGTGCGCTGCATTATTTAAATTCATATCCTTTTCCTCTCTCTCTCTCTCTCTCTCTCTCTCTCTCTTGTCATAGGGATCGTGAAAGGGGATATTTCGGAAAAGGATCCTTCTCAGCGAAGGAAACGGGCCCTGAGCCCTCCTACTGATCAGGGGTTCAAAGGTTGCGCCCTGCGGGTTTCGGCAACCGCCCCAGAGCACTCAGGCTCCGAGCCCTTTACTGATCAGGGGTTCGAAGGTTGGCCCCTCGGAAGGGCTCGACAGCCGCCCCAGAGCACGCAGAGTCAGGGATGACCCTGGGTACGTCCGTTACATGGCCGAGGCTCGGGCTACGCTCCCGAGGTACCCTAGGACATTTCCGAGACCGGCGGGAACGATTTGTAATGGAATCCCACCGGAGGGAGGCACCGAGCCCTCGGACCCTATCAAATGGGTCTGGGTCCAGCAAATCACTTGTAGGTACTTTTGGAGCGCGCCTCTAGGCCACTAGCTGACCCTTATGGAACGGGGCTCGGGCGTCCACTCGGATCACCCGATAGAAACTCACTGGAAACACCGTGTTCGGTGCCCTCCGAGGGTAACATGGCGCTTCCCCCCCCCCCTTCCTCCTTGCAGAAAGGCGACGAAGGGGCGTACAATAAAAAGTCGAGACAGTCCTCGATCGTCCTCTCGCTCCGTGCAGAGGCTCGGAGCCTGCTCTCGCACCAGGCTACGGCCAAATTGTCGACCACATCGATAAAACAGCTTGAAAACTCGGAGCCTGACCATGCACCCGGGCTGCGGCCAGGCCGCATGAGGAAACAACAAGGCCGACCGAGGCATCACAAAAAGAATTAAGACCTCAGAGGAGTCAAACCACTCCTCCAAGGCCTCGGGGGCTACACCAGACGGGTGCGCTCGCGCGCACCCATTGGAACAAAACATCACCGAGAAGGGCTAGTCTCCTTGCAAAAAATCTGGCAGAACCTCCAAGCGAGTGCCTACACTCCCTTTGAGGCTCGGGGGCTACTGTCAGGTACCATAATTAGGGGTACCCCCAACACTCCTTAAAAATGGCTAGAAAACATCTTCAGAACAAACCGCAAAGACTGATAAGCATGGTTCAAGTCAAGGCCTCGTCTACCAAGGGACGCGATCTCATCCGAGCCCAGCCTCGGGCAAGAACAGTAGACCCGAACGGATTCACGCCTCGCCCGAGGGCCTCCTCAGGCAGTGGGTGCACCCTCGGCTCGCCCAAAGCCCAGCTCGGGCAAACTTTGTCGTGCAGCGACCTCAGCCAAATCGTCTTACCAACCGACCGTATCACGTGCGCATTTAATGCGGGGATCACCTGACACCTTATCCTGACACGCGCGCCACAGTCGGCAAGGTCAAAATGACCGCAGTCACTTCGCCCCTTTACTGACCGTTCTGACAGGAAAACAGCATTGTTCGCCCCGCTTCGGCTACTGTGCCAACCACTAGGGTAAGACTAACAACAGTAAGTCACGGCCTCTCCCGAGTTCAGCCTCAGACATAACAGGGAGCTCCGCCTCGCCTGACCCCAGGTCTCGACCTCAGCCTCGGCCTCGGGAGAAGGTCTCCGCCTCGCCCGACCACAGGTCTCGACCGACGCCTCGGCCTCGGGAAGAGGTCTCTGCCTCGCCCGACCTCAGCCTCGGCCTCGGAAGGAGTCTCAACCTCGCCCGACCTCGGCCTCGGCCTCGGAAGGAGTCACCGCCTCGCCCGACCTTGGCCTCGGACCGACTACGCTACAGGGGATACATCATTACCCTACCTCTAGCTAGCCGCCTCAGGCTACGAAGGAACAAGACCGGAGTCACATCTAAATCACTCCGGCAACAGGTAATGATGGTTCCCCGCATGCGTACATGACGTCAATAGTTCACAGGCTCTCTATGAAGGCAAAGAAACGTCAGCAGGACCCAGGGCCGCACCGCCAGCTACGCTTCATACAGGGCTCAAGCACCTCTTCGCCGGACACGTTAGCACATTGCTACACCCCCATATGTACAGCTGGACCATCCCCTTGTGTCTATAAAAGGGGATGCCCAGGGCCTTAAAAAGGGGAAGAGGGGCAACACGGGCAGCAAGAGCAACGGAGACGGACTCACCCAAACATCGAGCTCCACTCCGCAACACTATACCCCCCCAGGAGGCCTAGTGCCCGTTCCCTCTCTCGTGAAGCTTGTAACCCCTACTGCAAGCACCCCCGATGCAAGATAATATAAGCCTCATCCCCCTCTTGTGTTCCATCTTGCATCAAACCATCTGGACAGGGGCACGCGACACAAAATTCACTAGTCGGTTCGGTTGAGGGTCCCCGGGTCCGAAACGCCGACACTATGAAATGTAGTTTGTATGTATGTCTACATCTATTATCATTTATTCGAACATGGACGGAAAAAAGAGGGCTAGAAATAAGTATATTTTGGAACAGAGGGAGTATTATTTATATGACAAAATCTAGTGAGCGATGAATTGGTATATGACAAACGTCTCATCTGTTACTACTAGAGATGAACAAAATTGAGCATTGTTGCTAAACTAGGGGCATAAATTTAAAAATCACTCAATTAAATGCCCTCGAAGCCAGCTGGGCCTAGCTAGCTCTGTTGAATAAAAATTTACCTCCTACGCTCGCATGAGTTTGTTTGTTTTTGTCTTAAGTCAATCGCTACCAAATTTGGCCGGTTATATAATATATTTTATAAGATTTTACAACATAAAAAGTACAATTACTAGATTTATATGACCAACTATCATAATATATAATTCTTTTAGTTTAAAATAATTTAATTTATACATATTGTTGGTCAAAGATTAATTAGTTTAACTTTGGCCAAATCTAGAAAAACAAACTTATGTGGATGAAAAGAGTATTCTCTCCGGTTTTTTATTTGTCATGGTTTAGTGTAAAAATGAACTAGCGGATGATAAATATTTGATAACAAAGGTAGTATCATTTAACGAGTGGGTAATGATTGCATCCCGTCAACGTCTATGAAAGAATATCGGCGATCACATACTACTACACTTTGCATCGGGGTGTTCATGTCACGAGTTCCTTCTTTTCCTATTCAATCAAAGCCATGCACCTCTCATGTTTGTTTGCTTTTGTTTAAACTTTAAAGAAGAAAAAGGAACGAAGAATAGTGGGCATAGCAATTACGGGAATCGGGAACGTGCACAGCGGAACTCCTGTAGAAACGCTTCGGCCAGGCAGGCCCAGCGCATAATTACCAAACTTTTACCCCAAACACAACAACGAGGCAATGACGACGAAAAGACAAGGCAACATCGGGCCATCGGTCCGGTTGCCGGTTGGCGTCATCAGGAGGGGAGACGGCGGAATCGCATTTGGCAGCGACAAAAGCGACAAGCATGTGCAATGAGTAGTGGGGTTCGGAACGGACGAGACAATGGAGAATGACATGACATCTCATACCATCGCCGTGTGGGTCTGGCACTCAGGCGGCCCTCCAACCTGTTCCTATGTCTTTAATTTGTACATTTTTTATTGTTTTTATAATATTTTTATCTCTATAAATTACAGCTATAACAGTCCAAACAATCAGCTTTGATCTCTAAATATCGTCTAGTGGCCTAGGAATATCGCTGTAGTATGGCACACGCAAGACGGACAGATAAGACTCAAAAAAGTTGACTTATTAGTCCCTTGACCTCATCTAGCCTTAACCTTTTACTTTTTAATATTTTCTTTAAAGTACTATATTTATATTCTTATAAGTCTTCTTTTGCCTTTGAATTCTAAATATCAATGTTGTTGTGGTCTACGACACCAAAGTAATGTGTCCCACTGTTATAATCTATAACGTTAGGTTTAAGATTCGTTGTCATATAGTGACAGATGTGGCATATCTCGATGACATAGGGCAGGGGTAATTAGACAAAATATTAAAAGTATAAACTTTGAACATGAAAATTATAAACTTCAAACATGAACTTTACCCGAGGTTAGCGTTAGAATGAGTAACAATGAAATTGGAGTGCGGAAGATAATTCTTCTTGCCACAAGTTACTAAATCAATACGGATAACTTTGGGAGCTAACTCAAAATAATCGCAAGCAAGATAACTTAGATAGAGGGGAGAGAAGAAATCAAATCATAATGCAAGATTAACCTACTCCCCGTTGAGGAGGCCACGTAGGTCAGGTCTTTTTTAACCATTTCCCTCTCTCAAACGGTAACTTAGACCGGTTGAGTGTTTCTTCTTAATCTCGAGGGTCACTTAGACCCCGCAAGGATCACCACACAATTAGATGTCTCTTGCTAGCTTTACAAATCAATGAGAATTTAGAAAGAGAGGAAAAGCACGATCAAGAAACCCAAGCAACAAAGAGTGTCAAATGAAACACAATCTCACACTCTCTAGAATCTCTCACATGGCGCTTTATCACTAATGAATACAATCATAGTTGTCACACTTGGAGGATCTTCGATGCTTGTGTGAGGCTTTGAAGTGAGGTCTAGTTCTCTGCAATAAATGTGGAGGTTAGAATGCTTTGATGTATTGAATGTAGGTGGTTGGAGTGATATTTATAGCCCTTAACCACCACATAGCTATTGCCTTTAATCTGCCACACGCGGACGGTCCGCGCCACTAGTCCGAACCCTATACATCAACGGTTTGATTTGCAATGGTTAGTTTCAACAGCTATTATCGCATCAAATGTGTCGTCAGATGTCAAATAAAGTTGACGCGGATGGTCCGGTCGTGCATCCGGATGATCTGTGTGGATGCTCAAATTCATTTTACCGAATCCGTCACCTTCGGGTTTTTCTGGTTTTCAATGGGCAAACAGTCAGCGCCTGAGGCCACACAATCCGCACATGGCGTCGAACGGTCTTCACTTATCTTCCGAACGGTCCATAGTAGAAATGTGCTTTTGGCATAGTTCCTGTTCGAAATGCGTTGAGGTGTCGCTGACGGTCCGCCAGAACGATACGGACGATCCGCGCACAGGTGATATTTCCAAAAAGAATTCATGTATGCAATAATTTACGTTATTCCGAACAATCCGCTTTAGAGGCTCGGACAGTCTGCGATGCGTTGTTTTGAGGCTTGAGATTTCTTGAAGTATTTTCTGGGTTCCTTAAATCATAACTTGGTAAACTGGTTAGCTCAAATGGTTGTGATGGTCATTAATTACTAAAACAATTGTGAAAATAGTTTTTAGGCCTATTTCCTGTTCAGTGGGACCACCATAATTCATGGGTATTCAAATGAATATCCAAGGTTTTTTGAAAAAAAAGTATATATATTGTATAATATATAGAAAAACAAAAATCAAATCAATATTCGTCTATTCAAGGGTAAAACAGAAAAGGCATAGCGCCTCGCAAGCTAGCGAGCTAGCGGCCCAACAGGGGAGGAACGACTCGTAGTGTGGCGGGGAAGCGAGGAGAGGGTACCACCGCATGCTTGGCCTCACTCCTCCTCCCTACTCAATGCACCTACCCTATTATCTCCTACACATTCGAGCAGTCGAGCTTGTAAACTGGAGTAAGCTTTGCGTTTAACTGTTCGTATGGAGGCATGAGTAGGGGACTATTGCTTCTATTCAACAAATTTCACTCTTATGCTTCAACAAAGTTTGCTACTTCAACACACACACCCGCCTGAATATGCACACCTCCTGTAGGCGTTGCGCTTGCCAGATTGCTAGAATTTAATCGTTGCTATAAAATTATTATTATATATGCTATAGAATTGTTGCTATGTAATATATTATGATATTATATATATATAATAGTTAGACTTTATACAATATTATATATATATACTACTTTTTATCTCTTAATAGTTTTGAATATCCATCCTTTAAATCCTGGGTCCGCCACTATCATATGGGTGGCACTAACCTCGACCTCGCAAAGCTTTGTACTAGCCTTTATAATCATGTTGTAGCATGTAAAGGTTGTCCATAGCATGTGCAATGTAGCATGTCATATCTTGTAAAGGTTGAATGTTGTCAGTGTGTAGAGAAGACCATACTCCTTGATGATGTCAAGATGTCTTTAAGGAACTCAAGAAAAAATCACCAGAGGATGGCTACCATTGGACACACGGTTCCATGCCCCATGCCCTAGGGACCTATTTGCCTCTGACAAAGGTAAAGGTCCACTATGATAGAGACCTTGATAGATGACATAAATGTGAATGAGGATTGTGCCCATTATGGAGGCGAAAGGTGTACAAAGACCATTGTGCAAAGCATGCCACCATCCATGTAGCTATGACAAAGGGCAACATGTGTATCTGAGGCCACTATGTGGCAGATGTCACCATCCTTGTAGCCATGTCTAAACATGCTAATGTATTGACAAGCATTATAAAGTACAAGGAGTTGCATCGTTTACCAAACATCATAGTTGATGGTGTGGTCTCTATAACCTTCCACTACAACAAGACGTATCTACCCCTATGTCATGAACAAGCTCAACATTATGACAATCAAGATATGCACTACATATGACTCTATGATTGAGACAATATAGGAGTAGTTGATCCTCTGCTAGGCGAGGCCCATTGCCCAACAGGGATGTATCACTCTCCCCTCCTTAGCTATAAAAGGGAGGGATAAAGCAGCATAGAGGAGCCTTGGAGCCTATTAGTGTTTGGCTTTTTGGACTTGGACTTCTATTAGATTATAGATAGGATAAACAAAGGTGAAGCAGGTATCAATTAATCTAAAACTCTCATCAGAGCCAAAAGGTAAGGGAGAGCTAAACGATCATGGGGCTCAGTTGATATATAAGATGCAGTCTTCTTTACCTCTGCGTTCATATATCAATCCACCATACATAAAGATGACGTAGCTAAGGTATTACACATTTATAGTCCTAACCTCAATAAATATCGCATGTGCTAGTAGCTAGGTAGTACCTAGGATTAGCATGCTTCTAGTCTATGCCCCTGCTTTATTCTTCACTCATCAATCCTCTTGGGTACCTATGGTATCCTAGTATCGTTATGCGACGATAACATGTTAGTCACAATAATCTAGTGATGTTATTAATCAGTGAAACCCAACTAAGGACTAGATACTTTCAGCAGTGTCGAGGTCAGCTACCCCTTGTGGTGTAGAGATATGCTATGTCAGTGCTATGTTTGTCACCACACCACAATAGGTCTCAAAGCACAATGTCGTAGACCATGACACCAAAAACGTGTCAACTCAGTTCTATAGACTATGACGATAGTCTAAAGACAAAAAGGACGTCTAAAAATATAAATATGAATATTTTTTAAGAAAAGGGAAAAATTAAAAATTTGGTCAATTGAGAGGCATATACTGATAGTAAGTTTGGTCGACACGTTTTGGGTAGGAGGAAGAGCCGTGTGTAGGATTGTTTGGGAAAGCTCTAGCTTTATGGTTTGTTCAAATTTCCTTCTCTAAATATGAGAACTCTAAATTTCAAAGTTAAAGCTTCAATTAAGTGGTGTAAAGTTAGCTCTAAACTTGAGCCCACTTCATATTAGAGCTTTAGAGCTCACTAAAGTGCTCTAAAGCTTTTAAGAGTTTGAAAGTTTAGAGAAGTGGATCCAAACAAACCCTTAGTTTCTTTGAAGAAAATCACTTTCAACTAACTAAACACTCAAAATATCAATTAACTCAAGTGGAGATCAGACAAGAATCCCTCTAGTTTTTGTTATATTTTAATAGATACTAATATACAATTAATTTGTATAAACTCTTCACCCTGATCCCTTTTAGAGCTAATTCGGTTAGGAGTGAATTGAAAGAGATTAAATCTATTGTTAGTCAAAATTGAACGTAAAGAGATTTAATCCTCTCAATACTCTCTGATCCAAGTACAAACGAACAAGGCCTTAGAGATCTAACTAAATCACTTTATTTATCGAAGAACGAAGGAGTGAACGAAACTCTTAAATACTTCCTTCATTCTTTTTTGTTTGTCACGTTTTAATTCACAAACTAGCCGGCGATAAATATTTGAAAACGGAGACCTCCGTTCCCAAATATATGACACCATTAACTTTTTTCGAAAACTTTGACCACTCATCTTATTCAAAATATTTATTCAAAAATGTAAAATTTTAAATTAAGCATAACTAGCTTAAGTGATAAAACAAATCACAAAAAATAAATAATAATTTATTATTTTTTTTAAATAAAACGAGTGATCAAAATTTTTTAAAAATTAATATGTTATATATTTATGAACAGACGGAGTAGCTGGGCGTCCACGGACAAATTCCTGTCGCTGCTTTGCTTTCCACTGCGATGACCAAAGAGGTGGCGGAGCGAGACGCGGCATGGTAGCAGTTAGCTTTCCAGTTCCGGTAGCCGCATGTGAGTCGGTTAATTAAAGGAAAAGGAACCTTTTTTTTGGACAAAGAAGGAAGAAGTTTCGAGCTTTCTTCGCGCAGCAGGAAAAGGGGTGGGAGAGAATACCTTCTACGATGGAGCCTGCGAACTATATACCACACCAAAAGGACCATTTTGTTCTGGCCAGGGGTCATTTTCTCCGCGGCTGAGATGCAGATGCCTAGGAGGGTCCTTCCGCGTACACTGTCTTCGTGTGTGTCGTAGTCACCAGGCTAGAGAATTTACCCATGTGGTCTACAGTCTACTCCAACAGTTACTCGCAAATGTGATGTTACAATCCGATCAACAGGTAGGCTAGTCAGAAACTGCATGCGCGTTAGTTCTGGTCCTGGCCCTAATGCAAACGAAGACTGCTGGTGTCATTTAAGCGGTGGTCGTGCAAATTCATGCGCAACCAGTCATCCCAGATGATAGCACTAGCACCGGCCCGGCCGCTACGCGTGCCTATAATAATTTACGAAGTCAAAGTCGTTACCTCGTTCTCGTTGTCCATATCGACATGCCGCGCTTCGTTTTATCCGGTGCGACCACTTCAAGCATGATACGCGTGGTTGGTCTCCGTTGAGACCTGGGAGCCGAGGCAATCTCTACACACCACCTGACCGAACGGCTCGTGCGTGATCACCACGACATTTGCTTCGCAGCCGCTTGTTATCTTGTAGCTTAACCGACACTTTAAACGCCATCTTCATCGGCCGTCCTACGTCCAGCGGCGGCAGCAGCTTCGGAACAGTAAACCAACCCACGAAAGCAGGGACAGCTTGCAGCGACAGCAAAAAGAAAAGGCAGCCAATTATATGAGTCCGTCAAACTTATTAAAAAAATCAAATAAGTTATAAACTGGGACGAATGGAGTACTAATATATAATTCATTGGTATTAAGATTAACATAAACTACTTATCAATTCGTGCTCTCTCGTGCGGGTTAGAATTTTAATAGACATGAACACTAGTCCTAGTCCATTTAAACAAGTATTTTACCGGCATTCCACGGGAAGGCATACTCCTCAATATTGGAAAATCGTTCTTTTGGACTTCAACAACAGAAGATGAACACAGAGGATCCGACATAGGGCCAGCCTAATATTGTTAGGGGCCTTGTGTACTAGGGGCCAAGCCTAGCAGCTATGCCCTATAGGGCTCCATGAGTCTAGGGCCATACACGGGATTCCTCGACTCTCCCAATATACCTTTAGAGCAGAACACCTCCAGGTAACATAGCCTCACTACCACATCCAACCAGAACAACCACACATGACACTGATTGATTAAGATAAGGCCTTTATCTATCGCATTTATTATGAGACACAACGAAATGGGCAAAATACATCATTGTATCCATGTCTCAGACAACAGGTTCACCTATGAAACTATGCGGTGTGTACACCTTTAGTAGTCACCAACTATGTCGTACTCGATAATGTGAGCGTCATACCTTCCACTATGGTCTATTAGAGTCACCATTATGGCATGTCGAAGGCATGCTCCACGTATAGTATAACATCTATAACAAGATAGGAATAGTTTGACCTCTTATAGGTAGGCCTTTTGCACATACAGGGATATAACTCTCTCCTCTATTGGGCTATAAAAGGGACGTGTATAGCACCATAGAAAGATCTTTTTAATCTCTTGGCTTTTGGATCATTTTCTCTCTCTCTCTCTCTCTTGATTTTGGTTAAAGTTCAGAAGCTCTGACTTTGATCTTTAGTTCAAGACTAGTTAGCACATAGAAAGAGCTCTTGTTTGAGTCTACGCTCCCTCGCTTGTCTCAGCGGTATATGTCTCATGGTGCAACTAGGGCACTCATCACTCACTAGATTAGACATCATCTGTGTGTGTTATCTATGTATGCACTTGCATCTAGCCATAAACCACAAAGAGGACGTAGGGTATAATGCTTAGGCAACTCGAATCTCTATAAATCTAGCATGTGCATTATCAACGTCCGAGGAAGGGCGTACCCTCAAAAACAGACAATATGTCTTCCATGATCTCGTCGGTGGAAGGAAACCTACAGTAGGTTGGTTGGAGTTAGCATTGCACTCCCCCTAAGGCACTGCACCCAAGGAGGCATGCTTAGTTCTAGCTAAGTCTGGGGCCCTCCAAGATGGGAACCAAGCCCCTGGCTCAACAAATCTAAGAGCCCCAATAGGTTAGTGCCCATAGTTGGAGAGCTTAGGATATTCTTTAGAATAGCCTCAGGTGGGGTGCCCTATGGTAGGATGGCCCTAGAGAATGATGACCCTAGGCGATATGGCCTAGGTATCACGAGCGCCCCTAATCAATATGACCACATGGTGCAGGGTACATAAGATAAGGCTTACATCCATCATACTAAATGTGATGGATGATGTTGAGGTCAAGAAAGTGCAATATCACCACATATAAAGCTACATGTATACTCGCATACACTATGTGGTACGTACCACGATAACTATAGCCACGACTGAACATGATGCATACCTAGAAGCATTATAGATATATGCATCTACACCATTTACTAACTACGACATGCTCAATGGCATGGACTCATGAACAAGGCATGCATTGTGTACTACTTCATGTCAATGGCATGGACTCATTACAATAGGATAGATCAGCTACTACAACAAGACATGCTCGATACTATAGCATGACTAAGGCATGCATTGTGTACTGCTCCATGTCTATTACAAGATAGAAGTAGTGGAACCTTTTTTGTGTAAGCTCCACCATCCAACATGCACGCAACTCTTCTCCCCATGTGTAAATGACCGTCGCTCGATGGGATCAACCCGATGTTGCAAAAATTGGAGTCTGAAGGCCATCCCATTGAGGCTCTTGGCTGCTCCCAAAATAGCAAAGTGAGGGACGATCAAGAAGTGGGTACACTAGCGACAGCCCCTAGCGCGCAAGTACCAAGGGCACTCCAAATCGTGTTTAAGTTTCAGGAAATGTTAGACTCATGGTTTATCATGCAGAGAGGCAGCGAGCCATCGAACCCGGTTGAATGGGGTTGATAACTATATGAGTTGAGACCTGTAAGTATGAGGACGGTCACCAGCGGACCCACGCTTGGATCCTACGAAAGGAGTTAGTGCCTCACTTAGATTACCCGTTTATAATTAACTGAGCGCCATGAACTCGACCACCGAGGGAAGCATGGTACTGTTCACCCTTCCCCTTTTTGGTGAATGGAACGTGCGGGGAGGAGCCATAAAAAGGCGGGGGTGCCCCCTAGACGGACCTGCTCTAATGAACAGGGGCTCAGGGGTTTGTCTCGCATAAGTAAAGAAAGGTCAAAAGGAACATTGAGGCCCAAAGGAGGAAGGGTCAGACCCCCACACATACTAAAAGGGCCAACCAAGGAGTAGAGCTATGACAAACTTTGTGGAAAACCACTATCTCGCTAAGACAATAACAAGTCTCCTCACCTACTAATTTCTCTCAGTTTTTCCCTTCTAAAGCGCGAGGGCCTCGTGGGCTCACGCAGACAACTACCGCCTAACAAAACTAACTAGACCTAGAAGTAGTTAAAGTTCTGAGATCTGCCCATCGAAACCCAGGTTTACCCATAGGGTGTTGCCCTAAGGTTGGTAAGCCGCTGACCCCCAACAAGGGGATGGTAGTCGTAAAGGGCAGGAACTCGGAAACACGACAACAATCACTAACCAATTCCCATAGAAGGAAGCTCAGGCCCTACCAAAAGTAACCAAATCACAAAAAGGACACGAGAAGACCTGACCTCCTTCACCCGGCTAGCCTAGCGAACAGAGCGTGAGTGGTCGAGATACCCCCTACCACTTAGGATTATTCCTCCAGGACAACTGAAGACTTAGGGGGCTCGCTCTAAACGTGCGAAAATGACAAATTTGGTGCCTTCACGTAGAGAAACCAGAAAAAGGGATGTAGATCTGATTCACGCGCATGGAACCTCGAGAGAAAGGTCAAAAAACGATATCTGCCGAAGGCAGCTCGACATCCTAACCCAATAAGAAAACGAGGAAGGGAATATATCATAAAAATGAGGCCCAATTACAATATAACCCACGACCATGGAAAGTCGAGGATCAGAGGCAACACTCTGCCTCATGTGAAAGATTAGTCAGACCAAGGGCCACAAACGATTCCCTCCAACATGAGGAGATTGACCACAACCTCGACAACAGCATCGAAGTTGTCCTCTAGGTCCTCAAGAGCATCCGCCGACACAAACCTCAAGGATACCGATGATGTTGCACAACGCATGACCCAACCAAAGTTGGGCAACCGTGAAGGCTGTTGTTGCACCCAGATGAACATTGTGATAACAACGTCATGGACCCTGTTCAGAACATCCAAGAGATGCTCTTCTTGGCTGGCACCACAAGCACAAACCAGACACTATGGCCTTGTCGGTGCCTTCACGTAGGTCTGAGACCTTCATCTCGAGCTCTAAAAAGTAAAGTAGGAAGAGGGTTAGAGGAGGAAAAGGAAGAAAAGAAATGAAGAAAGGAATGTGGTGCTCACTTATGACCCGATGGTATGACTCATCTAGACATGCATAGAGACTAACAACCTCATCATCGGCAGCTTCGAGAGCCGCGTGGGCGGTAACCACAGTTTTCCCGGAGGTATGCTTGCGCCTACGTTGGAACGACCGGAGGCTCGATAGGCGAAGGAACATCCTAAAATCCCTCTGCTAGCCCATTGAGATAACATGCCTATGAAAGGAGCAAAAGGTAAGAAGCAAGATGGAAAATATAAGACTCCCCGATGAGTACTCCAAATTGATCATGCGCTGTCTCAGGGGCCTCAAAACTAAGGGATTGACATCTACCGTGCGCTTGCATGGATCCATGGGAAACTAGGCGAGCAAGTTACTCCTCTACCAATAGAGAGGGCAATTTATGGAAAAACAAGGCCACACGGAGCGCTACTTATAAGAGGAGACTCACGACATCGAAATGACGCATCTCTGGAACGTCATCGCCAAGGATGGATATGAGATGATGGTTTGGCTCCCAACACATAAGCCACGAAAAACTTGCATTAATAAAGCTAGGGACAATCCCCGCGCGCCTTACTTGCTCCCGAGGCATAATAATCGAGAGACAGTGACATTAAATGTCGCCTGAACCATCTAAAAAGGAAAATGTGATTAACCATTTTCCCTAATTGATTTTGGTGATTGATAACCATAACAACCTTATTGACTAATTGGTTTGTCTAGTCTTTGATTCGCAGGTGCATAAGTCCATTGAATACAATTCTAAGTCACGAACAGCTCAAGACCAATCAAAAGGGGTAAAATTTGGAATAGAGGAACTTTGTCTCGTTCTACACTTGGATAAGTTGTATACTACCCTAGGAATCTAATTGACATATCTAAGAAGGTTGGATAGCTCAATTTCAACGAAACACACTTTTGAAGCTAATTTAAGAAAAACATGATTCTAAGTTGGAGAAAACAAAAGGTCCCAGGCCCATGACTTAGACTAGTTGAATTGACTTTAGATGTGTTTGTCTAAGTCATAGGAACATCCTCAAGACCAGTCAAAAAGATCTGAAGAAGACTTGGACGTAAAGGATAAAATGGGCTGCTAGCTGAGGCACCGGACAAGTCTGGTGGCACATCAGACCGTCCAAACAGAAGATTGAGACTCAGCCATTTTCCACCTGGAGCACCGGCGGTGCATCGAAATGGTTTGGTGGCTATTCAGACCGGTTACACAAAGAGCATGTAAAACGACATTGTTGGAGCTAGGGCACCAGACTGGTCCAGTGTAGGACCGAACCATCCGACAGCCCCCAACAGTCGGCTCACAAAACAAAACAGACATCTGCAACAACACTATTCAGGGTCGGTGCACCATTACACAGACAACTTTTTGCCCAATAATTCCAATGACTTTTTTGGTGGTTGGGGGCTAAATACCCCAACCACTACATTGAATATACAAGACTCACTCAAAACTACTACACATTAACTATAAGATCTCCAAGCTTCCAAAGCCAAATCCAGCCGCATTTGATTGATTCAAAGTTTTGAGAGACTTAGTGGCCTGTGCATTTGAGAGTTCCGAGTTCTAGCGACTTGACTTGGGTTTTTCATTCTCACTCCCTCCCCATTCTCTTTGATTGTAAAGCGAGGCAAGATGCTCCATTCTTTGTGTTGAGGTCCTTGCGGGACTTGGTGTCCCTATGATAGTGAGAAAACTCATCCGGTCTCTATGATCGTGTGAGAGGGAAAGGGTTGAAAGAGACACATCCCTTGTGGACTCCTCAACGGGGACATAACTCTTTGCTGTTGAACCTCGGTAAACAAATCATCTATATCTTCGCGTTGGTCACATTCTTTGCGATTTGGTTCTTTCTCTCCTCTCTCTCTAGTTCTATTGCTTGCGATCAATTTGAGTTGGCTTCCAAAGTAATCCACAATTACTTGAGCAACTCTACGCAAGAACTCTTTGAGAGCACCTAGAGGGGGGGTGAATAGGTGATCCTGTAAAAACTTCAAACTTAAGCCACAAAAACTTGTTAAGTGTTAGCACGATTATTGCCAAGTGGCTAAGGTGAAGTCTCAACAAAACACAGTACCACAAGAGAATCAAGCACAGAGTGACACAGTGGTTTTATCCCGTGGTTCGGCCAAGACCAACGCTTGCCTACTCCACGTTGTGGCGTCCCAACGGACGAGGGTTGCAATCAACCCCTCTCAAGTGGTCCAAAGACCCACTTGAATACCACGGTGTTTTGTTGTTCCTTTCACTATCCCGTTTGCAAGGAATCTCCACAAATTGGAGTCCCTTGCCCTTACAAGTATATGATCACAAATGAAACACAGAGTAAGGGAGGGAAGCAACACACACAAATCCACAGCAAAAGCGCACACACACGGCCAAGAATCGAGCTCGAATGACTATCTCAAAGTTCTCACTAGAACGGAGCTCGATTCACTTAGAATCACAAAAGAATGCGCAAAGAACAAGTGTGGATGATCAAGAATGCTTAAGAGTTGCTTGTGTGTCTCCTCCATGCGCCTAGGGGCTCCTTTTATAGCCCCAAGGCAGCTAGGAGCCGTTGAGAGCAATTTTAGAAGGCCATCCTTGCCTTCTGTCGACGGGGGCACCGGACAGTCCGGTGCACACCGGACACTGTCCGGTGCCCGATTTGTTTCCTTTTCTGGCGCTGCCGACCGTTGCAGCCCGTTGGAGATCTGCGAGCCGTTGGCGCACCGGACAGTCCGGTGCACACCGGACAGTCCGGTGCCGTCTTCCGACCGTTGGCTCCGCCACGTGTCCCGCGCGGATTGCGCGGCCGACCGTTGGCCCTGGCCGACCGTTGGCTCACCGGACAGTCCGGTGCACACCGGACAGTCCGGTGAATTTTAGCCGTACGCCGTCGGCGAAATCCCGAGACCGGCCAGTTCGCGCCGAGTCGGCCTGGCGCACCGGACACTGTCCGGTGCACACCGGACAGTCCGGTGCTCCAGACCGAGCAAGGTCTTGGCTGCACACAGCCAAGTAATTCTCTCCCCTTCTCTTTTTTTCTTCTTTCTGTTTCTAACACTTAGACAAGTATATTAGTACACAAAACCAATGTACTAAGGATTAGAAACATACCTTTACTCCATGATTTGTACTTTGTTCCATTTTACAAATAGGCACCTGTGTTGGACACTAAATCACCAAAATACTTAGAAATGGCCCAAGGGCACATTTCCCTTTCAATCTCCCCCTTTTTGGTGATTTATGCCAACACATCATAAAGCAAGTTGAACAAGTACAAAAACACTTCAAATAAAACTTAAATTTATTTTGAATCAATTTTGGCATATATGGATCATCCTTTGCCACCACTTGGTTTGTTTTTGAAAATCAAACTCAAATCTCTATCTCTAAGTCAAACACACATGTTGAAGCATGGAGAGAGTCATTCCAAAAGAGATTGATCAAGAATTTCAAAAACTCCCCCCTTTTTCCCATAATTACTACTCCTCCCCACAAGAAGCCAACTTTTGACAAGAGAGACAACAAAAGAGTTTTGACAAACCAAAAGCTCTATTCTACTATTTTCAAAATCTCTCAAGTGGTAGCTGATCCATTTATTGCTTTAGCCTTTATTTTCTCCCCCTTTGGCATCAAGCACCAAAACGGGATCAATTTTGGCCCTTTAACCCCATTGCCTCACCAAAATCTTCAATTAAGAGCAAATGGCAATAAGAGTTCATGAGATGGACTTGGAATAGGTTACCCTCACATCGGAGTGCAGTGGAAGTCTTTCACGGTCCAAGTCCACCATTTCCCTTTCAATTCTCCTTTGAGACTAAAACAAGCAAACTCAAGCATATGGTTAGTCTCAAAGGGTCAAGTTGTAACACATCTCCCCCTAAACATGTGCATCACTTTGCAACAGACTTGTGAGGTCCAGGGAGTGTTTGTACAACTTGAGCACCATAATAAGCAACAAAATGCAGAAAGGAACATGATCAAGAGCACAAATACATGTATGCTTCAATTCAATCCAAGTTCCGCGAATCTAAGACATTTAGCTCACTACGCAGCCTGCAAAAGGTCTTCTCATCTAAAGGCTTGGTAAAGATATCGGCTAGCTGGTTCTCGGTGCTTACATAAAACACTTCGATATCTCCCTTTTGCTGGTGGTCTCTCAAAAAAGTGATGCCGGATGTCTATGTGCTTTGTGCGGCTGTGCTCAACAGGATTTTCCGCTATTCGGATAGCACTCTCATTATCGCATAGGAGTGGGACTTTGCTCAGATTGTAGCCAAAGTCCCTGAGGGTTTGCCTCATCCAAAGTAGTTGCGCACAGCACTGTCCTGCGGCAACGTACTCGGCCTCAGCGGTGGATAGGGCAACGGAGGTTTGTTTCTTAGAGTTCCATGACACCAGGGACCTTCCTAAGAATTGGCACGTCCCCGATGTACTCTTCCTATCGACCTTACATCCAGCATAGTCGGAATCTGAGTACTCAATCAAGTCAAAGTTAGACCCCTTTGGATACCAGATCCCGAAGCAACGCGTAGCGACTAAATATCTAAGAATTCGCTTCACTGCCACCAAGTGACACTCCTTAGGATCGGATTGAAATCTAGCACACATGCATACGCTAAGCATAATATCCGGTCTACTAGCACATAAATAAAGTAAAGACCCTATCATTGACCGGTATGCTTTTTGATCAACAGACTTACCTCCTTTGTTGAGGTCGGTGTGTCCGTCGGTCCCCATCAGAGTCTTTGCGGGCTTGGCGTCCTTCATCCCAAACCGCTTCAGCAAGTCTTGCGTGTACTTCGTTTGGGAGATGAAGGTGCCGTCCTTGAGTTGCTTCACTTGGAACCCAAGGAAGTAGTTCAACTCGCCCATCATCGACATCTCGAATTTCTGCGTCATCACCCTGCTAAACTCTTCACAAGACTTTTGGTTAGTAGAACCAAGTATTATGTCATCGACATAAATTTGGCACACAAACAAATCACCATTACAAGTCTTAGTGAAAAGAGTCGGATCGGCTTTCCCAACCTTGAAAGCATTAGCAATTAAGAAATCTCTAAGGCATTCATACCATGCTCTTGGGGCTTGCTTAAGTCCATAGAGCGCCTTAGAGAGCTTACACACGTGGTCGGGGTACCGTTCATCCTCGAAGCCAGGGGGGTTGCTCCACGTACACCTCCTCCTTTATTGGCCCGTTGAGGAAAGCGCTCTTCACATCCATTTGGTACAACCTGAAAGAATGGTGAGCGGCATATGCTAGCAAGATACGAATGGACTCTAGCCTAGCCACAGGAGCAAAAGTCTCCTCAAAGTCCAAACCTGCGACTTGGGCATAACCTTTTGCCACAAGTCGAGCCTTGTTCCTTGTCACCACTCCGTGCTCGTCCTGTTTGTTGCGGAACACCCACTTGGTTCCCACAACATTTTGCTTGGGACGAGGCACCAGTGTCCAAACTTAATTGCGCTTGAAGTTGTTAAGTTCCTCCTGCATGGCCAACACCCAATCCGGATCTAGCAAGGCCTCCTCTACCCTGAAAGGCTCAATAGAGGAGACAAAAGAGTAATGCTCACAAAAATTAACTAATCGAGATCGAGTAGTTACTCCCTTGCTAATGTCACCCAAAATTTGGTCGACGGGATGATCCCTTTGAATCATCGCTCGAACTTGGGTTGGAGGTGCCGGTTGCGCTTCTTCCTCCATCATGTGATCATCTTGTGCTCCCCCTTGATCACACGCCTCCTGTTGATGAACCTGTTCATCGTCTTGAGTTGGGGGATGCACTGTTGTTGAGGAAGAAGGTTGATCTCGTTCGTCTTGTTCCTGTGGCCGAACGTCTCCAATCGCCATGGTTCGTATAGCGGCCGTCGGAACATCTTCTTCATCTACATCATCACAATCAACAACTTGCTCTCTTGGAGAGCCATTAGTCTCATCAAATACAACGTCGCTAGAGACTTCAACCAAACCCGATGATTTGTTGAAGACCCTATACGCCTTTGTATTTGAATCATAACCTAATAAAAACCCTTCTACAGCTTTGGGAGCAAACTTAGAATTTCTACCCTTCTTCACTAGAATGTAGCACTTGCTCCCAAATACACGAAAGTAAGATACATTGGGTTTGTTACCGGTTAGAAGCTCATACGACGTCTTCTTGAGGAGGCGGTGAAGGTAGACCCTGTTGATGGCGTGGCAAGCCGTGTTCACAGCTTCCGACCAAAAACACTCGGGGGTCTTGAATTCTCCAAGCATCGTCCTTGCCATATCGATTAGCGTCCTGTTCTTCCTCTCTACCACACCATTTTGCTGTGGTGTGTAGGGAGCGGAGAACTCATGCTTGATCCCTTCCTCCTCAAGAAACTCCTCCACTTGAAGGTTCTTGAATTCGGACCCGTTGTCGCTTCTTATCTTCTTCACTTTGAGCTCAAACTCATTTTGAGCTCTCCTGAGGAAACGCTTGAGGGTCCCTTGGGTTTCAGACTTATCCTGCAAAAAGAACACCCAAGTGAAGCGGGAAAAGTCATCAACAATAACTAAACCATACTTACTTCCTCCTATGCTTAGATAGGCGACGGGTCCGAAGAGGTCCATATGCAGCAGCTCCAGGGGTCTTGACGTGGTCATCACATTCTTGCTGTGATGCGCTCCTCCCACCTGTTTACCTGCCTGACAAGCTGCACAAGGTCTATCTTTTTCGAAATGCACATTTGTTAGACCTATCACGTGTTCTCCCTTTAGAAGCTTGTGGAGGTTCTTCATCCCCACATGTGCTAAGCGGCGATGCCACAGCCAGCCCATGCAAGTCTTAGCCATTAAGCATGCATCTAGACCGGCCTCTTCTTTTGCAAAATCAACTAAATAAAGCTTGCCGTCTAGCACACCCTTAAAAGCTAGTGAACCATCACATCTTCTAAAGACAGACACATCTATATTTGTAAATAAACAATTATATCCCATTTGACATAATTGACTAACAGATAGCAAATTATATCCAAGACTCTCCACTAAGAATACATTAGATATAGAATGCTCATTAGAAATTGCAATTTTACCTAACCCTTTTACCTTGCCTTGATTCCCATCACCGAATATAATTGAATCTTGGGAATCCTTATTTTTGACGTAGGAGGTGAACATCTTCTTCTCCCCCGTCATGTGGTTTGTGCATCCGCTGTCGATTATCCAGCTTGAACCCCCGGATGCATAAACCTGCAAGGCAAATTCAGGCTTGGGTCTTAGGTACCCAACTCATGTTGGGTCCTGCAAGGTTAGTACAAATCTCCTTAGGGACCCAAATGCAAGTTTTATCTCCCTTGCATTTTGCCCCTAATTTCCTAGCAACAATTTTCCTATCCTTTCTACAAATGGCATAAGAAGCATTTAAAGCACAATAAATTATAGAAGGTTTGTTCTCAACTTTTCTAGGAACATGAGCAAAATTTCTCCTAGGCATATGCACAACTTTTCTCCTACACATATCTCTATCATGCTTATGAGAGGAACTAGAGGCAAACATGGCATGAGCATCATAAACATGTGAATCAAAATCATTATAAGCCTTTCTAGTATTTCTCCTATCATTATACATAAAGGCATGGTTCTTTTTCGCACTACTAGCCATAGGGGCCTTTCCCTTCTCCTTGACGAAGATGGGAGCCTTATGGCTTGTTAAGTTCTTGGCCTCTCTCTTGAAGCCAAGACCATCCTTAATTGAGGGGTGTCTACCAACCGTGTAGGCATCCCTTGCAAATTTTATTTTATCAACTTCACTTTTGCTAGTCTTAAGTTGGGCATTAAGACTAGCCAATTCCTCATTTAACACTACTAGAGATATGCTTATTTAAGACGCACATTTTAAGACAGATACCAGTGCATTTTATAGAAGTGTCTTTTATCATATGGTGATGAGCAAGGTAAGACAGTTTGTTGGAGATCCGTCTTTAATAAAAAAGTTTTTCGAGACAGTTACATTGTAAGAAATGTCTTATATTGATTTAAGACAAATTGTTATTGAAAGCTGTCTCAAATAAATATACCTTTTGAGTCATTAAGATTGCAAGAATTGTCTTAGATTTTGGTTCGTATATTAGACACTTCTGTATATAAAACCATCTAAAATAAAGATATTATTAGAGTCGTCTAGACTATAAGGACTGTCTTAGATGTTAGCGAGTATACTAGACACTTCTAAATATAAAACCGTCTTTATATGGCATTTCTGATAAGACTTAATGTAAAAAAATATAGTAAATAGTGAACTCGGTTTAGTTTGATGATATATCATATAAAATGTAAAACTTATCTGTGCAACTTGATATAGATGGTAAAATGGACTCACATATGACCTAATCATTAATGTGTCATAAAACAAACCTAAGTTATTATTTTGCTTTAGTTCCCATCAATTACGTACCACAGGTTTTACGAAGGTATACCCATCCTATGCTGAATATATCAGTACTTTTTATATTTACTTTGTTAAACACAAAAAATTGGCCACTTTAGAGATTCGGACTACAGAAAGGAAACCCAGTAAATGATTTATTCTAATTTACGTCCTTAAAAGATGATGTTGACTGTCACTCACCCCGTACCTCACAATTTCGTTGTCTATCTAGCATTCCAGCTCGCTGACGTGTGGAATGGCAGCCAACGCCGTTCATACCTCTCCACAGGATGAAGGAAAAAATAGGAGGGGTCGTCCATCCTATGTGCGACGAGAGACAACCCGACCAGAAGGTTAAGAGAGGGAGGACCCTGCGCTATCGGTGAGCACAACAGAAATCGAGAATATTTCCGTCGGCTAAAATAACTCTCATCACAACGGTAATTAAATAAACTCTTGTCGGCTAGAAAATGACCATCGGGAATTAATTAAGGGCGTGTTTGGTTCAGCTTTTTTCTGACCAGCTTTTCTGAAAATCTGGCTGTGGAGAGAATCTGGCTGTGGGAAGAATCTGAGTATTGTGTGGATTACGTGCGGAGGAAGATGAAGTGGTCTAAAGGGTTCAGGATCTAGAAACCAACAGATTCCTACTATCATGACGATTCGACCGATTTTGTGTTCATGTTGATTTTGGACGGTTTTTACCAAAGCGATTCTTATAGAAGCTGGCTGAAAAGCTGGGGCGTTTGGCGATCTGCAGCAGCTTTTGGTGGCCAGAAGCTGGAAAAAGCCCAAACAAACAGGGGCTAAGTCCCATCACCCAGATAGCTGGGCGAAGAGGATTAACATAGCTCTCGTCAGCTGGACCTCGGACTGACAGAAATTAGACGGAAACGACATAAGAACAATTATAATAGCCAGTTGTAAAATGGCTAAATACTGACATGGAATACAGAAGATAGAGAAGAGAAAAGAGAGTAGAAGCGGGCTACAAACTAACAACTAATTTATACACGAGAAACAAAAAAAATTGTAAGAGAGATAAGTGGGACATATATTAATTGTAAAGACCTACTCCCTCCGTTTCTTTTTAGTTGTCACTGGATAGTTCAATTTTGCACTATCCAGCGACAACTAAAACGAAATAGACTGAGTAACTATTATACACATGACTGCAGAGCTTCTTAGCAGTTAGCTATACTATTAAAAAAGTTCCCCTTTCTTCTGCCCGAGCCCACTAAACCGACTAAAAGAATCCCATCTCCTCTGCCCGAGCCCACTACTGCTACCTCCGTCTCAACCTCTCTCCCACCCGCGCCGCCATCGTAGCTTGCCCCGCTCGCGCTGCCATCACCCTCCACATCGGCGCCACAGCTGCTAGACCTGGCCTCCATGCCAGGATTGTTAGCCCCTGCTCCCGTCGATACCTCGGTCCTTCGCCATGGGGGAGCCCGCTCCCGCCGGTGCCCCGGTCGGTCGCCAAGATCCCTGCCCTTTGCCCTGCCTGTCCCTTATCTCCAGCCCCCGCTCTTGCTAGCAATAGCCCTCGCCCCAAAGCCCCACTCGCTTGCAGTCACGGAATGGAGAGTATTTTCATCTTGTCCAAGCATACGTTTTCCAGAGCATCCTCGTAAGCACCATATTCCCCAGTTTGTTTCCTTCAATTCGATTTGGCATACGGTGCTCCGATTATGTACTGGTTTGTGTTAACTTTATTCTTTTTTGCAGATTGGTGAGATCATCGGTTGTTTTGAGAAGAAGGGCTTCAATCTCAAGATTCTGTAAGAATGTACTAAATACAATAAATAGTATAGCATATCGTGTATCTGTAAGCATGGTCTAAAATACAATAAATAGTAAGCATAATTATTGTTACAAACACATGTATTTGTAGCCAACTTGTGCATTGGAATAAAATAGGCAATTTCAATAATCAGGTGCTAGAACGACTAAGTAACAGTAACATATTCCCAAAAAAAAATTTGTTGATCTGAGGTAATTTTCTATTATATCCCATAATCTGATTCTGTTGGAGACTTGGAGCATTTATGATTAAGTTCCAATTGTCAAGTAAGAAACATTCAGTTGTTCTGGGCTAGTGGGCTTCATTTGGTCCTTATAATTTTTTTGGATTCTTAGTTTCTCAATGAATCATGTTCATTCTGACTTATCTGCTATTCTCATTTGCATCTTGTAGGAATCTTATCTCCTGTGTACATATGGTTGCTTCATAATAAGGCATCTAGTCTTAAATCTAATCTACGGTTTGGAAATTTTTTGAAAAGTATACCTTGAAGATGTTTATTTGTGTTCAATTTTGTCTAGGCTGAATAAACATCATATAAACGCTAAAGGGCCTTTTTGGGTTCAATAAAATGGACATTTCGGACCTGTAGCCTATGTTTTGGCTAAGCAATAGGTGACTGAATGCTAAGAAGATCCTACCAGTTTAGTATTTTTTATGTGATGTAACCAGTACTATTTTTACGACAATTTTATATGTTACTCTTGAAACTTTAGAGGGTCTCAGTTTTCTTGTTTATGCACATATCACCTGTACACTATCTATGCTAAGACATGAAATCCTAGACTTCCTAAATGTTTCAGTTTTCAGTTTGGAATGGAACCTGACACTTAAAAACTATGAGACTATCCAATGTTTGAGTATTATTCATGACAAGCTTGCATTCTTATATTTTAGGTGTTTCTTCTGTGCTTTCCAAAACTGGTTCCTGACAGAGGGTTGAGTTCTTTTCTCCAAGGAAAACAGAGTGTTGCCGGTCCATGGACCATAGTCCATTTCTCCAACACAACAGGTACATTTTTAATCAACATTGTAAGGCATCAGCTAGCCTATTGTTGCCACAAATGGCACACTACATATCTGAAATTTTGCATGCTGGATTTGCCACTATTCAAACCTTATTGAATGATACTTCTTGTGACTATACCTAATTCTGTAAGAATTAGTACCTTATTGAGTGATATAGGTGCATGATCTACTAGTATTGTGTTGCAAATTATGATCCTTGTTTGTTTTCCATGATTAGTTATTGCAAGTGGTGTCAGTGGCATGAGATTACAGGTGGATCACCTACAAGAAAGTCAAATTTGTCCACCAATAATGTTCTATCACTGTTAAATTGTTGTTATATAGACTACCCTTCCAAATAAAGGAAAAATAACAATTTCCTTCTACATTTTGTACAGCTAACTGCTTTCTTTCGATACTACCAACACATACATTTTGAATGGTTTATTCCACCATTCTGGTGTCTTTTCTTGTAGAAAACTGTTAGAGATGAGAAAGAAGTCCTTAAAGCTATTGAGTACTAGTAAATTGCCCGTGCTCCGCGTGAGTCTTTAGACCTATTTTTAGTGTTATATATATATATATATATATATATATATATATATATATATATATATATATATATACCTAACATGAATAGGACATAATAAATAGCTATGCTTAGCGTGAAGTATATATGAGAATACAACAAGGAAATAAGTCAATGTACCTGTTGTCCTCGGAGTCGCAATTGCTAGAAATTGGAGTTGTGCTCGTTCAGCTCGATGGTCTGACTTCCAGAATCAGTTAGGAATTAGATTAATAAGTGGACACTAACCTCTGTCAAAAATTATGGGAAAACACTACTAGAGATATTCTTATTTAAGACACACATTTTAAGATGGATATCACTGTTCAGCTTCAAGATCATATCTTGTAGCAAAAGAATCACATCTACCAACTCTTTCGCATGGATTTTTAAAATCTGTAGTGTTTAAAGAACCAGAAATGGATTTGCTTGTTTCTAATTCATTTTGCTTGTTGGATATCGATATGCACATGCATTTTCAGGTAAATTCATTCCTTCTACTTTACATCCATTTTTTATTTCCTTACAGCCATTGTCTCAGATAGATAACCTTCTGCAGACATCTTATGATCAAGGGGACAAATGAGATCATGCCAACTCTACTCCATGTACTGCTGGTGTCACAGGTTTGCCCACTAAGCTTGATTGCATTTTGCTTCACTTAACTATGGATTTATGGTTCTATACTACAATTCTAAAACCTGTTTTTGAGTTGGATCGTTTAGCTGTATTCCCCAAGAGCTTTTTACTTACAGTCTGTTTGGATTGCGGTACCACTCCATCCAGAAATCAGAGAGCATTGCACCCAGACATAAAGCAGACCAAACAGATAATCTAAGCTTGTACTCCATATTGCACTCCATCTACCAACTCTTTCACATGGATTTTTAAAATTTGTAGTGTTTAAAGAACCAGAAATGGATTTGTTTGTTTCTAATTCATTTTGCTTGTTGGATATCGATATGCACATGCATTTTCAGGTAAATTCATTCCTTCTACTTTACATCCATTTTTATTTCCTTACAGCCATTGTCTCAGATAGATAACCTTCTGCAGACATCTTATGTGTATGCTTGTTTCTGGCCTCCATAAGGAGTGTTTTGTACCTGGGTCCTTATGGCCCTTTATTTTCCCTCTACTTTAATATATGGGTGCGCAGTCCTCCTGCGCTCTTTCGAAAAAAAAAATCAAGGGGACAAATGAGATCATGCCAACTCTACTCCATGTACTGCTGGTGTCACAGGTTTGCCCACTAAGCTTGATTGCATTTTGCTTCACTTATCTATGGATTTATGGTTCTGTACTACAATTCTAAAATCTGTTTTTGAGTTGGATCGTTTAGTTGTATTCCCCAAGAGCTTTTTACTTACAGTCTGTTTGGATTGCGGTACCACTCCATCCAGAAATCAGAGAGCATTGCACCCAGACATAAAGTAGACCAAACAGATAATCTAAGCTTGTACTCCATATTGCACTCCATCTACCAACTCTTTCACATGGATTTTTAAAATTTGTAGTGTTTAAAGAACCAGAAATGGATTTGCTTGTTTCTAATTCATTTTGCTTGTTGGATATCGATATGCACATGCATTTTCAGGTAAATTCATTCCTTTTACTTTACATCCATTTTTATTTCCTTACAGCCATTGTCTCAGATAGATAACCTTCTGCAGACATCTTATGATCAAGGGGACAAATGAGATCATGCCAACTCTACTCCATGTACTGATGGTGTCACAGGTTTGCCCACTAAGCTTGATTGCATTTTGCTTCACTTATCTATGGATTTATGGTTCTGTACTACAATTCTAAAACCTGTTTTTGAGTTGGATCGTTTAGCTGTATTCCCCAAGAGCTTTTTACTTACAGTCTGTTTGGATTGTGGTACAACTCCATCCAGAAATCAGAGAGCATTGCACCCAGACATAAAGCAGACCAAACAGATAATCTAAGCTTGTACTCCATATTTTGGTTCAGATGATTCTGGATCGGTATGTCCGTCTATCCAAACACACCATTAAGTATCTGGGATATGAGAGAACATAGTTTTGTTCACAATAATGCAACCATTACATCTTTTTTATCACAGAAACTTGGAGACATAATGGAGCTAGATGGTGTTTGATGGGCGTTATGTAATTATGATGATGACAATTTTTTCAATCTACACAGGATTAATATACAATGAAGATGTTATTTTCAATAGGATGGGAGAGTGTCGGATGCTTCTTCAGATACTATTTCTTGGTCCGTCAAATCTGTTGACCCAAATGCAAGTTTTGCTCAAATGTGGCAAAAAAATTTGTCTCACCAATTGTCAGCGCGCCTGCTTCCAGCAAAGTTTCAGAGAAGGTAAGTTATTTTGATAGATGCAAAATCTAGCATAATTATATCATTTTATACACATCTATATGACCTTTCTGACATGTCATAATATGAGGTGTTCAAATGTGTCTAACTACTAATTATTGTCTTATCCTATTTGTTTTACAGGGAAAGATGGAATGTAACTCAATTTTTGGTGGCCGCACAAGTGTGGAGACTTGAATTCATATATACTTAGTTAGGCTCAATATTAGTGCAAACAGTTGATAACCAAGTTTTTCAATTAGTATTTAGTTTTGGCTTTAGAGTACACTTATGTATTAGTTATTTGACAATGTTTATTTATGAGATATTGAATGGTACTTATCTATATTATATTAGTTACAATGTTATTAAATATATGTGTATGTATATTTCTGTTTCAAATTATTATAATGTGGTATCTAAAAATGAGTATAAATTGAAGAATGAACTACCATGTAAGTCATTTCATTTAAATCTTAATAAGACACTTCCAAAACGTCTAATATTAGTCTCCTAAATAAGACAGTTTCTAAAACGTCCAATACCAGTCTCTTAAATAAGATGGTTTTTCTGTTGCGAGTGTCTATTATTATAGGATATTCTAGTCAGTTTGATAAATACTTTGTGACTTATAATGCTCATATTTTCGATAGTTCTTTAGAAGAAGTGTCTTAAACAACAAACTAATTTGAGACGGTTTATTGGACAAAATGACTTAAACAAATGTCTTTTTTAGACGGTTGTAAATTAAAAACTGTCTTATATAATATCTTTTAAGACAGTTTATAACCATCTCAGATGTGGAACATCTTTTGCGACTCCATCAAATTTGGACACTTCATAAGCGTCTTAATAGCTAAAAAATAACCATCTTATATGACACGATTTGTAGTAGTGTAATTTGGAAATTAAAACTAGGTGTTCACTACAAGCATTAATATCAAAATCCTTACACCTAGTGCAAATAGTAACATTTTCAACACAGGAATTTGATTTACTAGCTATTTCTAGTTTAGCACTTAAATCATGATTAACATTTCGTAAAGAAGCAATGGTTTCATGACAAGAGGATAATTCACTAGAGAGCACCTCATTTCTTTTCACTTCTAAAGCATATGATTTTTGTGCCTCTACAAATTTATCATGTTCATCATACAATAAATCCTCCTGTTTTTCTAACAGCCTATCCTTTTCATTTAATGCATCAATCAATTCATTGATTTTATCTATCTTAGATCTATCTAAGCCCTTGAACAAGCATGAATAATCTATGTCATCATCATCACTAGACTCACTATCACTAGAAGAAGCATAAGTAGAGTCTTGAGTACTCACCTTCTTCTCCCTTGCCATAAGGCATGTGAGACGCTCGTTGGGGAAGAGGGAAGACTTGTTGAAGGCGGTGGCAGCGAGTCCTTCATTGTCGGAGTCGGAGGAGGAGCAGTCCGAGTCCCACTCCTTTCCTAGATGCGCCTCGCCCTTTGTCTTCTTGTATTGCTTCTTCTTCTCTCTTTTGTTCCCCTTTTCCTGGTCACTTTCATTATCGGGACAGTTAGCGATAAAATGACCAAGCTTACCGCATTTGAAGCATGAGCGCTTCCCCTTTGTCTTGGTCTTGCTTGGCTGCCCCTTGCGACCATTTAGCGCCGTCTTGAATCTCTTGATGATGAGAGCCATCTCTTCATCATTGAGTCCGGCCGCCTCAATCTGTGCCACCTTGCTAGGTAGCGCCTCCTTGCTTCGTGTTGCCTTGAGAGCAAGAGGTTGCGGCTCGTGAATTGGACCGTTCAACGCTTCATCGACGTATCTTGCTTCCTTGATCATCATCCGCCCGCTTACAAATTTTCCAAGTACTTCCTCGGGCGTCATCATCGTGTACCTGGGATTCTCACGAATATTGTTCACGAGATGAGGATCAAGAACGGTAAAAGACCTGAGCATTAGGCGGACGACATCGTGATCCGTCCAACGCGTGCTTCCGTAGCTCCTTATTTTGTTGATAAGGGTCTTGAGCCGGTTGTACGTCTGAGTTGGCTCCTCTCCCCTTATCATGGCGAATCGTCCAAGCTCGCCCTCCACCAACTCCATCTTGGTGAGCATGGTGATGTCGTTCCCCTCGTGAGAGATCTTGAGGGTGTCCCATATCTGCTTGGCATTGTCCAAGCCGCTCACCTTATTGTACTCTTCCCTGCACACAGATGCTAAGAGAACAGTAGTAGCCTGTGCATTTTTATGAATCTGTTCATTTATAAGCATAGGGCTATCCGAGCTATCGAATTTCATTCCATTCTCCACAATCTCCCATATGCTAGGATGGAGAGAGAATAAGTGACTACGCATTTTGTGACTCCAAAATCCGTAGTCCTCCCCATCGAAGTGTGGAGGTTTGCCAAGAGGAATGGAAAGCAAATGCGAATTCGAACTATGTTGAATACGGGAATAATCAAATGAAAAGTTCGAATTGACCGTCTTCCTGTAGTCGTCCTTTTGGGAAGAAGTGGATTCATCACTATCGTCGTAGTAGATGATCTCCTTGATACGCCTCGTCTTCTTCTTCTTCCCTTCCTTTCGTCTATGGCCCGAGCCGGAGTCGGTAGGCTTATCGTCCTTTGGCTCGTTGACGAAGGTCTCCTTTTCTTTGTCGTTGATCACTATACCCTTCCCCTTAGGATCCATCTCTTCGGGCGGTTAGTCCCTTGTGAAGAGAACGGCTCCGATACCAATTGAGAGCACCTAGAGGGGGGGGGGTGAATAGGTGATCCTGTAAAAACTTCAAACTTAAGCCACAAAAACTTGTTAAGTGTTAGCACGATTATTGCCAAGTGGCTAAGGTGAAGTCTCAACAAAACACAGTACCACAAGAGAATCAAGCACAGAGTGACACAGTGGTTTTATCCCGTGGTTCGGCCAAGACCAACGCTTGCCTACTCCACGTTGTGGCGTCCCAACGGACGAGGGTTGCAATCAACCCCTCTCAAGTGGTCCAAAGACCCACTTGAATACCACGGTGTTTTGTTGTTCCTTTCACTATCCCGTTTGCAAGGAATCTCCACAAATTGGAGTCCCTTGCCCTTACAAGTATATGATCACAAATGAAACACAGAGTAAGGGAGGGAAGCAACACACACAAATCCACAGCAAAAGCGCACACACACGGCCAAGAATCGAGCTCGAATGACTATCTCAAAGTTCTCACTAGAACGGAGCTCGATTCACTTAGAATCACAAACGAATGCGCAAAGAACAAGTGTGGATGATCAAGAATGCTTAAGAGTTGCTTGTGTGTCTCCTCCATGCGCCTAGGGGCTCCTTTTATAGCCCAAGGCAGCTAGGAGCCGTTGAGAGCAATTTTAGAAGGCCATCCTTGCCTTCTGTCGACGGGGGCACCGGACAGTCCGGTGCCCGATTTGTTTCCTTTTCTGGCGCTGCCGACCGTTGCAGCCCGTTGGAGATCTGCGAGCCGTTGGCGCACCGGACAGTCCGGTGCACACCGGACAGTCCGGTGCCGTCTTCCGACCGTTGGCTCCGCCACGTGTCCCGCGCGGATTGCGCGGCCGACCGTTGGCCCTGGCCGACCGTTGGCTCACCGGACAGTCCGATGCACACCGGACAGTCCGGTGAATTTTAGCCGTACGCCGTCGGCGAAATCCCGAGACCGGCCAGTTCGCGCCGAGTCGGCCTGGCGCACCGGACACTGTCTGGTGCACACCGGACAGTCCGGTGCTCCAGACCGAGCAAGGTCTTGGCTGCACACAGCCAAGTAATTCTCTCCCCTTCTCTTTTTTTCTTCTTTCTGTTTCTAACACTTAGACAAGTATATTAGTACACAAAACCAATGTACTAAGGATTAGAAACATACCTTTACTCCATGATTTGTACTTTGTTCCATTTTACAAATAGGCACCTGTGTTGGACACTAAATCACCAAAATACTTAGAAATGGCCCAAGGGCACATTTCCCTTTCACTCTTCTCCCGCACTCCAATTTCATTTATACTTGTTCTAACGCTAACCCGAGGCAAAGTTTATTTTATTTTTTAAATCTTAGTCTTTTCCTATTCACCCCCTCTAGGCGATTTTCACCATAAAACAACCACCAAGGGGAAACACATTCCCCTCAGGGGCTACTGTCTGGGATCAGATCCCTAGACCCTAAGGCCCACGAGTTAAAGGGGACAAAGAGGGACCTGTCTGCGTAAGTCCACCCCCAGATGACTCCAGCGCACCGAGCCAAGGGTTGAGCGAGGCGGAGCTAGGTTGGGGAGCCAGATGGACCACCAAGGGATCGCTCGAGTAGGTCCCGTGTGACCATCGGACTGCTCCCGCCATCAATGTTGTGTACACCACCTCAATTGTGCCTGACGCCAAGTTAGAGCATAATAGGTCGACGGTCCTCCTCCCACTTATAGCTTATATGCCCAAGGCCTGAGTCTACTCATGACCTACGAATCTAGGCCTGAGTCCCCATGATGCCCTACGAGGGCCACAAAGCAACGAAGGAGGGCTAGGGGTCAGACCGTGGAGACCAAGGGTTGGCGTGGAAGATGTGGACAAAGAACGCAATGATGATGCTTAGACTCCCTTCGACGACATGCTTCCCCAACGAACTTGAAAGTCGCCGAGAGGGGGGGTGAATAGGGCGAAACTGAAATTTACAAAGTTAATCACAACTACAAGCCGGGTTAGCGTTAGAAATATAATGCGAGTCCGAGAGAGGGCGTAAAAACAAATCGCAAGCGAATAAAGAAGTGAGACACAAGGATTTGTTTTACCGAGGTTCGGTTCTCTCAAACCTACTCCCCGTTGAGGTGGTCACAAAGACCGGGTCTCTTTCAACCCTTTCCCTCTCTCAAACGGACCCTCGAACCGAGTGAGCTTCTCTTCTCAATCAACCGGGAACCAAAATTCCCCGCAAGGACCACCACACAATTGGTGTCTCTTGCCTTGATTACAATTGAGATGATCGCAAGAATGAATGAGAAAAAAGAAGCAATCCAAGCGCAAGAGCTCAAATGAACACAACAATCACTCTCTCTAATCACTAAAGCTTTGAGTGAAATTGGGAGAGGATTTGATCTCTTTTGTGTGTCTAGAATTGAATGCTAGAGCTCTTGTAAGTAGTTGGAAGGTGGAAAACTTGGATGACTTGAATGTGGGGGTGGTTGGGGTATTTATAGCCCCAACCACCAAACTTGACCGTTGGTGGAGGCTGCAGTCGACGGGCGCACCGGACAGACCGGTGCGCCACCGGACACTGTCCGGTGCGCCAGCCACGTCACCAGGCCGTTGGGTTCCGACCGTTGGAGCTCTGTCTTGTGAGCCCGCCTGGCTGTCCGGTGGCGCACCGGACAGACCCTGTAGGCTGTCCGGTGTGCCACCCGCGCGTGCTCTGCTCCTCTGCGTGCGCTGGCGCACATTTAATGCGTTGCAGTCGATCGTTGAGCGCGAAGTAGTCGTTGCTCCGCTGTCACACCGGACAGTCCGGTGTGCACCGGACACTGTCCGGTGACTCACTGGACAGTCCGGTGAATTCTAGCGGAGCGGATTCCCGAAGCTGGCGACTTCAGAGTTGCTCTCCCTTGGGGCACCGGACACTGTCCGGTGGTGCACAGGACAGTCCGGTGAATTATAGCGGAGCTCCTCTGAAAATTCCCGAAGGTGAAGAGTTGGTCGTCGAGTTCCCTGGTGCACCAGACACTGTCCGGTGGTGCACCGGACAGTCCAGTACGCCAGACCAGGGCACACTTCGGTTGTCCCTTGCTCTATTTGATTGAACCCATTCTTGGTCTTTTTATTGGCTTATTGTGAACCTTTGGCACCTGTAGAACTTATAGACTAGAGCAAACTAGTTAGTCCGATTATTTGTGTTGGGCAATTCAAGCACCAAAATCAATTAGAAAAGAGGTGGAAGCCTAATTCCCTTTCAATCTCCCCCTTTTTGGTGATTGATGCCAACACAAACCAAAGCAAGTATAGAAGTGCATAATTGAACTAGTTTGCATATTTGTAAGTGCAAAGGTTACTTAGAATTGAGCCAATATAAATTCTCATAAGATACGCATGGATTGTTTCTTTATATTCTCAACATTTTGGACCACGCTTGCACCACATGTTTTGTTTTTTTTGCAAATACTTTTGTAAATTCTTTTCAAAGTTCTTTTGCAAATAGTAAAAGGTAAATGAGTAAGATTTTGAGAAGCATTTTCAAGATTTGAAATTTTCTCCCCTTGTTTCAAATGCTTTTTCCTTTGACTAAACAAAACTCCCTTTCAATAAAATTCTCCTCTTAGTGTTCAAGAGGGTTTTAAGATACCAATTTTTGAAGGTGCTACTTTCTCCCCCTTTAGAACACAATGAGATACCAATTTTGAAAATCATAAGTTTAAAATTTGGTGGTGGTGTGGTCCTTTTGCTTTGGGCTTAATACTCTCCCCCTTTGGCATGAATCACCAAAAACGGATGCTTGAGTGAAATATAAGCCCTTTTACTATTTTCTCCCCCTTTGGTAAATAACATATGAGTGAATATTATACCAAAGACGGAGAGATGCTCGGATCAACGGCGAAGGATGAGTGATGGAGTGGAGTGGAAGCCTTTGTCTTCGCCGAAGACTCCAATTCCCTTTCAATACACCTATGACTTGGTTTGAAATTCACTTGAAAACACATTAGTCATAGCATATATAAAAGAGACATGATCAAAGGTATATTTATGAGCTATGTGTGCAAAACATCAATAAAATTCCTAGAATCAAGAATATTTAGCTCATGCCTAAGTTTGGTAAAAGTTTGTTCATCTAGTGGCTTGGTAAAGATATCGGCTAATTGATCTTTAGTGTTAATGTATGCAATCTCGATATCTCCCTTTTGTTGGTGATCCCTAAGAAAATGATACCGAATGACTATGTGTTTAGTGTGGCTATGCTCAACGGGATTATCCGTCATGTGGATTGCACTCTCATTATCACATAGAAGAGGAACTTTGGTTAAATTGTAACCATAGTCCCTAAGTGTTTGCCTCATCCAAAGCAATTGCGCGCAACAATGTCCTGCGGCAATATACTCGCTTCGGCGGTTGAAAGAGCCACAGAATTTTGCTTCTTTGAAGCCCAAGACACCAAGGACCTTCTCAAAAACTGGCAAGTCAACGATGTGCTCTTTCTATTGATTTTGCACCCTGCCCAATCGGCATCAGAATAACCAATTAAATCAAATGTGGATCCTCGAGGGTACCAAAGCCCAAACTTAGGAGTATAAGCCAAATATCTCAAGATCCGTTTTACGGCCGTAAGATGAGCTTCCTTAGGGTCGGCTTGGAATCTTGCACACATGCATACAGAAAACATATGTCTGGTCGAGATGCACATAAATAGAGTAATGAACCTATCATCGACCGGTATACCTTTTGATCGACGGATTTACCTTCCGTGTCGAGGTCGAGATGTCCATTGGTTCCCATGGGAGTCTTGATGGGCTTGGCATCCTTCATTCCAAACTTGTTTAGAATGTCTTGAGTATACTTTGTTTGGCTAATGAAGGTGCCCTCTTGGAGTTGCTTTACTTGAAGTCCCAAGAAATACTTCAACTCCCCCATCATTGACATCTCGAATTTCTGTGTCATGATCCTACTAAATTCCTCACATGTAGATTCGTTAGTAGACCCAAATATAATATCATCAACATAAATTTGGCATACTAACAAATCATTTGCAAGAGTCTTAGTAAATAAAGTAGGATCGGCCTTGCCGACTTTGAAGCCATTAGCAATAAGGAAATCTTTTAGGCATTCATACCATGCTCTTGGGGCTTGCTTGAGCCCATAAAGCGCCTTAGAGAGCCTATAGACATGGTTAGGATACTCATTGTCTTCAAAGCCGGGAGGTTGCTCAACATAGACCTCTTCCTTGATTGGTCCATTGAGGAAGGCACTCTTCACGTCCATTTGATAAAGCTTGAAGCCATGGTAAGTAGCATAGGCTAATAATATGCGAATTGACTCAAGCCTAGCTACGGGTGCATAGGTTTCACCCAAATCCAAACCTTCAACTTGGGAGTATCCCTTGGCCACAAGTCGAGCTTTGTTCCTTGTCACCACACCATGCTCATCTTGCTTGTTGCAGAAGACCCATTTGGTTCCTACAACATTTTGATTAGGACGTGGAACTAAATGCCATACCTCATTTCTCGTGAAGTTGTTGAGCTCCTCTTGCATTGCCATCACCCAATCTGAATCTTGAAGTGCTTCCTCTACCCTGTGTGGCTCAATAGAGGAAACAAAAGAGTAATGCTCACAAAAATGTGCAACACGAGATCTAGTGGTTACCCCCTTATGAATGTCGCCGAGGATGGTGTCGACAGAGTGATCTCGTTGGATTGCTTGGTGGACTCTTGGGTGTGGCGGTCTTGCAACTTGCTCATCCTCCTTGTCTTGATCATTTGTATCTCCCCCTTGATTGTTGTCGTCTTCTTGAGGTGGCTCATCTTCTTGATCTTCCTCTTCATCATCTTGAGCCTCATCCTCATCTTGGTTGGTGGAGATGCTTGCATGGAGGAGGATGGTTGATCTTGTGCATTTGGAGGCTCTTCGGATTCCTTAGGACACACATCCCCAATGGACATGTTCCTTAGCGCGATGCACGGAGCCTCTTCATCACCTATCTCATCAAGATCAACTTGCTCTACTTGAGAGCCGTTAGTTTCATCAAACTCAACGTCACAAGAAACTTCAACTAGTCCTGAGGACTTGTTAAAGACTCTATATGCCCTTGTGTTTGAATCATATCCTAGTGAAAAGCCTTCTACTGTCTTAGGAGCAAATTTAGATTTTCTACCTCTCTTAACAAGAATGAAGCATTTGCTACCAAAGACTCTAAAATATGAAATGTTGGGCTTTTTACCGGTTAGGAGTTCGTATGATGTCTTCTTGAGGATTCGGTGTAGATACAACCGGTTGATGGCGTAGCAGGCAGTGTTGACCACCTCGGCCCAAAACCGATCCGGCGTCTTGTGCTCATCAAGCATGGTTCTTGCCATGTCCAATAGAGTTCTATTCTTCCTCTCCACTACACCATTTTGTTGTGGGGTGTAGGGAGAAGAGAACTCATGCTTGATGCCCTCCTCCTCAAGAAAGCCTTCAATTTGAGAGTTCTTGAACTCCGTTCCGTTGTCGCTTCTAATTTTCTTGATCCTTAAGCCAAACTCATTTTGAGCCCGTCTCAAGAATCCCTTTAAGGTCTCTTGGGTTTGAGATTTTTCCTGCAAAAAGAATACCCAAGTGAAGCGAGAATAATCATCCACAATAACTAGACAGTACTTACTCCCGCCGATGCTTATGTAAGCTATCGGGCCGAATAGGTCCATGTGAAGGAGCTCCAGTGGCCTGTCAGTCATCATGATGTTCTTGTGTGGATGATGAACACCAACTTGCTTCCCTGCTTGGCATGCGCTACAAATCCTGTCTTTCTCAAAATGAACATTTGTTAATCCTAAAATGTGCTCTCCCTTTAGAAGCTTATGAAGATTCTTCATCCCAACATGGGCTAGTCGGCGGTGCCAGAGCCAACCCATGTTAGTCTTAGCAATTAAGCAAGTGTCGAGTTTAGCTCTATCAAAATCTACCAAGTATAGCTGACCCTCTAACACTCCCTTAAATGCTATTGAATCATCACTTCTTCTAAAGACAGTGACACCTACATCAGTAAAAAGATAGTTGTAGCCCATTTGACATAATTGGGAAACGGAAAGCAAGTTGTAATCTAAAGAATCTACAAGAAAAACATTGGAAATGGAATGGTCAGGTGAAATAGCAATTTTACCCAAACCTTTGACCAAACCTTGATTTCCATCCCCGAATGTGATAGCTCGTTGGGGATCTTGGTTTTTCTCATAGGAGGAGAACATTTTCTTCTCCCCTGTCATGTGGTTTGTGCACCCGCTATCGATGATCCAACTTGAGCCCCCGGATGCATAAACCTACAAAACAAGTTTAGTTCTTCACTTTAGGTACCCAAATGGTTTTGGGTCCTTTGGCATTCAAGAACTTTGGGTACCCAAACACAAGTCTTGGATCCCTTGTGTTTGCCCCCAACATATTTGGCAACTACTTTGCCGGATTTGTTAGTTAAAACATAAGATGCATCAAAAGTTTTAAATGAAATGCTATGATCATTTGATGCACTAGGAGTTTTCTTCTTAGGCAATTTTGCATGGGTTGATTGCCTAGAACTAGATGTCTCACCCTTATACATGAAAGCTTGATTAGGGCCAGAGTGAGACTTCCTAGAATGAATTCTCCTAATTTTGCTCTCGAGATAACCGACAGGGTACAAAATGTAACCCTCGTTATCCTGAGGCATGGGAGCCTTGCCCTTAACAAAGTTGGATAATTTCTTAGGAGGTGCATTAAGTTTGACATTGTCTCCCCTTTGGAAGCCAATGCCATCCTTGATGCCAGGGTGTCTCCCACTATAGAGCATGCTTCTAGCAAATTTAAATTTTTCGTTTTCTAAGTCATGCTCGGCAATTTTAGCATCTAATATTGCTATATGATCATTTTGTTGTTTAATTAAAGTCATATGATCATGAATAGCATCAATGTCAACATCTCTACATCTAGCACAAATAGATACATGCTCAACGGTAGATGTAGAGGGTTTGCAAGATTTTAATTCTACAACCTTAGCATGTAATATATCATTTTCACTTCTAAGGTCGGAAATAGTAACATTGCAAACATCTAATTCTTTAGCCTTAGCAAGCAATTTTTCATTTTCAATCCTAAGGCTAGCAAGAGAATCATTCAATTCTTCAATCTTAGCAAGTAAATCAACATTATCATCTCTAAGATTGGGAATTGAAACATTACAAACATTAGAATCAACCTTAGCAATAAGTTTAGCATTTTCATTTCTAAGGTTGGCAATAGTATCATGGCAAGTGCTTAGCTCACTAGATAATTTTTCACATTTTTCAACTTCTAGAGCGTAAGCATTTTTAACCTTAACATGCTTTTTGTTTTCCTTGATTAGGAAGTCCTCTTGGGAGTCCAAGAGATCATCCTTTTCATGAATAGCACTAATTAATTCATTTAATTTTTCTTTTTGTTGCATGTTTAGGTTGGCAAAAAGGGTACGCAAATTATCCTCCTCATCACTAGCATTATCATCACTAGAGGACTCATATTTAGTGGAGGATTTGGATTTAACCTTCTTCTTTTTGCCGTCCTTTGCCATGAGGCACTTGTGGCCGACGTTGGGGGAAGAGAAGTCCCTTGGTGACGGCGATGTTGGCGGCGTCCTCGTCGGAGGAGGAGTCGGAGGAGCTCTCCTCGGAGTCCCACTCGCGGCACACATGGGCATCACCGCCCCTCTTCTTGTAGTGCCTCTTCTCCTTTCTTCTCCCCTTCTTGTCGTCGCCCCTGTCACTATCACTAGATAATGGACATTTAGCAATGAAGTGACCGAGCTTACCACATTTGTAGCACACTTTCTTGGAGCGAGGCTTGTAATCTTTCCCCCTCCTTTGCTTGAGGATTTGGCGGAAGCTTTTGATGATAAGCGCCATTTCCTCATTGTCGAGCTTGGAGGCGTCGATTGGTTGTGTACTTGATGTAGACTCCTCCTTCTTCTCTTCCGTCGCCTTGAATGCAACCGGTTGTGCTTCGGGCGCGGAGGGGCCATCTAGCTCGATGATCTTCTTTGAGCCTTTGATCATCAACTTAAAGCTCACAAAATTACCTATTACTTCCTCGGGGGTCATTTGTGTATATCTAGGACTTCCTCGAATTAATTGAACTCGCGTGGGGTTAAGAAAAATGAGGGATCTTAGAATAACCTTGACCATCTCATGGTCATCCCATTTGGTGCTCCCGAGATTGCGCACTTGGTTCACCAAGGTCTTCAAGCGGTTGTACATGGCTTGAGGGTCCTCGCCTTGGTTGAGTCGGAACCGACCAAGCTCCCCCTCGATCGTCTCCCGCTTGGTGATTTTGGTCACATCGTCTCCTTCGTGCGCGGTCTTGAGTACGTCCCAAATTTCCTTCGCACTCTTTAACCCTTGCACCTTATTATACTCCTCTCGACTTAGAGAGGCGAGGAGTATAGTGGTGGCTTGGGAGTTAAAGTGGTGGATTTGGGCCACTTCGTCCGAGTCGTAGTCTTCATCCCCTACGGATGGTACCTGTACACCAAACTCAACAACATTCCAAATGCTTGTGTGGAGTGAGGTTAGATGATGCCTCATTTTATCACTCCACATATTATAATCTTCACCGTCAAAAACCGGTGGTTTGCCTAATGGAACAGAGAGCAAAGGAGTACGCTTTGAAATACGGGGATAACGTAGGGGAATCTTACTATACTTCTTGCGCTCATGGCGCTTAGAAGTAACGGACGGCGCGTCGGAGCCGGAGGTCGATGGTGATGAAGTGTCGGTCTCGTAGTAGATCACTTTCTTCATCTTCTTGTGCTTGTCGCCTCTCCGATGCGACTTGTGGGAAGAAGATTTCTTCTCCTTCCCCTTGCCTTTGTTGCGGGACTCTTCCGATGAAGCTTTCCCGTGGCTTGTAGCGGGCTTGTCGCCGGTCTCCATCTCCCTCTTAGCATGATCTCCCGACATCACTTCGAGCGGTTAGGCTCTAATGAAGCACCGGGCTCTGATACCAATTGAAAGTCGCCGAGAGGGGGGGGTGAATAGGGCGAAACTGAAATTTACAAAGTTAATCACAACTACAAGCCGGGTTAGCGTTAGAAATATAATGCGAGTCCGAGAGAGGGCGTAAAAACAAATCGCAAGCGAATAAAGAAGTGAGACACAAGGATTTGTTTTACCGAGGTTCGGTTCTCTCAAACCTACTCCCCGTTGAGGTGGTCACAAAGACCGAGTCTCTTTCAACCCTTTCCCTCTCTCAAACGGTCCCTCGGACCGAGTGAGCTTCTCTTCTCAATCAACCGGGAACCAAACTTCCCCGTAAGGACCACCACACAATTGGTGTCTCTTGCCTTGATTACAATTGAGATGATCGCAAGAATGAATGAGAAAAAAGAAGCAATCCGAACGTAAGAGCTCAAATGAACACAACAATCACTCTCTCTAAACACTAAAGCTTTGAGTGGAATTGGGAGAGGATTTGATCTCTTTTGTGTGTCTAGAATTGAATGCTAGAGCTCTTGTAAGTAGTTGGAAGGTGGAAAACTTGGATGACTTGAATGTGGGGGTGGTTAGGGTATTTATAGCCCCAACCACCAAACTTGACCGTTGGTGGAGGCTGCAGTCGACGGGCGCACCGGACAGTCCGGTGCGCCAGCCACGTCACCAGGCCGTTGGGTTCCGACCGTTGGAGCTCTGTCTTGTGGGCCTGCCTGGCTGTCTGGTGGCGCACCGGACAGGCCCTGTAGGCTGTCCGGTGTGCCACCCGCGCGTGCTCTGCTCCTCTGCGCGTGCTGGCGCGCATTTAATGCGTTGCAGTCGACCGTTGAGCGCGAAGTAGCCATTGCTCCGCTGTTACACCGGACAGTCCGGTGAATTTTAGCGGAGCGAATTCCCGAAGCTGGCGAGTTCAGAGTTGCTCTCCCTTGGGGCACCGGACACTGTCCGGTGGTGCACCGGACAGTCCGGTGAATTATAGCGGAGCTCTTCTAAAAATTCCCGAAGGTGAAGAGTTGGTCGTCGAGTTCCCTGGTTCACCGAACACTGTCCGGTGGTGCACCAGACAGTCCGGTGCGCCAGACCAGGGCACACTTCGGTTGTCCCTTGCTCTCTTTGATTGAACCCATTCTTGGTCTTTTTATTGGCTTATTGTGAACATTTGGCACCTGTAGAACTTATAGACTAGAGCAAACTAGTTAGTCCGATTATTTGTGTTGGGCAATTCAACCACCAAAATCAATTAGGAAAGAGGTGGAAGCCTAATTCCCTTTCAGAACTTAAGCAGGCGACCGGAGGGTTGTACGAGGACGAATAAGCAGGCGACCGGAGGGTGAATTACTCCATCTTAGTACAACGATCCTTCCGAAGGGAAGCCATATGTAACTGCCCCCCTCCTTAGACTATAAAAGGGAGGCGGTCGACCCAAGGAAGGGAGGAAGCTCCCGAACAACACAAAGCAACAACACTCGATGACTTAGCCAAGTAACGAACACCCGATATGTAGATCCTCAGAACCAGCATCGCATAGATACTTGGGATCCTTGCCTCACTCGCTCGCTTGTGACCCCTACTACGAGCATCATCAAACAGGTGGCAATAGCACAAGCCACCGAAGACTGGAAGTAGGGATGTTCTGCTAATCAGGTGGCGATAGCGTAAGCCACCGAAGACTATATGTAGGGATATTCTGCTTGAACAAGTATAAATCTTGCGCCTACTGAGCACACCATCCGGATCCAGAACGCGCATACACAAATTCACTCGCTGGTGTTGGTTCGAAACATCGACAGTACGCTAATCACCGAGTGATTCTCTAAGCACTTGGGTGTCTAGAGCTATAGGAATGGAATCTCAACTCTCTAGCATTGTTTCTGAGCTCCCACACACCTCAAAATTGCCAATTGGGTCGTATTTATAGCCCCACGTGTCCAAGCTATCCATTGGAAACGACATAGAATTTCTGCGTACTCACTGAACATGTCTGGTGCAATCACCTGACACATCCGATGTATACACATTAGCTAGCCATTGGAACTAGCCATTTCCGGTCATTGAGCTCAAGGTGTTTGGTGCGATCACTAGCGCTATACTAGACATGTTTGGTGCATGTAACTCGGTTTGTTTGTATTTGTAACCTCTCTGAGTACCCTGAGTCCCATATGTCACCAGACATGTTCGTTGCATTATAAACCTCTATCTACACGCTGCAAACATCTCTGGATAACCTATCTGGTGTTATATCTAGCGCACACATGTGTGACTAGTGTACTATTGTCTTCAGTACTTTCTTCAGTACAGGAACATTACTTGTTTAGTACACCACCGGACACATTGGGTGCTTCTCTATGCTTGTTTCTTTGCGTTTCTTTATGTGAGCTTATTTCGTTTCGTGCCTTATACTCTTGCATGATCTTTAGAGGTATCCAATGAGTTGATCTTCTTGATCACTATGCTGGCTTTATCCAAGTCTATGGTGCATCATTTATATTATTAAATATTTATATGGACCGAGTCCATGAGATACTAAAATGCAAACATGATTTTTTTAAATACTGAAGTAAAAAATGGCCTCCACTCCCATCGTATGTATACGTGCCATGTGTTCTTATACGGGGAACTCAACGTAACCGTAACGGTGATCAAGAAACAAATTCAAGACACGGCCAAATAATGTTCAGAACAAAAGGCAACAAGGTTACTCGCTAAATCGAGACAACGCCTCACTGTCACTGTTGATCTTGACGACGTGAGTTCGTGACCAAGGCACACCCATCCGTCACGCAAAGGCAAGGCGCAAGCATACAAGTTCCTGTTTACCTCCGTTTTCGTTCTCCCGAGTTTCTGACCTTCTCCCCGGCTCCCGGCGGCATTTAAACCTGTCTCACCCACCTCCCCCAAATAAAATGCGTCCGTTCCCGGAGCAAAAATAAAAAATCAAAAACACAAAAGAATTCGCTACTTCGCCGGCGACAGGGGCGACGCGCGCCCCGGCCGGTGCTGATCCGGATTCTCCCATGCACCCATTCTGCTGTGCGCCGCTCGTGCCTGTATCGCCCGTGGCCTCCGCCACGGCCGCGTCCTCCGCGGTGGCGGGCGCCCCGGCCGTGATGCCGCCACCACAGCCCCCGCCGTTGCCGCCTCCTCCGCCCCGAAGCAACCCCGCCTCTGGCGGTGAGAGGCGCGCGCGCGCGGCGGGGGTCAGCGGTGGCGGTTCCTCGCCGCCCGAGGGGGTGAAGCTGAACGAGATCGTCGGCGGCGGCATCTCGGGAATCCTGTACAAGTGGGTCAACTACGGGCGCGGTTGGAGGCCGCGCTGGTTCGCTCTCCACGACGGCGTGCTCTCCTACTACAAGATCCACGGGCCCGACCGCATCATCCTATCGCGCGAGACCGAGCGGGGCGCCAAGGTCATCGGCGATGATTCCCTCCGCCGCCTCAACCGCCCCTCCACCTCCTCGTCGTCCCAGTCCAATGGCCACCACCATCCTCGAAACCCCATCGGCGAAATCCACCTCAAGGTCGCCCGGTTCTTGCCGCCTCCGTGATCGCCAGATCCACTTCGTCTGTTGCCAGCTTGCTAAAGGAGCGGTTGCGTGTGCAGGTGTCGACCGTGAGGGAGAGCAGATCGGACGACAGGAGATTCTCCATCTTCTCGGGGACGAAGACGTTGCACCTGAGAGCGGAGACCAGGGAGGACAGAGCTGCGTGGCTCGAGGCGCTGCGGGCGACCAAGGACATGTTCCCGAGGATGTCCTCCAGCGAGATGGTCGGGCCAGGGGACACCGCAGCGGCAGTGGCCGTCTCGACCGAGCGCCTAAGGCAGCGGCTGCAGCAGGAAGGGGTCAGCGAGGCGGCCATTGCTGACAGCGAGATGATCGTGCGGGCAGAATTCGAGGCTCTGCACAAGCAGCTTGTGCTCTCCAAGCAGAAGCACGCGCTCCTCTTGGAAACTCTTCGCCAGCTAGAGGTACTTCCATAAACTGCAACTTGTTACCTGCGGATCGAACAGAATCTGGTTATGTATAAAGTGCGAATGATTGCTTTTTACTGCATGCTGTGTCATGCTTGTGTTATTCTACATCTTGTACATGATTGAATTAATTGAAGGAAAAAGTACGACCATGCTATTCTGTAGTAGATTGCATCCACTGACCATTTTGCATTTCGAGATCTGAATGTTAGCTGTTACTCTGTGGATCGTGCTATAAAATTTTCAATTGTTCTATTACCTTTCTTATGCTGTTGTTTTTGTCAATCGCCAAAGGTACATGGGCATTTTATAATGAATGTGCTACCGAAGGTAGCTTATCCTATCTTGTCACCAACAAAGAAAAAAACAAAGCAAACTTTCAATTAATAGTTCTAGACGTTTGTTTTGTTTTGGTTGTGTGCTTCTCTGGTGCTACCAAAGTTCTTCGGGGGTACATTGAAGAGCTTTTGTTTCTTGACGGCAAACTGCTTTCTTATGTGTTTTAGTCCTTTCGGAGTACAAGAATGGTACCCTAGTTGCTATAGCTACTCTACCCATCATTTGATATACTTCTCATACTTCCTATTCCTCACATTTCCTTGACTGACTTTTTGCTGATTGAGTTTACCTTTTTGTTGTTCTGAATCTGATGGCTAATAAGCTGAGTATGCTAACCTCTAGAGCAAGCTAACTGGAATTAGGATATTTATTCTGTCGTGTCAGGCCCGATAAAAACGAGAGCGTCTATTCAGTAACACATGTTTTCAGTTTAGCTTAATTTAATTGCATTTGGTTGCTGATGATTTGATTTTATATTATGATATTTTATTACAAGTTATGTGATAGTACTTAAACTACGTAGTGAATGCATAAGAGAAAGGAATGAATGTTTTTTTACATTGACATATTAGTATAAAAGATCAAACATACTCTAACACTGTACAGAGCTTTAGAAAGTAGTCATGCAAATAATTCTATGTTGTGGCAGAAAGAAGAGAATATACCCACTAACTTTTTACTGTTCACTCCTAAAATTGTATTTCTTTTATGTTCATGTGGACTTATGCCATTTTGTTTATTGAGAAGTTTTGACTTCTCAAACATGCTTTCCATGTTCACTAATTTGTAAGATCTCTATATTGAATTATTGATGTTTACTGGGGGACTTGAACCTGTAAAATTTTATGTTAAAGACATCGTCATCTGATGATGTATTCTTGTGTTGCCTTGCTGTAGACAGAAAAGGTTGATTTGGAGAATACCCTTGTCGATGAGAGTCAAAGGCAGTCGAAAGAGTATGGATCTGCTTCTAAACCAAGACATGAGAAGTATAGTGGTATGATAATTGGTGGAATGGTTTGTCATGTCTCACTGTTACACTTGTTATTGAGATGCACTGCACCTTTATGGGCAAAGTTTGTTGATTGTTCTGATGCATCCTTGTTAATACGACACTACAAAAGTTGCATGATGGAATGCAACTCTGGTGTTGGATATTACCATTTAATTTATTTTCTAGTGGCATATATTGACAAAGTAGCTGTAAGCCAGCAGAATATTAGACAAATTGGTTGGCTATGGTTTGTAGATGATTGAGCTTGCATAGCTGGGTTTGTTGACTTTATGTTTCCAAGTTTTTGGTCTTCATGTGTAACTATCATGGTTTTTAAAGCGGTAAGGCGCTCCAAGGCGTTGGACCACCGCCTAGACGCCTAGGCGGCGCCTAGGCGACGCCTAGGCGAGGTAGGCGGGCAAGGCGCCTAGGCGTCAGACCACCGCCCGGACGCCTAGGCGTCGCCTAGGCGACGCCTTAAAAACAGTGGTAACTATTATAAAAATACTAGAAAATTTCGCCAAAAAAGTAAAAAGATTACACTTAGCTTTTCTAAACTATTACAATATTTTGGTGGTTATATGAACTATGAAGTTCTGTTGTCATTATCGGCAGAATCAGAATTGATCTTAGTGGACTGCAGAATTTAGGCTAAAATAGTAAATTTGGTTTGGTGCTTTGATTACCTACCTAATTGAATATTGCAGAATTTTCTAGTGTACATGTTGTCTTTAATAGTTTCAATTATCTTTCATCTTTTTTTATTTAAAGTTAGCTTCAAACCTTTTTCATCTTAATGTTTTATAATCTTTTAATTGAATACTTACTCCGTCCACAAAAAGGTGCATTTCTTACTTTTCAAGAACTCAAATGATTTAAAGTTTGGTCAAAGTTATATAAAAAGTACCAACTTTTATGATACAAAATAAGTATCGTTAAATTAATTATGAAATATATTTTCATACTAAACCTATCGAGTTGATTGATAGAGCCTCAAGAACAGTGTAGTGGATGACAGAAGACGATGAGATATAGTTATCTTAGGGGGTGTTTGGTTTCTAGGGACTAATTTTTAGTCCCTCAATTTTATTCCATTTTAGTCCCTAAATTACCAAATACGGAAACTAAAGGGGTGTTTGGTAATTTAGGGACTAAAATGGAATAAAATTGAGGGACTAAAAATTAGTCTCTAGAAACCAAACACCCCCTTAGTCAAACTTGTCATGGGTGTTTTGGTCTTGAATGTGATTAGCGTGTGTACCCCCAAGTAAGCCAGGATGAGACTGTTAAGAGACTTTTCTGGTTAGAGCTATACCTATTAGTGAGAAGCTTTTCATAGAAGTTCTCAATGGGCACATAGGTACAACAAGTGCAGGTTTTGAGGCAATTCATGGAGGTTTTGGGTATTGTAGTAGGAATCAGGAGAGAGGAAGTCTTGGACCTGGCAATATCTTTTGACACGTTGATAGCCAACACTTTCTTTAGGAAGAGAGACTCTCATTTAGTGAACTATAGTAATGTCCAACACTCTGTCAGATCGACTTTGTCCTCACAATAAGAGAGAATAAACGAACATGCTTGGATTGTAAGATGATACATGGAGAGTGTGTTGTCTCTCAACATAAGTTTGTGGTGGCAGTCTTCTATTTTTATGTGCGTGCCATTAGGGATAAACAAGCCAAGATTGCGAGAACGAAGTGGTGGAAACTGAATGGGGAGAATGCAGAAGTCTTCAAGGAAAGGGCCATCAAAGAGGACACTTGGAAGGTAGAAGATGATGCAAACAATGTGTGGGAGAAGATGACAACCTGCATTTGTAAGGTGGCCTTAGAGGTGTGTGGAGCAACTAAAGGGAGTGGAGGTGAAGCTAAAGATACTTGGTGATGGAATGAGGAAGTCTAAAGGGCTATTAAGGAAAAGAAAGAATGCTACACACATTTGTACCACGATAGGAGTGTGAATAACATAGAAGTACAAGGTAACAAAGAAGACTGCAAAGCGAGCTGTAAGTTTGGCAAAGGATAGGGCGTATGAGGATCTTTATGAGTACGAAGGAAGGAGAGAAGGACATATATAAGATGGCTAGGGTCTGTGAGAGGAAGACAATGGACTTCCACCAAGTTAAGTACATTAAGGATGAAACAGACCACCTCTTTGTGAAGGAGGATGAGATCAAGCATAGATGGTGAGAGTATTTTGATAAATTGTTCAATGGGGAGAATGGGGACACAACATTTCATTTGGATGACTCTTATGATGACACCAATAGGCGTTTTGTGTGTAGGATCCAAGAATATGAGGTTAGAGAGGCATTGAAAAGGACGAAAGGGGTAAGGCGATGGACCCTAATGGTATCCTAATTGAGGTATGGAGATGTCTCGGGGACATAGTTATAGTATGGCTAACTAAGTTGTTCAACCATATCTTTCGGTCGAATAAGAGGCTTGATGAGTGGAGATGTATTTTGGTATCGATCTACATTGATAAGAGAGATATTCAAAGTTGTACTAACTACCGGAAAGTTAAGTCGATGAGCCATACTATGAAGTTGTGGGAGAGAGTTATCGAGCATCATCTGAGAAGAATAATGAGGATCTATTTGAACCAATTTAGTTTCATGTCTAGAAGGTCAAGTATGGAAGCCATTTTCGTAATAAGACAAGTGAAGGAGTAGTATAGGGAGCAGAAGGACCTATGACAAGATACTAAGGAATGTTGTGTGGTGGGCTTTGGACAAACATAACGTTCCAACGGAGTATGTTGGACTCATTAAAGACATGTATAAGATCGCCTCCAGGAGCTTACTCATAGGGCCGTGTAAAACACTGTTTTGCATTGTAGACTGTACTATTTGCAGAGTGGAGTTTGATAAGAGAGATATCCAAACAACTGATGGGGACATTGATGACTTCCCAATTAGAACATAAGTAAATCCAGGACCAGTTTTGAGCCCTTACCTTTTTTTGCCTTAGTGGTAGATAAGGTCACAAGGGACATACAATGGGATATCCCTTGGTGTATGCTTTTTGTGGATGATGCAATGCTAGTTGATGAAAGTCGAGCGAGAATAAATAGGAACTAGAGTTGTGGCGGGAGATTCTAGAGTTCAAAGGTTTTAGACTCAGTAACCGAATACATGAGATGCAATTTCAGCACTACTACACATGAGGAAGGAAATGTTAGCTTGGAAGGTCAAAGTAGTGCCAGGAAGGACACCTTTAGATATTTTCAATCAATGCTTCAAAAAGACGGGGATACTGCTGAAGATGTTAGCCATAGAATCAAAGAAAGGTGAATGAAGTGGCGTTAAACATCTTACCACTAAAGCTAAAAGGCAATTTTTATATGACGACGATTCAACTTACTATGTTGTATGGTGCATTGGTTCAGAATGTTGGCCTATAAAAAGAATTTATTCAACAGGTAAGTGTTGTGGAAATGCGTATATTGCATTGGATTTGTGGTCATACAAGAAGGGATCGAATCCAGAACGGTGATATACATGATAGGCTAGGCGTAGCACCAATTGAAGAAAAGCTTGTCCAACATCAGTTGAGATAGTTTGGACATGTCCAACAGAAACCTACGGAGGCACCAATGTGTTCTGGGATCCTAAGACAACAACAGGAAGAGAGGAAGAACGAAGTTAACCTGCGAAGGGACAATAAAAGGAGACTTGAAAGGATGAAATATACCGAAGATTTCGCCTTGAATAGGATTTTGTTGAGTTTTAACTCTAGTTGCCACAATTTGCTTGGGACTACAAGGCTTTGTTGTTGTATTTTTATAGTAAAACCTAGTCGGAGACATATTCACTATAGACTTGGTCTGTCAGGGAGGCCCAAATGAGGGTGTGGACATTGTTCACGCGGTTAATGTAGCACGTGAGCAGTGCCAAGGATTAGATTGGATTAGGATAAGGTTTGTTAGGCAAGAGATAATGATTAGATCAAATTAGTTAGGGAAGAGATAAGAATTAGATCAGATTTGGTTAGTTAGGTTGTTAGGAAAGAGATAAGTCAGTCATCTCTATAAAAGGGCTATAAAAGGGGTGCTATTGTATCAATTGAGGGTAAACAAGAATTAGAATCAAGCCTTCTTACCCGGCCGTGGGCAGAGGCCCCTGGCCGGCATTCCTGCAACTACAACTCCCTCTCCAATTTCCCAATCCCATCACAGTCCATAACATGGTCAAAGATAAGCTAGTTTGACTCGCACAGACCCTATAGTCTCATCCTTTTGTTGATGGAGTATATATTAAGGTTTGATATGCTACCCAAATAGCCTTTTCAGATGGAAGCAGTATCAAAGTAAACCACATTTATTCCCTTAGAAAATAAATAGAGACTTGATTGGTACCAGTATAACACAAGACCACTTCAACTTATTTTCCCACATAGTTACCTGGTCTGATTTCAAGGTTATACAACACTTTCTATACGCCATCCCAGTTCTCAACCATAAGAAATTACAACCTCTCCTTGCTGCAGCCACAACACACAACTTCCTTACCAACTAGAAACCCATATTTGAGCACAGGAAAAGTGTAAAACAGTTATTGACCCTAATTTATCATGTAATTTGCTGGCAATTGTGATCACTTCTTACCAGAAAAGGAAACATTTTAGCCTTTTTTTGGATGAATTTCTTGAATGTGAATTTAGTTTGTTTTTTATTGCATTACATGGAATCCATCTATTATGCGCTCCAATGTACAATTTACCAATTTGGTTTACTTGGCTGAATGAGCTATCATTTTTCCTTTTCAGAAGGAAGTGCTAGCGAATCTGATGATTATAATGAACCACAAGATCCTGCTGAAGAGACTGATGATGATGAGAACCTTTATTTTGATACAAGGGATTTTCTATCCTCAAGCTCTTTTAAAAGTAGTGGATCTGATTTCCAAAGATCTGAAGCTGGTTCAGATGATGAAGACGATTATCCAATGGATGGAATTGATCCTTCCATGAAGTCTATTGGGATTAGTTATCCATATGTAAGAAGGCGGAAGAAGCTACCAGATCCAGTTGAGAAAGAAAAGGGTGTAAGTTTGTGGTCAATGATCAAGGACAACATAGGAAAGGATCTTACAAAAGTTTGTCTGCCTGTTTACTTCAATGAGCCACTTTCATCGTTACAAAAATGTTTTGAAGATCTGGAGTATTCCTACCTTATTGATCGTGCATCTGAATGGGGGAAAAGGGTATTTACTTCTTCCTCTCCCTGCTAGCATTTTCATTCATGCGCACATCTCTAATATGTTGAATGCAAGTAGCTATAAACACTTGGTTTATTAGATTTTTCATTGCACATTATATCATCTCGAACTTGCAACTAATGCATACACTTGATGATACTCTATCCTGCCTTATGGCAGACATCTGATATTAACTACATTAAAATAACATTGTTGTCTTCCTGGGTAGAGAAATGTGGAGACTAGATACTCTTTGTTTCATCTTGGTTACAATACCCCTCAATATGGTAGTACATTTAATCTCTTAACAACTTAAGTAAACTAACTTTTACAAATTTTAACCATTTTGTAAACTAATCATGCCAACAATTTGCAAAATAAAACATGTAAACGTATTAGTTTCCTTGCCAACATGGGGACTTCAACTTGCGGTTTTGTCTAACATGCCATAAAAAGATGCAGGTTAGTTGTATTGTTCATTCAGCACTTCTTCATTTCAGAGAAGAAAACAATAATAATACATCATAATAGGCAATCTTCAATCTGGCTTATAAGAGTGCGTTCTCTCTTTCATATATTAAGTATGGTCACTGCCTCACTGGTGCATCTGCCATATTATAAGAATGTTCCTACTTCCTACACTATTTTTCATATACTTGTTTATGTTGAGTCTTTCACCCACGGACCCACCCACCATTGGATGTTCTCCCGTTGTTTGGGGTGTCATTCGACAGTAAAGATACTCACTTGCTCCCGTTATCTGTGATAACTGAAATAGTTAGCTAGTGGAAAAGGTGCTTATTTGCATTCAACAGCTCATGTATCTGATTTGTGTTTTATACCTAGGGGAATAGTCTTATGAGGATTCTTAGCGTAGCAGCATTTGCTGTTTCTGGATATGCCTCTACAGATGGCAGGAGCTGTAAGCCTTTTAACCCCCTTCTTGGGGAGACATATGAAGCAGACTATCCAGACAAAGGCCTCCGTTTTTTCTCTGAAAAGGTCAGTTAATTAAGTACAGTTTTCTTCAAATTTGGACTAGTCATGTTTTCTTCAAATTAAGCACACTATTACTCATTGATTCTGATCTACGTTGCTGTTTGCTGTACCTATTTGATCTTCATAGCATGTGACTAAGACCCAAACCATTGCTACTTGAGCGTACTACATGACTTTTGCAATATCAGATCTAGTTTATTTGCATTATTGTTGATGAAAAAATTTCAACCACTTGCCAGGTTAGTCATCACCCTATGGTTGTTGCTTGCCACTGTGAGGGAACTGGCTGGAGGTTTTGGGCTGATAGCAACCTAAAGAGTAAATTCTGGGGTCGTTCCATTCAACTTGATCCTGTTGGTGAATTAACACTGGAGTTTGATGATGGGGAAGTTTTCCAATGGAGCAAGGTACTATTACATACTTCCTCTGACCGCAAATATTAGCCCATCTAGGTTTGTTCTAAGTCAAACTTTTTTTAACTTTGACTACCAGTATAGTTTTTTATATACATTAACACAAGGTTGAGATTATTATATTCATTCTGAAAACTACTTTTTGTAATATTATAACTCTTTTCAGCTAAGCTAATATGTTTTTATAGTTATTGTCGGTTAAGTTAAAATGTTTGGCTTAGAAAAAACCGAGACAATATATATCTATGATCGGAGGTAGTAACTAATAGATGATTGATCTATCAATTTAATTGATTGGAAATATGTTCAGGTGACAACTTCAATTTACAATCTCATATTGGGCAAGCTATATTGCGATCACTATGGTACTATGCGCATACAAGGTAATCGTGAGTATTCATGTAAGCTTAAGTTCAAGGAGCAGTCAATTATTGATCGCAACCCTCACCAGGTAATATACCATTTATGATTTCAACATTTGAGTTTATATTTGTCAGCATGTTAGTTCTTCCATTCTTTCTATAGTGCATTCCTTTACAATTTGTTTGTCACCAATATAAACATTTTAATCTCTCTGCACGTTAGGCAAGAGATATAATCGCCATTCATGTTGAGACGAGATCGTTTTCTCGCATCGTTGGAGTCGTCACCGTGTCGAGTGCACCACTTGGGTTGATGATGAAGAGCACACTACATGTGGTCTGGCTTGAAGTCTGTTTCACTAGTCCTGTTGCGGAAGCACTTCTTTGCCGCTTCAAGTAGCATAGTATCATTTGATCTGCTCGGCCTGGCCGTGAACAATCTGTCGTAGATGTCGTTAAAGAGGATGACCTTGCCGTTGCTCGTGGACCATCAATCCTTAGTTGTTTGGCGATACGGTGGCAAGGAGGTTTGGTGGTAGAGTTGTACGCAACCGCTATTTGGCCTCAAAAGGTCGACCCTTTTGTTGTTGCCCTCAACGGGGTTAATGGAGTGCAGTAGCCACACATGCACCTTTAAATTTATGAACTCAAAAACTCTTTTCGACTTAAAAAAGTGTTGAACTCATAAAGGTATATGTGTACCTACAAGTCTTTTATCCTCCGTCTTAGTCCAGTCCCGTCGTCGTTGGAACTATGATCCACCGGAGTACGTTGACTGGTTGGAGCCTGCATCGCTGTGACTGCTTGGTGGCACTTTCGTGCCTAGTGGAGGATGAAAAGGAGCACAAGCACCATATGTGGAAGGACCACCATAGGGGGAGGGAACGGAGGAGCACCATAAGGAGTATATGGAGGAGATACAAATATGCAAAAGGTTGTGGAGGAGTGTTAGTGGAAGGGGCTTTAGTGGTAGGAGGAGCGCTGATCATGAGGTTCAATAGGAGGAAGAGCATCGTTATTTGGTCGGCATGGATATGGAGGATATGGATAAAGAAAGAGAGGTTGCGGAGTCAGGGAACGGGAATGAGCACGGACATTCTCTCGTTAATGATGGACGGGAGAAGGACCGTTGAAGAAGATTTGCCCTACACCGGCAGTGGTCTTGGGACGTTGTGGAGATTGCTCATTGAGCAAGTCCATAAACGTATCAAAGTTATCGAAACAGGGAATGAAAAACTACTAATGGAGGACATGGCTTGCGAATTGGAGAGGAAGGTGTGTGAATGAACCCAACCACCCCCTCTACTTATAGGGTGGATTTATGACTTTTAAAAAAAAATTCAAATGGTTAAAATAGCGTCAGCCAATCAGGTGACGCCACATCAGCTACCGATGGTCGGTACCAACCGTGCCTGGTCGGTAACGACGCGCGCTCCAACTCCATGGTCGCTGGTCGGTACCGACCGGCCCGGTCCCACCACTCGGTACTGACTGCGCTGACCGATTGGTACCCCCCCGCGGACTGGCCTATCGATATGCCCGCCGTGGAAGCCATGCCGGTCGGTACTGACCGCCAACCATGCAACGCCAGCAGCTGATATCCTGATACCGGCTAGTGCTGGATCCACCCTTAGACAATTTTGTCCAGAAGATTGCATGGGAATTATAGTATGTAGAATCTTGCTTGAAATAATTTACAATGCATGTGTTTGAGCCTGGATATTATTCCCATTGTTGTTAGAATTGTAGATCTGGAAAGGCTTATGCAATGGAAAATTATACAATAGGAGCTGTAGCTTTGTTTTGCGCTAGTGAACAATAGTTAATGATATACCGACTTGGTAAATAAAAACATACAGTTGCAGTCTGATTGTTGATTATGTAAACTTTCAAATCAATATGGAGCAGTTTTCCAAAATGAGTCATGAGTGAATAAATAAGTAAATAAATAAATAATGCCCTGTCCTTGTTTTAACTACTGACTATTGTCTTTCTATTCCAAGTTTAAAAATGATTTCACGCGAAATTTAGATCAATACTGAATATTAGTATTAATTCTCTGTAGTCTGTACTATCTTATTTGATGTACCCAACTTTCTGATACTATGATATTCATATGTCTGTAGACTGGCTTAGTAGTTACTTTAGCGAGCTTTATTTAGTTCAACGGATGCGTATGCAGGTGCAAGGTGTTGTTCAAGATAGAAATGGTCGAACTGTTGCAACACTATTTGGAAAATGGGATGAAAGCATGCACTATGTAATGGGTGATTGCTTTGGGAAAGGCAAGGGAACTGAACAGTTATCGGAGGCCCATTTGTTGTGGAAAAGAAGCAAACCACCTAAGTTTCCCACTAGATACAATCTCACTCAATTTGCAATTACATTGAATGAACTTACCCCTGGATTGAAGGTAAAGATCACTGTGTGCTAATATCAGGCTTCATTTTGAGATTATATTACTGTTTTCAGATTCATATTTTACGTGTAAGCAGGAGAAACTGCCACCTACAGACTCAAGATTACGACCAGACCAGAGATGTCTGGAGAACGGTGAATATGAAAGGGCAAATGCTGAGAAATTGAGGCTTGAACAGAGACAACGGCAGGTCATTCTATGACTCCCCACTTTCACAGCTTCTGTTTCTATTGAACTGTGGAATTTTAGGATCTTTTGTTTGAGTTATAGTTTACATTTTACATGTGAAAAAGTTGTAGGATTAATGAAGTTTGCATAGGTATAATACGACATGTTTACGCAGTTACACCAGTGTCATTCAAGTTCCAGTGCCGTTCAAGTTTAATGTGCTCTATGTTGGGTTGCTGACTGACCTATATTAATATCACTGTATGTTGGGTTGCTGTACCTTTGTTTCTGCTTGCAACTGAGCACACTAAATTAAGTATTATTTCTCAGGTTCACTACACTCACTCTGAACACAAGTCAATAGGAACATAACCAAATTCATGCTGTCAACACTCTATTTTCTATTTGAACCCTTTAAGCTAGTTTTTTCTGTTGAACTGTTCACTTGTTTAGTGTTCCTTTTTGTCATCCTGTATCATGCTGTGGTCAAGTAACATGATCATGGCCATCACACCTCAGGTACTGTGACAAGACTTAAATATGAGTTAATTTTAAGTACATGGAACTACCTCTGGTCGGGGATATAGATGACACTCGGACTCCCGACCAGAGGGATGACAAATAAATTCGACAGGAAGAGGCGTATCCTATCCTTCAAAGTAGAAAGTTGTATTTCCTGGGACAAGTTCCTTTTGAGAGTGAACAGGTAGATTCAACTAATGGAACATGGTACTACTATGATGGTAACAGAAGGAATACAGTTTCATATATATTTGGGATGCCATGTCTTATTAGTGTATTGAAGCTAGACACGCACTAGACGTGTGAGAATGTCCTATATGTGTTGGAATTTTTGCACCTGTTGCAAACGGTAGCCTACAGGATAGGTTTTGCGATTCTAAGGCAAATTGGATTGAGAATTGTCACAACAAAGATTGCGCTTTGTAGGAACTTCTGTGAACAGATGGTAAAATTTACAGGATGCTGCATACATGAGTGAGAACGTTAGAAATTGCTGTGTAATGTCTTGTTTGTACTTTACTAGCCTTGTAAGTAGTCATCGAGACATGCACAGTTTCCATGACTTGAGTTATACTTGCTGTTTGGCTTGATTAGTGAAGGCTAACTGAGCTATATCGATTGTATTGCAGGCACGAAAGATGCAGGAGAGCGGATGGAAGCCTCGGTGGTTTGCGAAGGATAAAGCTACTGACACATACCGTTACGTCGGTGGGTACTGGGAATCCAGAGAAAAGAGCAGCTGGGAAGGTTGCCCCGACATTTTCGGACAAGTCCCTAACGATCTGATGGTAACTGACTAGGTTCGAGTAGGTTATAGGTCTTTTGGTTCTCCTTATCGGTATCACTTGATTCCGGAAATTTTAGTGGTTCATATTATAGAGCAATTAAGTGCCCGTTGACAAGTAAACATTGGCAGTGCCTCCGGTAATATTGGTCTCGTACATAATAAGAAGAAAATGGTTCGGTCTCACATGTCACCTTAATTTTTTTTTGGCTTTTGGCATAGTAATAGTTTTTTTTCCTTGTGAGGTTTTCATGCTCACAAGTTCAGTCTTCAAAGTGGTGTAGCGTGGGCGATCAGTGGTCATGACTAAATATATGTAACTACGCTACGCATACAGGAGGAGGCCGTGAATTTGTTCATTTTGGTGCTAGTGGTAGTTGGTCCTTTGCGTATCGATTTTTGAATGCCGGATATGTGCATTAGAACACCAACGGCTATTTTGTGCATCGTGGTATTGATCTGCTGTAAGATACAGTGAAAGGTACGTACCTTTCTTCCTTGTATCTAATTATTTAAACAATACGTCAGTGTCATCAAATGAATATATTCTGTGTGATTTAACCTTTTTCCAATGTATTTTGGGGTTGCTACAAAGTTTGCTGTGCTCATTCTATTTCAAATATATATAATTTCAAATTTTAAAATAACTAAGCGTATATGCAAGACTTATTTTATGGTAGGTTTCAAGCTTTCAGTCTGATGATGCATTTTATTGTTAGGTAAAGTCCAAATTATTCCCTCGGACAATGTTCAGATAACCTTCTAAACTAATATTGGCTTTATTTTATTTCTTCCAACTATTTTGGTTGATCTAGTTTACCCCTTAACCATAACTAAGCGGAGTGTGGTGGCCGGAATGCGGCACTGTGGTCGACCGACGCCAACCAAGTGAAGGAGTGGAGGACACTGTGGTCGGCGGCGCTGCGGTCTGTGGTAGCCGGAGTGCGGCACTGCGGTCTGTGGTAGTCTGGGGTTTTATCTTAATCCACCAAATTGCTGAGGCACCGTGGTCTTCAGTCTTGGGCCGAGGCGCCGAGCTCTACTGCTGTACCTGTACGTTGGACCCATCCATCGATGTAATGTGACATAGTCACATAGTATTAGTTCGGGTTATTAGGTACTTTCGGGTTTCATGGGTCAGGAACCGAAGCCGAACCCGGTACCCGAACTAGCAACAAATATGGACTGTACCCGAGAGCAGAGACCCAAATAGATCTCAAATTCGATCTATACGGGTTCAGGTAGGTTCGGTCTTCGCCTCTTCAGTTTATAGGTTTAAAGTGTCCAGCCCTAGTCTAGTTCACCTCTTAACAAGATTTGTTATTTTTTTTCTCCACATAAGTTTCCACCTATAGGTTTGAGTTTTAATATCAAAATTTATGTTGTCATACACGTCATCGTAAATTATGTTACAAAATTATATCTTGATTTTTTTACCAGTATTTTGATAGCTTAGAAAATTAATAAAAATTAACTCTAGAGATATAATATTATACTAAATACAATCATAAGAAATTTGTAATGTATTTTTTTGACACACAATATAATATCCTCTATCACCTCACAAAATTTGGAAGTAAAACACAATTTGTCTCTAGAGAAATAAAAAATAAACTTTTGAAACTAAAACATAATTTCTGTAGAGTGAAATAAAAAGGAAAATGTTTTTAACGTGTAAATTGAATAATTTGTTGGATAGAGTAAATTGAACCAATTGTTAATTTAAGGGATTATCTCAACATAGTAAAAATGGAGGAGTCATTTGGATCTCTTATTTTTAAACTATGTCAAGCTAAAACAACCTACATTTTGGCGCAAAGAATATTATAGAAGTTCTTCCAACAAATCTAGCAGGCTTAATTCTGTGTTGTCAATATGTAAAATCCTGGATATAGATTGTAACAAAGTTATAAATAGCTTTGACAAATATAATGAACCTAGTTTTTAGTAAAACTTTAGACTATTAAATTATAATATATGTATAATATCTAGATACAAAGCAAACCACGCTCAGCAGCGGCGGCGGCGCAAAAAAATCCACGCCACATCTGCGCTGCGGCGGAGTTTTGAGAAGAGAACTAGGGGTGGGCAAAAAATTATCAAACATCGCCCGAACCGTACACCATACACCGAAATTTGCGGTATATTTGATTTTTGGTGTTTGGCGTGGTTTAGATTTTAGCTCTATTTGGTGTTTGGTGCGGTTTCCAATATTCGCACACCAAAAACCGAAATTTAGCAAACCTACCCTTGAAGCCCAACAAGCAACTCATATAAGGTCTTAAACCCTAGACTCATATCATTTTAATTTTTAAGAACTGTGTTAGTTGCTCTTATTCGACACTAGATTGGTTATGCAGTTTTATTAAGTACTTGATAAATTATCAGTATATTCTTTAGGCAATTTTATGCTTGTAGTTTTAATTTGCTACTTGTTTGGTGATTGTGGTAGTACCAAACAGGAAACCGGAGAAACCGAACAGCAAATTGTGTGGTTTTTTATTTCTAAACAAAAATATTTGGTTTCCATTTTTCAAACACTAAACTTTTTTTTGACACCAAATAATCCGCACCGAATAACCAATAAAACTGAATGCTCAGCCGTAAAGAGAACTCAGATTCACTCGTCATAATTCGGAGACCCCATCAACTAACGTAAAAATCACTTTTTATGTTCGGGCCACATCTGCGCTGCTGCTGCGGAGTTTTACGAAGAGAACTCAGAATGACTCGTCATAATTCGGAGACACCATCAACGAGAAAAATTCACTTTTTTAATGTCCAGTTCCTGAGCATAGAAAACATGTTCATTAAATTCTTTTGTCCACCGGTGCCTGACGCATTTCGTCAAGTTACAGTCATGTCCATGAAAGTCTCTATCTCTCTCTCCTCTTAATTACACTTTCATGTGATCAAGCATGATAGTCTGGCTTCGGCACGATAGTACGATACACATTGGACTTATATTTTCGACGACTGAGTAATTATTGACCTAGCGCTAGGTGGGCTATTTGACTCAAACGTTGGGATGGGCTATGTCAGCCCGCTGGGCCAGTGGCACAGCCCATGTGGTCCATCTTCCGGCAAATTACACCAACCTTCAATGTGCAGCGTTGCAACTATCTGGTAGTACTACAGTTCAATAGTAGGTGCGCAACTGAGCAGTGCAAGCCGATCTGCGTGGCGTGACTCACGACACGCTCTCGAAAACTTCGTCCCCTTGCACAACAACATGCATCTCACAGGTCCTCGCGGCTCGGCGCCGGCAGTGCGTTCAGTTCGCTTGACGCGAACGTCGCAGGCCACAGCTAGCTTGACGCGACCGCGCCCGACAACTATCTCGACGGCTGTGATGACGCGACGTTGGCGATCCTTTGCAGTCCCGGCTCGGCGGATTCACCATTCCTTTTGGAGATACTCCACCGTACGGCTTGGCGCTTCCTAGCTGGCAGCCGGAGGACAGATGAGATGGCCTGAGCAAATAGTACGTGTACGTGACCGGGCAACAACAACACGCACGTACGTCTCGGCGTAGTTGGAGCGTGCGGCAAGAGTAGCCTTCTGTAGCTAGAACCTGCCGCCGCCTTGGCTTGCCCGCTGCTGCAGGCTAGCTCACGGTCGCAGACGAGCTGCGGCTGCCGCTTGCTGCTCCTGCTTGCATGCACGCACAGGCACAGGGCTCGAGAAGCCGACCGGGAACGGCATGGAGAAATGCAACTGGCAACAGGGGCGGACCTAGGATTTTTACATAGGGTGTGTCGCAACAAAATTTTCATGTGGAATTCTATTTAATGTACATATAATTTCATAGTAAATTTGGTAAACAATTTGATATATAGATATAAAGTTTGATACTCAACAAATCAATAAGATAAAAATCAACAGCAGCAGCAGAGTGCAACCAATCGCAGCTAATTAAAGGAGCAGCAGAGCAGGCGTCAAAAAAACAGTGTTAGTTTCTCTAATCTCTAAAGATCTAAACGTGAAACTATTAGAAAAAAGGCTAAATTGAAAATTCCGGATGTCATGTCCCTATCATACAGAACGCAACCAATCGAAGAGCAGAGCAGACAACCACTCACCAGCAGCAGCGTCTTGAGGCCGTCAGGCGCCAGGACCAGGAACACTGGAACTGCCGCGCGCTCGCAGCTCGGCCGCTCGCCACCAGCCGTCCAGCACTCCAGCCGCGCGCTCGTCAGGAACAGGAAGCTAGGCGCTCGTCAGGAACAGGGAGTCAGGCCACCAGCCGACAGCCGTCCAACCGCGCGGCACACTCGCCAGGAAGCCAGTAGCCAGGTTGAGGTCGGCAGCCGCCAGCCGCCAGGAACAGCCGCACTCGTGGTTCTAGGAACTGGAAGCTGAAGGATCGGGAAGTTGAAACTGCCTTCAGCGCTCGACGGACGAATGGGCGCTCGACGGACGAATGGGTGGGGTCTCCGATGGGCCTGGTTTAGGGTGTGCCAGCGCTCGACGGACGAATGGGTGGGGTCTCCGATGGGCCTGGTTTAGGGTGTGCCAGGGCCCACCCGGACCCCCCTGTGGGTCCGCCCCTGACTGGCAACCCAAGCAGAACACTGTACTGCAAGTGCAACGGGGAAGGGCAATGCAGGTGCTGCACCTGCATGCTCGCGGCATGGCGCTCCAACAGTGGTTCGGGTTCGGCGCGCGGCGTGCACGCCGATGCCAAATAAAGGCTTTCCATCGGGTTGCCGTTGCCGTGCGTGCACTGCCACCGTTGCCTTGTGTTAAGAAAGGAGTTTAGGCCCCGAAGGCCCATGTGGTCCATCTATCCGAAACCCTAACTGCGCACTATATATAGAGGAGGACACTACCATTTGTTGTAACCAGTGAACAGAATACATGAATAAGAGTACCTGTCCCTCCTATATCTTTGTGTCTCCTGTGTTTATGAGTTAAAAAGTCTTTGGACTACACTCGGTAGCAAAGGGTTCTTAACACATTATCAGCACGAGGCTCTACTAAGAAGATCAAGCAAAATACCGAAAAAGGTACTGAATCCATATATTTTATGCATTGTGTTTTGAAGTATCATTTATCTACTTATTACTTCACCGCACTAGCAAGCAAGCAGAATCAGCAGTCTCGGCGAGCTGATGCGCAACCATCGCGTCGTTAACACGGATGTCGTTGCTGCTCGAGTACTGTCGGGGACCATAATTAGGGGTACCCTCAAGGCTCCTAATTCTCAGCTGGTAACCCCCATCAGCACAAAGCTGCAAAGGCCTGATGGGTGCGATTAAGTCAGGGATCAGTCCATTCGAGGGACACGATCACGCCTCGCCCGAGCCTAGCCTCGGACAAGGGCAGCCGACCCCGGAGGATTTCCGTCTCGCCCGAGGCCCCCCTTCAGCAGCGAACATATTCCCGGCTCGCCCGAGGCCCTGCCTTCGCTAAGAAGCAACCCTGACCAAATCGCCGCACCGACCGACCAAGTCGCAGGGGCATTTAATGCAAAGGTGGCCTGACACCCTTATCCTGACGCGCGCCCCCCAGCCGGCAGAGCCGAAGTGACCGCCGTCACTTCGCCGCTCCACTGATCGGCCTGACAGAAGGACAGCGCCGCCTGCGCCACTCCGACTGCGGTGCCACTTGACAGAGTGAGACTGACAGGCAGTCAGGCCCGACCGAAGGCTCCATAGGAAGCTCCGCCTCGCCCGACCACAGGGCTCGGACTCGGGCTAAGTCCCGGAAGACGACAAACTTCGCTCCGCCCGACCCAGGGCTCGGACTCGGGCTAAGTCCCGGAAGACGGCGAACTCCGCTCCGCCCGACCCAGGGCTCGGACTCGGGCTAAGTCCCGGAAGACGACGAACTCCGCCTGACCCAGGGCTCGGACTCGGGCTAAGTCCCGGAAGACGACGAACTCCGCCCGACCCAGGGCTCGGACTCGGGCTAAGTCCCAGAAGACGACGATCTCCGCCTCGCCCGACCCAGGGCTCGGACTCGGGCTCGGCCCCAGAAGACGACGATCTCCGCCTCGCCCGACCCAGGGCTCGGACTTGGGCTCGGCCCCAGAAGACGACGAACTCCGCTTCGCCCGACCCCAGGGCTCGGACTCCGCCCCGGCACCAGCCGGCAATCTCCGCCTCGCCCGACCCGGGGGCTCGGACTCGACCTCGGCTTCGGAGGAGCTTCCACATCGCCCAACCTAGGGCGCAGACCAGCCACGTCAGCAGGAGGCGCCATCATCACCCTACCCCGAGCTGACTCGGGCCGCAGGGAACAAGACCGGCGTCCCATCTGGCTCGCTCCGCCAGATAGGCAATGATGGCGCCCCGCATACTCTGTGACGACGGCGGCTCTCAGCCCCCTTACGGAAGCAAGAGGACGTCAGCAAGGACTCAACCGCTCCGACAGCTGTCCCTCCGCCAAGCTCCATCGCTCCTTCGACGGCCACGACATCACACCAGCTGGGTGCCAAGATCTCTCCGACTGCCACAACGGCATGTACCTAGGGCGCTAGCTCTCCTCCGCTAGACACGTAGCACTCTGCTACACCCCCCATTGTACACCTGGATCCTCTCCTTGCGCCTATAAAAGGGAGGACCAGGGCCCTCTTAGAGAGGGTTGGCCGCGCGGGGACGAGGACGAAAACAGGCGCTCGCTGGAGGCCGCTCGCTCCCTCTCCCGCGTGGACGCTTGTAACCCCCTACTGCAAGCGCACCCGACCTGGGCGCGGGACGAACACGAAGGCCGCGGGATTCCCACCTCTCTCACGCCGGTCTCCGGCCGCCTCGCTCTCCCCCCTTCGCGCTCGCCCTCGCGCTCGACCCATCTGGGCTGGGGCACGCGACAACATTCACTCGTCGGCCTAGGGACCCCCCGGTCTCGAAACGCCGACAGTTGGCGCGCCAGGTAGGGGTCTGCTGCGTGTTGACGAACAGCTTCCCGTCAAGCTCCAGATGGACAGTCTCCAGCAACCTCTCCAACCCGGGACGGTGCTCCGTTTCGAGAGTCTTGAGTTCATGTCCCTCGACGGCAGCTACGACATGATACTCCTTCCACCGCCGTGCGACGATGACAGTGGCGGCCGACAGCCCGCCCGCCGACGACGGAATCGGCGACGTCTTCCCCGCATGGTGGAAGAACAACCTTCGAGCTCACCCCGTCCTCTCCCCCGCCGACGGAGGAGGAGGCGGGGCAACCAAGGCCAGGCAGGAGACAGCGTCTTGTCGGCTGTCGAGCGAGTCGATGGCCCCAGCGCCCCAATGGGGGGTGCACCGGGCGTCGACCTCGCGTTTGAGACGAAGGCGAGCGCCGTCCCCCCGCGACACGCCAATCCCGAGCAAGCGGATGACGCCAGCACGCTCGCGAAAAGCTTGCTGGACGTCACCCTCGTACCTGAGACGACGGTGCAGTCAGCCCCCGACATGACATCATCGCCGCTCGTCGACCAAAAGGTACCGACCGATTCCCATCCCACGTCTTTCGGATTCAGCCTCGACCCACCTAGCGGCTTCGCTTTGGCGGGTGCTCTCGTAGAGGCAGGTCCAAACCCTTTGGGGTTTCGTATGCGGTCACCTTGGGACCGGCTGACGGACGTCTCGACCTACGGGCCTTCTGGGTCCGAGGGAGACGGTGAACCCATCGTCTGTTGGGATTTCTCCGGACTTGGCAACCCCAGTGCCATGCGGGACTTTATGACCGCATGCGACTACTGCCTTTCCGACTGTTCCGACGGTAGCCGTAGCCTCGGCGACGAGGACTGCGGCCCAAGTCGCGAATGCTTCCACGTCGATCTAGGGGGTCCCCCCGAAGGCAACCATCTCGGCATGCCAGAGGACGGTGACCTCCCTAGGCCGGTGCCTCGCGTTGACATCCCACGGGAGCTAGTTGTGGTCCCCGTTCAGGCGGGGGGTCATGACCCACAGCTCGAGCAAATCCGCGGGGTGCAGGCCAGGCTCGACGAGGGAGCAGGAGCGCTTGAGCCGATCCGTCGGGACGTCGGGCAGGCATGGGCGGGCCAACCTCCGGCCGAGGAAATACGTCATCTACCCCAGGGCTTCCAGCACCGCATCACCGATGACGTCAGGGTCAGGCCGCCACCCGCATCCAGTGGGGTCGGCCAGAACCTGGCGGCAGCAGCAATGCTTCTTCGCGCAATGCCGGAGCCATCAACCACCGAGGGACGGCGAATCCAGGGAGAGCTCAAGAATCTCCTGGAAGGCGCCGCGGCCCGACGGGTTGAGAGCTCCGCCTCCCGAAGGCAGGGGTACCCCTCGGAACCTCATGCCGCGACTTCCCGATTCATGCGGGAAGCCTCGGTCTACACTGGGCGCACGCGCAACACCGCGCCTGCGGCCCCGGGTCGCCTCGGCAACGAGCACCATCACCGCGACCGTCGGGCCCACCTCGATGAGAGGGTGCGCCGAGGCTACCACCCCAGGCGTGGGGAAGGCTACGATAGCGGGGAAGATCGGAGTCCCTCGCCCGAACCACCCGGCCCGCAAGCCTTCAGCCGAGCCATCCGACGGGCGCCGTTCCCGACCCGGTTCCGACCCCCGACTACTATCACAAAGTACTCGGGGGAGACGAGACCAGAACTGTGGCTCGTGGACTACCGTCTGGCCTGCCAACTGGGTGGAACGGACGATGACAACCTCATCGTCCGCAACCTCCCCCTGTTCCTCTCCGACACCGCTCGCGCCTGGTTGGAGCACCTTCCTCCGGGGCAGATCTCCAGCTGGGACGACCTAGTCCAAGCTTTCGCCGGCAATTTCCAGGGCACGTACGTGCACCCCGGGAATTCCTGGGACCTCCGAAGCTGCCGACAGCAGCCGGGAGAGTCTCTTTGGGACTACATCCAGCGATTCTCGAAGCAGCACACCGAGCTGCCCAACATCACCGACTCGGATGTCATCGGCGCGTTCCTCGCTGGCACCACCTGCCGTGACCTGGTGAGCAAGCTGGGTCGCAAGACCCCCACCATGGCGAGCGAGCTGATGGACATCGCCACCAAGTTCGCCTCCGGCCAGGAGGCGGTCGAGGCTATCTTCCGAAAGGACAAGCAGCCCCAAGGCCACCCATCGGAAGATACCCTCGAGGCGTCAACTCAGCGCGGCGCCAAGAAGAAGGGCAAGAAGAAGTCGCAAGCGAAACGCGACGCCGCCGACGCGGACCTTGTCGCCGCCGCCGAGTACAAGAACCCTCGGAAGCCCCCCGGAGGTGCCAACCTCTTTGACAAGATGCTCAAGGAGCCGTGCCCCTATCACCAGGGACCCGTCAGGCACACCCTTGAGGAGTGCGTCATGCTTCGGCGCCACTTCCACAGGGCCGGGCCACCCGCGGAGGGTGGCAAGGCCCGTGACGACGACAAGAAGGAAGATCACCAAGCAAGAGAGTTCCCCGAGGTCCGCGACTGCTTCATGATCTATGGTGGGCAAGCGGCGAACGCCTCGGCTCGGCACCGCAAGCGAGAGCACCGGGAGGTCTGCTCGGTGAAGATGGCGGCGCCAGTCTATCTAGACTGGTCCGACAAGCCCATCACCTTCGACCGAGACGATCACCCCGACCATGTGTCGAGCCCGGGGAAATACCCGCTCGTCGTCGACCCCATCATCGGCGACGTCAGGCTCACCAAGGTCCTCATGGACGGAGGCAGCAGCCTCAACATCATCTACGCCGAGACCCTCGGGCTCCTGTGTGTCGATCTGTCCTCTGTCCAGGCAGGCACTGCGCCCTTCCATGGGATCATTCCCGGGAAGCGCGTCCAACCCCTCGGACAGCTCGACCTTCCCGTCTGCTTCGGAACGCCCTCTAACTTCCGAAGGGAGACCCTGACGTTCGAGGTGGTCGGGTTCCGAGGAACCTACCACGCGGTACTGGGGAGGCCATGCTACGCGAAGTTCATGGCCGTCCCCAACTACACCTACCTGAAGCTCAAGATGCCGGGCCCCAACGGGGTCATCACCGTCGGCCCCACGTACAAACACGCGTTCGAATGCGACGTGGAGTGCGTGGAGTACGCTGAGGCCCTCACCGAGTCCAAGGCCCTCATCGCCGACCTGGAGAGCCTCTCTAAGGAGGTGCCAGACGTGAAGCGTCATGCCGGCAACTTTGAGCCAACGGAGACGGTTAAGTCCGTCCCCCTTGACCCCAGCGGCGACGCCTCCAAGCAGATCAGGATCGGCTCCGGGCTCGATCCCAAATAGGAAGCAGTGCTCGTCGACTTTCTCCGCGCGAACGCCGACGTCTTCGCGTGGAGTCCCTCGGACATGCCCGGCATACTGAGGGATGTCGCCGAGCACTCGCTGAACATCCGAGCCGGAGCCCGACCCGTCAAGTAGCCACTGCGCCGATTCGACGAGGAGAAGCGCAGAGCCATAGGCGTGGAGATCCACAAGCTAATGGCGGCAGGGTTCATCAAAGAGGTATTCCATCCCAAATGGCTTGCCAACCTTGTGCTTGTGAGAAAGAAAGGGGGGAAATGGCGGGTGTGCGTAGACTACACTGGTCTCAACAAAGCATGTCCGAAGGTTCCCTACCCTCTGCCTCGCATCGATCAAATCGTGGATTCCACTGCTGGGTGTGAAACCCTGTCTTTCCTCGATGCCTACTCAGGGTATCATCAAATCAGGATGAAAGAGTCCGACCAGCTCGCGACTTCTTTCATCACACCCTTCGGCATGTACTGCTATGTCACCATGTCGTTCGGCTTGAGGAATGCGGGCGCGACGTACCAGCGGTGCATGAACCATGTGTTCGGCGAACACATCGGCCGCACGGTCGAGGCCTACGTCGATGACATCGTAGTCAAGACAAGGAAAGCCTCCAGCCTCCTTTCCGACCTTGAAGTGACATTCCGATGTCTCAAGGCGAAAGGCGTCAAGCTCAATCCCGAAAAGTGTGTCTTCGGGGTGCCCCGAGGCATGCTCTTAGGGTTCATCGTCTCCGAGCGGGGCATCGAAGCCAACCCGGAGAAGATCGCAGCCACCACCAGCATGGGGCCCATCAAGGACTTGAAAGGCGTATAGAGAGTCATGGGATGTCTCGCGGCTTTGAGCCGCTTCATCTCACGCCTCGGCGAAAGAGGTCTACCTCTGTACCGCCTCTTAAGGAAGGCCGAGTGCTTCACTTGGACCCCTGAGGCCGAGGAAGCCCCCGGGAACCTGAAGGCGCTCCTCACAAAGGCGCCTATCTTGGTGCCCCCAGCTGCCGGAGAAGCCCTCCTGGTCTACGTCACCGCGACCACTCAGGTGGTTAGCGCCGCGATTGTGGTCGAGAGGCAAGAAGAGGGGCATGCGTTGCCCGTTCAGAGGCCAGTCTACTTCGTCAGCGAGGTGCTGTCCGAAACCAAGATCCGCTACCCACAAGTTCAGAAGCTGCTATACGCGGTGATCCTGACGCGGCGGAAGCTGCGACACTACTTCGAGTCTCATCCGGTAACTGTGGTGTCATCCTTCCCTCTAGGGGAGATCATCCAGTGCCGAGAGGCCTCGGGTAGAATTGCAAAGTGGGCGGTGGAAATCATGGGCGAGACGATCTCGTTCGCTCCTCGGAAGGCCATCAAGTCCCAGGTCTTGGTGGACTTCGTAGCTGAATGGGTCGACACCCAGCTACCGACGGCTCCGATCCAACCGGAGCTCTGGACCATGTTCTTCGATGGGTCGCTGATGAAGACAGGAGCCAGCGCAGGCCTACTCTTCATCTCACCCCTCGGAAAGCATCTACGCTACATGCTATGCCTCCACTTCCTGGCGTCCAACAATGTGGCCGAGTACAAGGCTCTGGTCAATGGGTTGCGGATCGCCATCGAGCTAGGGGTCCGACGCCTCGACGCTCGTGGTGACTCGCAGCTCGTCATCGACCAAGTCATGAAGAACTCCCACTGCCACGACCCGAAGATGGAGGCCTACTGCGATGAGGTTCGGCGCCTGGAAGACAAGTTCTACGGGGTCAAGCTCAACCACATCGCTCGGCGCTACAACGAGACTGCGGACGAGCTGGCTAAAATAGCCTCGGGTCGAACAACGGTTCCCCCGGACGTCTTCTCCCGAGACCTGCATCAACCCTCCGTCAAGATCGACGGCACGTCCGAGCCCGAGGTACCCTCGGCACAGTCCGAGGTACCCTCGGCTCAACCCGAGGCGCCCTCGGCTCAGTCCGAGGCACCCTCGACTCATCCCGAGGCACCCTCAGCTCGGCCCGAGGCGCCCTTGGTTCAGCCCGAGGTACCCTCGGCCCCCGAGGGTGAGGCACTGCGCGTCGAGGAGGAACGAAGCGGGGTCGCGCCTGATCAAAACTGGCAGACCACGTACCTGCAATACCTCCACCGAGGAGAGCTACCCTCCGACCGAGCCGAGGCTCGGCGGGTGGCACGGCGCGCCAAGTCGTTCGTCTTGCTGGGAGATGAGAAGGAGCTCTACCACCGCAGCCCCTCCGAAATCCTCCAGCGGTGCATCTCGATCGCCGAAGGTCAGGAACTCCTACGAGAGATACACTCGGGGGCTTGCGGCCATCACGCAGCGCCTCGAGCCCTTGTCGGGAATGCTTTCCGGCAAGGCTTCTCCTGGCCGACGGCGGTGGCCGACGCTACCGGAATCGTCCGCACCTACGAAGGGTGTCAATTCTACACGAGGCAGACCCGCCTGCCCGCTCAGGCTCTGCAGGCGATACCCATCACCTGGCCTTTTGCTGTGTGGGGTCTGGATCTCGTCGGCCCCTTGCAGAAGGCACCCGGGGGCTACACGCCCCTGCTGGTCGCCATCGACAAATTCTCCAAGTGGGTCGAGGTCCGACCCCTGAACAACATCAGGTCCGAGCAGGCGGTGGCGTTCTTCACCAACATCATCCATCGCTTTGGGGTCCCGAACTCCATCATCACTGACAACGGCACCCAGTTCACCGGCAGAAAATTCCTAGACTTCTGCGAGGATCATCACATCCGGGTGGACTGGGCCGCCGTGGCTCACCCCATGTCAAATGGGCAAGTAGAGCGTGCCAACGGCATGATTCTACAAGGGCTCAAGCCTCGGATCTACAACGACCTCAACAAGTTCGGCAAGCGATGGATGAAGGAACTCCCCTCGGTGGTCTGGAGTCTGAGGACAACGCCAAGCCGAGCCACGGGCTTCACGCCGTTCTTCCTAGTCTATGGGGCCGAGGCTGTCTTGCCCACAGACCTGGAATACGGCTTCCCGAGGGCGAGGGCCTACACCGACCAAAGCAACCAAGCTAGCCGAGAAGACTCGCTGGACCAGCTGGAGGAGGCTCGGGACAAGGCCTTACTACACTCGGCGCGATACCAGCAGTCCCTGCGACGCTACCACGCCCGAGGGGTCCGGTCCCGAGACCTCCAGGTGGGCGACCTGGTGCTTCGGCTGCGACAAGATGCCCGAGGGCGGCACAAGCTCACGCCTCCCTGGGAGGGGCCATTTGTCATCACCAAAGTTCTGAAGCCCGGAACGTACAAGCTGGCCAACAGTCAAGGCGAGGTCTACGGCAACGCTTGGAACATCCAACAGCTACGTCGCTTCTACCCTTAAGATGTTTTCAAGTTGTTCATATACCTCGCACCCACGCAAAGTTTAGTCATCAAGGAAGGGTCAGCCTCGCCTCGGCAAAGCCCGACCCTCCCTTGGGGGCTAAAAGGGGGGAACCCCCTCTGCGTCGAAATTTTCCTCGAAAAAAAAATCTCTTCTGCCAGAATGTCTTTCGCGCTTTTTGGCTACTTCGAAAGTGGATCCTGAAAACGACGGAGTACACGTAAGCAGCCAAGGCTGACCGAGCCGAGGGACTCCTACGCCTCTGGGATAGGGATACCTCACTCATCACCTTCTGCGATAAGTAACTCACGTTCGGATAAGTGATTCTGCGGACCGAACAAGTCTTCACGTTCGAAAGCTCTTCTGCCGAAGCGATTTCTCGAGCCTTCTCGACTGCGTCGGGAACAGAGCCCCATGGATGGGTAAGAGTGCGCGTAAGCGGCAAGGCTGACCGAGCCGAGGGACTCCTACGCCTCCGGGATACGGATACCTCACTCATCACCTTCCGCAAGAAGCAACTCTCGCTCGCACAAACATCTCTGTTACCAACAAAAAGGTCCAGATACTCGAAACAAGAGGAAAGGAGACGCGGCTTTACAATATGGCGAGGGTGTGTTTTGGCCTCGGTGGCCGCAGGGAACACACGCTACAAGACAATCCGATCCTGCAGGCTCGGGTCCTGACGGCTGAAGGGAGCAGCAGCACCCTCGGCATCGACGACACCTTCGGCGGGGTCTGACCTAGCCTCGGACGGCGACGCGGTCCGAAGATCTCCACTCTGAAGGACGACGTCATCACCACGCCCGGGCCATCGCTGCCAGGGTTTTCTCGGGAATCCGGCCCGAGCAGGCGGCTCGGCCGGTCACCCTGGGGCCTCGGCCAGCCGTCCTCCAAGGACGTCAACCCGACCCGAGGCCTCGGCTGGTCAATTCCGGCGTCGGTCCCGCTAACGGACGACCCGGCCAGGCTCCGGCCAACCAGGTTTTCTTTTCGAGCCAACTCTGCCTCTGTTCATGTTGGCGCCGCTACCCCTGGCCTCGGCTCATCGAAGAGCGGCCGAGGAGTTCCTTTAATTAAGCTAGAGAAGCCTCGGACAACAAGGCCGACCGAGCCGAGGAACTCCTACGCCTCCGGGATACGGTGTAGGATTACGGGGAGGCTACGCTAGCGCAAAACAAAATTTTCATCCCCATAATACCAAGAACTACTGCGGTTATAGGTCATGGAATTACCACTAGACGCGCAGAGCAGCGGAAGACGTCTCGATGTAGACGAACGCGTCGAGCAGTGCCGTGCAGTCGCCGGCATTCTTCACGTCCTCGCACGGTTCGTCCAAGTGCTCCAGATGCAGCACCTCCGAGGTATCCACACGTATAGGGAGGAAGCGCCGCGTACCGAACTGCTAGGTTCGCGACGGCGGCTTGGCGAGGGTGAGAGGCGAGCGGCGGCTGCTGGTTTGCAGGTGGCGAATTAGGTTATCTCTTAACCGCGCCCCCGCCCTCATTATATAGGCGTTATGGTGGGCTTCTGACGCCAAGGCCCATCATTAACCCTAAAGCCCAGTCTAATTTTGGATCTAATCCGAATTAGGCTTCCTTCCCCTTAAGTGTGTGACCCTATAGGTTCACGTACAAATAGACATAGCCCGAGTACTCTTACTTGGCCCAATAATTGACAGCGTCCTCTAGCAAGACATGTCAACTCCTATGTGTACGTAAAGATCATATCAGACGAACCATTGCGACATTAAGTACATGCTGTTCCCTTTGTCTCACGATATTTGGTCTGGCTCTAAGCTGACCTCTCTTTCTCGATACTGTGAATTGGAATCCTTTCAATGGTTAACTCTTAACCCTAGCACGGCCATGCATTTCTTGATCCAATCACTCGAGGGGCCCAGAGATATCTCTCTCACAAAGAGAGGGACAAATTCCATCTTGACTGACCATGCCTCATAGCATACTTCCTGACAAACCCAAAACTACCTTTATAACTACCCAGTTACGGGATAGCGTTTGATAGTCTCTAAGTAAGTCAATTCACATCTTGAGAACATGCGACAATCTCAGGTCTAAGGATACAGTATTCATGTTGCAAGAAGAGAACTATATTACAATATCTCACGTTGGGTCGGTCCAGCCTCATGTCATACATGCGCCCACATTATTAATTTAACATCTCCATGTTCATAACTTGTGAAATGTAGTCATCAACTAATACATGTGCTAGTCATCGACTCTGACTAGGGACATCATTTAGAATAACCATATAAGTAAAGAATCTCACAAACAATTCACATAATTGCTAATCAATACAAGGTGCCTTCCATGGATATTCAATTAAGCAATATATATATCACGGATACAAAGAAATATGCTCATCTCTATGATTATCTCTAGGGCATATTTCTAACAGTCTCCCACTTGCACTAGAGTTAATCTAGAAGATATCTAATACCCATAGATCTCACGTGTGCCTCATGCTTAGGTTGTGGAAGAGGTTTTGTCAAAGGATCAGCAACATTCAAATCCGTATGTATTTTGCATATCTTTATCTCACCCCGCCTAATGAATTCCCGTATGAGGTGAAACTTCCACAGTACGTGTTTGTTTTTCTGGTGGTTCCTTGGCTCCTTAGCTTGCGCAATAGCCCCATTGTTGTCACAGTAGAGGTTCAATGGGCTAGATGCATTAGGAAACACACCAAGCTCGATGAGGAACTTTCTTATCCAAACACCTTCCTTCGTAGATTCAGAAGCTGCAATGTACTCGGCTTCTGCTGTAGAATCAGTCACAGTCTCCTGTTTGGAACTCTTCCAACTAACAGCACCACCATTTATTGTGAACACAAAACCTGATTGCGATTTTAACTTGTCTGGGTCAGTTTGGAAGCTAGCATCGGTGTAACCAGTTACAACAAGCTCCTCCTTACCCCCATATACCAGGAACATATCTTTAGTCCTTCTTAAGTACTTAAGAATGCCTTTTACCGCTGTCCAGTGATCCTCACCTGGATCAGCCTGGTATCTACTCGTAGCACTTATAGCGTATGAAACATCTGGGCGTGTACTTATCATGGCATACATGATTGAACCAATTGCTGAGGCGTATGGTACCTTACTCATGCGCTCCCGCTCATTAGCCGTTGCAGGACATTGCATCTGGCTAAGGTGTTTACCATGTGACATAGGTATGAACCCTTTCTTGGACTGTTCCATGTTGAACCGTTTCAAAACCTTGTCAATGTACGTATCTTGACTTAATCCTATAAGCCTCTTCGACCTATCTCTATAGATCCTTATGCCCAAAATATATGCTGCTTCCCCTAAGTCCTTCATAGAAAAACTCTTTTTCAGTGAAGCCTTGACGGACTCCAGCATAGGAATGTCATTCCCAATCAATAATATGTCATCCACATACAAGATTAGAAATACAACAGCGCTCCCACTTTCCTTCTTGTAAACACAAGCTTCTTCTTCATTCTGATGAAAACCAAGCCCTTTGATCACTTCATCAAAACGAATGTTCCAACTCCGAGATGCTTGCTTCAACCCATAAATGGATTTCTGAAGTTTGCATATCTTTCCAGCATTGATCGGATCGACAAAACCCTCGGGCTGTATCATATACACGTCCTCATCTAGGTTTCCATTAAGGAAAGCTGTTTTGACATCCATCTGCCAAATCTCATAATCGAAATATGCGGCAATAACTAGAATGATCCGAATAGATTTAAGCATCGCTACTGGCGAGAATGTCTCGTCATAGTCAACTCCTTGAACTTGTCGAAAACCCTTTGCAACAAGTCGAGCCTTATAGATGTGAACATTTCTATCCATGTCTTTCTTCTTCTTATAGATCCATTTGCATTCTATAGGTCTAACACCATCAGGCGGGTCAACCAAGTTCCAAACTTGATTTTCTCCCATGGAATCTATCTCGGATCTCATGGCGACATGCCATTTCTCGGAATCTGGGTCCATCATCGCTTCTGAATATGTTGCAGGTTCGTCGTTGTCTAACAACAACACTTCCCCATTGCCCAACAATAGCACTTCTCCTCGTGCCTCGCGAAGCCTTGCTGACCTTCGTGGTTGTGGTGGTGATTCTCTTGCCATAGACGTCTCAACTTGTTCTGCTACATTAGCATCACTTGTTGAATCTTGTCCCACTGGCTCATCCTGAACTCCTTCAAGATACACCTTTTGTTTACTTTTCTCTCTTTTGAGAAACTCTTTCTCTAAGAACACACCGTTCCGGGCGACAAACACTTTGCCCTCTGACCGGTGGTAAAAGTAATATCCTAAAGTTTCCTTTGGATATCCCACGAACATGCACTTGTCCGATTTCGGAGTGAGTTTATCCGACTGTAGTCGCCTGACGTAAACCTCACAACCCCAAATCTTCAGAAAAGACAAGCTGGGAGTCTTCCCAGTCCACATCTCATATGGTGTCTTAACTACGGACTTAGACGGTACCCCATTTAGTGTGAAAGCTGCTGTTTCTAGAGCGTATCCCCAAAACGACAATGGTAGGTCCGACTGGCTTATCATTGATCGAACCATATCTAATAAAGTCCGATTACGTCGCTCAGACACGCCATTCCTCTGAGGCGTTCTAGGTGGCGTAAGCTGTGGAACAATTCCACAACTCTTTAGATGATTGCTAAACTCATGACTCAAATATTCACCACCACGATCTGATCGCAGTGCTTTAATTTTCTTGCCACGCTGATTTTCTACTTCATTCTGAAACTCTTTGAACTTTTCTAAGGATTCAGACTTGTGTTTCATTAAGTAGACATACCCATATCTACTAAAATCATCAGTGAAGGTTATGAAGTATTGGAATCCTCCCCTAGCTGTCGTACTCATTGGTCCGCACACATCAGTATGTATGAGTTCCAATAAATCTAACGTCCTCTCCGGTAAACCCGTGAAGGGCGCCTTGGTCATCTTACCAAGTAAGCAAGCTTCACATGTCTCGTATGATTCAAAATCAAACGAGGTTAAAAGCCCATCAGAATGAAGCTTCTTCATGCGATTCTCACTTATATGACCCAAACGACAGTGCCACATGTAGGTAGGACTTAAATCATTAGGTCGAGGCCTTTTAGCACTAATATTACAGATAGGTGCATCATCAAGATTTAAAATGAATAACCCATTCATAATGGATGCAAAAGCCACAAACATGCCATTCTTAGAGATCACACAACCATTGTTTTCACTCGCAAATGAATAACCATCCTTCATCAAACATGAAGGAGACATAATGTTTCGACTCATACTAGGAACTAGATAACAATTATTTAACTCCAAAATAAATCCTGATGGGAGGTGGAGTTGCATCGTCCCGACGGTCAACGCAGCAACTCTTGCATTATTGCCTACCCGGAAATCAACTTCTCCTCTTTTCACGCTTCTACTTCTTATCATTCCCTGCATCGAATTGCAAATATGGGTAACCGATCCGGTATCAAATACCCAAGAATTAATATAAGAATCAGCAAGAAAAATTTCTGTAATGTGAATAGCAAGTGTACCTGCTGCGGCTGTACCCTTACCGCCACGATTCTTAATAGAGGCCAAGTACTGCTTGCAATTCCTTTTCCAGTGACCAAGTTCTTTGCAATAAAAGCACTCTGCATCTGCAGCTGGTCCAGCCTTGGGCTTTTGATTCGGTTTGGATACTGTATCCTTTGCCTTGCCCTTCTTCTTTTGAGTTTTACCCTTCTTCTTAAAGTTGGGTTTGTTTTGGACCGCCATCACATGGCCGCTGCTGCCAGCGCTTTTCTTTATGTCCCCTTCTGTAGTTTTCAGCATGCCACATAGTTCATTGAGGCCCCTCTCCGCCCCATGCATATGGTAGTTCGTGATGAAGTTTCCATAGCTGGGCGGAAGAGATGCCAAAATGAAGTCAGTGGCCAACTCTTGGCTTATTGGGAAGCCTAGCTTCTCCAACCTCTGACTGCAACCAACCATTTTGATTACGTGTGGCCCAACTGCTGCGCCTTCTGCTAGCTTGCATTCCAGAAAGGCTTTGGACACATTGAACCTTTCAGTCCTAGCCTGAGTCTGGAACATATCCTTGAGCGCTACGATCATATCGTGTACCTCATGGTTTGTCTCAAACTGCATCTGCAGCTCAGGCTCCATGCAAGCAAGCATTAGGCAACTCACTTCAAGATTAGTATCCATTGCTTTCTTGTAAGCGGTTTTAGCTGCAGCAGTTGCATTTTCACCAGGATCCTCTGGTAGTGGGGTGTCTAGAACGTCTTCCTTTTTTTCAGCCCTGAGAACAATTCTCAGGTTACGGATCCAATCCGTATAGTTTGTTCCATTTAACTTATCCTTTTCAAGAATTGATCGCAAAGTAAATGTTGGTGTGCTAGGTGCCATTTATCTACAACAAAATAATGCAAAATACTAAGACAAAAATATCCATGACAGAGTAAATCATATTAAACATTTAATAGTCTACTCCCACTAAAATCAATATCCCTCGATTGATACTTAGTGATTCAGAACCCACAACTAACAAGTCTACTAGTGAGCTTTAGCATCACCGCTAGAAGACAAGGTAGATCGGTAAGCAACTCCTTGCTAATCATATCATATATATGACTCCTGTTGTTGGGTGACATCTCTATGTCTCGGCTCCCAACCTTATGCCTCAAAGTCCTTAACCATTAAGCTGACTTTGTTTAAGTTAACCAACCCTTTCTGCAGTTCGTATCCGATACAAACCTATCTAGTCAAGGAAAACTGGTGGCACCCTAATTTCATAGACCCACCACCAATTGTACAAGACTTATGATAGTGCAAGGTTTGGAGAGGCATTAAAGCTTAAACATTTATGAGGGATCGTCCTACTTATAACATCGCACGCAAGGACATATATGCAATATAAATAAGTAGAACAATAAGAATGGCATTCACACAACAGTTGTGATTCGGTATGGCTTGCTGTCACATGGTGATCCCCATCTCCAATAATCTGTCCATCACGATGATCTCCATCTCCATGATATAGGTATGCCATCCTCCAGGTGATGAGTCCTTCAAGACCTATCTAACGTATGCTAGTAAACAAATTACATATACGCTTTGGATCATCACATGTTGACACGCAGGTCATTACATTAAATTTGGACAATACATGTGGCTCCAGCCGTATTGCCCTGGTCACGACACGCAGGTCACGAATAATTTATTAACATGCATCATATACACAATAGCCATACCGATCATAAGATGTCCTACAAAAACAGGTTAGACAAACACGTTTCTATACGTTCGCCACTTCAGCAGATAGCCACGGCGGTCCATGCATCGTATGTATGGAAATTCCACTGGAAATCTCATGCGGTTGATCAAATCAACCCAAATCCGAGACTTTCGACCCGAAGAAGATTACACTCATGACGTTTATCTGTTACGTCAATCTGCTGGTTGTGTACGCAGTTAGCCCCGATGGTGATTCCAGCCGGTAGGGGCAAGTCGCGCATACAACAGAGAAGGACGAACTGATCTCTCCAGTCATATCCGATGTAATCTACTTCAACCCTTTATTACCAATTGATCTAATCAAACCGTGCATCAAGTAGATCCATCTCATGAACCTAGATCCAGACCTAAAACTACGCAGAACCTGCCTCTGATACCACTGTAGGATTACGGGGAGGCTACGCTAGCGCAAAACAAAATTTTCATCCCCATAATACCAAGAACTATTGCGGTTATAGGTCATGGAATTACCACTAGACGCGCAGAGCAGCGGAAGACGTCTCGATGTAGACGAACGCGTCGAGCAGTGCCGTGCAGTCGCCGGCGTTCTTCACGTCCTCGCACGGTTCGTCCAAGTGCTCTAGATGCAGCACCTCCGAGGTATCCACACGTACAGGGAGGAAGCGCCGCGTACCGAACTGCTAGGTTCGCGACGGCGGCTTGGCGAGGGTGAGAGGCGAGCGGCGGCTGCTGGTTTGCAGGTGGCGAATTAGGTTATCTCTTAACCACGCCCCCGCCCTCATTATATAGGCGTTATGGTGGGCTTCTGACGCCGAGGCCCATCATTAACCCTAAAGCCCAGTCTAATTTTGGATCTAATCCGAATTAGGCTTCCTTCCCCTTAAGTGTGTGACCCAATAGGTTCACGTACAAATAGACATAGCCCGAGTACTCTTACTTGGCCCAATAATTGACAGCGTCCTCTAGCAAGACATGTCAACTCCTATGTGTACGTAAAGATCATATCAGACGAACCATTGCGACATTAAGTACATGTTTTTCCCTTTGTCTCACGATATTTGGTCTGGCTCTAAGCTGACCTCTCTTTCTCGATACTGTGAATTGGAATCCTTTCAATGGTTAACTCTTAACCCTAGCACGACCATGCATTTCTTGATCCAATCACTCGAGGGGCCCAGAGATATCTCTCTCACAAAGAGAGGGACAAATTCCATCTTGACTGACCATGCCTCATAGCATGCTTCCTGACAAACCCAAAACTACCTTTATAACTACCCAGTTACGGGATAGCGTTTGATAGTCCCTAAGTAGGTCAATTCACATCTTGAGAACATGCGACAATCTCAGGTCTAAGGATACAGTATTCATGTTGCAAGAAGAGAACTATATTACAATATCTCACGTTGGGTCGGTCCAGCCTCATGTCATACATGCGCCCACATTATTAATTTAACATCTCCATGTTCATGACTTGTGAAATGTAGTCATCAACTAATACATGTGCTAGTCATCGACTCTGACTAGGGACATCATTTAGAATAACCATATAAGTAAAGAATCTCACAAACAATTCACATGATTGCTAATCAATACAAGGTGCCTTCCATGGATATTCAATTAAGCAATATATATATCATGGATACAAAGAAATATGCTCATCTCTATGATTATCTCTAGGGCATATTTCTAACATACGGATACCTCACTCGTCACCTTTACACGGGGCGACTCACGCTTGGTGAAGCGGTTCAGACAACCAACAGGCGAGTCTTAGTGCTCGAAAATGAGGAAAAAACACGGCTCCGTGCCGAAAATACATACATGTTCAGGCCCCGATAGCCACGATGAACAAAAACACTGGCATTCAAGGTGCCATTACAAACGGAACTCCGGTTCCACCTCCGCGGGTACGAACAACCCCACTCGACGGGGGAGGGGCCTGCGGAGCAACAGAAGACCGACGGACGGCTCGCCTTCGCCCACTCCAGCAGCAGCGACAACGACCCCCTCTACGGGTGGCCAAACTACAGCGGCGATGGCCTCAGGGCGAACGCTGCTGCAACCTTGCCCTCGCCCACGCCGACGCTCGAGGGGCGAGGACAAGTACAAAGAGACGGAGGCCCGGAGCGCGGATGGTGGCGGTGATCCCGTCGGCGACAGGGACTTCTCGAGCCGCCTCCGCCTCGGCACCGACGACAGGGGCCGTCAGCCCGCCGGCAGATCCCCGCTCGGATCCTCCCGGACGAGCAGGGCACCGACCTCCCCGCGGAGGCACCGTACCGGTGCAAAGGCAGAACCGCCCCAGAACACGAACGCCGCCCTAGCAGCGCGCGACACCTTGGGCGGTCCTCCCGTGCACACGGCGCGGCAGCCGCCTTCCGGCGGGAGGGGGCACCAGGGGCCAACCCGACGAGCCCGACGCACTGGGGCTGACGACGCCTGCCGTCGACCGGCCCCGCGTAGTCGAAGTCCAACCCGCCCGCAGGGCCAGCGAGCGCCCTCTCCCTCGAACGCCGCAGGAGAGGGTGACCCACGAACCCGCGCGGGAGGTAGAGCTCCGGCTCAGCCCGGCCTCCACCCCAGCAAGGATGATGAACATCCTTGAAGCTGAGGGTGGGACCAAGATCGCAGCCCGGCTTGCTTCTCCCCACCCAGGGGCTGGTGGTCGCCGTCTGGGGTGACCGCCGGCAGGGGGGTGCAGCCGGGCTGCATGATGAAAATCCTTGAAGCCGAACGATGGCTGAAAGGTGCCAACTCCCACGGAGTTGCGTTCCCCCCAACGACGAGGCGGAAAGACGACGGATCTCCCGCATCCGGGGGCTTGGAAGGTGGAAAGACACGATGCATAAGGGAGCGCGAAGACACGGTCGCCTTCCAAGGGGGTCACCCTCCTTTTAAGGGCGGTTCTCCCTACTCGCGTCCCCAGCCGTCACGGTCTGAGTCTTCTCCAACACACTCCAAGGTTCTCCCCTACGGCGCGGGGGCTGGGTCCCACGCGTCATGCAAGCCGGCTCAGAGCAGAAGAGGCCAAACAGCCATGCACGGTGCGTACAACCGCCCAGCGGTTACAAGCGACTCTCCACTTTCGCCTCGACCAACGGGCGAAAGGGTGGGCAGCCATGCAGGTGGCATGCAACCGCGCCAAGTGGGCGCGCTTCTCCGACTCCCAACACGCCCGACATGGAGGCCCAGGCCCACACATCATGCAGCCGGTGCGCCGGTTGCTACGTGTGAGTAACTGCATCGCCACCTGCGCCACCACCGCGCCTCCTTGACTGCGGAACCAATACCGCGATTCGAGGCCACCCAGCGCACGACCCAGCGGCTCCAGCCTGGTGCGACGGTCAATACGGCCGAAGACGGGCCGGCAGTAATGGCGGTGGCAGGCGGGCAGGTGCAGCGGTCACGTCGTCAGCCAAGCTTACGTCCCGTCCGGGGGCAGCGAGAGAACCCTCTCTCACGGCGTGAAGACAACGCGCCCGTGACCCGTTCCTCGAATGGCTCACGCACGCGCAACGGCTACCCTGCGAACTACTCGCCCAGTTGCATCAACTCCGCGGTGGGACACGCGACGCCTCTGGTAGGAGAAGCGAGCGACGCTTCGCCTTCGCCGTAATGACCGCGTCAAAAAAGGTACGCCGCACCGCTCGATTTCGTATCCTTTTCCATTTTTCCTCTTTCTCTCTCTTACAACAGGGACCGGGAAAGGGGGATACCCCGAAAGGGATCCTTCCCCGTGAAGGAACCAGGCTCCGAGCCCCCCTACTGATCAGAGGTTCGAAGGCTGGCCCCCCGGAAGGGTTCGACAGCCGCCTCAGATCGCGTGGGCCCTACACCCACTACTGGTCAGAGGTTCGAAGGCTGGCCCCTCGAAAGGGTTCCACGGCCGCCTCAGGCTACTCGGTCTCCGCGCCCATTACTGATCAGGGGTTCGAAGGCTGGCCCCCGAAGGGTTCACAGCCGCCTCAGACGCCGAGCGAGGGATGACCATGGGTACGTTAGATACATAACCAAGGCTCGGGCTGCGCTCCCGAGGTACCCTAGGACATTTCTGAGACCAGCGGGAACGATCTTGTAACAGAATCCCATCAGAGGGAGGCATCGAGCCCTCAGACCCCGTCACCAGGGGACCAGGTCTGGCAAATCACCCACAGGTACTTTTGGGCGTGCCTCTGGGCCCCTAGCCGACCCCTAACGAACGGGGCACGGACGTCCACTCGAATCACCCGCTTGCAGCTCATCGGAGACACCATGTTCGGCGCCCATCGAGGGCAACATGGCGCTTTCCCCCCTCCTCCTTGCGGAAAGGCGACGCAGGGGCGTATGTAAAAAAGCCGAGTCTACCCCTGACCGCCCTCTCGCTCTATGCAGAGGCTCGGGGGCTGCTCTCGCAAACCCGGCTCCGGCCGAACCGTTGACAGCGTCAACATACCAGCCCGAGAACTTGGGACCCGACCGTGCACCTGGGCTACGACCAGCTCGCATGAGGGAACGACCAGACCAGCCGAAGCACTACGTGAGGCATCAAGACCTCGAAGGAGTGAAACCACTCCTCCGAGGCCTCGGGGGCTACACCCGGCGGGTGCGCTCGCGCGCACCCACCGGAACAAAGCACAACCGAGAAAGGCTGGTCCCCTTGCAAAAAAGTGCGACGAAAGCCTCCAAGCGAGTGCAAACACTCCCTTCGAGGCTCGGGGGCTACTGTCGGGGACCATAATTAGGGGTACCCTCAAGGCTCCTAATTCTCAGCTTGTAACCCCCATCAGCACAAAGCTGCAAAGGCCTGATGGGTGCGATTAAGTCAGGGATCAGTCCATTCGAGGGACACGATCACGCCTCGCCCGAGCCTAGCCTCGGACAAGGGTAGCCGACCCCGGAGGATTTCTGTCTCGCCCGAGGCCCCCCTTCAGCGGCGAACATATTCCCGGCTCGCCCGAGGCCCTGCCTTCGCTAAGAAGCAACCCTGACCAAATCGCCGCACCGATCGACCAAGTCGCAGGGGCATTTAATGCAAAGGTGGCCTGACACCCTTATCCTGACGCGCGCCCCCCAGCCGGCAGAGCCGAAGTGACCGCCGTCACTTTGCCGCTCCACTGACCGGCCTGACAGAAGGACAACGCCGCCTGCGCCACTCCGACTGCGGTGCCACTTGACAGAGTGAGACTGACAGGCAGTCAGGCCCGGCCGAAGGCTCCATAGGAAGCTCCACCTCGCCCAACCCTAGGGCTCGGACTCGGGCTAAGTCCCGGAAGACGGCGAACTCCGCTCTGCCCGACCCAGGGCTCGGACTCGGGCTAAGTCCCGGAAGACGGCGAACTCCGCTCCGCCCGACCCAGGGCTCGGACTCGGGCTAAGTCCCGGAAGACGGCGAACTCCGCTCCGCCCGGCCCAGGGCTCGGACTCGGGCTAAGTCCCGGAAGACGACGAACTCCGCCCGACCCAGGGCTCGGACTCGGGCTAAGTCCCGGAAGACGACGAACTCCGCCCGACCCAGGGCTCGGACTCGGGCTAAGTCCCAGAAGACGACGATCTCCGCCTCGCCCAACCCAGGGCTCGGACTCGGGCTCGGCCCCAGAAGACGACGATCTCCGCCTCACCCGACCCAGGGCTCGGACTTGGGCTCGGCCCCAGAAGACGACGAACTCCGCTTCGCCCGACCCCAGGGCTCGGACTCCGCCTCGGCACCAGCCGGCAATCTCCACCTCGCCCGACCCGGGGGCTCGGACTCGACCTCAGCTTCGGAGGAGCTTCCACATCGCCCAACCTAGGGCGCAGACCAGCCACGTCAGCAGGAGGCGCCATCATCACCCTACCCCGAGCTGACTCGGGCCATAGGGAACAAGACCGGCGTCCCATCTGGCTCGCTCCGCCAGATAGGCAATGATGGCGCCCCGCATGCTCTGTGACGACGGCGGCTCTCAGCCCCCTTACGGAAGCAAGAGGACGTCAGCAAGGACTCAACCGCTCCGACAGCTGTCCCTCCGCCAAGCTCCATCGCTCCTCCGACGGCCACGACATCACACCAGCTGGGTGCCAAGATCTCTCCGGTTGCCACAACGGCATGTACCTAGGGCGCTAGCTCTCTTCCGCTAGACACGTAGCACTCTGCTACACCCCCCATTGTACACCTGGATCCTCTCCTTGCGCCTATAAAAGGGAGGACCAGGGCCCTCTTAGAGAGGGTTGGCCGTGCGGGGACGAGGACGAGAACAGGCGCTCGCTGGAGGCCACTCGCTCCCTCTCCCGTGTGGACGCTTGTAACCCCCTACTGCAAGCGCACCCGACCTGGGCGCGGGACGAACACGAAGCCCGCGAGATTCCCACCTCTCTCACGCCGGTCTCCGGCCGCCTCGCTCTCCCCCCTTCGCGCTCGCCCTCGCGCTCGACCCATCTGGGCTGGGGCACGCGGCAACATTCACTCATCGGCCTAGGGACCCCCCGGTCTCGAAACACCGACAAGTATGCTGTGAGCCTGAGCTGTGGATCGTGAGCGCCGTGGCTGCCACCTCGCAGGCAGGCCCATACTGCTGCTCACCTACGCCACCGACCAAAGCCACTTCGCGCGGCTGTCGCCTTGCATGCAGGCCCACGCAGACGGCCAGAGCCGCCGCGCACAACCGCCGCCGCAGCTTCGATGGCGAGCTGGCACGCCACCGCTCGTGTGCGCTGCGAGCCCGCGCCGCCTCATAGGCAAGCCAGCCCCGCTTATCCGAGCCACCGCTCGCGAGCGTTGCCGTCGCTGCCACAGAGACGAAGCCGGAGCCGCAGGTCAGCACCAACGCCGCCGCCTCAGAGCAGGCGCGCATGGCCGACAGCGCTGGTGCCATCGCCGCCCTGGGAGCAGGCTAGCGTGCTAGCAGCCGGCGCGGCCTTGTAAACCGGCAGGCATGCGAACAGCCGCCTCTGTTTTTCTTTTCCAACGAAAAAAAAACACTCCCAGAGTGCATCGAACAAGGAGAAAGATAGAGCAGAGAAAGAAAATAAAGAAAAAGGGAAGCAAACGTGCGGTAGAAAAAAAGGAAATAAAGGAGAGGACGGAGAAGTGAAGATGGCGGCTGCCTAGGGAAACCCTAATGTCGCCACCGGCCACCTTGTGGGCCAAAATAGGTCTCGAAGGCCTTAAATGCTTTGTAAATTTTATCAACCATAAGAGAAGGTTCAGCAGTACCTCTTGAACTATATAACTCTTGAACTATAGAAGAAGTTTCAAAATAACCATAAAAATGCTGAAAATTATGAGAAATATTTTCATGCAATATAAAAAAATGGGATTGGAATATTCCTTCTTATTTATGCATTTATATATTGTACTATTTACTTAGCATGTTATTATAATTTTTGACCATTTAAATTATGAATTTGTATTACTTTTGTGCATTTGTTATCTTTAACACTATAATGCAACAGGAAAGTTTCCTTGTTCTATAGATGTATATTTACTTATATAGGGATGTATATATATTTATATATAAATGTATAAAAGATGGCGTAGAATACTTTGAAATTTACAAGAAGTAAATACTATAGCACATTACGGAAAGGTATACAAAGTATATCACATGAAGAGTTCCACGTTGCATTTTGTGTATATGACGAGAAGCACATTGCATATTAGTAGAAGGCACATTACATATTGTATAAGTCCTACATGAAGGGATAGACTAAATTTTATTAACTCCAAAGTATATGGAGCATTTTTTGAATGTATGGAAATAACAAGAAGTATTTTCAAAATTATGAAAATTGCAAAGATACTCAAGAAACATTTATGATGGCATAAAAGGATCATGGATTGAAAGTAATTGTACAATATTATTTATTACATTTATGCAATACATTTACAAAAATTATATTTCATGGCTATTGATTTTCATGAGAAGCATATACCACTTATAGGATTGCAAAGGTTTTGTATATATTTCAAATACAAAAATATGGCAATTTTAAGTATTGTATTCACATGAGAAATACACCATTGTTGCTGACTGCAGTCGCCGACAAGAAGTCGATTGAGGTGTGGCATATAATTGTTGCTGATTTGAAATCGCCGACTTCTACGTCGATCAATTAATATGCACAAGTCACATGTGTGGACGTATGGTCGATAAATCTCTCGACCTAGTTGAAAATATTTAACAAGAAGTCTAATACTAGCATATAAACAACAGTAATCATTCATATGAACCATAGAAGGTCATCTTGTTGTTTCTAATATGCACAACCGCTTATCTCATGCATATCCAAATTCAGTCTTATGAATCGCCAAATAAAACCACACTAACTTGGTTTATACCAAAGTAAGTTTATTGTCGAAAATGCAAGTAGTAAGTCATTGACACTATAAATGCTCCGTCATGAAGAAATACCCCTTGCCCCTAATCGTATAAAAACCACATGAAGTGGATTGGAGAAGAAAATACCCCCAAACAATAATATTGAAATTAAAATCAATATTTATTTTGAATGATCTTTTATAAATGATCAACATCTCTTGCATCATTTTAGAATTGTGGTTGTAAATATTGTATGAATAAGAAAGCCACGAAGAGTAGACCCGTTTTGGCAAATAATTTCCAACTCTTGAAGAGAAGGTCACATTTTTCTCATCATTATATATGAATCTTTACTTAGTATTTATTTGAAATACATTCGATGTTTGTTTCCACTTTGTATGGAATCTTGCATTTACTCGATTATTATGAAGCATGAAAGTAACGTAGAAGCATATGAATCATCTCTTAAATACTATGAAAGTATCCGACTGATATAAAGTGTCGAAAGAGATATCGACACAAAAAGAATTTTTAAGAAGAGTGCATCCAAGCGGGCCACGAAGGTTGCCCTATATAATGTCATTCCTCGAAGTATTTATTTTACATTATATGCATAGAATGAAAAATGTTACATTATATCAGTACTTGAAGAAGCATGATCATACGAAGCATCGTACATGTAGTACCCTCTCAAGTTTAAAAGAGATCCATTAGAATTTGTTTCAAGAAGAAACAATGAACATCATACCTTATCATACTGAAAGGGTTCTCAATATAGAAAAGTGCATTATGAAAATATTATTAATTGGTCAGTCATTTGTGAACCCAGACCTATATGAACCTAAGGATGAGGGGGAGGAAATACCATGTCAATACACCAAAGGTAGACACTCTATGTGTCATTAGTAATGGCATTAAGTATAAATAAATACCATGTATATGAATCATGAATATACTCCAATATATCCAAAGGGATAAGAAATTTTGCATTGAAGATCAAGACATGTACCTAAATATGAATATGAATCCCTTTGTTGTAAATTAAAGTCATATTGAAATCAGAAAGTGGACCTTTGTGTCAACAGTGACAAACTCATATGGGAACCAAAGTCTAGCATAAAGATTTGTGAAGATGTATACTTTGAATAAGAAACACTCCACGATATAAGTAATGTGGATTAAGGAATCCCACTACCAACTTATGAAGTAAAGAAGCTTGTGTTGCGTAAGTAATGATGGGATATGTGCTATGTATGAAAATCCCATTAATATATGATAAAGAAGGCATATGTTGAACCACGTTAGAGTCTTGCATAATAAGGCACAAGAGCATCTTGTAGATCTCCATTTAAGCATTGCATCCATCATTGAAAGGATGGACTTGAAGCAATTATAAAAGACTTAAAAGTGTGGTTCTCAGGGGGAGAAATTTGCATACTCCTAAATTGAATCTTGAGCATGAAGTTCAAATACCTAATTATAGTCTTAAGATTAAATGAGGAAAAAGGTGATTTATACTCTTTTCCCCTTATGTGAGTTTTCAATAGAAGTTTCTCACGTATGGTTTTTAATGAGACAAATCATGCAACACAGCAAGCGTGAGCCATGTACTCTTTCTCCAAATTTTTCCCACTGGGTTTTTGTGGAGTTTTGGGACATGTGTATCTCGCGGCAAGAGGGCCAAGGGGGAGTGTTAAGAAACCAGTTTAGGCCCCGAAGGCCCATGTGGCCTATCTAGCCGAAACACTAACTGCGCACTATATATAGAGGAGGACACTACCATTTGTTGTAACCAGTGAACAGAATACATGAATAAGAGTATCTGTCCCTCCTATATCTTTGTGTCTCCTGTGTTTATGAGTTAAGAAGCCTTTGGACTATACTCGGTAGCAAAGGGTTCTTAACACCTTGTACTATCGCCGAGTTATTTCGGAGTTCAGAACTCGATCGATCTATGCGGCTCTGAGGCATGCTCGTGTTGTTGACTGTGGTGTGGCCTCGGACGCCGGAGCCTAGAGCGCGGCTGCCACCAGCACCCGGCAGTGCGGCAGCAGGAAATATTTGGACCGCCAGCCCAACGGTTTGCAACTTTGCATAGATATAGATCAGGTGCTGCCGCTCAGAGCTGATTGTTCCCTTCCATTCACCTCTGTTTTTGCTCCCCACATTTAAATGCTAAAAAGCCTAAAATTATGCGTAAACGAGGATTCGAGCAATGATTTGTGTTACTCTGATAGGGATGTAAGGTTGAGTATTTTTAATGAAGTGGTAGTAGAATCGAAAGTATAAACACTATGCTCATATATATATATATATATATATATATATATATATATATATATATATATAGTTTATATATTAGGAGCCCTGGGCTTCCAATAACTAGAGGAAGCCCAGGTCGGACGGTGCAAACCGGTCGAGCCGGACCACATCCGGACGTCTATAAAAGAGGACCCGGAGTGCTAGGGTTCAGTTTTTTACGCTCCACCCCGATTCATTAGCGACACCGCGTGCGACGACGGCGGCTGCCCCAGAGCGTGCGCGGCGGTGGACCCCCAGCCGGTGGCCGCAACTCCATAACCTCGACGCGCGGTGGCGGAGATTCCTCGATCCGGAGTAGTGGCGGCGGTTCCCAGGTCGGTGGCGGCGCTCCCCGATCCAGAGGGCGAGCAACAGCGGGGCCCTTGTGCGGGCAAGCGGTGGCGTCCCCGAGGTCCCGAGGAGGCGGCACTTCCAAGGCCGGCGAGCAAGCGACGCTCGTCGACGTGCGAGTAGCGACGGCGACGCATGAGGCGCGATCTTCGAGCGAGCGGCGTCACGGAAGGACCGAGATGCGCGCAGCGATGATCGCGCGTGACATCCTCCGATCCGGCGCAGTTTTCTTTTCGATTATTGTGTTTTATGCCTACCACATGTATTATTTACGCTAAAAACTGTACGATTTTATGCTTGAACACAGAGTTCGTATATCAGTTTACTGCATGCACATTGGAAAGGCAATTCCTTAATTTATGCTGTTCGTAATTTGCGCGCATGCAATGGAAACTCCCACGATTTTGCCATAATTTTTGGATCTGTATAAAAATAGAAACTGCATGCATGCGGCTGCCATATTTTTTCAGATCTGTCATAAAAATAGGATCATAATAACAACCTACTAAAGCTATCAACCTTTAATTGACTCGGTATTTACGCTTATAATTGAGAGATTTTATGCTCAAAGCTTAAGGTTTTTACGCTCCACCCGGAGATGCGTCCACCAGTGAACAACATGCCAGATTTTTTACGCAGTGTAAGGAATTGCATAAATACCTACACCGTGTAGTATAATTTGTTTCAGTATACATCATAAACTAGTTCTAATGCGTTTAGCTGCATGGCTGTTGGAGGGATCCTATATTTATGAATGAAATAAAACATTTAATGCGATTTTTTGTTTCTATGCATGCAATTCATTTCCTTTTATTGCATATTCTTTCTATCATAAATTCGTGTCCATGCAGCTGGTAGCAGATTTTTACGCAGTATACCGAATTGCATAATTATCTACATAGTGTAGCATATTTAGTATCAGTATATATCATAAAATGGTCATTACGAGTTTTAGTTGCATGTCTGTTGCAACGATCCTAAATTTATGGACGAAATAAAGCCTTTAAAATAGAAACTATCACACATATCTTTCCTAAATTTACGCGCATGTCAGGGAACGTGTTTGACTCATACATGCATTTTGCCATAATTTTTGGATCTGTTATAAAAATAGAAACTACATGCATGCGGCTGCCATATTTTTTGAATCTACCATAAAAATAGGATCGTAATAACAACCTACCGGAGCTATCAACCTCTCACATTGGCCAGATATTTACGCTTATAATTAGAGATTTTATGCTTAAAACTTAAGGTTTTTACGCTCCAACCTGTAGATGCATCCACCAGTGAACAACATGCTAGATTTTTTTACGCAGTGTACCGAATTGCATAAATACCTACATCGTGTAGTATAATTAGTATAAGTATAAATCATAAACTAGTCTAATATGTTTAGCTGCATGGCTGTTGGAGAGATCCTATATTTATGAAGGAAATAAAACATTAAATACGATTTTTTGTTTCTATGCGTGCAATTCATTTCCTTTCATTGCACATTCTTTTTATCATAAATTCGTGCGCATGCAGCTGGTAGCAGATTTTTATGCAGTATACCGAAGTGCATAATTATCTACACAGTGTAGCATATTTAGTATCAGTATATGTCATAAAATGGTCCTTACGAGTTTAGCTGCATGACTGTTACAACGATCCTAAATTTATGGAGTAAATAAAGCATTTAAAAACAGAAACCGTCACACATATCTTTCCTAAATTTACGCGCATGCAAGGGAACGTGCTTAACTCATGCATGCATTCCTTTTTTACGCGCATGAGGCGGATGGCGCACCCAACAGCCTGATTGAGTCAGCGCGTTGGGCTGAACCACGTTGCAGGGTGGTCGGCCCTGGGCTTCCTTTAACTATTGGAAGCCCAGGGCTCCCGTTATACCTACCCTATATATATATATATATATATATATATATATATAGGGAAGAGGTAATGGAAGCCCTGGGCTTCCGTTAGTGGGGGAAGCCCTAGCCAGGACGCCAACCAGGGTCGCTGTCGGCCCACTGTACGCGAGCATGCGTCAGCCATGCATATGATAGCCATGAATCCTGGATGAGACGTGACAGACGATATACGCATGCATAAATATATGTAGAAATGTGCATAAATCATGCATAGAAGGAATCTTTTGGGCCACGAATCACGGGAACGAATATTATCATGTGTACACCGTTTACGACTGCATAACGCTGTGTAACATGATAGCGTAAACCATGCAATATTTAAATATCCACCGGTTTGAGATAAGGAAAGACGTGCCCCACGTTCGCGTAAATAAAGGCACAGTTACGGGAGGAAACAAATTCTCATTTACAGCCACTCGTCCACGTTCGTATCTGTGATATTGGCGGCGGTTAACGACTGCATAACGATGCGTAAATAAACCGTTTACGACTGCATAACGATGTGTAACATGATAGCATAAACCATGCATTATATAAATCTTGACCGGTTTGATATAAGGAAAGACGTGCTGCATAATCGCGTAAATAAAGGGACAGTTACGGTTTGAGAGCATTAGTAGAAGGAAATAAATTTTAATTTACAGTCGCAGTTCGCGGGTTCTACTCGAGCGGATTGCAGCGTAAAACGTGAGCTAAAACAGCGTAAATGAGTACGAAATTTAGCGTAAATCATATATCTGTTTTGTAACAGCGAATGGGGTCCAAAAATTACGGCGTGAAAATTGATCACGTTCGATCGTGCACGGATTTTGGCTTGGTCAAATTTCAGTGTAAAACGTGAACCAAACAGCGTAAATGGGTACAAATTTTATCGTACATCATCAATCTATTTCGTAACGACGAATGTGGCCGAAATTACGGCGTGAAAATCGCGCTCCGATCGTGCTCGGGTTCTAGGTCAGGTGGATTTAAGCGTAAAACGTGATCCAAAACAGCGTAAATGGATACGAATTTTAGCGTAAACCAACATATGTAGTATGTATTTAAGGCTGGTGGCAAAAAAATGTTTAATAAAATTGACCCAGGTGGTGACACAAGATCCTTATCAAAGGAAACTCAGGATACACCAAAAAAAGATCTAATTGGCCTATCCTAATTCTTGCATTCCTCGAGTGAATTCTGATAAAAAGTATTTTTGATGCACAAACCTGAAAAGAAAAACAGACTGTTAGGAAAATTAATGTAACAATGTTTTATTCCCAAAAGACACGTATAAAAAATGAAGCATTCCATATTCCATAAACTAGCTAAGGACTTAATGTGCTTCCAATCAACTGCTTGTGAGCGCAAAAAAGTCCCTATACATTTCTAGCAGCAATATTTCCCCTTTTCCAATTTTTTCGTGATGCTGAAATTCACTTACTATCCATTGGCTACTAGTGATGGTAATGCACTTTTTTGGCACAAAGGTGCCACGCCTACCCATTTCCAACCAATACCCTTTTGCGGCAGGCCAGGCTTCGTCGAGCCATGTGCCTGTCGCTCAGGCAACCAATCATACCATTTATGACTGGCAGCATTTATACACCATACTACTACAGATACAATGAGATGGCTGGCATGCAAAGTATTATGTAGAAACTGATAGAACATTATCTTATATCGTAGAGGCATAAGTGACTACTCGTATATACCATAGACTCACCAGAACATATTCTTCAAACAGGCCGTATCGGTGGGACCGTGGGAAGTCTTCAAGGCGAATCCCATGCTGTTACTTGGAGGTTCAAGCCTGGAAGATAAATATGGCATTAAAAAAGAGCAAAAAAATACTATATCATATATCAACAAATAACTAAGGGATGTAAACGCTCTCAGAATTATTCAAGAGTTATCTAAAATATGTATAAAAAAGAACACAAGCTGCCTACTGGATTTCTACAAAATAATTGAGAGGTCCTGATATGCTTTCCTAATAAAAGTGAAAAGTAGCAGATGGCCAGATGACCATTTAAGCAATAATAGTAATAGAAGAATACCTTTTCAAAGGTAAAATAAAATATATATTACATGTAACTACTATAGTATTGTATTTACAAAATTCATTGGCATCCGCATATTGTTCTTAGTTAGTACACATGCACAAGAAAGAAATTCATTAGCATCCTCCAACTACATATACTACCTGCAACTACTGCTCACCCTGCATAAATTCTCAAGAAAAAATAAAAAAATTAATGATGTACTGTTAGCACACATCTAACTAACAAACAGAGATGCAGAAAATTAGATGAAGCAGATGACACAACACAGATGACTAAGTAGTGACTGAACTTGATATCCACAAGACATGAACGTGTTCCCCACTTCTCAACTGGATCCACAAAATTCTAAACTAGAAAACAATCCAGCCCAAACTTTTACAGCCAGCCAATGTTAGTAAACTGTAAGTTGACTACCAGCTAATAGCCATATATCCTAGATGGCTAAATAGATCTATCCTGAACCAATAAGCCATAACACTCAAGGATCTAAAAGACCATTGCGCTCTTTTGTTTCCTATAATAACACTATTGAACATAATAACTACTACCGAACCAAATTTGATTAGTAAGACAATGGTAAAAATAATTGGCACCCAATCTCACCTACTCCTCCCTCACCTCGTTCTTCTTCACTAATGTTATGTATCTCAATCTGAAGCTGTGCACGATTTTTCTAGTCAGGTCAGCCCTGAGCTGTACGGGGACAGCAGGCCGAGGCTCTTCACGTACTGGACAGTGAGTACCTCCTGCTGCTGCTTGTTTTTTTGCATCGCATACAATCTACATGATGCACATATGGCTGCAGAGCGACACGTACGAGGCTACTGGTTGCTACAACGCGCTGTGCCCGGGGTTCGTGCAGACGAGCTCCCGCATCGCCATCGGCGCGTCCATCTCGCCGGTGTCGTCGGTCGGCGGTGCGCACTACGACATGAGGCTGCTAGTGTGGAAGGACTCGAAGCTGGGCAACTGGTGGCTCAGGTACGGGGACCAGCTGGTGGGGTACTGGCCGGCGCAGCTGTTCACGTTGATTAATTCCAACAACACAATATCATCCCCAGAGGTAGGGCGTCGCTCGTGCTCTGCTTTAGGTTTGCTAAATTGAAAACTACAGAGGCATAAATCCATTCACTCGATAGATATGTGAGACTACAGAGACATCTAAAAATTGAAAACACACTGCTTACAGGTTCACGTATATACCTCCACGGTACACACTGCTATCGAAGGCCGCCCAAAGAAGCGGATCTCGATGTTGAGTGGCGCAGCGTGCTCCACTTCGCATCTCCCAGATGTAGTCATCCGCCGGCGGCGAGCTGGGTGGAGGTGGGGCTCTTATGGCTGGAAGGCGGAGGGGACGAGTGGATCGGCAGATGGGAGGGAGTTGTGGCCGAAGCGGAGGAAGTCGAGGAAGGTCTTGCGATCGAGGAGGAATACGGGCGGATGGCGATTCTGTAGGGGACGACGGCGATCTGCTAGGGTTGGGTTTGGGCATGAGAGGATGAGGGCGGATGGCGATCTGGGAGACAATGACGGTGGTTCAGATTAGGGTTGTGTGCGGCTGGGTGGGTGCGTACTATTGGGTGGATCCGAGTGGGGCGTGGGTGGGACAGGTCGGCCGCGTCACAACTCAACCGTTTTTTTTTGTTGTGTAAAACGGATACAAAATAAACGTAAATGTGTGCATAACTAATCGTAAAATCTCTTTGGTGGGAGTCTAGTTTATCTGGTCGACCGATTAGATAGGATGGTTTGGGCTTTCTCTAATTAGAGAGAGCCCAGGGCTCCTAATACTATAACTATATATATATATATATGTATATGCGTATCTGGTGCAAACCAACCCCTCCGTGCAACCGTGTAAACTTTTAATCTGGACCATATGATGTTGATCATTGTAATTATTGGTGCATAAACAGTATCATCAAGAATATCGCATGTAACACATATTTCAATAGGCTCATTCTTTTAACCAATATAAGAGTGTAATGAGCTTCTTTTAATTTCTCGTGATTTTTAATAAGAGGTTGATGAGTATCTAGATGCTCCTTGTTCAGTGTTTTATGCTTCTTGTGTGCTTCTCTGTATTTTTCCTTCTTTTTGTTCAAGAATGAATGGGCCTCTTGCAAGAGCGGACCCATGGCAAAGTGGACCATGGCCTCTCCCTCAATTTTAGAAACATCCCTCAATTTTAGAAACTAGTTATGCAGGGGAGTCCAATTCAACACGATATGGAGGGCCTTCTTCTTTTTGAATGCCATCTTCTTTCCCTTCTCATCCTTCTTATTTTATTTCTCTTCATCGTTGTGATGATACTCAACAGTAAGGTGATTTTGGCTAGCACACTAATACTCCTTCCGTTTCTCTAGATATAGGGCGGAGCCACATGTAGTTTAAAGACCCAGAAATATATTTAATTCTCTTTATCAGCACTAGTGCTACCACATCGATGTATGTAACTCTAGAGAGTGCGCCTTATATAACGAGACAAGAATAAAAATTAGTTATGTCTTATATTATTGTCGGCGTTTTGGACCCGCGAGGACCCTCAACCGACTAGTGAACTTGACGCTACGTGTCCCTGTCCAGATGGATTGATGCAAGATGAGACACAAGAGGGGGATGAGGCTTATGTTATCTTGCACCGGGGTGCTCGTAGTAGGGGTTACAAGCTTCGCGAAAGAGGGTTTGGCCTTGAAGTGAGCCGTCTGAGTTATCCCCTTCCTCCGCGTCCGCGTCCACTTTTGCCTCCTTTGGGGAGGCTCTGGGCATCCCCTTTTATAGGTACAAGGGGATGGTCCAGCTGTACATATGGGGGTGTAGCTATGTGCTAACGTGGTCGGCGGAGAAGTGCTCGAGCCCTGTAGAAGCGTAGCTGGCGGTGCGGCCCTGGGTCCTGCTGACGTTTCTTTGCCTTCGTAGAGAGCTGAGAACAATCGATGTCATGGACGCATGCAGGGAACCATCATTACATGTTGCCGGAGTAATCTAGATGTGACACCGGTCTTGTTCCTCCGTAGCCTGAGGTGGCTACGGTAATGATGTATCCCCTGTAGCGTAGTCGGTCCGAGGCCGAGGTCGGGCGAGGCAGCGACTTCTCCTGAGGCCGAGACCTGGGGTCGGGCGAGACGGAGACCTTCTCCCGAGGCCGTGGCTGAGGCCGAGGCCTGGGGTCGGGGAGGCGGAGACCTTCTCCTGAGGCCGAGGCCTGATGTCGGGCGAGGCGGAGCTCCCTATTGCGCCCGAGGCTGAACTCGGGAGAGGTCGTGACTTATTGTTGTTAGTCTTACCCTGGTGGTTGGCACAGTAGTCGGAACGGGGTGAATAGTGTTCTTTTCCTGTCAGAACGATCAGTAAAGGGGCAAAGTGACTGCAGTCATTTCGAACTTGCCAACTGAGGCGCGCGTGTCAGGATAAGGTGTCAGGTGATCCCCGCATTAAATGTGCATGCGATACGGTCGGTGGTAAGGCGATTTGGCAGAGGTTGCTATACGACAAAGTTTGCCCGAGCTTAGCCTCGGGCGAGCCGGGGGTGCGTCTACTGCCTGAGGAGGCCCTCGGGCGAGGCGTGAATCCATCCGGGACTACTGTTCTTGCCCGAGGCCGGGCTCGGGCGAGACGAGATCGCGCCCTTTGGTAGATGAGGCTTTAACTTTGAGCTGTGCTTACTGGTCTTTACAGTTTGTTTTAAAGATGTTTTCTAGCCATGCTTAGGAGTATTGGGGTACCCCTAATTATGGTACCCGACAGTAGCCCCCGAGCCTCAAAGGGAGTGTAGGCACTCGCTTGGAGGTTCTGCCAGATTTTTTGCAAAGGGACTAGCCTCTCTCGGTTATATTTTGTTCTGATGGGTGCGTGTGAGCGCACCCGTCGGGTGTAGCCCCTGAAAGTCGCCTAGAGGGGGGGTGAATAGGGCGAAACTGAAATTCTCAAAAACACAACTACGAGACGGGTTAGCGTTAGAATTAAACAAGAGTCCGAGAGAGAGGGCGCAAAAACAAATCGTGAGCAAATGCGAAGTGAGACACGATGATTTGTTTTACCGAGGTTCGGTTCTTGCAAACCTACTCCCCGTTGAGGAGGCCACAAAGGCCGGGTCTCTTTCAACCCTTACCCTCTCTCAAACGGTCCCTCGGACCGAGTGAGCTTTCTCTTCTCAATCACTTGGAACACAAAGTTCCCACAAGGACCACCACAAGATTGGTGTCTCTTGCCTCAATTACAAGTGAGTTTGATCGCAATGAAGAATCAAGAAAGAAGAAAGCAATCCAAGCGCAAGAGCTCGAAAGAACACAAGCAAATCTCTCTCACTAATCACTAGGGCGTTGTGCGGAGTTTGGAGAGGATTTGATCTCTTTGGTGTGTCTAGAATTGAATGCTAGAGCTCTTGTAAGTAGTTGGGAAGTGGAAAACTTGGATGATTTGAATGTGGGGTGGTTGGGGGTATTTATAGCCCCAACCACCAAACTAGCCGTTTGGTGAGGTTGTCTGTCGAATGGCGCACCGGACAGTCTGGTGCACACCGGACATGTCCGGTGCGACAGCCATGTCACCAAGGCCGTTGGGATTCGACCGTTGGAGCTCTGTCTTCTGGGCCCCCCTGGATGTCCGGTGGCGCACCGGACATGTACTGTAGAGTGTCCGGTGCGTAGCATGGGCGTGCCTGACCTCTGCGCGTGCTGGCGCGCATTCAATGCGCCACAGGTAGCCATTGGAGCCGAAATAGCCGTTGCCCCGCTATTACACCGGACAGTCCGGTGTACACCGGACATGTCCGGTGAATTATAGCGGAGCAGCCGAAGTGAATTCCCGAGGCTGCCGAGTTCGCGAGGCCGCTCATCCTTTGAGCACCGGACACTGTCCAGTGTACACCGGACAGTCCGGTGAATTATAGCGGAGTCGCCTCTGGAAATTCCCGAAGGTGACGAGTTCGAAGTCGGTCTTCCCTGGTGCACCGGACAGTCCGGTGCGCCCAACCAGGGTGCCTTCGGTTGTCCCTTTGCTCCTTTGTTTGAACCCTTTACTTGGTCTTTTTATTGGCTAAGTGTGAACCTTTGGCACCTGTATAACTTATACACTAGAGCAAACTAGTTAGTCCAAATATTTGTGTTGGGCAATTCAACCACCAAAATTAATTAGGGACTAGGTGTAAGCCTAATTCCCTTTCAGCCTCAGAGGCCTCGGAGGAGTGGTTTGACTCCTCTGAGGTCTTAATTCTTCTTGTGATTCCTCGGTCGGCCTTGTTGTTCCCTCTTGTGGCCTGGCCGCAGCCCGGGTGCATGGCCAGGCTCCGAGTTTTTAAGCTGGTTTGTCGACGTGGTCAACAATTTGGTCGTAGCCTGGTGCGAGAGCAGCCTCTGAGCCTCTGCACGGAGCGAGAGGACGATCGAGGATCGTCTCGGCTTTTTATTGTATGCCCCTTCGTCACCTTTCTGCAAGGAGGGGGGAACACGCCATGTTACCCTCGATGGGCGCTGAACATGCTGTTTCCAGTGAGTTGCTATGGGGTAATCCGAGCGGACGCCCGAGCCCTGTTCGATAAGGGTCGGCTAGTGGCCCAGAGGCACGCTCCAAAAGTACCTGCAGGTGATTTGCTGGACCCGGACCCATTCGATAGGGTCCGAGGGCTCGGTGCCTCCCTTCAGTGGGATTCTATTACAAACCGTTCTCGCTGGTCTCGGAAATGTCTTAGGGTACCTCGAGAGCGTAGCCTGAGCCTTGGCCATGTAACGAACGTACCCAGGGTCATCCCTGACTCTGCATGTTCTGGGGCGGCTATCGAATCCCTTCGAGGGGCCAGCCTTCGAACCCCTGATCAGTAAAGGACTCGAAGCCCGAGTGCTCTGGGGCGGTCTTCGAACCCCGCGGGGCGCAACCTTCGAACCCCTGATCAGTAGGAGGGCTCGGGGCCCGTTTCTTTTGCTGCGAAGGGCTCTTTCGAAATGTCCCCTTTCTCGATCCCTGTAGAGAGAGAGAAAGAGAGAGGAAAGGAAGAAAGGAGATATTTCAAAACAGTGTGGCGCACCTTTTTTGAGGCAGTCATCATGACAGAGGCGAAACGGCGCCCGCCCGCCTGCCAGAGGAGACGTGTGTCCTGCCAGGGAGTTAATGCGACGGAACGGGCGACTCGCGGGGTATCTGTTGCGCGTGCGCGAGTCGTTCGAGGAACGGGAAAAACCGTTTTGCCATTGAGTTTGAAATTCACGAAGGGTTCGGGCGAAGTTTTGGGTGGATTTCACCCGGGCCTTTATATACCCGGAAGAGGGGCCGACAGTGGTTCTTTACCCTGCCATTTGCGCTTGTTTTCTGCTTTTGTTTTCACAACCTAAGAGAGTAAACAGAGAAGAGAAAATCGTGCATCTCATCCCCTCCGCTTCCACCGCTTCAGCTCGGCGATGGCTGACAAGGCGACCGTCATTCCGCCGCGCGACCCGTGGCCTTTCTCCACCGTCACTGTGGAGGACCTGCATGCCCTTGTTACTAAGGGTTTGCTCCGTCCTCTCTCTGGCAGGCTGCAGCCTGAGTGGTTGGCCCTAGGGCTGGGCATTCGGTTTTTTTTCTAAACTTCGGTTCGGTTTTTCGGTTTTAAAAAACTTCGGTTTTTCAAACATTAGAAACCGATCGGTTTTCTAGAAAATGAAAAACCGAGAAGTTCGGTTTCGGTTTTTTACTTCGGTTTTTCGGTAAAAACCGAATACCAAACTTATAATCAAGACAATACATACAACAAGTTTACATGATAGATTACACATAATTTTAAAAAGTAAAAATTATATAGGTACAAATATTTAGATATACATCATACATCACATACAAATAAGTGAATAACAATTTAATTGTATCACACAATTAGTTCACATAATCGAATAGTCAAATTTGAGAATTGATAAAGTTTGGTATTCGGTTTTTTTGGTTCGGTATACGGTGAAAACCGATTACGATACCGAAAACCGAACTTCTTAGATACAAAAACCGAAACCGAACCGAACTACCAAAAAAACCGAAATTTCGGTTCGGTTCGGTACGGTTCGGTTTGGTTTTTGGTTTATGGTAAAAATGTGCCCACCCCTAGTTGGCCCCGGGAGCGAGGCCGAACCGACTCCGCCGCCGGGGTACGTGGTCAGTTTCACCCCCTTCCATGAGCGGGGGTTTGGGATGCCGGCGAGCCGCTTCATGCGGGCACTCCCGCATTACTATGGGGTGGAGCTTCACAACTTCAACCCCAACTCCATCGCGCAGGCGGCTATTTTCATGGCGGTTTGCGAGGGGTTTCTAGGGATTGACCCCCATTAGGACCTGTGGACCCATCTCTTCTCCGCGGAGTTCTTCGCCGCGGCGACGGACGTGAAGAGGGTCCGTATGGTGATTAGGGCTGGCGGCTGCACCCTCCAACTGAGGTCGGGGCACGCATAGCAGTACATCCTCGCCTCCCGTGTATCTTCAAACAAGGGGTGGCAGAACCGGTGGTTTTATCTCCGGAACGACGACGGGATGCTTCCGCCGTTTTCTCAACGAGTGGTGACCGCCGCCGGCAATAACTGGCGCTAGGGGGCCACGCACGAGAACCAGGAGAAGCTCCAGCCCATTCTTTGTGCCCTACAGAAGTTACAAGCCGAGGGCCTTACCGCTGCGGGGGTCGTCACCGCTATCCACCGCCAAAGGGTGCTCCCATTGGCAGAGCGGTGGTTGCGGCTTTCGAAGATGAAGATGGGGGTTGATTTGGAGGGTTCACGGATGTCCTCGACCCCCTCTCCGCCACCGACCTCCTCAGACGGGTAGCGGGCACGGTAGGGAGGCTGGAGGCTGGAGGCTGGACGCTGGCGCCCTTAACCAGCCCCCGATGCGTCCCGACCATGGGTATGTGTCCCTAGTAAGTGTTCGACCCTTCTTTTGTTTTGCGTCGTGTTTCTTATGTCTTTAGTCCTTACTCTTGGGATTTTTGTTCGTCCCCAGGGGCTGAGGAATTTTAAACTCTCCCGGCCATCGGTCCCGGAGGACGTGGCGGGCCGAACCGCGCGTAGGCTCACCGTGGAGAAGGATAAGGAGAGGAAGGATGCGGAAAAGGCCCAAGCTCGCAAGAGGATGCGAGCTCGAGAAGCCTTGGAGAAGCGTCGTCGGAGGCAAGCAAGGGATGGGCTCCCGTTGGAGTCGTCGCCGGACACGCCTGACGATGATGATGATGATGATGATGATGACGAAGACGACGACATGGCGGCCTGGCTTGGCCTTAGTCCAAATCCGAGGGTGGGCCAGAGGTCGTCAAGCCAGCTTCCAGGAGGGCTAGCGCCACCAGCGTTTGGGGCCGGGACGCCGGGGTCCCGGTCCGAGGAGCGGAGGTGGGCCGAGGGGGTACTTGACCCCTTGGCCGAGATAATTGGGGTGACTCCGGGGGATCAGGCCGAACCACATGTCCCCTAAGAGCAGGTGCCCGTGCCGGCCGTACGGGATGTTGGTCCCTCGGCTGGCGTGACGTCGCCTGGGCAGGCCGCCCCCTCGGCGCCTCGGGCGTCCGAGGCGGAAGCGGCGTCGAAGACGGCTGTGGGACAACCCTCGGCAGTGCCTGCGGAGACCGGGGCCTGAGAGGTCTCCCCGCAGGCACGATTGGCCTTGCCTCGGAGCGGGTAAGTATCTGAGGGTACCCCTGTTTTAGTTATTTCGCTGTGTGTCTTGAATTTGCCCCTTCTCCCTTTCAGCAAGCGGAGGCAGGGCTCAGCTGGACTGGCCCCCACGAAGGCGCTTAAGACGGGGCCGGCCTCTACAGCCGGAGTTGTGGCGCGCCACGCTAGTTGGTTGGCCTCCGCGCAAGGCGCCCTCCAGCGGGGGGCCTAGGCGGCACGGGCTGTCATGGGGCAAGCCTCCCAGGTCGAGCCCCCTGTTGGAGTGGCCACCATGCTGGGGGAGGCTGTTGACGCGGCCGCGGCCCCGATTCCGCTGTCTTGTTGCCGGCGCCGGCATCGATTCCTGCCGGGGCCGTTGCTAATTCGCCAGCGGAGCTGCCCGTCACCACCGATGTTGAGATGGCTGAGGCGTCTCTGCCCTTGGTCATCCTTGATCTCCCCATTTTCGACCATGAGGAGGGGGCGGCCGTTGTTGCCGAGGTCGGTGAGCGGAGGCTTGTCACCTTGGCCGAGGAGAGGCCCGATACGTCGACTGCGGTGGCACCTGATGCACCGACTGCAGGGGGACCCAACGCCTCGGTCACGGGGCACGCAGAACCATGGCCCGTCTTGGGGAGCAGCGGCCTTATCCCCACGCAGCTCAATCCCAATGAGTGGTGTGGACAACCGCTCCTGTTCTGGAGCCGCGACACCTCGGAGCCCCTCCTTTCCCTTAACGATGAGTTGGAGGAGCAGTTCCGGGATAATTTCCGTGAATATACCAAGGTGGCGATGAGGTCGCTTCGGACGACCATGGAAATCCTTTCTAGGGACGTTCCCAGGGTCTTCCAGGTAAGGATTTAGACGTATGCCTCGCGTGATCAGGGCATTCTTTGTGATATCCTATTTTTCTCCCTCAGGAGCTCGCGGACATGAGCACCGCTAAGTCGTTGTTCATCCGTCACGAGAGCGACGTTTGGGAGTCGCTGCGGTCCCGGTGGGCCGTGCTTACCGAGGCCAATGAGCGCCTCGCCCAATGGAGCGCCGAGGTGGCGGACCTTCGGCTGCTCTGTGATGAGCTGAAGTCAGAGGCAGCGGCGGTGCGGATAGAGGTGGCGTCGGCACAAACGGAGGCTTCGTCGGCACGGGAGCAGGTGGCTTCCCAGGCCGAGGAAATGCAGCAGCGGCAGCTGGAGCTTGGCCCGGTCGCTAGCGAGCGGGACCAATTCTGGAGCCAAGCTGCCGAGGCCGTGAGCCGGGCTAAGGCCCTTAGGGGACAACTGGCTGAGGTTACGGAGCGGCTAGCCGAGGCGACCGCTCGGGCCGGGACCCTTGCGGAGGGCCTCGCCGTGGCCATCGGGTGTGCCTGGTCTGCCCAAGCCATGGCCTCGCAGCAGCATGCCCGGGCCGAAGGTATGTTTTGCCTGCTTTGTGATTTTGTTTTAGCTTCATTCTTCTCCTCGTACCTGAAGAATATCGTCCGGCTGTCTTCAGGGTTCGAGGCGGCTCTCGATGAGTCCGTCAAGAACTGCAAGGTGCTTGCCCAGGCGGCTGAGCAGAAAGAGGCCGACCGCATGGCCATGTTCGAGGCCATCTCGGCCTTCTGCCGGACCTTTGGCCTCGACGACGTCCCCTCGAGCAGCTCCCCCCAGAGTCGCCTGCGGGCCTTGGGCGGCCACGTGCGCAGCAGACTCCGCGGGGCGCTGCACCACGGTGTTAGGCGGGCCTTCGCTGTCCTCGCTTCCCACTACGACGTGGATTTGGAGCGGGTCAGCAAGGGCTACTGCTTACCCGACGAAGAAGAGGCTGCCCTAGCAGAGGTCCAAAGGCTTGATGCGGCTGCCGAGGGCCCAGGCGCGGTGTTGGCTTCCTTTTTTGAGGTGGAGATCCTTCCGCCTGTGTCACCGTCCGAGGTCGGGCCAGATTCCGCCGCGGGTAGGAACGACGCCGAGGGTGCTGCTCCTCTTCGTGCCAACACCTGAGCCTGTGGGGAACAGTTTATTCTAAGTATGTGTATGTTTCTTGCAGCCGCTGAGGCCTAAACATTTTTAGTGTCAGAGTATAAAGCTACGTTTTCTTTCCTATTGTTTCGAGCGTTAGGACTTGTTCGGTAGCAGAATCACTTATCCGGGCGCGAGTTACTTTTCGCGGAAGGTGATGAGTGAGGTATCCGTATCCCAGAGGCGTAGGAGTCCCTCGGCTTGGTCGGCCTTGCCGTTCAAGGTCTCTCTCACTCGTTTTTAGGATTCTGTTATCGATATAGTCGAAAGGCACGAAAGTCGTTTTGGTAGAAAACTTTCCGAGGAAAATTTTGACGCAGAGGGGGTTCCCCCTTCTAGCCTCCGAGGGAGGGTCGGTTTTTGCTGAGGCAAGGCCGATCCTCCCTTGACAGTTAGACTTTTTATTTATACATGTAAAGGGACCGAGATACATGAACGACTCGAAACACTTTAAGGGTAAAAGCGACGTAGCTGTTCGATGTTCCAAGCGTTGCTGTAGACCTCGCCTTGATCGTTGGCCAGCTTGTATGTCCCGGGCTTCAAAATTTTGGTGATGATGAACGACCCTTCCCAGGGAGGTGTAAGCTTGTGGCGCCCTCGGGCGTCTTGTTGTAGCCGAAGCACCAAATCTCCCACCTGGAAGCCTCGGGGCCGAATCCTTCAGGCGTGGTAACGTTGCAGAGACTGCTGATACCGCGCTGAGTGTAGTAAGGCTACGTCCCGAGCCTCTTCCAGCTGGTCCAATGAATCCTCTCGGCTGGTCTGGTTGTTTTGGTCGTCGTATGCCTTTGTCCTCGGGGAGCCGTATTCTAAGTCCGTGGGTAGGATGGCCTCGGCCCCATAGACTAGGAAAAACGGCGAGAAACCCGTGGCCCGGCTCGGCGTCGTTCTCAGACTCCAAACCACCGAGGGTAGCTCTTTTATCCACCGCTTGCCAAACTTGTTGAGGTCATTGTAGATCCTTGGTTTTAGCCCCTGCAAAATCATGCCATTGGCATGCTCCACCTGCCCATTTGTCATTGGGTGAGCTACGGCGGCCCAGTCCACACAGATGTGGTGGCCTTCGCAAAAGTCTAGGAACTTTTCCTAGTGAATTGCGCGCCATTGTCAGTGATGATGGAGTTTGGGATCCCAAAGCGGTGGATGATATTTGTAAAGAACGCCACCGCCTGTTCGGACCCGATGCTAGTTAAGGGTTGGACTTCGATCCACTTGGAGAATATGTCGATGGCGACCAGCAGGTGCATGAAGCCCCCGGGTGCCTTCTGCAAGGGACCGACGAGGTCCAGACCTCACACGGCAAATGGCCAAGTGATAGGTATTGTCTGTAGGGCCTGTGCGGGCAGGTGCGTCCGTCTCATGTAGAATTGACACCCTCAGCAAGAGCGTACAATCCTAGTGGCGTCGGCCACTGCGGCCAGTAGAAACCTTGTCGGAAAGTGTTTCCTACGAGGGCTCGAGGTGCTGCATGGTGACCGCAAGCCCCCGAGTGTATTTCTTGTAACACCTCTTGTCCTTTGGCGACGGATATGCATCGTTGGAGAATGTCTGAGGGGCTGTAGTGGTACAACTCTTTTTCATCACCCAGTAAAACGAACGACTTGGCGCGCCGAGCCAGTCGCCGAGCTTTGACCTTGTCGAGGGGCAGCTCTCCTCGGAGGAGATATTCCAGGTATGGGGTCTGCTAGTTTAGGTTTGGTGTGACCCCATTCTACTCTATCTCGACGCGCAGGGCCTCACCCTCGGCGGCCGAGGGTACCTCGGGCTGGGCCGAGGTCTCCTCGGGTTCGGGTGCATCGTTGAGTTTGACGGATGGTCGATATATGTCCCTGGAGAAGACATTCGGGGGAACCATCGTCCATCCTGAGGCTATTTTAGTCAGCTCATCCGCAGTCTCGTTGTACCGTCGAGCAACATGATTGAGTTCCAGCCCATAGAACTTATCTTCTAAGCGCCAAACTTTGTCGCAGTAGGCCTCCATTTTTCGATCGAGGCAGTGAGAGTTCTTCATGACATGGTCAATAACGAGCTGCGAGTCGCCACGAGCGTCGAGGCGCCGAACCCCTAGCTCGACGGCGATGCGCAACCCATTAACCAAGGCCTCGTATTCGGCCACGTTGTTTGACGCCAGAAAATGGAGGTGTATCACGTAGCGCACATGTTTCTCGAGGGGTGAGATGAAGAGCAAGCCGGCACCTGCTCCGGTTTTCATAAGCGACCCATCGAAGTACATGGTCCAAAGTTCGGCCTGGATTGGGGCTGTCAGCAATTGGGTGTCGACCCATTCAGCCAGGAAGTCTGCCAAGACTTGGGATTTTATGGCCTTACGAGGAGCGAATGAAAGTGTTTCCCCCATGAGTTCCACTGCCCATTTTGCTATCCTACAGAAAGGGAATTAGGCTTACACCTATTTCCTAATTGATTTTCGTGGTTGAATTGCCCAACACAAATAATTGGACTAACTAGTTTGCTCTAGTTTATAAGTTCTACAGGTGCCAAAGGTTCACAATAAGCCAATAAAAAGACCAAGAAAAAGGGTTCAAACAAAAGAGCAAAAGGATAACCGAAGGCACCCTGGTCTGGCGCACCGGACAGTGTCCGGTGCACCAGGGGACTCCAAGTTGAACTCTTCACCTTCAGGAAATCTCAGAGGCGCTTCGCTATAATTCACCGGACTGTCCGGTGCACCACCGGACAGTGTTCGGTGCTCCAGAGGAGAGCGACTCTGAACTCGCCAGCTTCGGGAATCTGCTCCGCTAAAATTCACCGGACTGTCCAGTGAGTCACCGGACAGTGTCCGGTGCACACCGGACTGTCCGGTGTAACAGCAGAGCAACGGCTAGTTCGCGCGCAACGGTCGACTGCAACACATTAAATGCGCGCTTGCACGCGCAGAGGAGCAGAGCACGCGCGGGTGGCACACCGGACAGCCTACAGGGCCTGTCCGGTGCACCACCGGACAGCCAGGCGGGCCCACAAGACAGCGCTCCAACGGTCGGAACCCTTCGGCCAGGTGACGTGGCTGGCGCACCGGACAATGTCCGGTGGCACACCGGACTGTTCGGTGCGCCATGCGACAGAAGCCTCCACCAACGGTCAAGTTTGGTGGTTGGGGCTATAAATACCCCAACCACCCCCACATTCAAGTCATCCAAGTTTTCCACCTTCCAACTACTTACAAGAGCTCTAGCATTCAATTCTAGACACACCAAAGAGATCAAATCCTCTCCCAATTCCACTCAAAGCTTTAGTGTTTAGAGAGAGTGAGTGTTGTGTTCATTTGAGCTCTTGCACTTAGATTGCTTCTTTTTCTCGTTCTTTCTTGCGATCATCTCAATTGTAATCAAGGCAAGAGACACCAATTGTGTGGTGATCCTTGCGGGGACTTTGTGTCCCGTGTGATTGAGAAGAGAAGCTCACTCGGTCCGAGGGACCGTTTGAGAGAGGGAAAGGGTTGAAAGAGACCCGGTCTTTGTGACCACCTCAACGGGGAGTAGGTTTGAGAGAACCGAACCTCGGTAAAACAAATCCTTGTGTCTCACTTCTCAACTCGCTTGCGATTTGTTTTTACGCCCTCTCTCGGACTCGCATTATATTTCTAACGCTAACCTGGCTTGTAGTTGTGATTAACTTTGTAAATTTCAGTCTCGCCCTATTCACCCCCCCCCCCTCTAGGCGACTTTCAATTGGTATCAAAGCCCAGTGCTTCATTAGTGTCACACCCGGTTTTGGAAGGTAAACCGAATGCGAACCATGTACGTGCCAGGATCAGAAATTCACGTACACAGCGATTACATAAATGACTCATCATAGCACAATGCTTTGAATAACAATAAAGAATAAATAATGATATTAAAGACTAGAGTCATTTACATAATATGAATCAAAGTACACAGAATCGAAACGTAGCCAATGTAAATAAACCCACCACAGGCAGCTGACTGGGGGAGGTCGCTAGCCTAATCCTCGAACTCGTCGAAGTCTTGGAACTCCTATGTATCCGCCTCGACGCCTTCGTCTTTACCTGAGCATAGATTGCACCAAAGGAAACCTGGTGTTTTGTGAAAGCAAGGGTGAGTACACATCAACGTACTCAACAAATGTCCCGTTTGGCTGAGGTGGACTAGCTTTATGTGGGGTTTAGCTCAAGCAGTTGCTTTTAGTTGGTCAGATATTTATTATTAGTGGAAGCCAAGTTTTATAATATAATCATCCCGTGAATCATTTCCTCATTGAGGAAAAACATTATCATCATCGATCCAAAACCATAAATAAAATCATTGTATCTCGAACCATCTGTATCTCTAATCAAAGAGGATCCCAAGGCCGCTCATAACCATGAGCACGGCTGATATATCAGTTTCGATACTGTTGGGGACTTGTTCTCAAATGCTAAGAGTTAAGAACAAGGCAACATGAAAAGTGTTAAGTGTTAAAGTCCTTCGTCCTTCGAAACATTATGCCCCTTCGGGAAATAATGAGTTTCGGACGAAGGTCACAAGAGACATACCTTCGTAGACATAACAAGTAATGACGAAGGATTCATATAAAGCATGAAATATAATATAGACATCATCATAGAATCATTTCTATTTTATTAACATGGAAAAATAGAAATGATTTCAAATTACAAATGTACCTTCGGTCCTGAGAGAAGGTAAAAAGTACAAGCGTGACGCAAAAGCAAATGCCAAGTCAGCGTGAACAGTACGGGAGTACTGTTCATCTATTTATAGGCGTGAGACACAGCCCATACAAAATTACATTCATGTCCATTACATTTGCTAATGACTTATGGAAATCTGTCAAGGCCTAAGTAGTCTTTTCATCTTTAAGTCGGTTCCCCTCTCTGCTATCGCGACGAAGCTTCCCTGCGCACAGCTTCGGCTGTGCACCATCCTTCGTGGAGCTTGGTAATCAGCCCGTCCTCCATTTTAATCCCCCTTCGTCTGGTTCAGGCTTCGTCCTGACCGTACTTCATGTTCATAATTCTGAGTCCGAAGATACCTGTTCACATAATCCACTTAGAAAACATTGTCAAATCGTGTTTTTGAGGACCTTCGGAGGACGAAGGCCCCCAACAGTAGCCCCTCGCAATATTAATTCGTTAATGACAAATTCAGATTGCGATATGGACGAAGGCCTTGAGCCGAAGGTCCGAAAAAACACCTTCCCTTTGCTAGAATAGCAACATTCACTGACAAGCGGGGTCTTTCAATTTTCAACGCCCTGGGGGTATAAATAAGATCATACCGCAAGCTTATTTGGTACGCACACTTGCCATCTGCTTCGGCCCACTAAATTTTTAGCTCTTGTGCACTAAGATTTGCTGATCTTTTTGATTTTGAAGCTTCGGCCTTGAAAACGGTTTTTTAGTGTTTCCGAGGATGTCTGAAGGTAAGAAGATCCCTGCTGTGACGAAGCTAAGTCTCGACGAAGAGAAGAACTTGGGGTTCCTTATAGCGATGGCAGAAACCAATACGGAGAAAATCACCAAGGAGATTCTTGAAGGTTTGTCCGAAGATACTGGTGATAGCGACAGCTATGATGTAGAAAGTGGTGGGGAAGAGTCCGAAGATCGACCATGGCGGCCAAGTCACACGGTTTTTGGGAAAACCACTATTAAGCAGAATCATATTGATAATATGAGGGGGAGGTATTTTCGAGATATATCTATTGTGAGGGTTGATGCTGGAGAAAAGACTTCTCCCACCCCTGAAGAAGATGAAGTCGTAATCTTCCGAAGCTTTCTCAAGGCTGGGCTTCGATTCCCCCTAAGCAACTTTGTTGTTGAAGTCCTGAAGACATTTCAAGTCTACCTTCATCAAATTACTCCCGAAGCTATCATAAGAATGGGGATGTTTGTCTGGGCTGCGAGAAGCCAAGGTTTAGAACCAAATGCTAAAAGCTTTTGCAACATTCATGAGTTGTTATATGAGACGAAGCCCTGGGGGAAAGAACAATATCACAACAACTTTGGGTGTTACAGCTTCGGTGCCCGCTCCGGGTCAAGCCGCCCTGTGCCAACCTTTCGGAAGAGGTGGCCCGGAGCTTGGATGACAGAGTGGTTTTATGTAAAGAATGACTTAACAGCGCAAGAAGATGTCAAGAGTATCATTATGCGCCCCATCTGGCAACGCTTCGGACTTCGAAGGCCGAAGGTTGAAATGGATGAAGCAGCCGAGGAATGCCAAAGAGCCTTCGGCGTAATCTGCTCTTTCATTGGGACAAGGGACTTGGTCCAAGAGCATATTGCCTTCAGGGTGTGGCCACTTGCAGGAAAGTGGGAAATGCCGAAGGAGACCATCAAAGAGTCCAACGAAGGCGGACTAGTCAGACTAAAATACACATTCAAATACGGGGATAAGTTTGTTGAACCTGATGACGACTGGTTGAAAAACATTGAAACATTAAGTGACGAACTGCTTGGGTCATATTCGAAGGCCGAGAACACTGCGTTATCAGCAGCCTTCGGAGGCCGAAAGAAGAAAAGGCTCAACCGGGTATTTGACGCAGTCGGGTTTGTCTACCCTGACTATCACTATCCGGTATTGGGTCGCAAAAGAAAAAATGCTTCTTCTGCGACAGAATCTACCATGAGTGCCACTAGCGAGCCAGCGCCGCAAAGGAAAAAATTGAAGGTCCTCACCCACCGAGCGCGTTTTATTGAGCCGGCCACAGTGCCAGAATTTATTGGTGAAGTCTCTTTGACCTCTGAAGCTACAGAACCAGCTCCAGTGCCGAGGATAGAAGAGAAAATTGAAGCGCTTTCAGCAGAAAAAGCAAAACAACCGAAGATTGAAGAGCCAAAAATATCGGAAATCTTAAGTCCCTCAGCAAATGTCGAAACAATAAAAAGTCAAAAGGGCCCATTGGCGACCCCAAAAAGAAAAAGAATGGTGAACGTACTAGATGTCTTGGAGACAATTAAGTCTTCAAGCACAACTCCAAAAAGGACTGTTGAACTCGCTGAAGCGTCTACCGAAGCTTCGAAGCAACAAGCTGAAGCTGAAGCTTCGAAGCAACAACCTGAAGCTGAAGCTGGGCCTTCAGAGCCCACCAAGGAACAATCTTTGGAAACCGAAATAAAAATATCAGATCCAGTTTTGGTTGAAGAAATTGACACTGCCGCCCCCGAAGCTCCTTCCAACATATGTGATTACATCGTGCGACATGCTTCGGGAAAGAAATTATCTGAAGAAGAAATTTATGAAGCCAATCACTATGCCAGAGAGTTAAAATATCTGAAGGGAGCAGTGGTGTTCAATGGGACAAACGAAGATGACTTCCTATACTGTCTCCCTGACAACAAAGAATTATCTGTCTGCCGGGAGATGGCTAGGAGTATGGGGTTTCCAAAGCTTGAAGCTGGACTATGCGCTATGACGAAGGAAGATCTCGCGGATAGTCTTGCATATAATAGCCTGAAGGTATGGGAATTAGACGTTTGAAAAAATTTTACAATACGTAATTCATTCCTTTATTCTTATATGGATTCTTTTTTGTATAGGGTTTAATCCTAAGCAACGCATTAAGAGCACAAAAGAGTGCCGAAGATGAGAGCTACGAAATTGCATTCAACAATTTACGATCAGAAGTTATTAAACTGAGAAACGAAGCTCTAGAAAAAGATAAAATTCTGCTCACATTAGTAGACAAGATAAAAAAGGACGAAGCTGCTGCAAAGATTCAGGCCGAAGCTCACAGACGCGAAATTAAAGATCTTCAGAAGCAATTGGCCCGGGCGAAAGAAGAACGCATACTTGAAGAAACAAGACGTGAATGTAGCGACCAATGGGCTGATCATTTGGAAGCAACCGTGGAAGAGCTTCGGTCTTCTAAGAAAAAATGCTACGAAAAATCCATGGAATGCGTAAGGAAAATTAAAACCAGCTTCGCCAGCGTGGGCGCATTTTCCAGTGAAGAGAATTTCTCAAGAGGCAATCCCGAAGGTCCACTGGAATGGATCAGTCACGAAGCAGAGGCCTTCGAGGAAATCCTGAGTAGCCGCGGTGACATCTGCGCTTTTTCGGGCGCCAGGGGAGTTGCTACTGTCTTGGAGAAGAAAGGTTGTGAACATGTAAAATCTTTAGCTCAGTCCGAAGCTGCCTTATCCTCCGAAGACATCAAAGACCCCTCGGCCGAAGCAAGCATGGTTGGTGGCAAATTCTTTACTGATGTCTGGGACAACGGCGGCCGAGAAATGGCACAAGAAATTATTCAAAGGAGTGAAAAAGGCATCCATGATGCTAGGAAAGTGACAGAAGTTGCCGAAGGGCAAATAGGTATTAATTAGTCGCTCTTATTGTGTTGTAATTTTTATTTCAAACTTTGCTCGCGGTTTGTAATAGTAATGCAAAAATATTCTCTTCCCTCAGAACCTGCTGGATCGTCTGTTGACCCTCACACAAAAGATGATGACGAAATCAAACAAATGGCCGAAGCTATCATGGATAAAGTTGTTGAACAACTTCTAAATGAGGCTGCCGAAGTAGTATTAAGAGAAGACTAGGTGTTATTAGAAAAAACATTTGAAGTGTGATCTATGTAATATTTTGTACATTTGAATGTAATATACAAGTCTCTTTTCATTATTCAATTCTTTACGATGCATGAAATTCTACATACATACCATTTTTGAGCCTTCGGCGAAAAAACACCTTCCCTTCTTTTCATGCTTCGTGAAGAAGAAATTCTCCGTTAAAACTATTCTGATGAATCACGTCCACGCTTCGTGAAAACATTCTCCGAAGCTATACAATTTCGATATTGCTCTGATGAAGCTCGTCCATGCTTCGTAAAAACATTCTCCGAAGCTGTATTCCGAAGATTATCATTGTATTCCCTCATGAGTTTACACAATTTTCACTTTCTCAAAGCGTCCTTTCGAAGGTTGATACTGTGCCCCCTTCTTTTGTCATATGCAACATGATGTATGATGCTTATGCTATGCAAAATGATGTGATGATGTTATGTTATGCAAATGACGCTTGTTCCGAAGATACACACAAAATATATTTGTAAGCTCTGCATTCCCTTAGGAACGTCTTTGGAGCTTCTTCGCCTTTTACTTAGGCGGTATCAGCGTTGACTTTTCGCTGTAAGCTCTGCATTCCCTTAGGAACGTCTTTGGAGCTTCTTCGCCTTTTACTTAGGCGGTATCAACGTTGACTTTTCGCTGTATGCTCTGCATTCCCTTAGGAACGTCTTTGGAGCAAAAAACTTACACTGCGCTCCCTTTGGAACGGCTTTTTGTAACTTCGGCAACTTACTCTGCGTTCCTTAGAACGACTTTTTGTTGCTTCGAAGGATTTTTAATAATTCGAAGGTCCTCCTTGTTACCGCAAATTTTTAAGCTTCAGCAACTTAAGCCTGTGGAGAAGATAGGTTTTCCTCATAACCAACCACAAAACTATTATATGAAAACTGAAATGTTCTTTATTACACAGAAAATAGAACTAAACGGAAAAGATTGCTATCAAAGTAGGATATTTGTCAATAAATGTGCTTCGACTCTGGCACAGTACTATTGACTGTGCGAGCTTCAGATTGCTCTCTGAGATCCCTTTGGTGCGGAACATATTGGCTCCCTTCTGGGTGTTGGCCTTGTTGCAGCGGAGGTGGGGGCGGGGGCTGTTGCCATGAAGCTTGAGGTTGACTCGCCGAAGCTACGGAAACTGCAGGGTGGTTGCCCACGTATTCCGGGATGTAAGGCTGATGGTACGAAGCAGTATGCATAACCTGCTTCGGCTGGCCCTGTTGCGCTGCAGCTTCTGCTAGCTCCTTTTGTTTCTGGATGGTAACATGGCACATCCTGGTGGTATGGCCCTTGTTTTCACCACAGAATAAGCAAAATACCCTCCTTGGTTGATCTCCAAATCTTCCGCCGAAGCCCCTGGTGCCTCTGCCTCTTGGAGCTGGTGGCCGGAAGAAAGTTTGCTGTTGCCCCGAAGCCTGTGAGGAGCTCTGCGGTCTGTTCTGCTGACTCCCCTTATCATCATTTTGAATAGAGTTGTGGATGGACCTGACATGCCTCGGATAAAATCTTCCTCCGAAGCCCCTGGTCATTTCAGAAAATCTGAAAGCCTCCTCCCTTCTTTGGCGAAAGTCATTGTCGGCACGAATGTACTCGTCCATCTTTTGGAGCAGCTTCTCCAGAGTCCGAGGAGGCTTCCTAGCAAAGTATTGAGCTGCAGGTCCAGGACGAAGCCCCTTGATCATGGCTTCGATGACAATTTCATTGGGCACCGTTGGTGCCTGCGCCCTCAAACGCAAGAACCTTCTGACATACGCCTGAAGGTATTCTTCATGATCCTGAATACACTGGAACAAGGCTTGAGCAGTGACCGGCTTCGTCTGAAATCCTTGAAAGCTGGTTAACAACATATCCTTCAGCTTCTGCCATGAAGTGATCGTTCCTGGCCGAAGGGAGGAATACCAGGTCTGAGCAACATTCCTGACAGCCATAACGAAAGACTTTGCCATGACTGCAGCATTGCCACCATACGAAGACACTGTTGCTTCGTAGCTCATCAAGAACTGCTTCGGGTCTGAATGGCCGTCGAACATGGGAAGCTGGGGTGGCTTATAGGACGGAGGCCAAGGTGTAGCCTGTAGCTCAGCGGACAGAGGAGAGGCATCATCGAAAACAAAATTTCCATGATGGAGATTGTCATACCAGTCATCTTCGTTGAAGAAGCCATCTTGATGAAGGTCTTTTTGTTGAGGCCTTCGGTTCTGCTCATCGTGGGTAAGATGACGAACTTCTTCAGAAGCTTCGTCTATCTGTCTTTGCAGCTCAGCTAGCCTGGCCATTTTTTCCTTTTTCCTCTGCACATGTTGATGAAGCATCTCCATATCCTTGATCTCTTGGTCTAGTTCATCCTCCTGAAGCGTCGGGCTGACGGCCTTCCTCTTCTGGCTTCGTGCCTCCCGAAGAGAGACGGTTTCCTGGTTGGGGTCCAGTGGTTGCAGTGCTGCAGCCCCAGTCGCTGAAGCTTTCTTCGGCGCCATAGCGAGGGTCTATAGCTTCCGAAGGTGTTCAAAAAACTCGAAGTAGAAGTGAGTTCACCGGAGGTGGGCGCCAATGTTGGGGACTTGTTCTCAAATGCTAAGAGTTAAGAACAAGGCAACATGAAAAGTGTTAAGTGTTAAAGTCCTTCGTCCTTCGAAACATTATGCCCCTTCGGGAAATAATGAGTTTCGGACGAAGGTCACAAGAGACATACCTTCGTAGACATAACAAGTAATGACGAAGGATTCATATAAAGCATGAAATATAATATAGACATCATCATAGAATCATTTCTATTTTATTAACATGGAAAAATAGAAATGATTTCAAATTACAAATGTACCTTCGGTCCTGAGAGAAGGTAAAAAGTACAAGCGTGACGCAAAAGCAAATGCCAAGTCAGCGTGAACAGTACGGGAGTACTGTTCATCTATTTATAGGCGTGAGACACAGCCCATACAAAATTACATTCATGTCCATTACATTTGCTAATGACTTATGGAAATCTGTCAAGGCCTAAGTAGTCTTTTCATCTTTAAGTCGGTTCCCCTCTCTGCTATCGCGACGAAGCTTCCCTGCGCACAGCTTCGGCTGTGCACCATCCTTCGTGGAGCTTGGTAATCAGCCCGTCCTCCATTTTAATCCCCCTTCGTCTGGTTCAGGCTTCGTCCTGACCGTACTTCATGTTCATAATTCTGAGTCCGAAGATACCTATTCACATAATCCACTTGGAAAACATTGTCAAATCGTGTTTTTGAGGACCTTCGGAGGACGAAGGCCCCCAACAGATACCCTCTGCAGAGGTCGCACACTTTACCCATGAGCCGTGATTCCCATTTTGCCCGGGGATCATGACTCCCCATTGATCACTTCCTAGGTGGTCCGGCAGGGTATCACTACGTAGCTTTTACAAAGATTCCCTAGAGGTCCTAGCCGCCCGTTAGGTTTCTCCAGTTTGATAAACACAGTACCTCTCCCTGAAGGGGGGTGACTAACAAAAGCAAAACGAAAGAACCTCGGCACCCAGCCTCGGCAGAGCAAGCACTGTGCCTGGACCCCATTGACGGCACGACGGCGAAGCAACTACACCTCTAGTTCCTCTAATTAATTAGCTAAGGGCGCCCCATTTCACCCTCATGGTTGCACTGTTATCCCGGGTGGTCTCTCAACGAACAGGTCCTTATGGAGAGGTACTCAGGAAACAGCCTGAGTCCCCTTAAATGCCACAAGTATATCATCATGTCCAGAATAAAATCATGGTATCATCATTGTATCTCATCATGTTCATTGATTAAAGTAAAGCGCTAGCATGTAGCTAACCATAGTAACCCAAAAAGGTAAATTAAGGACAAGGTAAATAGAAAGCTAGTAAATCCTTAGTTTGTTCATAGTATGCGGGACAGTGTATTATAAAGTAAATGGGACATAATGGGTCAGAGGACACTTGCCTTCACCAAACAGATGCTCAGGATCTTCAACCTCATAGAACACAGAGAGCTTGATCACTTGGTCGCCAACGCTTGATCGTCGATTCCTTGAAACTCGAAAACGAATCGCGATCTAATCGCAACGAGAAGCGAAGGCGAACAGGCACAAACAAACAAACATATACATATGCATAAGAACATTACACCATACAAGATAAAACATCATAAAAACGAGTAATATAAAATAGAGAGCGCTTCTACGGTTATGCGAGGATAAGAAACACGACAGTCAAGCTACAATCGAGAAGTCGTAACGTTTACGCTATGCAAGTAATAATCAGGACATCTAATTCGACATGACCAAATATAAATTATAACTCCTATTTAGTTTTAATTAAACCTGCTACACCATCAACTGTCAAATAAATAACTAATATAATTAGCACGAGAGATTCTAAGCGATACGAATTTACGACACACGAAACAGCACGACAGCGTGCAAAACGACGCGTGAACACGCGCGACCTAGCACGCTGACGACGTATGAAACAGTGCGCGCGAACCAGCACGCTACGACGTGCGAAACAGCACGCGCGACTGTCGAGAAAACAAAATAGGTGACACGTTTATACTAAACAAATATTAAATAAATAAAAGGTAGTTAAGTTAATATTAGCCATGTCAATGTTTATTATAAAGCGCAAGTTGAACACTACACATTTTACTCTAATTGGGATATTAATCTAATAAATATTAGTCGAGCAAACTTTAAGTTAATTATCTAAAATATGTGACTTGAAGAATTAACGTTATCAACACGAGTGTTTATAAACGAAAACAATTTATTATCACGCATACGTCGCGTGACACCCGTGAACGGCACGATGACGCACACGACAGCGCGTGACACACGCGATCGACAAGAGACGACGTATGCCGTAACAAGTTTATACTAACAAGTATTAATTCGAAAACATTCGAGCAGGCGTAATCATATTAATATATAAAAGCGCAAATAAAACTAGAAATTAGTTTTATTCAAATTGTTATTCTAATAAATGTTGGATAATAAATAATTAACTAGTTGATTAAAACATACGACGTGACAAAATAATGTTACTAACGTGAAATTGGCGCTGCTACGGAGTTGGCGTGACCGAAACGAGTCGAAATAGGTGTGCGACGCATAACGTATTGATTAATTAACAATTCACGGCTAAACACGACGCGACGTACGAATACCACTAGATTATGATTAAACGCGAAAAACTATATTTCCAAGATGTTTTAGATAAATTGAATTATCAATTAGTCACGTCTAAACAAGAATTAGTTAATAAGCATGAACGATTATAGCGAAACAATTAACTAATGTGTGCGGACAGCGTGCGATACACGCGAACGACACACGACATTGCGCGCGATACGCGAATGACGCGTGACGTCGCGCGCCACTATGAAACAACGAGTAGACGACACGCAAAGCAACGCGCGCGACGCGCACAAGCTACATGCGTGACACACGAGACTCACCAGCTACACTAAACAAGTATTAAATTTAAGTATTTTAGTCGGCATTCATCATTTTAGCATGTACTTATAAGAGGGCAAATAAAACTATAAAATAGTTGTTACTAAGTTGCTACTGTAGTAACCAACAGACAAACAAATAATTAATTAATTAAAATATTTTGAAATGACAAAGCAATATTTTTTAACGTGTAAACAACGTTAATATGAATCTAACGCAACTTGTAAGGAGCAAAACAGATTTAAAACACGAAATATGTGGATGTTTAACAAACTGGACGAAGTGGTTAATCCTTATTGGCTAGGAAGTAGGAACTGGCCACACCTAGGGGCATAGGAAACACATCATCAGATACTGGGAGGCGATTCCAGGAACCAAATTGTTTGTGCGCTGTGTGATGAGGAGGTCATGCAAATGGGGCAACGAACGACATGATAGGTGGGGTCTGCATGCAATTCTCTTTCTCCTTTCTATCTCTGCACATCTCACGCACGAGTGGAGTAGTTACCTTTCTTCCTCACGCACATGCGGGCAGGAGACCATCCATGGCGCTGGGTGCTCGCCGGAGCGCTGGCCACCGCACAACCGGAGGGGAGGCTGACTGGCCTGGCCACAACCGTGCTGCATGGGGCACGCTGGCTGCCGGCTGGCCTTGCAGGCAGCACGACGGTGATGGATTCAGAGGGGCAAGCAGCACGCGGAGGCACATACACGCACCGTCTCGCCGAAGGACCCGGAGGCGAGGCGAGGACGTTGCCATGGGGGCTGAAGGAGACGCAGAAGACGTAGTTGGTGTGGCCCGTGAGCGTCTTGGGGAGGCGGGCTCCTCCGCCGACGGCGAGATCCCAGATGCGGATGGTGCGGTCATCAGATGTGGGGGCAAGCCGGCAAGGAGGCGGCCGTCGGGGGAGAAAGAGAGGTCCGAGACACTCTCTCCATGGCTCTTGAGCTCCACAACGGGGGTGAGATCGGAGGAAGACCACACGCGAAGAAGCTTGTCGGCGGAGGCGAGCGTGGCTGCGACAGCGCGCACGACCAGGCAAAGAAGGGAGAGACGGTTTCATTTTCAGTCGTGGGATGAACGAGGAAAAGGGGTCTGGGCGCTGCGCATAGGGAAGTGGCACTGGTTGAGGGAGATTTAGAGACGACGAAATGCGCGATGGCTGACATTTTACGTGGAGGCGGCTCGAGCTTGACAGGCGGGTCCGAGCGACGTGGGAGACGGTTGTCGATTTTGCCGCGGTCCCGATCTGGCCGAGCGAAAGAAACGGTTGCGCGAGAAATTACGTGAGACAATGTAAGACAGAGACTGAGTCAGACGAGCTGAATAGTCACAAGGTTAGATAAAAATTAGACGAAGACGGTCAGATCTAGCCCGCGGGTCTAAGTCGATGAGATAGACATCGGAGGGGTAGACAGGGATAGACGAGGATAGCTGACGCGAGCAGCATGTTGTTCCCGAGAAGAAGTAGTTCAGTGGTTTCACGAAAAAGGACACGAGACCTAGAACAGGCTCGACGAGACGAAGAAATATATATTTATGTATTATCGAGATTCCAGATTTTTTTATAGTTTTTCGCAAATGCTAAATTTTAGGTATTTAAATAATATTATAAAAATTGAAATTTATATTTAATATCTGAAGAAACGTTCCGAAGATTCCAACCACTCTTGGGAACGTCCTCAAGATATTTTTAACATGTTTCGATAACATTTTGCATTCATAAACACTATGCATCAGCATGAATGCAACAATCAAGCTCCTCTAAGTTTTTACTTTACTAGGCTTACACCTAGATACAAAATAAAATAATTCTTCACTTTTGGAAAAAGAGAAGGAAAGCAAAGAAATGAGGGAGTAACACCTGAATTTGGTGGATATTAGAAAAGAAATTTTATACCCCTAAATTCAGGGTGTTACAATTAGAGCCTAACCGCTCGAAGTGATGTCGGGAGATCACGCCAAGAGGGAAATGGAGACCGGCGACAAGCCCACTACAAGCCACAGGAAGGCTTCATCGGAAGAGTCCCACAACAAAGGGAAGAGGAAGGAGAAGAAACCCTCTTCCCACAAGTCGCATCGGAGTGGCGACAAGAAAAAGAAGATGAGGAAGGTGGTCTACTACGAGACTGACACTTCATCAACATCGACCTCCGGCTTCGATGCACAGTCCGTTACTTCTAAGCGCCATGAGCGCAAGAAGTATAGTAAGATTCCCCTACGCTATCCCCGTATTTCAAAGTGTACTCCTTTACTCTCCGTTCCATTAGGCAAACCACCGGTTTTTGACGGTGAAGATTATAATATGTGGAGTGACAAAATGAGGCATCATCTAACCTCACTCCACACAAGCATTTGGAATGTTGTTGAGTTTGGTGTACAAGTACCATCCATAGGGGATGAAGACTACGACTCGGACGAAGTGGCCCAAATCCACCACTTTAACTCTCAAGCCACCACTATACTCCTCGCCTCTCTAAGTCGAGAGGAGTATAATAAGGTGCAAGGGTTAAAGAGTGCGAAGGAAATTTGGGACGTACTCAAGACCGCACACGAAGGAGACGAGGTGACCAAAATCACCAAGCGGGAGACGATCGAGGGGGAGCTCAGTCGGTTCCGACTCAACCAAGGCGAGGACCCTCAAGCCATGTACAACCACTTGAAGACCTTGGTGAACCAGGTGCGCAACCTCGGGAGCACAAAATGGGATGACCATGAGATGGTCAAGGTTATTCTAAGATCCCTCGTATTTCTTAATCCTACGCAAGTTCAATTAATTTGAGGTAATCCTAGATATACTTAAATGACCCCGAGGAAGTGATAGGTAATTTTGTGAGCTTTGAGTTGATGATCAAAGGCTCAAAGAAAATCATCGAGCTAGATGGCCCCTCCGCGCCCGAAGCACAACCGGTTGCACTCAAGGCGACGGAGGAGAAGAAGGAGGAGTCTACATCAAGTAGACAACCAATCGACGCCTCTAAACTCGATAACGAGGAAATGGCGCTCATCATCAAAAGTTTCCGCCAAATCCTTAAGCAAAGGAGGGGGAAGGACTACAAGTCCCGCTCCAAGAAAGTTTGCTACAAATGTGGTAAATCTGGTCGCTTTATTGCTAAATGTCCATTATCAAGTAATAGTGACAGGGACAACGACAAGAAGGGGAGAAGAAAGGAGAAGAAGAGTTACTACAAGAAGAAGGGCGACGATGCCCATGTTTGCCGGGAGTGGGACTCCGACGAGAGCTCCACCGACTCCTCCTCCGACGAGGACGTCGCCAACATCGCTGTCACCAAGGGACTTCTCTTCCCCAACGTCGGCCACAAGTGCCTCATAGCAAAGGACGGCAAAAAGAAGGTTAAATCCAAATCCTCCACTAAATATGAGTTCTCTAGTGATGATAATGCTAGTGATGAGGAGGATAATTTGCGTACTCTTTTTGCTAACCTCAACATGCAACAAAAAGAAAAACTAAATGAACTAATTAGTGCCATCCATGAGAAGGATGAACTCTTGGACTCCCAAGAGGACTTCCTAATCAAGGAAAACAAGAAGCATGTTAAGGTTAAAAATGATTATGCTCTGGAAGTTGAAAAATGTGAAAAATTAACTAGTGAGCTAAGCACATGCCATGATTTGATTGCCAACCTTAGAAATGAAAATGCTACATTAATTGCTAAGGTTGATTCTAATGTTTGTGATGATTCAATTTCCAATCTTAGAGATGATAATGCTAATTTGCTTGCTAAGATTGAAAAATTGAATGATTCTCTTGCTAGCCTTAGAAATGAAAATGAAATATTAATTGCTAAGGCTAAAGATTTTGATGTTTGCAATGTCACTATTTCTAACCTTAGAAGTGCAAATGATATATTACATGCTAAGGTTGTAGAATTAAAATCTTGCAAACCCTCTACATCTACCGTTGAGCATGTTTCTATTTGCACTAGATCTAGAGATGTTGATATTGATGCTATTCATGATCATATGGCTTTAATTAAACAACAAAATGATCATATAGCAAAATTAGATGCTAAAATTGCCGAGCATGAACTTGAAAATGAAAAATTTAAATTTGCTCGTAGTATGCTTTATTGTGGGAGACGGCCTGGCATCAAGGATGGCATTGGCTTTCAAAAGGGAGACAATGTCAAACTTAATGCCCCTCCTAAAAGATTGTCAAATTTTGTTAAAGGCAAGGCTCCCATGCCTTAAGATAACGAGGGTTACATTTTGTACCCTGCCGGTTATCCCGAGAGCAAGATTAGGAGAATTTATTCTAGGAAGTCTCACTCTGGCCCTAATCATGCTTTTATGTATAAGGGTGAGACATCTAGCTCTAGGCAATCAACCCGTGCTAAATTGCCTAAGAAGAAAACTCCTAGTGCATCAAATAATTATGACATTTCATTTAAAACTTTTGATGCATCTTATGTTTTGACTAACAAATCCGGCAAGGTAGTTGCCAAGTTTGTTGTGGGCAAACACAAGGGATCAAAGACTTGTGTTTGGGTACCCAAAGTTCTTGTGTCTAATGCCAAAGGACCCAAAACCGTTTGGGTACCTAAAGTCAAGAACTAAATTTGTTTTGTAGGTTTATGCATCCGAGGGCTCAAGTTGGATCATCGATAGCGGGTGCACAAATCACATGACAGGGGACAAGAAGATGTTCTCCTCCTACGAGAAAAACAAAGATCTCCAACGAGCTATCACATTTGGAGATGGAAATCAAGGTTTGGTCAAAGGTTTGGGTAAAATTGCTATTTCACCTGATCATTCCATTTCCAATGTTTTTCTTGTTGATTCATTAGATTACAATTTGCTTTCCGTATCTCAATTATGCAAAATGGGCTACAACTGTCTATTTACTGATGTAGGTGTCACTGTCTTTAGAAGAAGTGATGATTCAATAGCATTTAAGGGAGTGTTAGAGGGTCAGCTATACTTGGTAGATTTTGATAGAGCTGAACTCGACACTTGCTTAATTGCTAAGACTAACATGGGTTGGCTCTGACACCGCCGACTAGCCCATGTTGGAATGAAGAATCTTCATAAGCTTCTAAAGAGAGAGCACATTTTAGGATTAACAAATGTTCATTTTGAGAAAGACAGGATCTGTAGCGCATGCCAAGCAGGGAAGCAAGTTGGTATTCATCATTCGCATAAGAACATCATGACGACTGACAGGCCACTGGAGCTCCTACACATGGATCTATTCGGCCCGATTGCTTACATAAGCATCGGCGGGAGTAAGTACTGTCTAGTTATTGTGGATGATTATTCTTGCTTCACTTGGGTATTCTTTTTGCAGGAAAAATCTCAAACCCAAGAGATCTTAAAGGGATTCTTGAGACGGGCTCAAAATGAGTTCGGCTTAAGGATCAAGAAAATAAGAAGCGACAACGGAATGGAGTTCAAGAACTCTCAAATTGAAGGCTTCCTTGAGGAGGAGGGCATCAAGCATGAGTTCTCTTCTCCCTACACGCCACAACAAAATGGTGTAGTGGAGAGCAAGAATAGAACTCTACTAGACATGGCAAGAACCATGCCTGATGAATACAAGACTTCGGATCAGTTTTGGGCCGAGGCGATTAACACCGCCTGCTACGCCATCAACCGGGTGTATCTACACCGAATCCTCAAGAAGACATCATACGAACTTCTAACCGGTAAAAAGCCCAACATTTCATATTTTAGAGTCTTTGGTAGCAAATGTTTTATTCTTGTTAAAAGAGGTAGAAAATCTAAATTTGCTCCTAAGACAGTAGAAGGCTTTTTACTAGGATATGATTCAAACACAAGGGCATATAGAGTCTTTAACAAGTCCACATGACTAGTTGAAGTTTCTTGTGACGTTGTGTTTGATGAGACTAACGGCTCTCAAGTAGAGCAAGTTGATCTTGATGAGATAGGTGAAGAAGAGGCTCCGTGCATCGCACTAAGGAACATGTCCATTGGGGATGTGTGTCCTAAGGAATCCGAAGAGCCTCCAAATGAACAAGATCAACCATCCTCCTCCGTGCAAGCATCTCCACCAACCCAAGATGAGGATAAGGCTCAAAATAATGAAGAGGAAGATCAAGAAGATGAGCCACCTCAAGAAGACGACAATGATCAAGGGGGAAATGCAAATGATCAAGACAAGGAGGAAGAGCAAGTTGCAAGGCCGCCACACCCAAGAGTCCACCAAGCAATCCAACGAGATCACCCCGTCGACACCATCCTCGGCGACATTCATAAGGGGTAACCACTAGATCTCGTGTTGCACATTTTTGTGAGCATTACTCTTTTGTTTCCTCTATTGAGCCACACAAGGTAGAGGAAGCACTTTAAGATTCGGATTGGGTGATGGCGATGCAAGAGGAGCTCAACAATTTCACTAGAAACGAGGTATGGCATTTAGTTCCACGTCCTAATCAAAATGTTGTAGGAACCAAATGGGTCTTCCACAACAAACAAGACGAGCATGGTGTGGTGACAAGGAACAAAGCTCGACTTGTGGCCAAGGGATACTCCCAAGTCGAAGGTTTGGATTTTGGTGAAACCTATGCACCCGTAGCTAGGCTTGAGTCAATTCGCATATTATTAGCCTATGCTACTTACCATGGCTTCAAGCTTTACCAAATGGACATGAAGAGTGCTTTCCTCAATGGACCAATCAAGGAAGAGTTCTATGTTGAGCAACCTCCCGGCTTTGAAGATAGTGAGTATCCTAATCATGTCTATAGGCTCTCTAAGGCGCTTTATGGGCTCAAGCAAGCCCCAAGAGCATGGTATGAATGCCTAAGAGATTTCCTTATTGCTAATGGCTTCAAAGTCGGAAAGGCCGATCCTACTTTATTTACTAAAACTCTTGACAATGATTTGTTTGTATGCCAAATTTTTGTTGATGATATTATATTTGGGTCTACTAACGAATCTACATGTGAAGAATTTAGTAGGATCATGACACAGAAATTCGAGATGTCGATGATGGGGGAGTTGAAGTATTTCCTAGGATTCCAAGTAAAGCAACTCCAAGAAGGCACCTTCATTAGCCAAACGAAGTATACTCAAGACATTCTAAACAAGTTTGGGATGAAGGATGCCAAGCCCATCAAGACTCCCATGGGAACCAATGGGCATCTCGACCTCGACACGGAAGGTAAATCCGTCGATCAAAAGGTATACCGGTCGATGATAGGTTCATTACTCTATTTATGCGCATCTCGACAGGACATTATGCTTTCTGTATGCATGTGTACAAGATTCCAAGCCGACCCTGCTAAGGAATCTTACCTTACGACCATAAAACGAATCTTGAGATATTTGGTTTATACTCCTAAGTTTAGGCTTTGGTACCCTCGGGGATCCACATTTGATTTAATTGGTTATTCGGATGCCGATTGGGCGGGGTGTAAAATTAATAGAAAGAGCACATCAGGGACTTGCCAGTTCTTGGGGAGATCCTTGGTGTCTTGGGCTTCAAAGAAGCAAAATTCGGTAGCTCTTTCTACCGCTGAAGCCGAGTATATTGCCGCAGGCCATTGTTGCGCGCAATTGCTTTGGATGAGGCAAACCCTTAGGGACTATGGTTACAAATCAACCAAAGTTCCTCTTCTATGTGATAATGAGAGTGCAATCCGCATGGCGGATAATCCCGTTGAGCATAGCCGCACTAAACACATAGCCATTCGGTATCATTTTCTTAGGGATCACCAACAAAAGGGAGATATCGAGATTGCATATATTAACACTAAAGATCAATTAGCTGATATCTTTACCAAGCCACTAGATGAACAAACTTTTACCAAATTTAGGCATGAGTTAAATATTCTTGATTCTAGGAATTTCTTATGACGTCTTGCACACATAGCTCATAAGTATACCTTTAATCATGTCTCTTTTATATATGCTATGACTAATGTGTTTTCAAGTGAATTTTAAACCAAGTCATAGGTGTATTGAAAGGGAATTGAAGTCTTCGGCGAATACAAAGGCTTCCACTCCACTCTATCACTCATCCTTCGCCGTCGCTCCGAGCATCTCTCCGTCTTTGGTATAATCTTCACTCATATGTTTTACTTGCCAAAGGGGAGAAAGTAGTTAGTAAAGGGCTTATATTTCACTCAAACATCCGTTTTTGGCGATTCATGCCAAAGGGGGAGAGTATTAAGCCCAAAGCAAAAGGACCGCACCACCACCAAATTTTAAAACTTATGATTCTCAAATTGGTATCTCATTGTGTTCTAAAGGGAGAGAAAGTAGCACCTTCAAAAATTGGTATCTTAAAACCCTCTTGAACACTAAGAGGAGAATTTTATTGAAGGGGAGTTTTGTTTAGTCAAGGAAAAAGCATGTGAAACAGGGGGAGAAAATTTCAAATCTTGAAAATGCTTCTCTAAATCTTATTCATTTACCTTTGACTATTTGCAAAAGGACTTTGAAAAGGATTTATAAAAGGAATTTGCAAAAACAAAACATGTGGTGCAAGCGTGGTCCAAAATGTTAAAAATAAAGAAACAATCCATGCATATCTAGTAAGTAATATTTATTGGCTCGATTCTAAGTAACCTTTGCACTTGCATTTTGCAAACTAGTTCAAATTATGCACTTCTATATTTGCTTTAGTTTGTGTTGGCATCAATCACCAAAAAGGGGGAGATTGAAAGGGAATTAGGCTTACACCTATTTCCTAATTGATTTTGGTGGTTGAATTGCCCAACACAAATAATTGGACTAACTAGTTTGCTCTAGTTTATAAGTTCTACAGGTGCCAAAGGTTCACAATAAGCCAATAAAAAGACCAAGAAAAAGGGTTCAAACAAAAGAGCAAAGGGACAATCGAAGGCACCCTGGTCTGGTGCACCGGACTGTCCGGTGTGCCACCAGACAGTGTCCGGTGCACCAGGGGACTCCAAGCTGAACTCTTCACCTTCAGGAAATCTCAGAGGTGCTTCGCTATAATTCACCGGACTGTCCGGTGCACCACCGGACAGTGTCCGGTGCTCCAGAGGAGAGCGACTCTGAACTCGTCAGCTTCAGGAATCTGCTCCGCTAAAATTCACCGGACTGTCCGGTGTAACAGCGGAGTAATGGCTAGTTCGCGCGCAACGGTCGACTACAACGCATTAAATGCGCGCCTACGCGCGAAGAGGAGCAGAGCACGCGCGGGTGGCACACCGGACAGCCTACAGGGCCTGTCCGGTGCACCACTGGACAGCCAGGCGGGCTCACAAGACAGAGCTCCAACGGTCGGAACCCTTCGACAAGGTGACGTGGCTGGCGCACCGGACAGTGTCCGGTGGCGCACCGGACTATCCGGTGCGCCATGCGACAGAAGCCTCCACCAACGGTCAAGTTTGGTGGTTGGGGCTATAAATACCCCAACCACCCCCACATTCAAGACATCCAAGTTTTCCACCTTCCAACTACTTACAAGAGCTCTAGCATTCAATTCTAGACACACCAAAGAGATCAAATCCTCTCCTAATTCCACTCAAAGCTTTAGTGTTTAGAGAGAGTGATTGTTGTGTTCATTTGAGCTCTTGCACTTGGATTACTTCTTTTTCTCGTTCTTTCTTGCGATCATCTCAATTGTAATCAAGGCAAGAGACACCAATTGTGTGGTGATCCTTGCGGGGACTTTGTGTCCCGTGTGATTGAGAAGTGAAGCTCACTCGGTCCGAGGGACCGTTTGAGAGAGGGAAAGGGTTGAAAGAGACCCGGTCTTTGTGACCACCTCAACAGGGAGTAGGTTTGAGAGAACCGAACCTCGATAAAACAAATCCTTGTGTCTCACTTCTTAACTCGCTTGCAATTTGTTTTTACGCCCTCTCTCGGACTCGCATTATATTTCTAACGCTAACCCGACTTGTAGTTGTGATTAACTTTGTAAATTTCAGTCTCGCCCTATTCACCCCCCCTCTAGGCGACTTTCACCTACCCGAGGCCTCTCGGCACTGGATGATCTCTCCCAGGGGGAAGGATGACACCACAGTCACCGGATGAGACTCGAAGTAGTGTCGCAGCTTTCACCGTGTTAGAATCACTGCGTACAGTAGCTTCTGGATTTGCGGGTAGCGAATTTTAGTCTCGGATAGCACCTCGCTGATGAAGTAGACTGGCCTCTGGATAAGCAGTGCATGCCCCTCTTCTCGTCTCTCGACTACGACTGCAGCGCTGACCACCTGAGTGGTTGTGGCTACGTAAATCAAGAGGGCTTCTTCCGCAGCGTGGGGCACCAAGATGGGTACATTAGTAAGGAGTGCCTTTAAGTTTCCGAGGGCTTCTTCGGCCTCGGAAGTCCAAGTGAAGCGCTCGGCCTTCCTTAAGAGGCGGTAAAAAGGGCAATCCTTTCTCGCCAAGGCATGAGATGAAGCGGCTCAGAGCCGCAAGGCATACCATGACCCTTTGTACTCCTTTTAAATCTTTGATGGGTCCCATGTTGGTGATGGCCGCGATTTTCTCCGGGTTGGCCTCGATGCCTCGTTCGGAGACGATGAACCCTAGGAGCATGCCTCGGGGGACTCCGAAGACACACTTCTCGGGATTGAGTTTTACGCTCTTCGCTTTTAGGCACCTGAGTGTCATCTCAAGGTCAGAGAGGAGGTCGGAGGCTTTCCTTATTTTGACAACGATGTCATCGATGTAAGCCTCGACCGTTCTGCTGATGTGCTCTACGAACACATGGTTCATGCACCTTTGGTATGTTGCACCTGCATTCCTTAAGCCAAATGGCATAGTAGTATAACAATATATGCCAAAAGGTGTGATAAAAGAAGTCGCGAGCTGGTCGGATTCTTTCATCTTGATTTGGTGATAGCCTGAATAGGCATCAAGGAAAGACAGGGTTTTGCACCCAGCGGTGGAGTCCACAATTTGATCGATGCGAGGCAGAGGGTAGGGAACCATTCGACATGCTTTATTTAACCCAGTGTAGTCTACACACATCCTCCATCTCCCACTTTTTTCTTTACAAGTACAGGGTTAGCTAACCATTCTGGATGGAATACTTCTTTGATGAACCCTGCAGTCATTAGCTTGTGGACCTCGTCGCCTATGGCTCTGCGCTTTTCTTCATCAAAACGGCGCAGGTGCTGTTTCACGGGTCGGGCACCGGCTTGGTTGTCCAGTGAGTGCTCGGCGACATCCCTCGGTATGCCTGGCATATCCGAGGGACTCCACGCAAAAATTTCGGCGTTTGCACGGAGAAAGTCGACGAGCACTGCTTCCTATTTGGGGTCAAGCTCGGAGCCGATCCTAACTTTCTTGCCGGTGTCGTTGCAGGGGTCGTGAGAGACTGACTTAACCGCCTCTGCTGGTTTGAAGTTGCCGGCGTGGCGCTTCGCGTCGGGCGCCTCTTTGGAGAGGCAATCCAGGTCGGCGATGAGGGCTTCGGACTCGGCGAGGGCTTCGGCGTACTCCATGCATTCCACGTCGTACTCATAAGCGTGGCGGTATATGGATCTGACGGTGATGGTTCCCTTAGGGCCTGGCATCTTGACCTTGAGGTACGTGTATTTGGGGACGGCCATGAACTTGGCGTAGCACGGTCTTCCCAACACCGTGTGATAGGTCCCTCGGAACCCGACTACCTCAGAAGTGAGGGTTTCCTTTCGGAAGTTGGAGGGAGTTCCGAAGCAAATGGACAAATCAAGTTGCCCAAGGGGCAGGACATGCTTGTCGGGGACAATCCCGTGAAAGGGTGCTGCACCGGCCCGGATCGTGGACCGATCAACCCCTAAGAGCTCTAGTGTCTCGGTGTAGATGATGTTGAGGCTGCTGCCTCCGTCCATGAGGACCTTGGAGAGCCTAGCGTTGCCGATGACAGGGTCAACGACAAGCGGGTACCTTCCTGGGCTCGGTACGCAGTCGGGGTGGTCACCTTGGTCGAAGGTAATGGGTTTGTCGAACCAGTCTAGGTAGACTGGCGTCGCTACCTTCACCGAGCAGACCTCCCGGCGTTTTTGCTTGCGGTGTCGAGCCGAGGCATTCGCCACTTGCCCACCGTAGATCATGAAGCAGTTGTGGACCTCTGGGAACTCTTCTTCCCTGTTGTCTCCTTTCTTGTTGTTGCCTTGGTCCTTGCCACCCTCCGCCGAGGGTCCAGCCTTATTGAAGTAACGCCGGAGCATGTCGCACTCTTCAAGGGTGTGCTTGACGGGACCCCTGTGATAGGGGCACGACTCCTTGAGCATCTTGTCGAACGCGTTTGCCCCTCTGGGAGGCTTCCGAGGATTCCTGTGCTCGGTAGCAGCGAGGAGATCCGCGTCAACGGCGTCGCGTTTTGCTTGCGCCTTCTTCCTGGTCTTCTTCTTCGTGCCACGCTGGACGGACGCCTCGGGGACGTCTTCCTTCTGCCTTCCCTGAGGCTGCTTGTCCTTCCGAAAGATGGCTTTGACCGCCTCCTGACCAGAGGCGAACTTGGTGGCTTTGTCCATCAATTCGCTCGCCTTGGTGGGTGTCTTGTGTCCCAGTTTGCATACCAGGTCACGGCAAGTGGTGCCGACGAGGAATGCTCCGATGACGTCCGAGTCGGTGATGTTAGGCAACTCGGTGCACTACTTTGAAAACCACCGGATGTACTCTCGCAGGGATTCCCCTGGCTGTTGGCTGTAGCTCCGGAGATCCCACGAGTTCCCAGGGCGCACGTACGTACCTTGGAAATTTCCAGCGAAGGCCTTGACTAGGTCGTCCCAGTCGAAGATCTACTCAGGAGGCAGATGCTCCAGGCAGGCCCAGGCAGCGTCGGAGAGGAAAAGGGGGAGGTTGCGGATGATGAGGTTGTCGTCGTCCCTCCCTCCCAACTGGCACACCGGTCGGTAATCCGCGAGCCATAATTCCGGCCTTGTCTCCCCTGAGTACTTGGTAATGGTAGTCGGGGCTCGGAACCGGGCCGAGAACGGCGCCCGTCGTATGGCCCGGCTGAAGACCCGCGGACCTGGTGGTTCGGGCGAGGGGCTCTGATCCTCCTCACTGTCGTAGCGTCCCCCGCGTCTGGGGTGGTAGCCTCGGCTTACCTTTTCCTCGAGGCGGGCTCGATGGTCTGTAACACCCGGATTTTAGGGGTCCAAAACCCGGGGTTAACATAAACACCAGGTATGCTGGGACCAAGTCTCAAACATATGATGTATAGTGGCACAGGATCGAATGTCACATCTTTATATATAACAGGAGTTCTATACAAAATAAATAATTACATTATAAGGAGACAACGGTCCAGCAACCCAAAGTCGACTGGGAGACGACGACCTAGACCTCTCACGAACACATCACGGCATCCTCCATGCGCCTCATCCGGTGGTACCTGTTCTTGACCTGTGGGGTGTGTGAGACAGCAAGAGTGAGCTCACATACGTTCATCGCTCAACAAGTTGTGGGGAATAATGTGCATGAACTCGCCAAAGGTGGGAGCTCACGTGAAGTGTAAGGCTTACCAAAGAAGATGGTTAGAGCTGAGCATTGCTTTTAAAGTTGGTCAAAATTTTATTAGCAATTACTAAGTATAAGTAAATACCAACCCAATTAAATAGTAGAACAGAAGTAACAACATCACCTGCGATGCAATGCATATGACAAATTGAATTTAGTTCCATAAATTAATCATGTGAGTGTCCGAGCTGCTCATGACCGTGAGCACGGCTAGTATACCAGTTTTACACTCTGCAGAGGTTGCGCATCTTTACCCACAAGTCGTGTTACCCATCTGCCACAGAGTTGATCAGACTCCATACACCTCTACCTAGGAAGCGAGGCAGGGTACCACTACGAGGCCTTTACAAAGTTCCACTAGCTTCAGAAAACCCGCTACAGTTTATAGGAAGATCCAGTGCAGGAATCCCTTGCAGGACCGCCATCGCAGCAAAATCCTCCCGAGGGCCTCCCTACACTGACCTCTCCCCTACTGCCCTTGCCCCTTTCGGGTAAGGTAGTCTTCCACTAGCTTTCCTAATTAATCAGCCAAGGGCGTCCCATTCCACCCTTGTGGTAGCACTGTTTTCCCGGGTGGTTCTCCATGTTCCAATTAACATAATGATCTTAACATGAACAATAAATAACAACTGATAACAAAAGTGTAATCATGAATAGTGTATCTCCATACCCACAACCACATATAGCACTAGCAAGTACTACCCAAAAGTTCAGTGGTAAACAAGGTATAGAGATAGACAAACTAGGGTAACCTATTGGGTCCCATCAGAATTAACCTATGCAGATCATTATGATTAACTAGAACATGAGTAGGTGAAAAGAAGTGATCAAGGGCACAACTTGCCTGGGCCTTGAGAATCCAGGTACCAACTTGCTCTTCAGATGACACGTGACCTCGCTCTAGTCGTAATACAAACATACATGTATAGGCAAAATTAACATTACACCAAACATAAGTACAAACTGAATAATAATAATCTACGCGCTGCTACGAGATCGTAGGAACAAGAATCACTAAATTCGGAGTTATAGTTATTTAGTTATGAATTTCTGAAGTTATTAAGCACCTAGAACAGAGTAATTCAAATGAACAATTTTGCTTCAAGTTTCTTGGCTAAACAAAGGTACTAGGTGATAAATAATATTAAAACAAAATTATTGCAACTGGAATGGGTCAAAAAGGAGCTAAAATGAATTAGTTATAAATTAAATAAGTTTCTGGATTTATTTTAACACTAAAAATCATTTTCTAAATCATTTTCTATGATTTTCCTATCCACTGGACTGGGCCTCAATTACAGGAAAGTCCAGGGTCTCTGGAGCAAAATTCCCTAAGACACAGAGCGCTCCAGTCAAGGATGGCGGGTTGATTCCTATATTTCGTAGGGTCTCTTTAGAAAATGTTACACCGCGAAGGGGTATCTGTTGATATGGGCCGTCAGATTAGAAACGGACGTCCCAGATTAAATCCGATCAACCCGAACCGGTATGCATTACGGGCGCTCCGATCCATATTCATCGGCTTGGATTTTAAACATTCGAGATATAATCGTGACCGTCAATCGCAGAACGGACGATCACAGATTGAATCCACCTAAACGCTACCCTTGATTTAATCCCTACCGTCCAACTCGGATAGACGGCAGGGAGGTCGTCTTCTCCTTCCACCATGCTCAGGTGGCGGCGGCGCCATCCCGCCTGGCGACGAAATCCGCGCGGGTTCTGTTTGGTATGCGAGCGCAGATGAGAGAGATGACAGGTGGAGTCCACCGGTCGGCCATGAACCCAGGCACTCCCGCGACCCAGAGCGCTAGGAGGCTGGCCACCTGGCCCCACTAGTCGGTGACGCGATGCATGGGCCGCACCAGATGAGACTTGGGCCAAGGAGTGGAGGATTCGGCCCAGGCGTGGCTTTCTTTTCTTTTTCTTTTTATTATTTTTTTTTCCTTGCTTTTCCTTCTCTTTTAATTTCTAGAATTCAAATTTGAATCCAATTTTAAATGTGAATTTATATTCATTTTAAATGTACAATTTGAGCCTAATAATTCAGAAGGTCCAATTATTTTACACATATTTCTTTATTTTGTATAGCATTTTCCTCTCTTCTCTAACTCTAATCCTAGAATTCCAAATTTAGGACTAAATTCCAAATTTGAACATTGTTGTGTTTCTATAGATTTCTTTATTGCTAATTTATGCACCCACAATTACACTCCAACATGATGCATTAGTTATGTATCTATTTTAATCATTTTATTTGTTTGGCAAATGGTTGAAGTATGAAACACACTCAAATTGTTCTCTCTTTTTAGACAAAATAGTATTTTGAATGTGAAATAAGAAGTAAAAGTTACTTCCAAATTAAATACTCATGTAAATAAAGGCTTATGGTGCATCATTTAATGATATGCATAACTATTTAGTTGGATAGAAAAACTTCCTAGTACTTATTTTCTAAAATACTTCTTGGTTTTAGAAATTCAGTCCTCACATTCCAACACTAAAGTATAATTTGAGATATCTGAATTTACTATTTTATCTCTACATATATTTATTTTATATTTTTTTTTATTACCAATTTTGGGCCTTACAAATCCTACCCCCCTTAACAGAAATCTCGTCCTCGAGATTTGTAAGAGGGTGCATAACCATGTTACCTCAAATATACGCACAGACAAAATCTCAGCATGATGCATAACTTTATTAGCAACACATACGGTCATTTAGACCTTTTTATTCCTCCTAAAACAGCATCATACCATTTACTGACTAAAGTAATATCTGGGTCTTACAAATAGTAATAATATATATTGATATATTTATGTAGCTTGGTGAAGTTGGTGGTTAGGAAAGCATGGGTGTATATAGGTATGTCCACTTTATTATGTAGGATAGAAGATGTCTTTAAAGCATAGATAGGTTTGGTTAAGAAAGTGTAGGGTAAGAAAAGATTCCATCCTAGATTGTGGCTTTTGACTCATCTTGGTGACCTTACTTGATCCTTGAAGACTTGAGTTGGTGTTCATCCTTCCTTGATGAAGTTGATCATATTCTTCGGTCTTGTCTCATTTATTCGAGGTTAGTGTATATCACTGAGGTTGAGGAATATGGTAAAGAAAGATATGGATAAGATGGACTGCGTGATGTAGGTCAAAAGTTTGTTTACTGTTAGGTGAGAATAGACAGATTATGCAATCCATCATGACTATATTGGTTGAGTTAGATCTTATGCCCATGGTTGAGTTGGTTTAAGTTTTAAGTGCATGAGGGGTATGGTCTTATCTTTTGTACCATCATTAAATAACTTACACTAGATTAGATCATAATAGATTGGATATGACTGGATTAAACTTAGTTTAGGTCAGATAAATCTATCAGGGTAGAATATGTATTATTAAGATATGTTTGAATCCTTTGAGATATGATAGATTACATGGTGTAGGTAGGTCAGAATCTCTGTTAGGTTAGAACAGATAGGCTATGCAACCATCGAGCGGTTAAGGTAGTTGCATATGGTTAGGTAGTTGTATGTGGTCTAGTTAATCTGGGGTACCAGTTTAGGTTAAAACATTTTTATAGGAGTGAGGTCTAATCCATTTCACTAGTACTATCTAACATGTTTGATAAGCCACTTTAGATTAGATCATATTAGGTTAGATGAGATCTAAATTAGATTGGTATGACTGGTTTAACTAGATAAGGTTTAATTAATTTGCATTAGATCATGGTTGATAAACTAGGGTGGATAAGTATGTCTATTAGGATAAGATGGATCCATAAAGATAAGATAGAATCTTTCGAGGTCAGTTAGGTCTATTAGGATGACGTAAAATCTTTTCAAGATGAGATGAGTATCTTTTAAGATGAGATGGATCTTATTAAGATAAGGGAGAATCTTTTAAGATAAGATGAATTGGTTAGAATGAGAGCCTTTAGGATAAGATAAATCTCTTAAGCTAGATATGTTCCAATGGGGACAATCTAGGTTGTCTAGTTATTTTATAAATATATTTTTATACTTATGTATATATGCAGATGCAATTGTGGACATTACTCCACAACCCATCACACTCAATCAAAGATCCAAATCAAACAAGTATCATAAGAACAAACATTCAAGTTCATAGATATCCATAAAAATAGTTTTGTTTTTGTTCCTAGGATTAGGTCTCCTATTCCTAAAGTCACTTTAGGCACTGGATTTCAAAGTGTGAAATCCAAGTTTGTCTTTAGAAGGAAATGGTAAGAATAATCAGAGTAAAGCGGAATTAGATGAGAAAAGATTAAGAAAAGTTTAGAAAGAATCAGAGTAGCAAAGGTAAGTAAGTATTGGTTGTCCAGTTCTATCTAGGTTTCGTCCTACAGTCAACATTCCTCTGATACCACTTCTGTAACACCCGGATTTTAGGGGTCCAAAACCCGGGGTTAACATAAACACCAGGTATGCTGGGACCAAGTCTCAAACATATGATGTATAGTGGCACAGGATCGAATGTCACATCTTTATATATAACAGGAGTTCTATACAAAATAAATAATTACATTATAAGGAGACAACGGTCCAGCAACCCAAAGTCGACTGGGAGACGACGACCTAGACCTCTCACGAACACATCACGGCATCCTCCATGCGCCTCATCCGGTGGTACCTGTTCTTGACCTGTGGGGTGTGTGAGACAGCAAGAGTGAGCTCACATACGTTCATCGCTCAACAAGTTGTGGGGAATAATGTGCATGAACTCGCCAAAGGTGGGAGCTCACGTGAAGTGTAAGGCTTACCAAAGAAGATGGTTAGAGCTGAGCATTGCTTTTAAAGTTGGTCAAAATTTTATTAGCAATTACTAAGTATAAGTAAATACCAACCCAATTAAATAGTAGAACAGAAGTAACAACATCACCTGCGATGCAATGCATATGACAAATTGAATTTAGTTCCATAAATTAATCATGTGAGTGTCCGAGCTGCTCATGACCGTGAGCACGGCTAGTATACCAGTTTTACACTCTGCAGAGGTTGCGCATCTTTACCCACAAGTCGTGTTACCCATCTGCCACAGAGTTGATCAGACTCCATACACCTCTACCTAGGAAGCGAGGCAGGGTACCACTACGAGGCCTTTACAAAGTTCCACTAGCTTCAGAAAACCCGCTACAGTTTATAGGAAGATCCAGTGCAGGAATCCCTTGCAGGACCGCCATCGCAGCAAAATCCTCCCGAGGGCCTCCCTACACTGACCTCTCCCCTACTGCCCTTGCCCCTTTCGGGTAAGGTAGTCTTCCACTAGCTTTCCTAATTAATCAGCCAAGGGCGTCCCATTCCACCCTTGTGGTAGCACTGTTTTCCCGGGTGGTTCTCCATGTTCCAATTAACATAATGATCTTAACATGAACAATAAATAACAACTGATAACAAAAGTGTAATCATGAATAGTGTATCTCCATACCCACAACCACATATAGCACTAGCAAGTACTACCCAAAAGTTCAGTGGTAAACAAGGTATAGAGATAGACAAACTAGGGTAACCTATTGGGTCCCATCAGAATTAACCTATGCAGATCATTATGATTAACTAGAACATGAGTAGGTGAAAAGAAGTGATCAAGGGCACAACTTGCCTGGGCCTTGAGAATCCAGGTACCAACTTGCTCTTCAGATGACACGTGACCTCGCTCTAGTCGTAATACAAACATACATGTATAGGCAAAATTAACATTACACCAAACATAAGTACAAACTGAATAATAATAATCTACGCGCTGCTACGAGATCGTAGGAACAAGAATCACTAAATTCGGAGTTATAGTTATTTAGTTATGAATTTCTGAAGTTATTAAGCACCTAGAACAGAGTAATTCAAATGAACAATTTTGCTTCAAGTTTCTTGGCTAAACAAAGGTACTAGGTGATAAATAATATTAAAACAAAATTATTGCAACTGGAATGGGTCAAAAAGGAGCTAAAATGAATTAGTTATAAATTAAATAAGTTTCTGGATTTATTTTAACACTAAAAATCATTTTCTAAATCATTTTCTATGATTTTCCTATCCACTGGACTGGGCCTCAATTACAGGAAAGTCCAGGGTCTCTGGAGCAAAATTCCCTAAGACACAGAGCGCTCCAGTCAAGGATGGCGGGTTGATTCCTATATTTCGTAGGGTCTCTTTAGAAAATGTTACACCGCGAAGGGGTATCTGTTGATATGGGCCGTCAGATTAGAAACGGACGTCCCAGATTAAATCCGATCAACCCGAACCGGTATGCATTACGGGCGCTCCGATCCATATTCATCGGCTTGGATTTTAAACATTCGAGATATAATCGTGACCGTCAATCGCAGAACAGACGATCACAGATTGAATCCACCTAAACGCTACCCTTGATTTAATCCCTACCGTCCAACTCGGATAGACGGCAGGGAGGTCGTCTTCTCCTTCCACCATGCTCAGGTGGCGGCGGCGCCATCCCGCCTGGCGACGAAATCCGCGCGGGTTCTGTTTGGTATGCGAGCGCAGATGAGAGAGATGACAGGTGGAGTCCACCGGTCGGCCATGAACCCAGGCACTCCCGCGACCCAGAGCGCTAGGAGGCTGGCCACCTGGCCCCACTAGTCGGTGACGCGATGCATGGGCCGCACCAGATGAGACTTGGGCCAAGGAGTGGAGGATTCGGCCCAGGCGTGGCTTTCTTTTCTTTTTCTTTTTATTATTTTTTTTTCCTTGCTTTTCCTTCTCTTTTAATTTCTAGAATTCAAATTTGAATCCAATTTTAAATGTGAATTTATATTCATTTTAAATGTACAATTTGAGCCTAATAATTCAGAAGGTCCAATTATTTTACACATATTTCTTTATTTTGTATAGCATTTTCCTCTCTTCTCTAACTCTAATCCTAGAATTCCAAATTTAGGACTAAATTCCAAATTTGAACATTGTTGTGTTTCTATAGATTTCTTTATTGCTAATTTATGCACCCACAATTACACTCCAACATGATGCATTAGTTATGTATCTATTTTAATCATTTTATTTGTTTGGCAAATGGTTGAAGTATGAAACACACTCAAATTGTTCTCTCTTTTTAGACAAAATAGTATTTTGAATGTGAAATAAGAAGTAAAAGTTACTTCCAAATTAAATACTCATGTAAATAAAGGCTTATGGTGCATCATTTAATGATATGCATAACTATTTAGTTGGATAGAAAAACTTCCTAGTACTTATTTTCTAAAATACTTCTTGGTTTTAGAAATTCAGTCCTCACATTCCAACACTAAAGTATAATTTGAGATATCTGAATTTACTATTTTATCTCTACATATATTTATTTTATATTTTTTTTATTACCAATTTTGGGCCTTATATGGTCGCAGCAGTGTTGCTCGTCACCGAGGCGATCCCGGGCTGCAGGTGTCTCATCTCCTGTGTGCTCGGTGTGGATCGAGGCCTCGCGCATGTGTCGCGAGGACGCTGCGTGATGCTCCGAGGGGCATCCTCACCTTCGGGAGGCAGAGCTCTCGGCTCGTCGGGCTACGGCGTTTTCCAGGAGGTCCTTGAGTTCGCCCTAGATACGTCGCCCCTCGGTGGTGGATGGCTCTGGCATTGTTCGAAGTAACATCACCGCTGCAGCTAGGTTCTGGCCGGCCCCGTTGAAGGCCAGGGGCAGCCTTGCCCTGACATCGTCAATAATACAGCGCTGGACATCCTGGGCCCGATGACGCGCTCCTCCGGCGAGTGCTCGGCCTGCCCACTCTTGCTCGAGGTTTTGTCAGAGCTGCACAAGTCACCCCATTTCTTCGTCGAGCTTGGCCTGCATCTCGCAGAGTTGCTCGAGCTGTGTGCCCTGACACCCTGCAGGGAGCCGGGCCACAGCTAGCTCCCACGGGATCTTAACGCGAGACGCAGGCACACGGGCGTCGTCGTTTCCTGGCATGCCGAGGTGGTTGTTTTCATCGTGATCCCCCTGATCGATGTGGAAACACTCGCAAGTTGGGTCATAACCCTCGTTGTCAATGGTGTGGCCATCGTCAAAGCAGCTGGAGAGGTAGTGGTCACATGCGGATATGAAGTCTCGCATGGCACTGGGATCACGGAGTCCGGAGAAATCCCAACTGAAGTCAGGGTCGTCCCCCTCCTCGGAACCCGCGGGTCCGGAGGTTGAGACGGCCGTCAGTAGGTCCCAAGTTGACCACATATGGTACCCCAGAAGGTCAGGATATGCCCTTGCGAAAGCGCTTGCCGAAGTGGGGTCGCTTGGGGGGGTCGAAGCTGAATCTAAAGGGAACATGATGGAAAACTGATGGTACCTCTTGGTTGGTGGACGGCGGTGAAGTTGCATCGGAGATGGAATGTGTTGATATCTCAGGTGCGAGACTAATGCCTGACAAGTCCCTCGCAAGGGTGCTGGCGTCATCAGTCCGCCTGGGGTTGGCACGTTGCTGGGAAGCGACACCTGTCGTTGTCCCAGGTGCGAGGATAACACCCGACATGTCCCCCGCAGGGGTGTCGGTGTCGTCGACTCGCTCTGGTCCGACAGCCGATGAGGTGCTGCCTCCTGCCTGGCCATGGTTGCCCTGTCTCCTCCTCCGACGAGAAGGTGGCGGGGCAAACCCGGGTGTTCCTCTTCCACCACGGGGAGATGTCGTCGTCGAGTTCGCCTCCGCTGGACGAGCCGACGACCGTCGTTGTTGTCGTGCTGCGGGGGGAGGAGTATCATGTCGTAGTTGCCGTCAGGGGACATGAACTCGAGACTCCCAAAGTGGAGCACCGTCTCGAGCTGAAGAGGTTGCTGAAGATTGTCCATCTGGACCTCAACGGGAAAGTATTGCCAACACGCAGCTGGACCCCTACCTGGCGCACCAACTGTCGGCGTTTTGGACCCGCGAGGACCCTCAACCGACTAGTGAACTTGACGCTGCGTGTCCCTGCCCAGATAGATTGATGCAAGATGAGACACAAGAGGGAGGATGAGGCTTATGTTATCTTGCACCGGGGTGCTCGTAGTAGGGGTTACAAGCTTCGCGAGAGAGGGTTTGGCCTTGAAGTGAGCCGTCTGAGTTAGCCCCCTTCCTCCGCGTCCGCGTCCGCTTTTGCCTCCTTTGGGGAGGCTCTGGGCATCCCCTTTTATAGATACAAGGGGATAGTCCAGCTGTACATATGGGGGTGTAGCTATGTGCTAACGTGGCCGGCGGAGAAGTGCTCGAGCCCTGTAGAAGCGTAGCTGGCGGTGCGGCCCTGGGTCCTGCTGACGTTTCTTTGCCTTCGTAGAGAGCTAAGAACAATCGACGTCATGGACGCATGCAGGGAACCATCATTACTTGTTGCCGGAGTAATCTAGATGTGACACCGGTCTTGTTCCTTCGTAGCCTGAGGCGGCTAGCTAGGGGTAGGGTAATGATGTATCCCCTGTAGCGTAGTTGGTCCGAGGCCGAGGTCGGGCGAGGCGGCAACTTCTCCTGAGGCCGAGGCCTGGGGTCGGGCGAGGCGGAGCTCCCTGTTGCGCCTGAGGCTGAACTCGGGAGAGGCCGTGACTTACTGTTGTTAGTCTTACCCTGGTGGTTGGCACAGTAGTCACAACGGGGTGAATAGTGTTCTTTTCCTGTCAGAACGATCAGTAAAGGGGCGAAGTGACTTCGATCATTTCGACCTTGCCAACTGAGGCGCGCGTGTCAGGATAAGGTGTCAGGTGATCCCCACATTAAATGCGCATGCGATACGGTGGGTGGTAAGGCTATTTGGCCGAGGTTGCTATACGACAAAGTTTGCCCGAGCTTAGCCTCGGGTGAGCCGGGGGTGCGCCTACTGCCTGAGGAGGCCCTCGGGCGATGCGTGAATCCGTCTGGGACTACTGTTCTTGCCCAAGGCCGGGCTCGGACGAGACGAGATCGCGCCCTTTGGTAGATGAGTCTTTAACTTTGAGTTGTGCTTACTGGTCTTTACAGTTTGTTTTAAAGATGTTTTCCAGTCATGCTTTGGAGTATTGGGGGTACCCCGTATCCGACAATTGTAGAACGGAGTGAGTAGTATACTTTATCTTCGTTTTTATTTGATGGATATTTTTCGGCTCGGCGGCTCCGCATGTGGCGCACACGCGTTTGTTCCAACAGTGGCGGACCCAATAAGTGCAGCCAAGTGAAGTCCGGTCACTTGCACATGCTCCTCTATTAGTGATAGTGAACCTGTAAACGTGTACAAAACAGTAAAATATAGTTAAATTTGGATAAAAGCCAGGTGAAACTATTTTTCCCCAGGTTCTCGAAGATTTCTGGATCCGCTATCCCAGTCTTCACCGGCGACAAAAGTTGCAATCCCGGCACTGTTGCCTGCCTCACGCAAAATGCTGCAGACCCCCCAGGGCGCATTGGCCGATGGCCGTGTCGCTCGGCGCGAGAAGGGTACCGGATGGACGGGGTACAAATGTTCCGGGTCCGTGGCAGACTGGCAGGGAGATTCGTCCGAACGTGGGAGCCAGCAGCGCTTCGGGCGCCAGATACGTCACAGACAGTCAGACACAGTGCTATGCTACCTGACCCGCCGCTGCAGACCGTCGTGGCGTGCAGGGATGGACTCGCGCAGGCGCAGCAGCTCCTCGGTCGTATACTCGTATATATATACGTAGTACTACGTACAAGTAGAAGCACGACCTGTGAACCCGTAGAGCTGGACAAACAAGTAGAGTCTGATCGGGCGCATGCAATAGCCCTGCAGGCCCTGTAGTAGTAGACTGTTGGTGGTAGTGGCCACGCTATTGTAGTAGGAGTAGAGTAGTACACCAGCACACAGCATCCATCCAATAAACTTAGGACCAAATTAAACCTGCCTACAAGGGCTCCTTAAACATATGCACGTCGCGGTGGCCGTGATTACCGTGACCGTCCGTGAGTGGAAAAAAATCAAGAAATAAACTACACCGCCAATTACTCTTATCGTAGAGCCGTACCTTTGTACGGCCGCTCGATCATGTGAGTACGTGGACAGGTCCGGGTATTGCAGCAACTAATAAATGGCTGGAGGTATATACGTTAGCGCTAAGGCTATCCGCAACCGTTATCCCTAAATTTTTCTCCCTATATCACTTTTCCCCCTATTTTTTCATCTCCCGCAGCGGTTCCTCCTAAATACTCTCCCTATACCCCACTATAACTATAAAATATCATTTTCTATATCAACTATCAATTTTTTATCTACTAACAATTACTCGTGGACCCACAGCACAGTGTTTAGGGTGATGAACAGTGACACGCTAGATCTGGGGAGAGAGAAGGGACCGGCGTGTAGGGTGCGCTATAGGGGCACCGCTGCAGCGGTAGGGTGCCCCCTACAGCGGCATGCAAGAGGAGGAGGCTGCTTAGGGGCAGCCGTTGCAGTTAGTCTAACACTGTTTGAAGCCTGGTAAGCGCTGCATGCATGCACCGGCAAGCGTGCGCGTGGTGAGGGAGCATCGCACAGAGAGAGAGAGCTCCACGTGAGCCACTGCTAGCTGTACGGCGGACACGTCAAATCGCAAGCGCAGCTCGACATGCATGCGTTGCTGGGTGCACGCCACGGCGGTGCTAGTAGTATAGTATCGAAACGGCCCTGTGTTCCCGTGATCGTGTAAGCACTGAAAGCAGTACCGTAGCCGGCAGCGTCACGACAATATATAAGGCTACTGTATGCTGTACAGGAAAAAAAAGAGTCTCTGACTGCCGTGCCCTCGATCAGGAGCCTGTTTAGTGATAACCACTGCTCACGACGCATTGCTCCAGTCCAGTCCGTACGTGCGCGCCAGAGACCAGACCCGAGGTGGTCCAGTGACCAGTGCGCCATGCATGCATGCATGCACGCGCACGTACTGTCTGTCACAGACATCGTCTCACGGTGGGGTACGGTACGGTACGGTATGCCGTATTGCCCTCGCGCCTCGCTGCAGTAGCGTGCGTGCCGGTGCCGCCGTTCTCTTCGGCAACAGCGTTCGTTCCCGCGCGCGAGTGACAACGAACCGGGGCTCGTCCGTCCGTCAAGTCTGAAGAGCCGCACCACACGTCCACAGGACCACACCAATCACCATACACTCTTCGTCCCTCCAACGTACAGAACCAGCCCGGCCGGCCGGTCCGCATACGTCAACAAGAACTCATCACCGCTCGGACGGCAGAAACTGACGCATCGTCGTGGGAATCTGCGTGATCTTCCCTACATCCGGAGGCGCAAAAGGCAGTAGTACAGGGCCTAGTGCTTCCCCATCCCCAGTTTTTTTTTTCTTCTTCTTTAATTTACAGCAGGAAGCCAGGAACTCAACCCAAGAGGGGAAAAAAATCAATCCCCGGAAACCGGAGCCCTGAGCAGGTGAAGACATCCTAGAATCTCCTGCGCGTCTGCGCCGGTCTCCATTGACCAGAACCAAAGGAAGAAGAAAAAACAATTGTTTTTCCCGGCATGGCATGGGATTTGCCGAGATCTCCCCTTTCCGGCGTGCCCAGGCACAGCCACGGCAGATAGGCGGGCCCCACCGCTAGTAGTATAGCGTAGCGTCTCCCCTTCCTTCGTACATGTACGATCCTACGGCGTATCGACGAACCTCGTGCTGCCACGCTAAACAAACAAAGCAAAATTGGATGCCAAATGCAGCGAATCGTACTGTTTGCTCGGGCTGACACCGCCGCGCCCGCGAAGAACAGTCAATAAAACTGGGGGAAAAAATGTTGTCGTCACCTGACCTAATAAAAGGTACTACGAGTTCTGCATTGTCAAGGCGTAGTAGGCATAAAGGGTCCCCCTCAGAGATGTGGTCAGACGGCGTGCGTAGAACGTATCGGGTAGGAGACGACAATACGGGTCGAGCCGTACGGAAAGTGTTGGGCACGCCGCACGCACTACTACCCCATCTGTGTAGTGGACGTTAACCTGGTTGGTGCGCCGGGTTAGAGAATAATCAGCTTGTTAGGTTGGTTTTAATATGTACCGACTTCTACTACTAATTCTACAATATTTTTATCTCTATAGATTTCAGCTGAAGCAGTTTAAAAAGTCCACTTTAATCCAAAACGAACGGCCACAAATAAGCATTTTCATGTTGAGGCCCGCCCGATACACATGTGGTCCTAGCATTACCACAAAGGACATGGTGGCCTCAGCGTGTCCCGGCCGCCGCCTCTGCAGCTTAGTAGGCTTTTCCTAATCCATAGCTACATACGTACTCATTTAATACATGCCACATAAGCATGTCCCATGACATGGCAAGATAGTTAAGAAGAAAGAGGAGAAAGCTGCATCTTGAGAGATACCGTTCGGGCGCGGGATCTTAGACATTGAAATTTGAATAATTCAATTGGTCCACGTCTCGTACTCTCATATATGCTAGTACCTAATGTTATGTAGAATATCAAGAAACAATCTATGATATCATAGATTGGGATAGTTGCATCTAATGCAGTTTTATGTGACATGTCAGCTTTGGATATTGCGATAAGATACAACAGATTGGGAATAGCATTAGGATAGTTTTTTTATAAATAATAAATGGTGAATTAAAGATGCCCTTAGAGCATCTCCAACAACGTGACCTATAAAAATGTCTTATAATTTAAAAATAAGTAAATTTTATAGAATTTAGGCACCAACAAAACACCCCGCTCCAACAGTAAAGCCCCAAATCTAGATTATAGGGCAGCCCACTACGGTGTAGTATATTTGAAGCACTTGAGAGGGTGTCCTATAGTTTTTTGACAAAATTTGTTGAATTGAGGCACTGTTGGAGTGGTTTTTCCTGTGTAGAGCCCTATATTTCAATTTGAGACACTAGTTTAAGACATTGTTGGAGATGCTCTTAACCTCAAGACATGTACCTTTTTTTAGAGATTTGCGAAGTCAAAGAGAGTAATATTAAGAGACAATTTTACAATTTTATTCTATTTTATTTTTTCGGGGGGGGGGGGGGGTTGCATGTCGAGGCCACGCGGTCATAAAATTATCATCACACAAAAAATGGATTCTCTAGTCAAGTTCTTGTGGAGAAAGAAAAACCAGTGCATCAGTCACGGAATCAAGCTTTTATCGTAGGGCGCAATTTGAACACGTATATATATGTAGTGGCTGCCAAATAAAAACTACGTTTGCCAAACGAAGCTTCTTGGAGAGCTGGCTTGATAAATAAGCCTAGATGAGTCCCGTCTAATCATCAACCATCTATGACTATGAGGCTCTAAAGTCCAAAGTACAAATCTCCTTTTCTTGTACCCCAGCCCCCAGGGCAAGTCCACAACCAAGGCACTAACCTTCCATAGATCCACGTGGCATCCAGCTATAGGCTTGCACAGCCCCCAAGAGCAAAGAGTCAGAGGAGAGATTCCCAGGAGCCGAGCCCTACTGGAGAGCATTTCCAACTGAGGTGCAGTAATCTGCTGGCAAGTAGACTAGATCCTACTTAGAACAAAATAAATTATTGGTAAGTGGAGCAGCCACGATGGCATAAGCCCTAATACGCCTCCGGCCATCTATCTATCCGTCTTTTTTGCAGATCCTTTATTCTGTCCCCCTATCTACCGTTGAAGACAACCTTAGCAGTAAACAGAACAACGTCCGACGGCCGGAGCCGTCAGACATAAGGCTAAAACCGTCGGAGATAGCTAATGTCCGACGACTTTACCTTATCTCCGATGGCTTTAAGCCGTCGGAGATAATTCGTCGGAAATAAAGTAATGTCCGACGGCTGCCGTCGGATATAAGCTATGTCCGACGGCCGCCTTTGCCCGTCGGACATAATACACAGCAACCGTTTTACCGGTCAGCCTGTGGGGCCCACAGGCTTATGTCCGACGGCCTAGCGCCGGGCCGTCGGACATAATGAAGCCTTATATCCGACGGCCCGGCGCTGGGCCGTCGGACATAATGAAGCCTTATGTCCGACGGCTACCACTAGGCCGTCGGACATAATAAATTACAGAATTTACACAAAATTCTGTTTTTTAAAAAATCTTACATTTACAAAACAAAAACAGATTTCATGCACATATACACATTCACATTCACAATCACAAATATACACATTCAAATAAGTGTTCACAATCACAAATATTCTCACATAAATATTAACATTCACAAATTTAACATCAATATATAGGTCCGACGGTTGTTGCAAACTGACATTGTGTCTCACAAACAAGTGTTGCAAGGTGTTTCATAAATTAACATCACGACACATCAATCATATTCATAGCCACCTCCTCCGGCTGGACTCTGCGTGTTGAAAAGGTTGTTCACCCACGAATGTGTTGTGTCGTCTTGACCAGACCCATCACCAGGTGCGGCAACTGAAGCGGGTGGTGTCTGAAATCCCTATAACACAAGCACATGAAATAGTAACCACTCAGTTGTTCATTTAAACATATAAGACATCTATGAACATGTCACACACGCATATGTGTACATACCATAGGGAATTGTGACGGAGGCGGAGGCGGAGGTGGAGGCGCCAACATTGGCATTGGCAGTGCAAAGTCCGGAGGCGGCATCCCATATGTCGGCATCGGGACGCCCGCTTGTTGGGCTAGTTGCTACAAATTATATACAAGTCATTGTTGAGCTAATAAGATACACATCAAGTGTTTTGCAAAATAAGCTACAAAATGTTACTTCAGCTTACCGAGAGAAGAGCTTGATTTTGGGCCTGGAGGTTTGCATAATACTCGTCCCTCTTCTTCTGGTACTCGGCTTGTTGCCTCTGGTACTCAGATTGTTGCCTCTGGTACTCCAATTGTTCCCTCAAGACTGATTGATGGTACTCTGCCTGTTGACGCAACACTGCAAGCTCTACCTCATGGGCGGATGATCGTGAACGGGACGACTGTGAAGACGACGATGTCGACTGTCGTCCACGGCGTCTCAGCTCTCTGGAATCAATCGTAGAATCAAAAATACCCAACCTACAAGAGTGAACCATGCACTTAGTATAGTAACTCATGCCTCAGTTGAATCGCAAGCATATGATGACAATTTTGTAATCCAAATCAAATAATCTCACTGTCCGTGGGCTTGTCCTCCTCCGCTAGCATATGCTGCCTGAGGGTCAATTGGTTGGCTCCTCCAATCGTACTCCTGCCCATGGCGTTGAACCATCTCCTGCCCATACGAAGCCTGGAGGCAAACAATATCAAATATAAGTGCATAACCCCTATGCCCTTGCAAACAATATCAAACACATAATAGAGTATCAAAAACTCACTAGACGGTCGGTGGCCGTCTGAGTGCATAACACATCAGGATTCTGACGATCAGAACCCCTATGCCCTTGCATATACACCTCCACATCCGTGGGCATACGGCTGGATTTGACTTCCTGTACATAAAAGTTACAATGACACATTTCTATATAATTCAAAAATTACAACAAACTGTGACTTACCATTCGCTTAGCCAAGCGCACATGACCATCACCACCGTAGTTGTGGAACGACTCGGTCCCACGGTTTCCCCTGTTCCTTTCGGAAATGGCACGAAACTCAGGGGAAGCCCACCATCTGCACAATGCCCGATAACCCTCTGATCGGGTGGCCATCCACGGCACCGACACCTACATGAAATTTTTTAAATAAAGCAAGCAAATACATGGCTTCGTGCGATATGAGAGGCAAGAACCTGTTTACCTCTAGGTATTGCTCCTCCGTCAAGTAAATTGATGACCACTCGGCCTTGGTATTTGGCATCAGTCGATCATCAGTATTTGCTCTGTACCATGCCTTTATAGCCTGAATTCGTGCATAGTACATTGCATCTGCAACGACATCGTTCGCGTTATACTCAAACACGTAACGAGCGTTCATATCATATGATCCATCGTCCGACAACTTGTACCGTTTCTGCAAAAAAAATTAGTGTTATCATAAAAGCAAACATGTATGGAATAACTAAAATAGTATAAATAATTCATACCCAGAATGCATCCCAAACTAGTGTCTGTGTGTTGCCAAACGTTCTACAGACACCATAGCGATAATGCTCCCAAGTGATGGCGGGGACAGACTCGCCAGTAGGCAAAGTCACAACACCAGGCCAGTGCAGACGAACAAGATTACCAAGGACCATGTTCACCTGCCTGTAGTGTCCTGTGCCTGTGAACGAGTCGTCGATCCAAGACCTGCAAATAGTATAAACAATGTGGAAATTAAAACATAACTTTCAATAACATTTAAGCAAAGACATGTCACTCACTTTCCACTAGGCTTTATCAAAACCCGAGATTCGGGTGGAAGCTCTGGAGGTGGTCCAACAAAATGCAGCTTCCTCATTCTCCTAACTCGAGAAGTTCCAGACCCAGCTACGGAATCTCCACCAGCCCCAGAATCCCCAACATCGTCTCCAGCATCATCTCCCACATTATCTCCACCATCATCTTCAACATCATCTCTTGCATGATCCTCTACCACTGGTTCCTCAATTTCATCATCCTATGAAACAAATACCTTACATCATACAATATTAAGTAACTCAAATAATGTAATTTAACAACTAACTTACATCTTGTGGAGGCAAATGTTCTGCCAGCGCTCTCCGTCTGCTCATGGTAGAACCTGTGCCCTGAAAAACTGAATCCTCACCCCTCGAGCTGCTCCTCGAGCTACTCCTCGTCCCAAGCAAACTACGAGCAAAAGACTTCATTTTCTTTGACATCCTATTTTAACAACAACAAGTTAGTACATAAATCGACAATAAAATATGCAACAAAATCATAAAATATGCAATAAAATAATAAAATATGCAATAAAATCATGTTCCATACTCGTCAATCGTAATCGTAATCAAAATCAGGATCTAGTTGCTTTCGTCGATTTAATGGACGCCAAGTAGCTTTCTTCTTTCTCGTCACTCGTTTTCGTTTTGGAGGAACCTCTACATCATTTTGATCACCTAATAAAGATTCTTCCAACATTTCAGTTTGTACATTAAACGTGCTTGTAAGTTCTTCGTCTTGGAAAATCTCAGCAGCCCCCACTTCGTGCTCGATTTGACTTTCAACATAACCAGCATCACCAGGAGCATATAGTCGTTCACGAGGATTAACTTTGTACACTACCCTCCAATCAACCAAACCCTTTTTCTTAGATGGATATGTCATATAATACACCTGCTCGCATTGGTGGGCAAGGATTATAGTGTCGTGGCCTTTTAATCTATCGTTGTGTTTGACTTCCACCATGCCATATTGATTTTCTCGCGTTGAGTTTGGAGAAAACCAATCACAATCGAAGAACACCACTTTGAGTTGTTTATCTCCAAAAAACTTGTACTCGATTATATCATTAATGACTCCATAATAATTAGTCATCTTCCCTTCATCATCGACAGCTCTAGTTACAACTCCGGAATTTGTCGTGGCTGCTAGAGGATGATCATCTTCGAACCTTGTGGAACGGAATCTAAAACCATTGACATCATACCGACCATAACGTCTGCCAGTTACTGCTCCTAGGGATAATTGTCGAAGGTCCGGGTGTATATTGTCATTTTTATCTACATAATCTCGAAACCAACACAAGAAATTAAGTCCCCCATCTTTTCCCTCTCGACGAATCTGGTCACGTTCACAGCCAGAGATGCAATTTTGAGAATCAAATTCCCTGTTAGTACAAGGAAACAAACCTTTTAGTCTCACAACAAAAATTCTAGCGGCAATGACTAAAATAAAGTTTACACTTACAGGAGAAACTGACTCATCTCTTCCATGTTGTTATACATGTAGAGTAAAGCAGTCTTCCATTCGTCGTTGGTGAAACAGTATGTTGTGCTGGGTCCTACAGTTTTGCCCCTCCATTGAAAAATTTCAATATCACTGATAGGGGGCTCGTCGACATGATACCGCAACGTATGGGCATTGACATTGTGTTCCTCTACAAAGTACAGGCCCGTGAACGATGTTATCTCTTTATATTTGAATTCTTCAGCGATGCACCCTTCAACTCGTCTCTTATTACCAACCATTGCACGTAGCTTCTTTAGTGTCCTTTCGATGTGATACATCCATCTATATTGCACAGGACCGCCTACCTTAGCTTCGTATGGTACGTGAACAAGTAGATGTTGCATCGGATTGAAGAAACCTGGTGGAAATATTTTTTCAAGTTTGCATACCAAAATCGGTATTTGTTGCTCAAGCTTCTCCATCATCTCTTTCTTTATTTCTTTGGCACAAAGATGTCTATAAAAGTAGCTTAGCTCCGCTAATGCTTTCTAGACATCATTTTTTACAAAACCACGAAACATAACAGGAAGGAGTCTTTCCATTATTATGTGGTAGTCATGACTCTTCAACCCAGAAAACTTGCCCGTCTTCAAATTCACAGACCTTCTAAAGCCCGCGGCGTAACCATCTGGGAACTTTAAGTTTTTCAACCATTTCATCAATTGTTTCTTCCTTTTAGGTTTAATACTGAAAGGAGCACATGGCTTCTTCTGATTCTCTCCTATCTCCATAGTTGGTCTTCTACAGATTAAGGCCAAGTCTTTCCTTGCCTTAGGGTTGTCTTTTGTTTTGTCAGTGATATTCATGCAAGTGCTGATAATGCTTTCACCCATATTTCGTTCCTGAGAGCACCTAGAGGGGGGGTGAATAGGTGATCCTGTAAAACTTGAAAACTTAAGCCACAAAAACTTGGTTAAGCGTTAGCACAGAATGCCAAGTGGCTAGAGAGGAGTCTCAACAAAACACAATAACCACAAGAAATCAATCAGAGAGATGGCACGGTGGTTATCCCGTGGTTCGGCCAAGACCAACGCTTGCCTACTCCACGTTGTGGCGTCCCAACGGACGAGGGTTGCAATCAACCCCTCTCAAGCGGTCCAAAGACCCACTTGAATACCACGGTGTTTTGCTTGCTTTTTCTCAATCCCGTTTGCGAGGAATCTCCACAACTTGGAGCCTCTCGCCCTTACACTTGAAGTTCACAAAGAAACATGGAGCAAGGGAGGGATTAGCAACACACTCAAGACAAGAAATCACAGCAACACCACGCACACAAGTCGCAACGAGAGCTCACAACACAACTCAATGAGTTCACCACTCAACTAGAGCTCTAATTGCTATCGCAAAGAATCAAAGGCGCGGAATCGATGTCTTGGTGCTTAGGAATGTTGTAGGAATGCTTGATGTACTCCTCCATGCGCCTAGGGGTCCCTTTTATAGCCCCAAGGCAGCTAGGAGCCGTTGAGAGCATTCTAGGAAGGCTGATCTTGCCTTCTGTCGACTGGCGCACCGGACAGTCCGGTGCACACCGGACACTGTCCGGTGCCCGATTTCCTTCCAAAAATGGCGCAGTCGACCGTTGGCAGCCTGAGAGCCGTTGGCGCACCGGACATGTCCGGTGCCTCCTACTAGCCGTTGGCTTGGCCACGTGTCCCGCGCAGATCGCGCGACCGACCGTTGGCCCGGCCGACCGTTGGCTCACCGGACAGTCCGGTGCACACCGAACAGTCCGGTGAATTATAGTCGTACGTCGCCGATGAATTCCCGAGAGTGATGAGTTCGCCTGTGAACGGCCCACCGGACAGTCCGGTGCACCACCGGACAGTCCGGTGCACCACCGAACAGTCCGGTGAATTATAGTCGTACACCGCCGTCGAAGTCCCGAGAGCAGCCTGTTCGCTAGAGCCAGCCTGGCGCACCGGACACTGTCCGGTGCACCACCGGACAGTCCGGTGCTCCAGACTGAGCAAAGTCTTGGCTGCTCGAGCCAAGGCATTTCCAGTTGGTCTTTTCCTGTTTCCAGCACTTAGACACAATACATTAGTCTCTAAAACAATGTACTAAGTCTGAGAAACATACCTTTATCCTTGATTTGTACTTTGTCCACCATTTTACACTTAGACACTTGTGTTGGACACTAAATCACCAAAATACTTAGAAATGGCCCAAGGGCACATTTCCCTTTCAATCTCCCCCTTTTTGGTGATTTATGCCAACACAACATAAAGCAAATAGAACAAGTACAAAATCAATTCAAATAAGAACTCAAAATTGTTTTGGTTCAATTTTGACATATATGGATCACTCTATGCCACCACTTGGTTTGTTTTTGCAAATCAAACTCAAATTTCTATCTGTAAATCAAACACACATGTTAAGACATAAAGAGAGTCATTCCAAGAGAAATTGATTCAAGATTTCAAAAACTCCCCTTTTTCCCATAATCAACACTTCTCCCCACAAGAAGCCAACATTTGACAAGAGAGACAACAAAAGAGTTTTGACAAACCAAAAGCTCTATTCTACTATTTTCAAAATCTCTCAAGTGGTAGCTGATCCATTTATTGCTTTGGCCTTTATTTTCTCCCCCTTTGGCATCAAGCACCAAAACAGGATCAATCTTGGCCCTAGAACCCCATTGCCTCACCAAAATCTTCAATAAGAATACAAAGGCAATGAGAGTACATGAGATGAACTTGGAATAAGTTACCCTCTCATCGGAGTGCAGTGGAAGTCTTTTCATGGTCCAAGTCCACCTTTTCCCTTTCAAACCTCCTTTGAGACTAAATCAAGCAAACTCAAGCAAATGATTAGTCTCAAAGGGTCAAGTTGTACCACAACTCCCCCTAAATATGTGCATCACTTGCACAAGGACTTGTGAGGTCCGGGGATTGATTGTACAACTTGAGCACCATAGTAAGCAACAAAATGCATAAGGAACATGATCAAAGGCATAAACACATGTATGCTATAAATCAATCCAAGTTCCGCGAATCTAGGACATTTAGCTCACTATGCAGCCTGCAAAAGGTCTTTTCATCTAAAGGCTTAGTGAAGATATCGGCTAGCTGGTTCTCGGTGCTAACATGAAACACTTCGATATCCCCCTTTTGCTGGTGGTCTCTCAAAAAGTGATGCCGGATGTCAATGTGCTTTGTGCGGCTGTGCTCAACAGGATTCTCCGCTATTCGGATAGCACTCTCATTGTCACATAGGAGTGGGACTTTGCTCAGATTGTAGCCAAAGTCCCGGAGGGTTTGCCTCATCCAAAGTAGTTGCGCACAACACTGTCCTGCGGCAACGTACTCGGCCTCAGCGGTGGATAGGGCAACGGAAGTTTGTTTCTTAGAGTTCCACGACACCAGGGACCTTCCTAAGAATTGGCATGTCCCCGATGTACTCTTCCTATCGACCTTACATCCAGCATAGTCGGAATCTGAGTACCCAATCAAGTCAAAGTTAGACCCCTTTGGATACCAGATCCCGAAGCAAGGCGTAGCGACTAAATATCGAAGAATTCGCTTCACAACCACTAAGTGACACTCCTTAGGATCGGATTGAAATCTAGCACACATGCATATGCTAAGCATAATATCCGGTCTACTAGCACATAAATAAAGCAAAGAACCTATCATGGACTGGTATGCTTTTTGATCAACGGACTTACCACCTTTGTTGAGGTCGGTGTGTCCGTCGGTTCCCATCGGAGTCTTTGCGGGCTTGGCGTCCTTCATCCCAAACCGCTTTAGCAAGTCTTGCGTATACTTCGTTTGGGAGATGAAAGTGCCGTCCTTGAGTTGCTTCACTTGGAACCCAAGGAAGTAGTTCAACTCGCCCATCATCGACATCTCGAATTTCTGCGTCATCACCCTGCTAAACTCTTCACAAGACTTTTGATTAGTAGAACCAAATATTATGTCATCGACATAAATTTGGCACACAAAAAGATCGCCATCACAAGTCTTAGTGAAAAGAGTTGGATCGGCTTTCCCAACCTTAAAAGCATTAGCAATTAAAAAGTCTCTAAGACATTCATACCATGCTCTTGGGGCTTGCTTAAGTCCATAGAGCGCCTTAGAGAGCTTACACACGTGGTCGGGGTACCGTTCATCCTCGAAGCCAGGGGGTTGCTCCACGTACACCTCCTCTTTGATCGGCCCGTTGAGGAAAGCGCTCTTCACATCCATTTGGTACAACCTGAAAGAATGGTGAGCGACATATGCTAGCAAAATACGAATTGATTCTAGCCTAGCCACAGGAGCGAATGTCTCCTCAAAGTCCAAACCTGCGACTTGGGCATAACCTTTTGCCACAAGTCGAGCCTTGTTCCTTGTCACCACCCCGTGCTCGTCCTGTTTATTGCGGAACACCCACTTGGTTCCCACAACATTTTGCTTGGGGCGAGGCACCAGTGTCCAAACTTCATTGCGCTTGAAGTTGTTGAGTTCCTCCTGCATGGCCAACACCCAGTCCGGATCCAGCAAGGCCTCTTCTACCCTGAAAGGCTCAATAGAAGAGACAAAGGATGCTCACAGAAATTAACTAATCTTGAACGAGTAGTTACTCCCTTGCTAATATCACCCAAAATTTGGTCGACGGGATGATCCCTTTGGATCGTCGCTCGAACTTGGGTTGGAGGTGCCTGAGGTGCTTCTTCCTCTACAATTTGAACATCCTGTGCTCCCCCTTGATCAAGCGCCTCCACTTGAGGTACCTATTCGTCATCTTGGGTTGGGGGATGCACCATAGTTGAGGAAGACGGTTGATCTTGCTCCAATTGTTCCTGAGGCCGTACATCTCCAATCGCCATGGTGCGTATCGCGGCCGTTGGAACGTCTTTTTCATCTACATCATCAAGATCAACAACTTGCTCTCTTGGAGAGCCATTAGTCTCATCAAATACAACGTCGCTAGAGACTTCAACCAAACCCGATGATTTGTTGAAGACCCTATACGCCTTTGTATTTGAATCATAACCTAATAAAAACCCTTCTACAGCTTTGGGAGCAAATTTAGAAGTTCTACCTTTCTTCACAAGAATATAACACTTGCTCCCAAATACACGAAAATAAGACACATTGGGTTTGTTACCAGTTAGCAGCTCATATGAAGTCTTCTTGAGGAGGCGATGAAGATAGACCCTGTTGATGGCGTGGCAAGCCGTGTTCACGGCTTCCGACCAAAAACGCTTGGGGTCTTGAACTCTCCAAGCATAGTCCTCGCCATATCAATGAGCGTCCTGTTCTTCCTCTCTACCACACCATTTTGCTGAGGTGTGTAGGGAGCGGAGAACTCGTGCTTGATCCCCTCCTCCACTTGAAGATTCTTGAATTCGGACCCGTTGTCGCTCCTTATCTTCTTCTCCTTGAGCTCAAACTCATTTTGAGCTCTCCTGAGGAAGCGCTTGAGGGTCCCTTAGGTTTCAGACTTATCCTGCAAAAAGAACACCCAAGTGAAGCGGGAAAAGTCATCAACAATAACTAGACCATACTTACTTCCTCCTATGCTCAGATAGGCGACGGGTCCGAAGAGGTCCATATGCAGCAGCTCCAGAGGTCTTGAAGTGGTCATCACATTCTTGCTGTGATGTGCTCCTCCCACCTGTTTACCTGCTTGACAAGCTGTACAAGGTCTATCTTTTTCGAATTGCACGTTAGTCAAACCTATCACGTGTTCTCCCTTTAGAAGCTTGTGGAGGTTCTTCATCCCCACATGTGCTAAGCGGCGATGCCACAACCAGCCCATGCAAGTCTTAGCAATTAAGCATGCATCTAGATCGGCCTCTTCTTTTGCAAAATCAACCAAATAAAGTTTGCCATCTAGTACACCCTTAAAAGCTAGTGAACCATCACATCTTCTAAAGACAGACACATCTACATTTGTAAATAGACAATTATATCCCATTTTGCATAATTGACTAATAGATAACAAATTATATCCAAGCGACTCAACTAAAAACACATTAGAAATAGAGTGCTCAGATGAAATAGCAATTTTACCTAACCCTTTTACCTTGCCTTGGTTCCCATCACCGAATATAATTGAATCATGGGAATCCTCATTTTTTACGTAGGAGGTGAACATCTTCTTTTCCCCCGTCATATGGTTTGTGCATCCGCTGTCGATAATCCAGCTTGAACCCCCGGATGCATAAACCTGCAAGGCAAATTTAGGCTTAGGTCTTAGGTACCCAACTCTTGTTGGGTCCTACAAGGTTAGTCAAAATTGTCTTAGGGACCCAAATGCAAGTTTTATCACCCTTGCATTTTGCCCCTAATTTCCTAGCAACTATCTTCCTATCCTTTCTACAAATAGCAAAGGAAGCATTTAAAGCATGATAAATTGTAGAGGGTCCATTCATAACTTTCCTAGGAACATGAACAATATTCTTTCTAGGCACATGATGAATATTTTTCCTAGGCATATCTCTACCATGCATATAGGAAGAACTGGGAGCAACCATAGCATAAGAATCATAGGCATGTGAATCAAAAGCATTACAACTCCTATGAGACTGTCTTCTATCATTGTACATAAAAAGCATGGTTCTTTTTAGTACTACTTGCCATAGGGGCCTTCCCTTTCTCCTTGGCGGAGATGGGAGCCTTATGGCTTGTTAAGTTCTTGGCTTCCCTCTTGAAGCCAAGCCCATCCTTAATTGAGGGGTGTCTGCCAATCGTGTAGGCATCCCTAGCAAATTTTAGTTTTTCAAAATCACTTTTGCTAGCCTTAAGTTGGGCATTAAGACTAGCCATTTCATCATTTAACTTTGCAATAGAAGCTATGTGTTCACTACACGCATCAATATCAAAATCTTTACATCTATTGCAAATAACAACATTTTCTACACAAGTTGTTGATTTACTAGCTATTTCTAACTTAGCATTCAAATCATCATTAATGCTCCTTAAGCTAGAAATCGTCTCATAGCAAGAAGATAATTCACAAGAAAGCATTTCATTTCTCTTAACTTCTAAGGCATGAGATTTTTGTGCTTCTACAAATTTGTCATGTTCTTCATACAACAAGTCCTCTTGTTTTTCTAAAAGCCTATTCTTATCATTCAAGGCATCAATCAATTCATTAATTTTATCTACCTTGGTTCTATCTAGGCCCTTAAATAAACATGAATAATCTATTTCATCCTCATCACTAGATTTGTCCTCACTTGAAGAAGCATAAGTAGAATTTCGAGTACATACCTTCTTCTCCCTTGCCATAAGGCATGTGTGACGCTCGTTGGGGAAGAGGGATGACTTGTTGAAGGCGGTGGTGGCGAGTCCTTCATTGTCGGAGTCGGACGAGGAGCAATCCGAATCCCACTCCTTGCCAAGATGTGCCTCGCCCTTTGCCTTCTTATAGTTCTTCTTCTTCTCCCTCTTGTTCCCTTGATCCTGATCACTATCATTGTCGGGACAGTTAGCAATAAAATGACCAAGCTTACCACATTTGAAGCATGAGCGCTTCCCCTTTGTCTTGGTCTTGCTTGGCTGCCCCTTGCGACCCTTTAGCGCCGTCTTGAATCTCTTGATGATGAGGGCCATCTCTTCATCATTAAGTCCGACCGCCTCAATTTGTGCCACCTTGCTAGGTAGCGCCTCCTTGCTTCTTGTTGCCTTGAGAGCAAGAGGTTGAGGCTCGTTGTTTGGACCATTCAATGCGTCGTCCACATACCTCGCCTCCTTGATCATCATTCGCCCGCTTACAAATTTTCCAAGGACTTCTTCGGGCGACATTTTGGTGTACCTAGGATTCTCACGAATATTATTCACCAAATGAGGATCAAGAACGGTAAAGGACCTTAGCATCAGTCGGACGACGTCGTGGTCCGTCCATCGCGTGCTTCCGTAGCTCCTTATTTTGTTGATAAGGGTCTTGAGCCGGTTGTATGTTTGGGTCGGCTCCTCGCCCCTTATCATCGCGAATCGTCCAAGCTCGCCCTCCACCAACTCCATCTTGGTGAGCAAGGTGACGTCGTTCCCCTCATGAGAGATTTTGAGGGTATCCCATATTTGCTTGGCGTTATCCAAGCCGCTCACTTTGTGGTATTCATCCCTGCACAATGAAGCTAGAAGAACAGTAGTAGCTTGTGCATTCTTATGAATTTGCTCATTAATGAACATGGGACTATCCGTACTATCAAAGTGCATTCCACTCTTTACAATCTCCCATATACTAGGATGGAGAGAGAACAAGTGACTACACATTTTGTGACTCCAAAATCCGTAGTCCTCTCCATCAAAATGAGGAGGTTTACCAAGTGGAATAGATAATAAATGAGCATTTGTACTTTGAGGAATACGAGAGTAATCAAAAGAAAAGTTTGAATTGACCGGTTTCCTTCTCTCGTAGTCGTTGTGGTCGTCGTCCTTTTGGGAAGAAGTAGAGTCATCGCTGTCGTCGTAGTAGACGATCTCCTTGATGCGCCTCGTCTTCTTCTTCTTCCCATCTTTCCGTCTATGGCCCGAGCCCGAGTCGGTAGGCTTGTCATCCTTCGGCTCGTTGACGAAAGACTCCTTCTCTTTGTCGTTGATCACGATTCCCTTCCCCTTAGGATCCATCTCTTCGGGCGGTTAGTCCCTTTGTGAAGAGAACGGCTCTGATACCAATTGAGAGCACCTAGAGGGGGGGTGAATAGGTGATCCTGTAAAACTTGAAAACTTAAGCCACAAAAACTTGGTTAAGCGTTAGCACAGAATGCCAAGTGGCTAGAGAGGAGTCTCAACAAAACACAATAACCACAAGAAATCAATCAGAGAGATGGCACGGTGGTTATCCCGTGGTTCGGCCAAGACCAACGCTTGCCTACTCCACGTTGTGGCGTCCCAACGGACGAGGGTTGCAATCAACCCCTCTCAAGCGGTCCAAAGACCCACTTGAATACCACGGTGTTTTGCTTGCTTTTTCTCAATCCCGTTTGCGAGGAATCTCCACAACTTGGAGCCTCTCGCCCTTACACTTGAAGTTCACAAAGAAACATGGAGCAAGGGAGGGATTAGCAACACACTCAAGACAAGAAATCACAGCAACACCACGCACACAAGTCGCAACGAGAGCTCACAACACAACTCAATGAGTTCACCACTCAACTAGAGCTCTAATTGCTATCGCAAAGAATCAAAGGCGCGGAATCGATGTCTTGGTGCTTAGGAATGTTGTAGGAATGCTTGATGTACTCCTCCATGCGCCTAGGGGTCCCTTTTATAGCCCCAAGGCAGCTAGGAGCCGTTGAGAGCATTCTAGGAAGGCTGATCTTGCCTTCTGTCGACTGGCGCACCGGACAGTCCGGTGCACACCGGACACTGTCCGGTGCCCGATTTCCTTCCAAAAATGGCGCAGTCGACCGTTGGCAGCCTGAGAGCCGTTGGCGCACCGGACATGTCCGGTGCCTCCTACTAGCCGTTGGCTCGGCCACGTGTCCCGCGCAGATCGCGCGACCGACCGTTGGCCCGGCCGACCGTTGGCTCACCGGACAGTCCGGTGCACACCGGACAGTCCGGTGAATTATAGCCGTACGTCGCCGATGAATTCCCGAGAGCGACGAGTTCGCCTGTGAACGACCCACCGGACAGTCCGGTGCACCACCGGACAGTCCGGTGAATTATAGTCGTACACCGCCGTCGAAGTCCCGAGAGCAGCCTGTTCGCTAGAGCTAGCCTGGCGCACCGGACACTGTCCGGTGCACCACCGGACAGTCCGGTGCTCCAGACTGAGCAAAGTCTTGGCTACTCGAGCCAAGGCATTTCCAGTTGGTCTTTTTTCCTGTTTCCAGCACTTAGACACAATACATTAGTCTCTAAAACAATGTACTAAGTCTGAGAAACATACCTTTATCCTTGATTTGTACTTTGTCCACCATTTTACACTTAGACACTTGTGTTGGACACTAAATCACCAAAATACTTAGAAATGGCCCAAGGGCACATTTCCCTTTCAGTTCCTGGTGCATGACATCAATGTTATGCATTAGAATCAAGGCTTTCATATAAGGGAGTTCCCATAGACCACATTTGTGAGTCCAATTATGCTCGGTTCCATAACCTTCAAAACGATTTCCATGTTCGTTTAGTTTCAAATCATTAAGTCTCACGAGAATCTCTGGACCACTTAGACGCTTGGGTGGTCCCCTCGTCACAATCGTGTCCTTTTTAAAAGCGTTCCTATCGAACCTGAACGGGTGATCCTCTGGCAAAAAACATCTATGGCAATCGAAGTAACATATGTTTCCACTAAACTTTAGTCGAAAGCATGAAGTGTCTTCAACGCATATCGGACATGTCAAAATCCCATGACAACTCCATCCAGCAAAGATACCATAAGCCATAAAATCATGAATAGACCATAAAAACGTGGCTCTCAGGTTGAACTTCTGTTTCTTGTAACAATCGTACGCCTCGACTCCTTCCCACAAAATTTTCAATTCTTCAATCAGGGGCCTCATCATCACATCGATCTTTGTTCCAGGATGATCCGGACCAGGTATTACAAGACACAAGAAAATAAATTCATATTTCATGCAAAGAGCTGGTGGAAGGTTGTATGGAACAGCAAAGACGGGCCAACATGAGTAGGACGTTGCAGTTAGATTGAATGGCGCGAAACCATCTGTTGCCAAACCGAAGCGAACATTCCGCACTTCATCAGCAAAGCTGGAATCAAAAGCATCTAGTGCCTTCCATGCATCTGTATCAGCTGGGTGCACCATGACATTTGGATTCTCACGTACCCCTTCTTTGTGCCACCTCATGTGTCTGGCTGTATTCTTGGAGATGAACAAACGTTTCAACCGAGGTATAAGAGGCATGTAACGAAGCTGCTTACGTGCAATCTTCGTAGTCACGGTCAAACCATCGTTGTTTTCAACCTCAACGAATCTACGCTCACCACATACAGTACACTCCTTCCCACCCGCGGTCTCCTTCCAGAAAAGCATACAGTTATTTTCACAGACATCGATTTTTTCGTAGTCCATACCGAGCCCAGATAACAACTTTTTAGACTGATACATGTCCTTTGGCATCTTGTGATTCTCCGGAAGTACATCACTGATCAAGTTCAAAAGCTCCTTGTAACAGTTGTTTGAGAATGCAAACTTAGACTTAATAGCCATAAGTCGAGTCACAAATACAAGGACGGTCACTTTTGTGTGCTCATGCAACGGCTCTTCGACAGCTTTAAGGAGCTCGAAGAACTTCTGAACCTCAGGTGTAGCTGGATCCTCAAACTCGGTGGGTTGACCGGGGTTCTCCCAATCGACTGTTAGAAGCTCATGGCGTACATCGTCAAGCATCTCTTCCATCCTATCGTAGTCCTCCTCTTCATGTGACTGAACTTCCGATACAATACGAGGAGGTGGATCCTCACCGTGGTGCACCCACACCTCATAGCCTGGCATATAACCGTTCTTGCAAATATATATCGACATAGTCCTCCTGTCAAGGAAATTAATGTTCCGACACTTGCTACAAGGGCACCTAACATCGGTTCCAGTCTCTGACCGAGCAAAAGCACGGTCGAGAAAAGCATCAGTCTTGGCAACCCACTCACTTGATAGAGCACCTCTTTTCTTCCAACCTTCATACATCCATCGACGATTCTCCTCCATACTAGATACGAGACGTTAACTTAATTAGTTATGATTACTAATTAACCACACTAATACAATAGCCACTAATTAACCAAACTAATACAATAGCACTACAAAAAATCATTTCACGGGACCCTAAATCAAATAAAACAACCTTATTTCCGAAGGCTTAATAATTACCCTCGGAAATTAAAAGTTTAAATTATATAATCACTAATAAATAAATTAAAACAAGCTAATTTAATTGCATAATTAAATTAAGCCGTCGGACATAACAAACCTAAACATTGCTAATAGCAAACAATATTTGCATATACAAAATTATACTAAACATTATAAAATTTCTTACTTTGTCGGACGATTAGCTGATGAAGCGCACGCCGGCGGGGTCGGGGCGGGCGCCGGTGGCGTTGGGGACGGGGGCAGAGGCTCCGGCGGCCGCGGGCGGCGTCGGGGCGGCTCCGGTGTCGCTTCGGCGGCGGTGGAGTTGCCGGTCGACGTGGACAGAGGATCGGGCGCGGGCTGGGCGTCGGGACGGGGCTGGAGGTCCCCGGGAGAGGCTTGGGCGGTGCTGGGCGACAACGGCGGCTCGTCGGTGATGGTGGCGGCGGCGTGGGCTAGGCGGCGGCGGCTACGCATGCGAGCGGGAGAAAGACAGAGAGAAATGAAACCGACGCGGGGCACGGGGTCGGTTAAAATCCATTAGTTCCGACGGCCACCTAGGAAACCGTCAGACATAAGCTTATGTCCGATGGCTTGCCTGACAGCCGTCGGACATAAGTTTATGTCCGACGGTCCGCCTGCCAGCCCTCGGATATTCTCCCTTTTGTCCGACGGCTACCAGTGGCCGTCGAACATAAGCTTATGTCCGACGGTCTTCTAGGCAGCCATCGGACATAAGATAGCGGTCGGACTTATCGTTTTACTGTAGTGTAGCTCACGAGTCGTGCCGGCCAAAGCTCGAGACGCGTGTGCAGGTGCAGCCCAGGAAAAACGAACCCGGCTGCCCCTGTGTGGGGCCTGATTCCCTGATCGCTTCGGGGACCGGAGACCGAAAACCTTTTGTGGTAAACAGAATTAGCTGCTGGTATCAGCGAAGAGATTCGAGATTTCGAGGTTTGGCCGTTTACACGTATGAAAAGTTTAGTCAAGATCAGCATTCCAATCTGGAGTAGTAACTATCTGTTGTGTTGTGCCCCGGTGCCCATCTTTTCATGTCCCCACCCTATCACTTTTTCCCACTTCAAATACAGAAATACTCATCTCTCTCTCTCTCTCTCTCTGACACATCACAGACACATCACACATTCACACCCACTCAGGTCAAGGAGTTGCAAGCTTCCCCGATGTCTCTCCTCATTCGAGCCTGCAAAAAAGATATGGCAAGATACAATAAACACTGGGAAAAGAAACCAACAGCACAAAGGTGAGGAGGGAGAAGCCGTGATCTGGGACCCACGGGTCATGAAGACGCTGAATTGAATTCTAATCCACCCATTCCCAGGATCAAGGTGTATATGTACACGATCTTATTATTCACTGCCTGCCGCAGCCTTATGACTTTGGTTACATGCAGATTGGATGGGATCAAGGGGCATATAATGCCTTGTAAGTGTCATATAATCGATAGATTATATGTGCATCAATCCCATGCACCCTATAAAGCCCTTAAATATCCTTTCTGGAAACAAAACTCACTGCCCAATTCTTCACATCGGACCGATATACAGAAGGGGTGGGGGAGAAGAGAAGAAAACCTCCAACAAAATTAAGGAGGGCAAACAAAGAATTGCTGCTATAATGGAGCCGGAAGAACCAATCTCTCACCTGTCGAATCACATAATTTACAGACAAAACCATCCGATCCCATGGCTGCGCTTCAAAAATCCAGCCACTCGAATGGTTGTCGGAGAGAACTCGGGGCAATTTTGCTTCGAACTCAGATCACCTTCACCGCTGACCCGAGGCTTCACGGTTAGTTACCTAGCCACCGATGAGCTGCTGCTTCACCGGTTAATCTGTACCCAATGCATGTTAGCTATCTTCCACGAAAATTCTGCCGATGAACTCTTGAAACCTCCTCGAGTAGAGCTTGGGTTCCACGGCAGAGATCGAGTTGGGGTCTGTCTGCAATGACTTGTAACTATGCTCGATCCGCTTTTTGACGCTGTAATCCTGAAGGATGTCAATTATCCCGAAAAAGAGAATCACGTCGTGCACTTCGCCGGTCTGGTTTGGGAATACAAATCCGCTCCTTCTGGATGCTTGCTCTGCCCGGCCTGGCATGTGTGCACCCAGTCTAATCAAAGATTTCCTGAAAAACAAAATGTTGCCAGGAGACATTAGAGAACAAGCTAAACTATATTATTTCGAGGTCTGGAGCACTGGATGTTTTTATCTGATACACATAAGCGAACAACTAGGGCCCTGTCTGGAAGCACCCAATTTCTAAGAAACTGGTTTATAGAAATTGAGGTGGTTCCAAACATACTAGTTTATGACTCAGTTTATAGAAATTAGATTCTCAGTTTATTAAAAACCAAAGTGTGACGGTTATAAAATGGTAGGTGAAGTGAATGGACTATCCAATTTCTAAGATCACATAAAGCAAAGTGATACGCCGGTAACAGCACTGATGATATGCAAATGCCATGCATAAAAATTGCAACAGAGCATAGATCCCTAGATAAAATGCTGTAACATACCGGCTGCAATCAGGTATCATATCAAAAGCATCATCTGAGAAGCAAAGCTCTGTTGTGCCACCACCTTGAAATGATTCACTCTTGATTAAACGCTCTGATTAAGGATCAACACAGCGGTTATAACAGGTATCTGACCCTGTCAAGGTCCAGATCAAACAAGCCATGACTTACTTGGAGAAGCAGTAAAAGTAGAGGATCCCATCTTTGAGGCAGAGATGTCATCACAAAAGTGAATTCCTATCAAGAAACTGTAATCCATAATCCCTTCTGATTCCAAGAAATCGCAGTCTCGTCTCAATTGTCTGCACAGTTAACTCTGTAGGAATTAGCTTCCAGTGAAAGTATCATTGCTGCGCTATAAGTTTTAGAAGGACTTACTCATGGAGATCGGTGTACCAAGATCGCTGCAACCGGAAGACAAAATTGAGGTCCAAGTCCTTGAGTGTAGTCGTCTCATCAATCTCATCTTCAAACTTGTCTGCTGTTCGTCCATATGATGAACCTTTCAAATCAAAACGGCGATGAATCTGGTATTCAGAACAGAACAGATTACCCATGACAATGAATCGGACCTAGAAAAAAGAATTGTTAGAACTAAGGCTGTTGTGAAAATTTGCGCTAAAAGAAAATTGTTTTAGATATCACACCTTCTGTCCATTATGGCGCTTCACACAGTGTACACCATAGAACCTCGTGATTAATGAGTTCTTGTATCGATCGACATGTTTGCAGTAGCTATTTAACATCTTAAGTAGCAGCTACAGCAACGAAATAGCAGGAAATTAGCCCCTCCGCAAAAGCAGGAGAAACAGGTTTCTTCTTGGTAACTAATTGTACTTGGTACTTTAGTAGCACTTTTTTAACATGTGTAGAACGACACATAACTAGGCATGGCAACATGGAGCTCGACAAGAAAAAAAAAAACCATCTCCTCAATCTAATACCAATTCCGCAATCCAATTTTAATAGAGAAACTGAAATTAAGTAACTAGCTACAATTCTAAGTATTTCAAAGTATGTATACAATTTCGTGCAGATAATTAGCATGTTCACATCAATGGAAAACAGAAACGCTACCTTGACTTCTGATTTCTTCACTGTCTTAATCATGAATTGGTCATCTTGGGTAAGGTAAAAGAAGCTCCCGCTTTTCCCAGGCGAAGACAGCTCCCTCAGAGGATCATTGCCACAGATCGAAAGCATGTAATCCCCTGTATCAACAGCAAACAACTTCCTCAAATGCCTGCAATGCAGAATACGACACCACAGTTAATTAATAGAGAAGGTGTGCAGACGATGAAATGGTAGATCAGGAGTCGAAGACAAAAAAAAAAACCTGAACACCATGGGGCAGTAGTCCTTCCAGCAGAAGTACCCAGTTGAATGCGGCAGTGTGGCCTTCGAACCCTCTGGTGGGAACTCTGTCCAGGACAAAGCATTTTCCCTTGGATCAAAATCTCCCTGTTCCAGTTCTCGCATCGGCACAGCCGAAGACTTTCCCACGGAATGCCTGCAAGATGCAGAACCATAATAAAACCTCCATTTCCAAATCCTCTCCCAAAACCAGACCACAATGTGAGAACACAGCTACCAAAACCTCACATGATGCCTAATTGCAGCTGCAGCATAAGCTCGTAATTCTTGTGTCGCTTGGATATGGTCCGCCCGGGTCGTTTACTCTGCGGCGTGGTGGCTACCGCCGACGCCCAGCGTGGGACTCCGCTGGCTGATCGCATGTAAGTTGCTCCTCCCGCGATAGCCGCGGCCTCCTTGAAGAGCATAGACGCCTCGAGCGCGTCGACGATGTCGCAGGTAATGTCTCCAGCCTCGCCCTCCGACTCCCATATGCAGATCCGCGGGGTCGCCTTGTCCCCCACGCCCTCCACAGAAGACCTCCTCCTGACAGCAACAGCGCCAGGAGGCCAAGCGCCCACCGGCGCGAAGAAAGTGCCGCTCATGGACGGCAGGTCTACGCAGCTCCCAGGCCAGGAGCCGACGAACCGGCAGCCGCCGGTGGGCCACGTGAAGACCCCTGACCCCTTGGGCACGCCGTTCTCCCAGACGCCGTCGTAGCGGCTGCCATTGGCACAGATAAGCGCGCCGCGGCCGGAGAGCACCCCGGCGCGCCACTCCCCGATGTACTGGTTGCCGTTGGCCCAGACGTACCGCCCGCGGCCGTCCTGGAGGTTGCGGCGCCACTGGCCCTCGTAGCAGTCCCCGTTGGCGTAGGTCTTGTTGCCCAGGCCGTGGCGGCGGTCCGCCACCCACGCGCCGCGGTAGGTGGCGCCGTCTGGGCCGACGAACACGCCCTGCCCGTCGATGCGGCCCCTGCGGAACTGCCCCTCGAACGTGGCGCCCGACGGCCACGAGAAGCGGCCCTTCCCGGACGCCTTGCCCCGCCGCCAGTTCCCCTCGTACATGCAGCCGTCGGCCCACACGTACCTGCCCTCCCCGTGCGGCGAGCCGCCGGAGAAGGCGCCGCGGTAGACGTCCCCGTTGAGCAGCGTCTTCTCCACCACCGCCGTCTCCTCGCCGCCAGCAGCGCTGCTGGCGGCGGTCATCGCCGGTGCCACCCGCCTCATCCCCCACGCGCGCTCTCGCACTCAAGCCCGCGGCGTTGCAGATGCAGACCGGAAGCTGCTAGGGCTTGCGATTTGGTGGGACTCGGGATTTATGTTGCACTACCTCCTCTCCCTCTTCTCCCGAGCTTTGATCTGGGCTAGAGCGGTGCCAGTACTGGGCTACTACTACCAGTGCAGTGGCCACTAGTGTGCCAGGTGAAGTGGGTGGAGGAGGGAAGAGGATTATACAATGGAAGAGGAGCGAGAGGCCGAGGCCCGAGGGGGGTGGCTTTTACCTAGCTGCCCCAACAACATCTCGCTGAGATCAGCGCGGCTCCTCTGGCGTGCAACGAGCGGCTCGCCACGCGGAGTCGCGGATCTCCTGAACGCGGGGGCCAGTTCATATTGGGTGGTGGGGCCACGAGTGGACCCGTCGTCGTCCGCGACGGTTTGGGCCAAAACCGGATTTTATGGTTTGGTTTTTTATTTGGATATGCATGGGCGTTTTTTTGGAGGGGAGGGTATGGTCATCGAGACATGGACTGGTTGGGTTTGAGTCGCGACTGCGGAACGGTTCGAGACAGGCCACAACCCATACCACACCACGCTGCCGCCAGGGGCGCTCTCCGCCCCAGCTTGCTCGGCGGTGTAGTGTGAAGCCAACACAGGGAGAGCACCGACCAGACGAGATTCAGATCAGACAGCCTGCCGGCAGTTGAGTCGAGTTCAGACCTGGGGAGATTTTTTGCCCATATAGCAGCGGACCTCAAGTGCCGCCATCCCGCCACCCACCGCTTGCCGAAAGCATTACAGAACGGCAACAACGCCACCAGATTCCAGACGAGCCCGACCTGTTCTCCGTTGTCTTGCGTTGCGTCCGCCGTTCTCCGCGTGGCCGCGCGATGCCACCGTCATCGAGCGCGACACGTGGTCCCTCCGCCTAGCCGTCACGTTGGCGGGCCAGGCCAGGGCAAAACCGGCGTCGCCGTCACGCTGGCGGGCGTCCTGGGCTCGACTCTTCTGTCTGTCTCGGCAGCCAGTCAGACACCACGCTCCCTCCGCTTGCGCCGCGCGAGCTTGGCCCGACGAGGCCACGGGGAAAATGACGTGAGGGGCGCGAGCTTGGCCTGACTTCGGCGACACGCATCAGAGTCTAAGACTGTCTTCAACGGTGTCCGCAGCCCTCCCTCTCCCCTAATAGTGTACACGATATAGGGGCTACAGTGCGCCCCTTTCCTTACCGGCGTCCTCCTCCTCCTCCGCTCCCTCCCCGATTCTCTCTCTCACGCTAAATGGAGGGGCACGCTACGCCGCATTTCTCCCCCGTAGCCGCTTCCTTCGCTCACACGCCCACGGGTTCGGAATACTTCGAGGACGGTCTTAGAGGCGAACCAAGTGCGACGGTCGGCCCGCCGGAGAAGGTACCCGTCGCGTCGCCCTCTCCCGCGATTCGGTTTTCTTGCTCCGGGCGGCGAGCACCGGTGGGGGATCTCGACGCGGATCCGCCTTCAACCTTCGCGGACCGCCGACCCGGCAGATCCGTGCGAAGACGCCGCCGCCGTTGCTCTCTGTCCGTCGGCACGTCGCCTGCGGGGTCTCAGGCAAAGGGAGGTCATCGATTCAGCGATAGATCTACGTTGAGCCGATCTGCTTCATTCGATCTTCAAGGTCCAAGGTATGATTCGTGATTTCGCCATTTTCTGCACCTATGATTGAATCCGTTGCCTAAATAAACGTAGCTTCGATTTACACTAAGGTTTACCTGTTCTTGATCTGGTTTGACAGGTAGGGTGTTGGGGGTATGCTTCTGTCGGCGTTTCGAGACCGGGGGGTCCCTAGGCCGACGAGTGAATGTCGTCGCGTGCCCCAGCCCAGATGGGTCGAGCGCGAGGCCGAGCGCGAAGGGGGGAGAGCAAGGCGGCCGGAGACCGGCGTGAGAGAGGTGGGAATCCCGCGGCCTTCGTGTTCGTCCCGCGCCCAGGTCAGGTGCGCTTGCAGTAGGGGGTTACAAGCGTCCACGCGGGAGAGGGAGCGAGTGGCCCCAAGCAAGCGCGTGTCTCGTCCTCGTCCCCGCGCGGCCAACCCTCTCTAAGAGGGCCCTGGTCCTTCCTTTTATAGGCGTAAGGAGAGGATCCAGGTGTACAATGGGGGGTGTAGCAGAGTGCTACATGTCTAACAGGGGAGAGCCAGCGCCCTAAGTACATGCCGTTGTGGCAGCCGGAGATATCTTGGCACCCAGCTGGTGTGATGTCGGGGCCGTCGGAGGAGCGATGGAGCCTGGCGGAGGGACAGCTGTCGGAGCTGTTGAGTCCTTGCTGACGTCCTCTTGCTTCCGTAAGGGGGCTGAGAGCCGCCGTCGTTACAGAGTATGCAGGGCGCCATCATCGCCTATCTGGCGGAGCGAGCCAGATGGGACGCCGGTCTTGTTCCCCGTGGCCCGAGTCAGCTCGGGGTAGGGTGATGATGGTGCCTCCTGTTGACGTGGCTGGTCTGCGCCCTAGGTTGGGCGACGTGGAAGCTCCTCCGAAGCCGAGGTCGAGTCTGTCTTCCGTGGCCGAGGTTGAGTCCGAGCCCCCGGGTCGGGCGAGGCGGAGGTCGCCGGCTGATGCCGGGGCGGAGTCCGAGCCCTGGGGTCGGGCGAAGCGGAGCTCGTCGTCTTCTCGGGCTGAGCCCAAGTCCGAGCCCTGGGTCGGGCGAGGCGGAGATCGTCGTCTTCTGGGACTTAGCCCGAGTCCGAGCCCTGGGTCGGGCGGAGTTCGCCGTCTTCCGGGACTTAGCCTGAGTCCGAGCCCTGGGTCGGGCGGAGTTCGCCGTCTTCCGGGACTTAGCCTGAGTCCGAGCCCTGGGTCGGGCGGAGTTCGCCGTCTTCCGGGACTTAGCCCGAGTCCGAGCCCTGGGTTGGGCGAGGCGGAGCTTCCTATGGTGCCTTTGACCGGGCCTGACTGCCTGTCAGCCTCACTCTGTCGAGTGGCACCGCAGTCGGAACGGCGCAGGCGGCGCTGTCTTTCTGTCAGGCCGGTTAGTGGAGCGGCGAAGTGACGGCGGTCACTTCGGCTCTGGGGGCGCGCGTCAGGATAAAGGTGTCAGGCCACCTTTGCATTAAATGCTCCTGCGACTTGGTCGGTCGGTGCGGCGATTTGGTCAGGGTTGCTTCTTAGCGAAGACAGGGCCTCGGGCGAGCCGGGAACACATTCGCCGTTGGAGGGGGGCCTCGGGCGAGACGGAGATCCTCCGGGGTCGGCTGCCCTTGTCCGAGGCTAGGCTCGGGCGAGGCGTGATCGGGTCCCTCGTATGGACCGATCCCTGACTTAATCGCACCCATCAGGCCTTTGCAGCTTTATGTTGATGGGGGTTACCAGCTGAGAATTAGGAGCCTTGAGGGTACCCCTAATTATGGTCCCCGACAGTAGCCCCCGAGCCTCAAAGGGAGTGTTAGCACTCGCTTGGAGGCTTTCGTCGCACTTTTTTGCAAGGGGACCAGCCTTTCTCGGTTGCGTTTTGTTCCGGTGGGTGCGCGCGAGCGCACCCGCCGGGTGTAGCCCCCGAGGCCTCGGAGGAGTGGTTTCACTCCTCCGAGGTCTTAATGCCTCGCGTAATGCTTCGGCTGGTCTGGTCGTTCCCTCATGCGAGCTGGCCGTAGCCCGGGTGTACGGTCGGGTCCCAAGTTCTCGGGCTGGTATGTTGACGCTGTCAACGGTTCGGCCGGAGCCGGGTTTGCGAGAGCAGCCCCCGAGCCTCTGCACAGGGCGAGAGGGCGATCAGGGACAGACCCGGCTTTTTTACATATGCCCCTGCGTCGCGTTTCCGTAAGGAGGGGGGGAAAGCGCCATGTTGCCCTCGATGGGCGCCAAACATGGTGTCTCCGGTGAGCTGCAAGCGGGTAATCCGAGTGGACGTCCGTGCCCCGTTCGTTAGGGGTCGGCTAGGGGCCCAGAGGCACGCCCAAAAGTACCTGCGGGTGATCTGCCGGACCCGGTCCCCTGGCGACGGGGTCCGAGGGCTCGATGCCTCCCTCTGATGGGATTCCGTTACAAGATCGTTCCCGCTGGTCTCGGAAATGTCCTAGGGTACCTCGGGAGCGCAGCTCGAGCCTTGGTTATGTATCGAACGTACCCATGGTCATCCCTCGCTCGGTGTCTGAGGCGGCTGTGAACCCTTCGGGGGCCAGCCTTCGAACCCCTGATCAGTAGTGGGCGCGGAGCCCGAGTAGCCTGAGGCGGCCGTGGAACCCTTCCGAGGGGCCGGCCTTCGAACCTCTGACCAGTAGTGGGTGTAGGGCCCACGCGATCTGAGGCGGCTGTCGAACCCTTCCGAGGGGCCAGCCTTCGAACCTCTGATCAGTAGGGGGCTCGGAGCCTGGTTCCTTCTCGGGGAAGGATCCTTTTCGGGGTATCCCCCTTTCCCGGTCCCTGTTGCAAGAGAGAGAAAGAGGAAAAAAGGAAAAGGATACGAAATCGAACGACGCGGCGTACCTTTTTTGACGTGGTCATTATGGCGAAGGCGAAGCGTCGCCCGCTTCTCCTGCCAGAGGCGCCGCCTGTCCCGCCGCGGAGTTAATGCGACGGGGCGAGTGGTTGGCGGGGTGGTCGTTGTGCGTGCGCGAGCCGTTCGAGGAACGGATCACGGGCGCGTTGTCTTCACGCCGTGAGAGAGGGTTCTCTCGCTGCCCCCGGACGGGACGTGAGCTTGGCTGACGACGTGGCCGCTGCTCCTGCCCGCCTGCCACCGCCATTACTGCTGGCCCACTTTTGGCCGCATTGACCGTCGCGCCAGGCTGGCGTCGCTGGGTCGCGCGCTGGGTCGCCTCGAGTCGCGGTGTTGGTTCCGCAGTCGAGGAGGCGCGGTAGTGGCGCAAGTGGCGGTGCAGTTGCATGCACGAAGCATTTCGCGCGCCGGTTGCATGACGTGTGGGCCTGGGCCTCCATGCTGGGCATGTTGGGAGTCGGAGAAGCGCGCCCACTTGGCGCAGTTGCATGCCGCCTGCATGGTTGCCCGCCCCTTTCGCCCGTTGGTCTGGGCAAAAGTGGAGAGTCGCTTGTAACCGCTGGGCGGTTGTACGCACCGCGCACGGCGGTTTGGCTTCTTCCGCTCTGAGCCGGCTTGCATGACGTGTGAGACCCAGCCCCCGCGCCGTAGGGGAGGACCTTGGAGTGTGTTGGAGAAGACTCAGCCTGTGACGGCTAGGGACGCAAGTAGGGAGAGCCGCCTTTAAAAGGAGGGTGACCCCTTGGGAGGCGACCATGTCTTCGCGCTCCCTTATGCATCGTGTCTTTCCACCTTCCAAGCCCCCGGATGGGGGATATCCGCCGTCTTTCCGCCTCGTCGTTGGAGGACGCAACTCCGTGGGAGTGGGTACCTTTCAGCCATCGTTCGGCTTCAAGGATTTTCATCATGCAGCCCGGCTGCACCCCTCCGCCGGCGGTCACCCAAGATGGTGACCTCCAGTTTGATGGTGGGGGAAAGCGAGCTGGGCTGCGGCCTCTGCCCCTCCCTCAGCCTCAAGGATTTTCATCACCAGGGCTGGGGAGGGGAGTGAGCCAAGGTGGGGTCGGCCCCTACGTGGGCGGTGGCCCGCTCCTTCCCTCAGTGATCGGGGGGAAGGGCGGCTGTCGTCCGTGGCGCCGGCAGCTGCAGCGTGCCTGGCTCTCGGACCCGAGTGGCTTCGGAGCCGTTCTCGGCGCCGGCTTTCGCCACGGCAGCTGGAAGAGGTTCTTCCGCCGACGAGATAGCCAGGGCCGCCCACGGGCCGACCTCCAACTCTACGGCCTTCTGCCCGTCCTTGCCTCACGAGTTTGGGCATGGGCGGGAGCCCCTTGGTAGCAGCATCCGCCCTGAGGTCAGCGCTGCCGCTGTTCGGCCCCCCGGAGCAGAAGTCGTCGTCGTCGCCGCTGCTGGAGCGGGCGACGGCGCGTCGTTCGTCGGTCTTCTGTCGCTCCGCAGGCTCCCCCCATCGAGTGGGGTTGTTCGTACCTGCGGAGGTGGAACCGGAGTTCCGTTTGTAATGGCACTTTGAATGCCAGTGTTTTTGTTCATTGTGGCTGTCGAGGCCTGAACATGTATGTATTTTTGGCACGGAGCCGTGTTTTTTTCCTCATTTTCGAGCACTAAGACTCGCCTGTTGGTTGTCTGAACCGCTTCACCAAGCGTGAGTCGCCCCGTGTAAAGGTGACGAGTGAGGTATCCGTATCCCGGAGGCGTAGGAGTCCCTCGGCTCGGTCGGCCTTGTTGTCCGAGGCTTCTCTAGCTTAGTTAAAGGAACCCCTCGGCCGCTCTTTGATGAGCCGAGGCCAGGGGTAGCGGTATCAGCATGAACAGGGGCAGAGTTGGCTCGAAAAGGAAACCTGGTTAGCCGAAGCCTAGCCGGGTCGTCCGTTAGCGGGACCGACACCGGAGTTGACCAGCCGAGGCCTCGGGTCGGGCTGACGTCCTTGGAGGACGGCTGGCCGAGGCCCCGGGGTGACCGGCCGAGCCGCCTGCTCGGGCCGGATTCCCGGAGAAGACCCTGGCAGCGATTGCCCGGGCGTGGCGATGACGTCGTCCTTTAGAGTGGAGATCCTCAGACCGCGTCGCCGTCCGAGGCCAGGTCGGACCTCGCCGAAGGTGTCGTCGATGCCGAGGGTGCCGCTGCTCCCTTCAGCCGTCGAGATCCAAGCCTGCAGGATCGGATTATCTTGTAGCGTGTGTTTTCTGCGGCCGCCGAGGCCTAAACACACCTTCGCCGTGTTGTAAAGCTGCGTCTCTTTTCCTCTTGTTTCGAGTATCTGGACTTTTTTGTCGGTAACAAAATTGTTTTGCGCGAGTGAGAGTTGCTTCTCACGGAAGGTGATGAGTGAGGTATCCGTATCCCGGAGGCGTAGGAGTCCCTCGGCTCGGTCGGCCTTGCCGCTTACGCGCACTCTTGCCCGTCCATGGGGTTCTGTTCCTGACGCAGTCGAGAAGGCTCAAACAATCGCTTCGGCAGAAGAGCTTCCGAACGTGAAGACTTGTTCGGTCCACGGAATCACTTATCCGAACGTGAGTTACTTATCGCAGAAGGTGATGAGCGAGGTATCCGTATCCCGGAGGCGTAGGAGTCCCTCGGCTCGGTCAGCCTTGGCTGCTTACATGTACTCCATCGTTTTCAGGATCCACTTTCAAAGTAGTCGAAAAGCACGAAAGACATTCTGGCAGAAAAGATCTTTTTTCGAGGAAAAAATTCGACGCAGAGGGGGTTCCCCCCCTTTTAGCCCCCGAGGGAGGGTCGGGCTTTGCCGAGGCAAGGCGGACCCTTCCTTGATGACTAAACTTTGCGTGGGAGCGAGGTTTATGAAGAACTTGAAAACATCTTAAGGGTAGAAGCGACGTAGCTGTTGGATGTTCCAAGCGTTGCTGTAGACCTTGCCTTGACTATTGGCCAGCTTGTACGTCCCGGGCTTCAGAACTTTGGCGATGACGAACGGCCCCTCCCAGGGGGGCGTGAGCTTGTGCCGCCCTCGGGCGTCTTGTCGCAGCCGAAGCACCAGGTCGCCCACCTGGAGGTCTCGGGACCGGACCCCTCGGGCGTGGTAGCGTCGCAGGGACTGCTGGTACCGCGCCGAGTGTAGTAAGGCCTTGTCCCGAGCCTCCTGCAGCTGTTCCAGCGAGTCTTCTCGGCTAGCTTGGTTGCTTTGGTCGGTGTAGGCCCTCGTCCTCGGGGAGCCGTATTCCAGGTCTGTGGGCAAGACGGCCTCGGCCCCGTAGACTAGGAAGAACGGCGTGAAGCCCGTGGCTCGGCTTGGCGTTGTCCTCAGACTCCAGACCACCGAGGGGAGTTCCTTCATCCATCGCTTGCCGAACTTGTTGAGGTCGTTGTAGATCCGAGGCTTGAGCCCTTGTAGAATCATGCCGTTGGCACGCTCTACTTGCCCATTTGACATGGGATGAGCCACGGTGGCCCAGTCCGCCCGGATGTGATGATCCTCGCAGAAGTCCAGGAACTTTCTGCCAGTGAACTGGGTGCCGTTGTCGGTGATGATGGAGTTCGGGACCCCGAAGCGATGGATGATGTTGGTGAAGAACGCCACCGCCTGCTCGGACCTGATGCTGTTCAGGGGTCGGACCTCGATCCACTTGGAGAATCTGTCGATGGCGACCAGCAGGTGCGTGTAGCCCCCGGGTGCCTTCTGCAAGGGGCCGACGAGGTCCAGACCCCACACGGCAAAAGGCCAGGTGATGGGTATCGTCTGCAGAGCCTGGGCAGGCAGGTGGGTCTGCCTTGCGTAGAATTGACACCCTTCGCAGGTGCGGACAATTCTAGTGGCGTCGGCCACCGCCATCGGCCAGTAGAAGCCTTGTCGGAAGGCATTCCCGACAAGGGCTCGAGGTGCAGCGTGATGGCCGCAAGCCCCCGAGTGTATCTCTTGCAGGAGTTCCTGGCCTTCGGCGATGGAGATGCATCGCTGGAGGATGCCTGAGGGGCTACGGTGGTAGAGCTCCTTCTCATCTCCCAGCAAGACGAACGACTTGGCGCGCCGCGCCAGCCGCCGAGCTTCGGCTCGGTCGGAGGGTAGCTCTCCTCGGTGGAGATATTGCAGGTACGGGGTCTGCCAGCTTTGATCAGGCGTGACCCCACTTCGCTCCCCCCCAACGTGCAGCGTCTCGCCCTCGGGGGCCGAGGGTACCTCGGGCTGAACCGAGGATGCCTCGGACCGAGCCGAGGTTGCCTCGGACTGAGCCGAGGGTACCTCGGGCGGGGCCGAGGGTGCCTCGGGCTGGGTCGAGGGTGCCTCGGGGTCGGGCGTGTCGTCGATCTTGACGGAGGGTCGATGTAGATCCCGGGAGAAGACGTCCGGGGGAACCGTCGTTCGCCCCGAGGCTATCTTAGCCAGCTCGTCCGCAGTCTCGTTGTAGCGCCGAGCGATGTGGTTGAGCTCGAGCCCGTAGAACTTGTCTTCCAGGCGCCGAACCTCATCGCAGTAGTCCTCCATCTTCGGGTCGCGGCAGTGGGAGTTCTTCATGACTTGGTCGATGACAAGTTGTGAGTCACCGCGAGCGTCGAGGCGTCGGACCCCTAGCTCGATGGCGATCCGCAACCCGTTGACCAGAGCCTCATACTCGGCCACATTGTTGGACGCCGGGAAATGGAGGCGTAGCACGTAGCGTAGGTGCTTCCCGAGGGGCGAGATGAAGAGTAGGCCTGCGCCGGCTCCTGTCTTCATCAGCGACCCGTCAAAGAACATGGTCCAGAGCTCCGGCTGGATCGGAGCTGTTGGGAGCTGAGTGTCGACCCATTCAGCTACGAAGTCCGCCAAGACCTGGGACTTGATGGCCTTCCGAGGAGCGAACGAGATCGTCTCGCCCATGATTTCCACCGCCCACTTTGCAATCCTTCCCGAGGCCTCCCAGCACTGGATGATCTCCCCCAGGGGGAAGGATGACACCACAGTTACCGGGTGAGACTCGAAGTAGTGTCGCAGCTTCCGCCGCGTTAGGATCACCGCGTACAGCAGCTTCTGAACTTATGGGTAGCGGATCATGGTTTCGGACAGTACCTCGCTGACGAAGTAAACTGGCCTCTGAACGGGCAATGCATGCCCCTCCTCTTTCCTCTCGACCACAATCGCGGCGCTAACCACCTAAGTGGTCGCGGCGACGTAGACCAAGATGACTTCTCCGGCAGCTGGGGGTACCAAGATAGGCGCCTTCGTGCGGAGCGCCTTCAGGTTCCCGAGGGCTTCCTCGGCCTCAGGGGTCCAAGTGAAGCACTCGGCCTTCCTTAAGAGGCGGTACAGAGGTAGACCTCTTTCGCCGAGGCGTGAGATGAAGCGGCTCAGAGCCGCAAGGCATCCCATGACCCTCTGTACGCCTTTCAAGTCCTTGATGGGCCCCATGCTGGTGATAGCTGCGATCTTCTCCGGGTTGGCTTCGATGCCCCGCTCGGAGACGATGAACCCCAAGAGCATGCCTCGGGGCACCCCGAAAACAAATTTTTCGGGATTGAGCTTGACGCCCTTTGCCTTGAGACATCGGAATGTCACTTCAAGGTCGGAAAGGAGGTCGGAGGCTTTCCTCGTCTTGACCACGATGTCATCGACGTAGGCCTCGATCGTGCGGCCGATGTGTTCGCCGAACACGTGGTTCATGCACCGCTGGTATGTCGCGCCCGCATTCCTCAAGCCGAACGGCATGGTGACATAGCAGTACATGCCGAAGGGCGTGATGAAAGAAGTCGCGAGCTGGTCGGACTCTTTCATCCTGATTTGGTGATACCCCGAGTAGGCATCGAGGAAAGACAGGGTTTCGCACCCAGCAGTGGAATCCACGATTTGGTCGATGCAAAGCAGAGGGTAGGGAACCTTCGGACATGCTTTGTTGAGACCAGTGTAGTCTACACACATCCGCCATTTCCCCCCCTTTCTTTCTCACAAGCACAGGGTTGGCAAGCCATTCGGGATGGAATACCTCCTTGATGAACCCTGCCGCCATTAGCTTGTGGATCTCCTCGCCTATGGCTCTGCGCTTCTCCTCGTCGAATCGGCGCAGAGGCTGCTTGACGGGTCGGGCTCCGGCTCGAATGTCCAGCGAGTGCTCGGCGACATCCCTCAGTATGCCGGGCATGTCCGAGGGACTCCACGCGAAGACGTCGACGTTCGCGCGGAGAAAGTCGACGAGCACTGCTTCCTATTTGGGACCGAGCTCGGAGCCGATCCGGACTTGCTTGGAGGCGTCACTGCTGGGGTCGAGGGGGACGGACTTAACCGTCTCCGCTGGCTCAAAGTTGCCGGCGTGACGCTTCACGTCTGGGACCTCCTTCGAGAGGCTCTCCAGGTCGGCGATGAGGGCCTCGGACTCGGCGAGGGCCTCGGCGTACTCCATGCACTCCACGTCGCATTCGAACGCGTGTTTGTACGTGGGGCCGATGGTGATGACCCCATCGGGGCCCGGCATCTTGAGCTTCAGGTAGGTGTAGTTGGGGACGGCCATGAACTTCGCGTAGCATGGCCTCCCCAGTACCGCGTGGTAGGTTCCTCGGAACCCGACCACCTCGAACGTCAGGGTCTCCCTTCGGAAGTTGGAGGGTGTTCCGAAGCAGATGGAAAGGTCGAGCTGTCCGAGGGGCTGGACGCGCTTCTCGGGAATGATCCCATGGAAGGGCGCAGCGCCTGCCCGGACAGAGGATAGATCGACACGCGGGAGCCCGAGGGTCTCGGCGTAGATGATGTTGAGGCTGCTGCCTCTGTCCATGAGGACCTTGGTGAGCCTGACGTCGCCGATGATGGGGTCGACGACGAGCGGGTATTTCCCCGGGCTCGGCACATGGTCGGGGTGGTCGGCTTGGTCGAAGGTGATGGGCTTGTCGGACCAGTCTAGGTAGACTGGCGCCGCCACCTTCACCGAACAGACCTCCCGGCGCTCTTGCTTGCGGTGCTGAGCCGAGGCGTTCGCCGCTTGCCCACCATAGATGATGAAGCAGTCGTGGACCTCGGGAAACTCTCCTGCCTGGTGATCTTCCTTCTTGTCGTCGTCGCGGGCCTTGCCACCCTCCGCGGGTGGCCCGGCCCTGTGGAAGTGGCGCCGAAGCATGACGCACTCCTCAAGGGTATGCTTGATGGGCCCCTGGTGATAGGGGCACGGCTCCTTGAGCATCTTGTCGAAGAGGTTGGCACCTCCGAGGGGCTTCTGAGGGTTCTTGTACTCGGCGGCGGCGACAAGGTCCGCGTCGGCGGCGTCGCGTTTCGCTTGTGACTTCTTCTTGCCCTTCTTCTTGGCGCCGCGCTGAGTTGACGCCTCGGGGGCATCTTTCGAAGGGCGGCCCTGGGGCTGCTTGTCCTTCCGGAAGATAACCTCGACCGCCTCCTGGCCGGAGGCGAACTTGGTGGCGATGTCCATCAGCTCGCTCGCCCTGGTGGGGGTCTTGCGACCCAGCTTGCTCACCAGGTCGCGGCAGGTGGTGCCGGCGAGGAACGCGCCGATGACATCCGAGTCGGTGATGTTGGGCAGCTCGGTGCGCTGCTTCGAGAATCGCCGGATGTAGTCTCGGAGAGACTCTCCCGGCTGCTGTCGGCAGCTCCGAAGGTCCTAGGAATTCCCGGGGTTCACGTACGTGCCCTGGAAATTGCCGGCAAAAGCTTGGACCAGGTCGTCCCAGTTGGAGATCTGCCCCGGAGGCAGGTGCTCCAACCAGGCGCGAGCGGTGTCGGAGAGGAACAGGGGGAGGTTGCGGATGATGAGGTTGTCATCGTCCGTTCCACCCAGCTGACAGGCCAGATGGTAGTCCGCGAGCCACAGTTCCGGTCTCATCTCCCTCGAGTACTTTGTGATAGTAGTCGGGGGTCGGAACCGGGTCGGGAACGGCGCCCGTCGGATGGCCCGGCTGAAGGCCTGCGGACCGGGTGGTTCGGGCGAGGGACTCCGATCCTCCCCGCTGTCGTAGCGTCCCCCACGCCTGGGGTGGTAGCCTCGGCGCACCCTCTTGTCGAGGTGGGCCCGACGGTCGCGGTGATGGTGCTTGTTGCCGAGGCGACCCGGGGCCGCAGGCGCTGTGTTGCGCGTGCGTCCGGTGTAGACCGAGGCTTCCCGCATGAATCGGGAAGTCGTGACATGAGGTTCCGAGGGGTACCCCTGTCTTCGGGAGGCAGAGCTCTCGGCCCGTCGGACCGCGGCGCCTTCCAGGAGATTCTTGAGCTCCCCCTGGATTCGCCGCCCCTCGGTGGTTGATGGCTCCGGCATCGCGCGGAGAAGCATCGCTGCTGCAGCCAGGTTCTGGCCGACCCCACTAGATGCGGGTGGTGGCCTGACCCTGACGTTGTCGGCGACGCGGTGCTGGAAGCCCTGGGGTAGATGACGTATTTCTCCGGCCGGGGGTTGGCCCGCCCATGCCTGCCCGACGTCCCGGCGGATCGGCTCAAGCGCCCCTGCTCCCTCGTTGAGCCTGGCCTGCACCCCGCGGATTTGCTCGAGCTGTGGGTCATGCCCCCCACCTGAACGAGGACCACAGCTAGCTCCCGTGGGATGTCAACGCGAGGCACCGGCCTAGGGAGATCACCGTCCTCCGGCATGTCGAGATGGTTGCCATCGGAGGGACCCCCTAGATCGACGTGGAAGCATTCGCGACTTGGGCCGCAGTCCTCATCGCCGAGGCTACGGCTACTGTCGGAACAGTCGGAAAGGCAGTAGTCGCATGCGGTCATGAAGTCCCGCATGGCACTGGGGTTGCCAAGTCCAGAGAAATCCCAACAGATGCTGGGCTCGTCGTCTTCCTCGGACCCAGAGGGCCCGTAGGTCGAGACGTCCGTCAGCCGGTCCCAAGGTGACCGCGTACGAAACCCCAAAGGGTTTGGACTTGCCTCTACGAGAGCACCCGCCAAAGCGAAGCCGCTAGGCGGGTCGAGGCTGAATCCGAAAGACGTGGGATGGGAATCGGTCGGTACCTTCTGGTCGACGGGCGGCGATGAGGTCACATCATGGACTGACTGCGCCGTCGTCTCAGGTACAAGGTTGATGTCTAGCAAGCTTTTCGCGAGCGTGCTGGCGTCGTCCGCTTGCTCGAGATCGGCGTGTCGCGGGGAGACGGCGCTCGCCTTCGTCTCAAACGCGAGGTCGACGCCCGGTGCGCCCCCCGTTGGGGCGCTGGGGCCGTCGACTCGCTTGACAGCCGATGAGGCACTGCCTCCTGCTTGGCCTTGGTTGCGCCGCCTCCTCCTCCATCGGCGGGGGAGAGGACGGGGTGAGCTCGAAGGTTGTTCTTCCACCATGCGGGGAAGACGTCGTCGATTCCGCCGCCGGCGGGCGGGTTGTCGGCCGCCATTGTCGTTGTCGCACGGCGGTGGAAGGAGTATCATGTCGTAGCTGCTGTCGAGGGACACGAACTCAAGACTCCCGAAACGGAGCACCGTCCTTGGTTGGAGAGGTTGCTGGAGACTGCCCATCTGGAGCTTGACGGGAAGCTGTTCGTCAACACGCAGCAGGCCCCTACCTGGCGCGCCAACTGTCGGCGTTTCGAGACCGGGGGGTCCCTAGGTCGACGAGTGAATGTCGCCGCGTGCCCCAGCCCAGATGGGTCGAGCGCGAGGCCGAGCGCGAAGGGGGGAGAGCGAGGCGGCCGTAGACTGGCGTGAGAGAGGTGGGAATCCCGCGGCCTTCGTGTTCGTCCCGCGCCCAGGTCGGGTGCGCTTGCAGTAGGGGGTTACAAGCGTCCACGCGGGAGAGGGAGCGAGCGGCCCCAAGCGAGCGCGTGTCTCGTCCTCGTCCCCACGTAGCCAACCCTCTCTAAGAGGGCCCTGGTCCTTCCTTTTATAGGCGTAAGGAGAGGATCCAGGTGTACAATGGGGGGTGTAGCAGAGTGCTACGTGTCTAACAGGGGAGAGCCAGCGCCCTAAGTACATGCTGTTGTGGCAGCCGGAGAGATCTTGGCACCCAGCTGGTGTGATGTCGTGGCCGTCGGAGGAGCGATGGAGCCTGGCGGAGGGACAGCTGTCGGAGCTGTTGAGTCCTTGCTGACGTCCTCTTGCTTCCGTAAGGGGGCTGAGAGCCGCCGTCGTCACAGAGTATGCAGGGCGCCATCATCGCCTATCTGGCGGAGCGAGCCAGATGGGACGCCGGTCTTGTTCCCCGTGGCCTGAGTCAGCTCGGGGTAGGGTGATGATGGTGCCTCCTGTTGACGTGGCTGGTCTGCGCCCTAGGTTGGGCGACGTGGAAGCTCCTCCAAAGCCGAGGTCGAGTCTGTCTTCCGTGGCCGAGGTTGAGTCCGAGCCCCTGGGTCGGGCGAGGCGGAGGTCGCCGGCTGATGCCGGGGCGGAGTCCGAGCCCTGGGGTCGGGCGAAGCAGAGTTCGTCGTCTTCTGGGGCTGAGCCCAAGTCCGAGCCCTGGGTCGGGCGAGGCGGAGATCGTCGTCTTCTGGGACTTAGCCCGAGTCCGAGCCCTGGGTCGGGCGGAGTTCGCCGTCTTCCGGGACTTAGCCCAAGTCCAAGCCCTGGGTCGGGCGGAGTTCGCCGTCTTCCGGGACTTAGCCCGAGTCCGAGCCCTGGGTCGGGCGGAGTTCGCCGTCTTCCGGGACTTAGCCCGAGTCCGAGCCCTGGGTCGGGCGGAGTTCGCCGTCTTCCGGGACTTGGCCCGAGTCCGAGCCCTGGGTTGGGCGAGGTGGAGCTTCCTATGGTGCCTTCAACCGGGCCTGACTGCCTGTCAGCCTCACTCTGTCGAGTGGCACCGCAGTCGGAGCGGCGCAGGCGACGCTGTCTTTCTGTCAGGCCGGTCAGTGGAGCGGCGAAGTGACGGCGGTCACTTCGGCTCTGGGGGGCGCGCGTCAGGATAAAGGTGTCAGGCCACCTTTGCATTAAATGCTCCTGCGACTTGGTCGGTCGGTGCGGCGATTTGGTCAGGGTTGCTTCTTAGCGAAGACAGGGCCTCGGGCGAGACGGGAACACATTCGCCGTTGGAGGGGGGCCTCGGGCGAGACGGAGATCCTCCGGGGTCGGCTGCCCTTGTCCGAGGCTAGGCTCGGGCGAGGCGTGATCGGGTCCCTCGTATGGACCGATCCCTGACTTAATCGCACCCATCAGGCCTTTGCAGCTTTATGCTGATGGGGGTTACCAGCTGAGAATTAGGAGCCTTGAGGGTACCCCTAATTATGGTCCCCGACAGCTTCGTAGCCGAAGATCCTAAAAGAGGAAAACACCTTCGGCAAGGTCCTTTCAAGAACAGCGCCGAAGTTATCACCAATAGAGCTTCGGCACAGTGGCAAGTCCCAAGACGAAGGGGGCAAACCGACTTAAAGATCAAATGACTCAAAAACCCATGATGTTTTGTGTCAGTATTGTAATTGATTATAAAGGGGATAGATGTAATTTCACATAGGCTGTGTCCTGTGCCTATAAATAGATGAACAGTGCCCCTGTAATGTTCACGCAATCTTGTAATTGTTGACGCATCACACTAGAATTGTTGTTTTCCATCAAGGAGAAGGTATAAATGTATTCAAATGTCATGTTTTAATATTCAGATCGATATAATGAAATATAAGAATAATGTTGTCTGCTCCTAACACATATTTTATATGTTATTCTTCATTTTACATTATTCTATAAACCTGAACACGAAGGTATGACCTTTGTGATATTTAGTCTGTAACCTTCGTCCGAAGTTCATTAAATCCTTGGGGAGATAATGCTTCAACGGACGAAGGGCATTATCATTTAACATTTTTATGTTGCCTTGTTCTTAATTCATAGCTTTTGAGAACAAGTCCCCAACATTGGCGCCCACCTCCGGTGAACTCACTTCCACTTTTTGAGTTGATGGCTTTGTTCAAGAACCAGGCTGCAGCTGCTTCGGCTTCGAAGCTGGTCCTCCCGATCACAGGCGATTCATGCTCAGAACCGCCAACAAGAAACAGAAGAAGGAGGCACAAAGAAGGGTACAACATGTCGGGGTGCAGGGACCCTTCATCAAGTCAAGATGGTCTCATATCCCAATTACCTTCTCCCAAGAGGACCTTCAGCTTAAGGATTTCCCTCACAATGATGCTGTGGTTATTTCTTGTGTTATCAAAGGGTTTCTGGTCCATAATGTTCTGGTTGATACAGGCAGTGCAACTGATATCATATTTGCTAAGGCCTTCAGACAAATGCAAGAGCCAGAAGACAAGATTCATGATGCTACACACCCTCTTTGTGGCTTCGGAGGAAGACAGATTATAGCACTTGGCAAGATCACCTTGCTGGTGACCTTCGGATTTGTTAACAACACCAGAACTGAGCAAGTTGTGTTTGATATTGTCGACATGGAGTACCCCTATAATGCAATGATTGGTCGTGGAACACTTAATGCTTTCGAAGCAATTCTTCATCCAGCATATCTTTGCATGAAGATACCTTCGGATCAAGGACCTATTGCTATTCATGGGAGTCAGTAAGCTGCCAGAAAAGCTGAAGGGAACTGGACAGATTCAAAGGCAATCCATAATATAGATGGAGATGAAGCTTGTGAGCAGTACAAGTACAGAAGGGAGAAGGCTGCTTCGGCCGATCAGCCAAAGCCCATGCTTTTATGTGAAGATATTGCAGAGCAGAAGGTGCTGCTGGGATCTCAATTGTCTGAAGAATAGGAAAAAACCCTGATAAGGTTTTTGTTCAACAACAAAGATGTCTTTGCATGGTCAGCCAATGATCTCTGTGGTGTTAACAGGGATGTCATTGAGCACTCTCTAAATGTTGATCCATCCTTCAGACCTAGAAAGCAGAGGCTTCGAAAAATGTCTAATGACAAAGCCGAAGGTGCTCGGAATGAAGTGAAAAGACTCCTTAGTGCTGGAGTCATCAGAGAAGTGAAATACCCAGAATGGTTAGCCAACACTGTTATGGTGAAGAAAGCCAACGGTAAATGGAGGATGTGTATCGATTTTACTGATCTCAACAAGGCTTGCCCGAAGGACGAGTTTCCATTACCAAGAATAGATTCTCTAGTAGACGCAGTAGCTTCGTCAGAACTTATGAGTTTGCTAGATTGTTATTCAGGCTATCATCAAATTTGGATGAAGAAAGAAGATGAGCCAAAAACCAGCTTCATAACCCCTAGTGGAACATATTGTTACCTTCGGATGCCTGAGGGGCTCAAGAATGCTGGAGGAAGCTTCAGTAGAATGACAACGAAGGTTCTCCATTCTCAGATCGGCAGAAATGTGTTAACCTATGTTGATGATATTATAGTGAAAAGCACGAAGCAACAAAATCACATTGCTGATCTGCAGGAGACATTTGCTAATTTTAGACAAGCTGGTATGAAGCTGAATCCAGAGAAATGTGTCTTCGGAGTGAAGAAAGGGAAATTCCTTGGTTGTCTGGTTTCAACAAAAGGAATCAAAGCTAATCCAAATAAAATCGAAGCTATTCTTCGGATGGAGCCGCCAAGCACAAAAAAGGGGGCTCAACGGCTGACAGGAAGACTAGCATCTCTAAATCGATTCATATCTAGATCAGCAGAGAGAAATTTACCATTCTATGAAGTGCTGATGTGAGCCAAAGTCTTTCAATGGGGATCAGTCCAGCAGAAAGCCTTCGAAGAGCTGAAGCAGTATCTGATAGAACTAACGACTCTAACTCCACCAGCGCCAGGGGCTCCTCTGTTGTTGTATGTGGCAGCTTCGCACTCGGCAGTGAGTGTGGCACTTGTCCAAGAAAAGCTTGAAGGACAAACCAAGAAGCAAGCCCCAATATACTTTGTTTCCGAAGTCCTCAGTCTATCAAAGAAGAACTATACAGAATTGGAGAAGGTGTTATATGCTGTCTTAATGGCCTCCAGGAAGCTTTGGCATTACTTTCAAGCATATCATATAATTGTTCCTTCGTCACAACCTTTGAAGGATATCATGAGGAACAGAGAAGCTACTGGAAGAATTGGAAAGTGGGCTGCGGAACTCAACGAGTTCAACATTGATTATGTGCATAGATCCTCAATACAGTCTCAGGCGTTAGCAGACTTCATCGCTGATTGGACGTCAGGGGCTCAGGGAGAAGAAACAACTAAAGATGCTGAAGCTTGGACAGTATTCTGCGATGGTTCTTGGGGAACCTTCGGGGCAGGAGCACCTGCTGTGTTAGTTACACCTTCCAAAGTTAGAACTTGCTACGCAGTAAAACTTGATTTTAGCTGCACAAATAATATTGCTGAGTATGAAGCTTTTCTTTTGGGGCTTCGGAAGTTAAAGGCAATGGGGATTAGAAGGGCGGTTCTCAAAACCGATTCCCAAGTTATTTCTGGTCATATTGACAAGAGTTGTAAAGCAAGAGACTCGAAGCTTGAAAAATACCTGGACATGGTCCGAAGCATTGAAGCTTCCTTCGAAGGGTTTTCTGTCAAGAATATTCCTCGAGGAGAAAATGAACATGCTGATTTGCTAGCCAAGTCAGCGGCACAGGGGCTGCCCTTACCTTCGAAAGTATTCTTTGAAACAATAAAAGCACCTTCGGTGGAACTTCTTGAAAGAGCAGTGCTCATCTCCTGTTCATAGTGAAGATTGGAGAACTGAGATTATGTCTTTCCTCCAGGGTAATTTCCTTTCAGATGACGAAGCTTATAATAAGAGAATAGAGGCAAGAGCTCGGCCATATGTCATAATAGAGGGGGAGCTATACAAGCATGGAGTTTGTTCTCCATTGCTCAAATGTTTATCCAGAGCTGAAGGTATAGAATTGATGAAGGAAATACATGCGGGCCTGTGTGGATCTCACATTGGATCTAGGCCCTTGCTGGGAAAAGTTTTTCGTCAAGGATTTTATTGGCCGAAGGCAGCTTCGGATGCAGCAGAACTAGTTCAAAAATGCGAAGGCTGTCAGAAATGCGCAAGAGATAAAAAAACAACCTTCGTCTATGACTCAGTTAATACAACCAACTTGTCCATTGCAAAAGTGGGGCCTTGATTTGTTAGGCCCCCTACCACCAGCACAAGGAAATTTAAAATATGTTGTGGTGGCAGTAGAATATTTCTCTAAGTGGATTGAGGCGAAGCCTTTAGCCACAATAACTTCGGTTACCATTCAGAAATTCTTCTGGCAGAATATTGTTTGTCGCTTCGGAGTGCCGAAGGCCATTACTGTGGATAATGGAACTCAGTTTGATGCCGAAACTTTTAAAGAGTTCTGTGGACAAATTGGCATGAAGATCCATTTTGCATCAGTTAGGCATCCAGAGTCAAATGGACTTGTCGAAAGAGCCAACGGCATCATAATGATGGGAATAATGAAATCAATCTTCAATCAGCCCAGAGGAAAATGGCCAGATGAATTAATTAAAGTGGTGTGGAGCCACAATACAACAACATCAAGGTCAACAGGCTTTACATCATTCAAGTTATTATTTGGTGACAAAGCAATAACACCAGAAGAAGCAAAAGCGGGATCAATAAGAACAGTGGCTTCGACAGAGGACGAAGCTGATTACTCTGTGGAGAAAGATGCTATAAAGGAGATCATGCTTCAGGCAGTGGAAAACATCAATAAATATCAAGCCGAAACAATAAAATGGCGTGATAGAAAGGTTCGGCTAAAGAACATTAAGCCAGGACATTTGGTGCCTCGGAGAGTGGCCAACCCAGATACAGTAGGCAAGCTACAGCTGAAATGGGAAGGACCTTTTCTGGTAGTATCTTCGTCAAGACCCGGTTCTTATAGATTGAAGGATATGGACGGCAACAACATTCCTAGATCATGGAATGTGTATGAGCCTCGACGATATTATGTCTAGCTTGATGTTATTTTTTCTGTTCTTTCCTATGGCACCCTTTTCCTTTCTAAAGGGGGAGAAAGGTTTTTAATGGGGCCATAACATGTAAATTCTCTTTTTCTTATTTCAGCTCTATAAGAGCAATATCCCCCAAATATGTAAATGTAAAAGCTGAGCACGCACCATCGAGTGCAACGAAAAAAGAAAAGAAAACAGGGAGAAGCTCAAAAGACATCCTTAAGGGGATGCAGAGCACGACAAAGCTACAAAAAAAGCCGTTCCTAAGGGAGCGCAGCGTAAGTTTTTCTGCTCAAAAGTCGTTCCTAAGGGAATGCAGAGCTTACAGCGAAAAATATGCACTGATTCCACCGAAAGTAAAAGGCGAAGAAGCTCCTAAGGGAGGCTTACAGCGAAAAATAAACGCTGATTCCGCCGAAAGTAAAAGGCGAAGAAGCTCCTAAGGGAGGCTTACAGCGAAAAGTCAGCGCTGATACACCGAAAAGTAAACGGTGAAGCCGAAAAATAAACGACAAAGAGACTGTCTATTTCTAAGGGAACGGAGACTATGGTTATGGCTTCGGATATGCGTTTGAACACTCATTTGCATGATACATCACATCATAGCATTTGCATTCATAAACATTCATTTAGACATACGTAGGTTCATTATCATCATAACACAAGTAATCGCTTCGGCTCTAAAGATCATGCTTTGGCAAAGGAGAAAAAAGAAGCAGTTCTTTTGCTTCACCGCGTACGAAAAGAAGGGAAGGTGTTTTTTCGCCTTCGGCTCAAAAATGATAATTTCGTCCACACCAAAGCATTCCATACATTAACGGAAAGGTAATAATATATTACAAGGTATGGACATAGTTCACAGAATACAATTAATTACATTTGTAAAAGTTACTACAGAAAGTTTTTAGAATCTTTTCTACAGTCATTCATCTAAGCTTCATCAATATTCAATGAGCTTCAGCTTCAGCGTTGTTATCCAATAAAAGCTTCGGCATCATCTTCTTACTCCTCAAGCTTTAGTTTCGGCTTCATCATCCTACGCGAATTAAAAGTATTATAAGCGAAATTCAATTTCGAAGGAAGAGGTAAGCACGAAGGTATAATTTTGTTACCGGCTTGAGATGACTCCGAGCTTCGTCACCAGCTTTCTCTCGCCCACCCTTTGTCCATACCACCTTTATAAATTTGTTCCCAATGCTTCGGGCGAGGCTGGGAATATCATCCAGAATTGCTGATGATAGGTTGAAATTGGGTCTGTTGATAATTTTTTTGTGTTCACAGCCAGATTTCAGGAACGCAGCAGCAGTGCCCCGAGAAGCTACCAGGCCGCTGAAGTCACCGTGTCCGGCAATAACATCATCGAGGTCATCAATCTCACCTTCGATGTGTTCGAAGGCTCCTGGTAGATCTTCAGCTGAAGGAGTAAATTTTTCACTGCTGGCCCCGACAGAATGAAATACCTTCTTTAGCCATTGAATACATTGATTGCTGAATTCCAAACATTTACTTTGAAGGCCTTTCAATGATTTTTTCAAATCTAAACCCTTCTGGACTTCGGCCTCAAGTTTTTCATTAAGCTTCAGCCTTTCCTGTTCGAAACTTTCTGATTGGCACAGAAGCTTTGTGTTCAGTTCTGTTATTTTAGCTTCGACTTCTGCTAATAAGCCTTCAGTTGTCTGGAGTTCGAACTCTGTCTTTTCAAAAGCAGTTGATTGTTCTTTTATTTTGTTTCCCAAGTTTTCAATTATAACCTCATGCTTTTTATCTTCCTGATCCTGTTGCATCTTCAAAGCTTTGCTCAGTAGCATACTCTGTACGTGAACAACTTTCGTTAGGAAACATTTTTGTTATGAAAAATAAAAAAGTTAGACAGAAAATTTTTACCTTAAAATTGGAATAAAACAAACTACCGACGATGTGCTGTCATCGGTAGCGGCTAATATCGGCTTCGAGCTTCGGGAAACCGATACTCTTTGATAGAGTACCAATAACCTTCACTCCGGCCTGATCCCGAATGCAGCCTAGCTTCTCATCATCAACACCCCCGAAGAGAATCGCCCCCGGCCGGTAGCCGCAAGATATGGCATACTCTTTTAGTTCTTCTTTTTCGACTTTCGTCAGTTCTTGCCCAATCAAGTTTTGAAAATTGAAAATTTTGTCTTCCAATGCTTCTTCGGCAACTTCTTTATTTTTCCCGGGTTCTGGGGCCGAAGCTTCTTCGATGGCCCCAACAGCTTTTATGCGGCCAGGTCTACCAAAATTTTATCTATATTAGCAACCATGCTTTCTAAATTAATATCTTCGGCTCCAGTAGCTTCGGCATCCGTAGCCTCCGAAGGTGCAGCTTCAGTAGCTGTCGAACTTTTAGCAACTGGCGCCTTCGGAGCTGAAGCTCCTGGTGGTGTCTTTTCAATGACCTCTGTCACCGTGATGATTCTTTGCTTCTTTGCTTTAACTGCTTCCCTCGATTTTACGGGCTCCTTTTCCTTCTGAAAAAGCTTCGCAGTTGTGGCCCAGTGGACTTAGCTTGACAGGCAAAGATTCAGTCATTACCTTTAAGATTTCCTCTACTTCGGTAGTAGAGGGTGTTGCAGGAGTTCCTTCTTCTTCGTCAATTGCTTTTTGCTTCGGAGACGAAGCTTTTCTCTTCTTCGAAACACTTATTTTCGGCTCAGACTCTGGTTTTTTTCTTTTTCGTTTGTTCTTCATCATCTTTGTTTAGAACATCAGCTACTCTTTTTCTCTTTTGGCCTTCAGCACCCTTATCTAGCCGCTCGTAGTCAGGATATTCAAAACCCAAGGCATCCATTACACGGTTTAGTCTTCGCTTCGGACGGGTGCCGAAGGCTGCAGTCATCAATTGGTCTTCTTTCTTAGAATAATTTCCAAGTATTTCATTACACATCACTTCGATTGTGTCCAGCCACTCTTGGCAAGGTACCTTGAAAAGTTTCTTGAATTTGAAATGGTAGGGCAACCGAACAAGTTCCCCTTTCTTCTTCTTCTCCTCTAGCTTCGGCATTTCCCACTCCTTCAAAGTCGGGAATACTCTGAAGGCCAGAAATTCCTGCACCAAGTCCCTAGTGCCAATATGATCTGCAATCACTCTAAATTCAGCTAGAGCAATCTGACTTGGACTCCCTGGTAACATGTTGCACGGGGGTCAGGTCTCTCCGAAGATCAATTCCAACGAACTCTGGACCAACTTATCTTCATCTTCGTCAACTCTCACGTAGAACCATTCAGATTTCCATCTAGCTGGCCATTTGCTTCGGTAAGTGATCACTGGGAACTTTGTAGTCTTACGGTAAGCAAAGTTGTAGTAGCCAAAATTTTCATGAAGACCATCTCCCCTAGCCTTGGTCTGGTAGTGCAGTTCGTGCACTCGGTAGAAACCATCAGCAAATGGTTCCACCCCCTGGCTTCGGAGAGCCCAGATATAAACATTTAGCCTAACGATAGCATTAGGGGTTAGCTGATGAAGATAGATCCCAAATTTCTTCAGCACTTCAGCAATCATCTTGTTCAAAGGGAATCTTAAACCAGCTTTAAAAAGGCTTTTGAAAACCACTACTTCGTTCTTTCCCGGTGTAACACCCTGAATTTGTGGGTATAAAATTTCTTTTCTAAAATCCACCAAATTCAGGTGTTACTCTCTCAGTTCTTTGCTTTTCTTCTCTTTTTCCTAAAAATAGAGAAGTTATTTTGTTTTATATAACTGAAGCCTAGTAAAATAGAACCCAAGAGGAGTTTCTATGTTGCATCATACCAGAGCACACATCTATTTATCCTTGTTTGTTGGGTGATTTTGTGGAGCAATTATATAATTAGGAATTCAAATGGGAAAAGAAAAGAAGATAAAAAAACCAGCCTAGCCTCCCCTAGCCGGCCCAGCACCCCTCCCCGGCCCACCTCGCCCGCGCTCCCCTCCCTGCGGCCCACTCCCGCAGCCAGCGCGCGGCCCAGCCGCCGGCGTGCGCGCCCCTTGAACCCTAGCGCCGCTGCGCGCACTTGCCCAGCGCACCGCGCCCCAGCCGCCGCTGCCTGCACGCGCACGTCGCGCGCGTCGTGCATCTTCCCCGCGCCGCGCCCATGTCCCTCCCCTACCGCCCACGCCAACTCCTAGGAAGGAACCTCCATCCAACTCCCCTCCCCTTTCCTCTCTCCTTCCCCTCTTCCTCTTCCTCATTTTCCTCGCGCGTGGCGACCTTTTGCCATGGCCGAGGCTCGGTTGAGCTGGCCCGGCTCCCCAGCTCCACCTTCTCCTTGCTGTCGCGCGCCGCGCCCCAGCCTGCGCTCGCCTGCGCAGCCGCGCAGCACAACGCCTGCGTGCGCGCTTGCCCTAGCATGTTTCGCCGCGTCGCGACACCCCATGCCCAGCCGCGCAGCGCGCCCTAGCGCCCTCGGCCAGCCTTCGCGCGGCGTGCTTTGCTGCGTCGCGACACTGAGAGCACCTAGAGGGGGGGGTGAATAGGTGATCCTGTAAAACTTCAAAAACTTATAGCCACGAAAACTTGGTTAATTGTTAGCACAATAATTGCCAAGTGGCTAAAGAGGAATCCTCAACAAAACACAATAACCAACAAGGATCAATCACAGAGATGGCACGGTGGTTATCCCGTGGTTCGGCCAAGACCAACGCTTGCCTACTCCACATTGTGGCGTCCCAACGGACGAGGGTTGCAATCTACCCCTCTCAAGCGGTCCAAAGACCTACTTGAATACCACGGTGTTTTGTTTGCTTTTTCTCAATCCCGTTTGTGAGGAATCTCCACAACTTGGAGCCTCTCGCCCTTACACTTGAAATTCACAAAGAACACGGAGCAAGGGAGGGATTAGCAACGCACACAAGACACAAGAATCAGAGTGTCAACACGCACACAAATCGCAACAAGAGCTCGCAACACGACTCAATGAGTTCACAACTCCACAAGAGCTCTATATGCTATCACAATGAAACGAACTCGCGAAATCTATGTCTTGGTGCTTAGAAATGTTGTAGGAATGCTTGGTATTCTCCTCCATGCGCCAAGGGGTCCCTTTTATAGCCCCAAGGCAGCTAGGAGCCGTTGGGAGCAATCTTGGAAGGCTGATCTTGCCTTCTGTCGACTGGCGCACCGGACAGTCCGGTGCACACCGGACAGTCCGGTGCCAGATTTCTTTCCTTAAATGGCGAAGCCGACCGTTGGCAGACCTGGAGCCGTTGGCGCACCGGACATGTCCGGTGCACACCGGACAGTCCGGTGCCCCCTTCTAGCCGTTGGCTCGGCCACGTGTCCCGCGCAGATCGCGCGGCCGACCGTTGGCCCGGCCGACCGTTGGCTCACCGGACAGTCCGGTGCACACCGGACAGTCCGGTGAATTATAGCCGTACGTCGCCGGTGAATTCCCGAGAGCGGCCAGTTCTCTCGAACCAGCCTGGCGCACCGGACACTGTCCGGTGCACCACCGGACAGTCCGGTGCTCCCAGACTCAGCAGATTCTTGGCTGCTCGAGCCAAGACATTTCCAATTGGATTTTTCCTGTTTCCAGCACTTAGAGCAACTCCAATAGTTCTCTAAAAGACTTCCTAAATCAATAATTTATGTAGTTAACATAAAAACTATTCTCCAACAGTTCTCTAAATGAACTTTCTAAATTTAACAACTTGTCACCTAACCTCATTTTCTCTCTACATTTGGCAACCATTTAACAACTCCCTAAACAAAAATATTGACTGCATTATATAGTTTTTGTGACTTATTTTTTTATGTGAATAGATACAAAACAAAATTACAACCTATATTTAGAGAATTATTGGAGAACTCACATTTTTTACCTCCAAAAGCCATTTAGTAACTTCTTAAATCTATGATTTAGAGAGCTAAAATTTAGCTAACTATTGGAGTTGCTCTTAGACACAATACATTAGTCCATAAAACAATGTACTAAGTCTGAGAAACATACCTTTATCCTTGATTTGTACTTTGTCCACCTCTTTACACTTAGGCACTTGTGTTGGACACTAAATCACCAAAACACTTAGAAATGGCCCAAGGGCACATTTCCCTTTCAATCTCCCCCTTTTTGGTGATTTATGCCAACACAACATAAAGCAAGTAGAACAAGTACACAAACAATTCAAATTAGAACTCAAAATTGTTTTGATTCAATTTGACATATATGGATCACTCTATGCCACCACTTGGTTTGTTTTTGCAAATCAAACTCAAATTCCTATCTCTAAGTCAAAACCACTTGTAGAGACATAAAGAGAGGTTTTCCAAAGAAATTTGATCAAGGATTTCAAAAACTCCCCCTTTTTCCCATAATCAACACTTCTCCCCACAAGAGGCCAACTTTTGACATAAAAGACAATAAAAGAGTTTTGACAAACCAAAAGCTCTAATCTACTATTTTCAAAATTTCTCAAGTGGTAGCTGATCCATTTATTGCTTTGGCCTTTATTTTCTCCCCCTTTGGCATCAAGCACCAAAACGGGATCAATCTTGGCCCTTTAACCCCATTGCCTCACCAAAATTTTCAAATAAGAACACAAAGGCAATAGGAGTATAAAGATGAACTTGGAAAAGTTACTCTTTCTCATCGGAGTGCAGTGGAAGTCTTGCATGGTCCAAGTCCACCTTTTCCCTTTCAATTCTCCTTGGAGACTAAAACAACCAAACTCAAGTACATGGTTAGTCTCAAAGGGTCAAGTTGTAGCACAGCTCCCCCTAAATATGTGCATCACTTGCAAAAAGGACTTGTGAGGTCCAGGGAGTGTTTGTACAACTTGAGCACCACAATAAGCAACAGAATGCAGAATGAACATGATCAAAGGCATAAACACATATATGCTACAATTCAATCCAAGTTCCGCGAATCTAAGATATTGAGCTCACTACGCAGCCTACAAAAGGTCTTCTCATCTATAGGCTTGGTAAAGATATCGGCTAGCTGGTTCTCGGTGCTAACATGAAGCACTTCGATATCTCCCTTTTGCTGGTGGTCTCTCAAAAAGTGATGCCGGATGTCAATGTGCTTTGTGCGGCTGTGCTCAACAGGATTTTCCGCTATTCGGATAGCACTCTCATTATCACATAGGAGTGGGACTTTGCTCAGATTGTAGCCAAAGTCCCTGAGGGTTTGCCTCATCCAAAAGAGTTGCGCACAACACTGTCCTGCGGCAACGTACTCGGCCTCAGCGGTGGATAGGGCAACAGAGGTTTGTTTCTTAGAGTTCCATGACACCAGGGACCTTCCTAAGAATTGGCACGTCCCGGATGTACTCTTCCTATCGACCTTACATCCAGCATAGTCGGAATCTGAGTACCCAATCAAGTCAAAGTTAGACCCCTTTGGATACCAGATCCCGAAGCAAGGCGTAGCGACTAAATATCGAAGAATTCGCTTCACAGCCACTAAGTGACACTCCTTAGGATCGGATTGAAATCTAGCACACATGCATACGCTAAGCATAATATCCGGTCTACTAGCACATAAATAAAGCAAAGAACCTATCATGGACCGGTATGCTTTTTGATCAACGGACTTACCTCCTTTGTTGAGGTCGGTGTGTCCGTCGGTTCCCATCGGCGTCTTTGCGGGCTTGGCGTCCTTCATCCCAAACCTCTTTAGCAGATCTTGCATGTACTTCGTTTGGGAGATGAAAGTGCCGTCCTTGAGTTGCTTCACTTGGAACCCAAGGAAGTAGTTCAACTCGCCCATCATCGACATCTCGAATTTCTGCGTCATCACCCTGCTAAACTCTTCACAAGACTTTTGATTAGTAGAACCAAATATTATGTCATCGACATAAATTTGGCACACAAAAAGATCACCATCGCAAGTCTTAGTAAAAAGAGTTGGATCGGCTTTCCCGACCTTGAAAGCATTAGCAATTAAAAAGTCTCTAAGGCATTCATACCATGCTCTTGGGGCTTGCTTAAGTCCATAGAGCGCCTTAGAGAGCTTACACACGTGGTCGGGGTACCGTTCATCCTCAAAGCCAGGGGGTTGCTCCACGTACACCTCCTCCTTGATCGGCCCGTTGAGGAAAGCGCTCTTCACATCCATTTGGTACAACCTGAAGGAATGGTGAGCGGCATATGCTAGCAAGATACGAATTGATTCTAGCCTAGCCACGGGAGCAAAAGTCTCCTCAAAGTCCAAACCTGCGACTTGGGCATAACCTTTTGCCACAAGCCGAGCCTTGTTCCTTGTCACCACCCCGTGCTCGTCCTGTTTGTTGCGGAACACCCACTTGGTTCCCACAACATTTTGCTTGGGGCGAGGCACCAGTGTCCAAACTTCATTGCGCTTGAAATTGTTGAGTTCCTCCTGCATGGCCAACACCCAGTCCGGATCTAGCAAGGCCTCTTCTACCCTGAAAGGCTCAATAGAAGAGACAAAAGAGTAATGCTCACAAAAATTAACTAATCTTGAACGAGTAGTTACTCCCTTGCTAATATCACCCAGAATTTGGTCGACGGGATGATCCCTTTGGATCGTCGCTCGAACTTGGGTTGGAGGTGCCTGAGGTGCTTCTTCCTCTTCAATTTGAACATCCTGTGCTCCCCCTTGATCATGCGCCTCCACTTGAGGTACCTGTTCGTCATCCTGGGTTGGGGGATGCACCATAGTTGAGGAAGACGGTTGATCTTGCTCTAAATGTTCCTGAGGCCGTACATCTCCAATCGCCATGGTGCGTATCGCGGCCGTTGGAACGTCTTCTTCATCTACATCATCAAGATCAACAACTTGCTCTCTTGGAGAGCCATTAGTCTCATCAAATACAACGTCGCTAGAGACTTCAACCAAACCCGATGATTTGTTGAAGACCCTATACGCCTTTGTATTTGAATCATAACCTAATAAAAAACCTTCTACGGCTTTGGGAGCAAATTTGGAATTCCTACCCTTCTTCACTAGAATGTAGCATTTACTCCCAAATACACGAAAGTACGATACATTGGGTTTGTTACCAGTCAGCAGCTCATATGAAGTCTTCTTGAGGAGGCGGTGAAGGTAGACCCTGTTGATGGCGTGGCAAGCCGTGTTCACGGCTTCCGACCAAAAGCACTCGGGGGTCTTGAACTCTCCAAGCATAGTCCTCGCCATATCTATGAGCGTCCTGTTCTTCCTCTCTACCACACCATTTTGTTGAGGTGTGTAGGGAGCGGAGAACTCGTGCTTGATCCCCTCCTCCTCAAGGAACTCCTCCACTTGAAGATTCTTGAATTCGGACCCGTTGTCGCTCCTTATCTTCTTCACCTTGAGCTCAAACTCATTTTGAGCTCTCCTTAGGAAGCGCTTGAGGGTCCCTTGTGTTTCAGACTTATCCTGCAAAAAGAACACCCAAGTGAAGCGGGAAAAGTCATCAACAATAACTAGACCATACTTACTTCCTCCTATGCTCAGATAGGCGACGGGTCCGAAGAGGTCCATATGCAGCAGCTCCAGAGGTCTTGACGTGGTCATCACATTCTTGCTGTGATGCGCTCCTCCTACTTGTTTACCTGCTTGACAAGCTGCACAAGGTCTATCTTTTTCGAAATGAACATTGGTTAGACCTATCACGTGTTCTCCCTTTAGAAGCTTGTGGAGGTTCTTCATCCCCACATGTGCTAGGCGGCGATGCCACAACCAGCCCATGCAAGTCTTAGCCATTAAGCATGCATCTAGACCGGCCTCTTCTTTTGCAAAGTCAACTAAATAAAGTTTGCCGTCTAATACACCCTTAAAAGCTAGTGAACCATCACATCTTCTAAAGACAGACACATCTACATTTGTAAATAGACAGTTATATCCCATATTGCATAGTTGACTAACAGATAGCAAATTATATCCAAGAGACTCTACTAAAAACACATTAGAGATAGAGTGCTCATTTGAGATTGCAATTTTACCTAACCCTTTTACCTTGCCTTGATTCCCATCACCGAATATTATTGAATCTTGGGAATCCTTATTCTTGACGTAGGAGGTGAACATCTTCTTCTCCCCCGTCATATGGTTTGTGCATCCGCTGTCGATAATCCAGCTTGAACCCCCGGATGCATAAACCTGCAAGGCAAATTTAGGCTTGGGTCTTAGGTACCCAACTCATGTTGGGTCCTACAAGGTTAGCACAAATATCCTTAGGGACCCAAATGCAAGTTTTGTCTCCCTTGCATCTTGCCCCTAATTTTCTAGCAACTATCTTCCTATCCTTTCTACAAATAGCAAAAGAAGCATTTAAAGCATGATATATTGTAGAAGGTTCATTTACTTTCCTAGGAACATTAACAACATTTCTCCTAGGCATATTATGAACAACATTTCTCCTACCAACATTTCTATCATGCACATAAGAAGAACTAGAAGCAAACATGGCATGAGAATCAAAGGCATTATATGCATTACAACTCCTATAAGCATTTCTAGATTGTCTCCTATCATGGTACATAAAGGCATGGTTCTTTTGCACACTGCTAGCCATAGGGGCCTTCCCTTTCTCCTTGGCGGAGACGGGAGCCTTATGGCTTGTCAAGTTCTTGGCTTCCCTCTTGTAGCCAAGTCCATCCTTAATTGAGGGGTGTCTACCAATCGTGTAGGCATCCCTTGCAAATTTTAGCTTGTCAAATTCATTCTTGCTAGTCTTAAGTTGGGCATTAAGATTAGCTAATTCCTCATTTAATTTGGAAATTGAAACTAAATGATCACTACAAGCATCAATGTCAAAATCTTTACACCTATTACAAGTTTCAACAATTTCTACACAAGAATTAGATTTACTAGCTACTTCTAGTTTAGCATTTAAATCATCATTAAAACTTTTTAACGTAGCAATAGTTTCATGACAAGAAGATAATTCACTAGAGAGCATTTTATTCCTTTTAATTTCTAGAGCAAGAGACTTTTGTGCTTCTACAAATTTATCATGTTCTTCATACAACAAATCCTCTTGCTTTTCTAAAAGCATATTCTTATCATTCAAGGCATCAATTAATTCATTAATTTTGTCTACCTTGGTTCTATCTAGGCCCTTAAACAAACATGAATAATCTATTTCATCCTCATCACTAGATTCGTCCTCACTTGAAGAAGCATAAGTAGAGTTTTGAGTACATACCTTCTTCTCTCTTGCCATAAGGCATGTGTGACGCTCGCTTGGAAAGAGGGCCGATTTGTTGAAGGCGGTGGCGGCGAGTCCCTCATTGTCAGAGTCGGAAGAGGAGCAATCCGAATCCCACTCCTTGCCTAGATGCGCCTCGCCTTTTGCCTTCTTATACTTCTTCTTCTCCCTCTTGTTCCCTTGTTCCTGATCACTATCATTGTCGGGACAGTTAGCAATAAAATGACCAAGCTTACCGCATTTGAAGCATGAGCGCTTCCCCTTGGCTTTGGTCTTGCTTGGCTGTCCCTTGCGACCCTTAAGCACCGTCTTAAATCTTTTGATGATGAGGGCCATCTCTTCATCATTAAGTCCGGCCGCCTCAATCTGTGCCACCTTGCTAGGTAGCGCCTCCTTGCTTCTTGTTGCCTTGAGAGCAAGGGGTTGCGGCTCGTTGATCGGACCATTCAAGGCGTCGTCCACGTACCTCGCCTCCTTGATCATCATTCGCCCGCTAACGAATTTTCCGAGGACTTCTTCGGGCGACATTTTGGTGTACCTGGGATTCTCACGAATATTATTCACCAAATGAGGATCAAGAACGGTAAAGGACCTTAGCATCAGTCGGACGACGTCGTGGTCCGTCCATCGCGTGCTTCCGTAGCTCCTTATTTTGTTGATAAGGGTCTTGAGCCGGTTGTATGTTTGAGTTGGCTCCTCGCCCCTTATCATCGCGAACCTTCCAAGCTCGCCCTCCACCAACTCCATTTTGGTGAGCAAGGTGACGTCGTTCCCCTCATGAGAGATCTTGAGGGTGTCCCAGATCTGCTTGGCATTGTCCAAGCCGCTCACCTTGTGATACTCGTCCCTGCACAAAGAGGCTAGCAACACAGTAGTAGCTTGTGCATTTTTATGAATCTGTTCATTAATAAACACAGGGCTATCCGAGCTATCAAATTTCATTCCACTTTCCATAATCTCCCAAATGCTTGGATGGAGAGAAAACAAGTGAGTACGCATTTTGTGGCTCCAAAATTCATAGTCCTCTCCATCAAAGTGAGGGGGCTTGCCAAGTGGAATGGGGAGCAATTGAGCATTTGAGCTATGCGGAATGCGCGAATAATCGAAAGAAAAGTTTGAGTTAACCGTCTTTCGTCTGTCGTAGTCGTCGTTGTCCTTTTGGGAGGAGGAAGATTCGTCGCTGTCGTAGTAGACAATTTCCTTGATGCGCCTTGTCTTCTTCTTCCTCCCGTCTTTTCTTTTGTGGCCCGAGCCTGAGTCGGTGGGCCTGTCATCATTGGGCTCGTTGACGAAGGACTCCTTCTCCTTGTCGTTGATCACCATCCCCTTGCCCTTAGGATCCATCTCTTCGGGCGGTTAGTCCCTTTCTTGAAGAGAACGGCTCTGATACCAATTGAGAGCACCTAGAGGGGGGGTGAATAGGTGATCCTGTAAAACTTCAAAAACTTATAGCCACGAAAACTTGGTTAATTGTTAGCACAATAATTGCCAAGTGGCTAAAGAGGAATCCTCAACAAAACACAATAACCAACAAGGATCAATCACAGAGATAGCACGGTGGTTATCCCGTGGTTCGGCCAAGACCAACGCTTGCCTACTCCACATTGTGGCGTCCCAACGGACGAGGGTTGCAATCTACCCCTCTCAAGCGGTCCAAAGACCTACTTGAATACCACGGTGTTTTGTTTGCTTTTTCTCAATCCCGTTTGTGAGGAATCTCCACAACTTGGAGCCTCTCGCCCTTACACTTGAAATTCACAAAGAACACGGAGCAAGGGAGGGATTAGCAACGCACACAAGACACAAGAATCAGAGTGTCAACACGCACACAAATCGCAACAAGAGCTCGCAACACGACTCAATGAGTTCACAACTCCACAAGAGCTCTATATGCTATCACAATGAAACGAACTCGCGAAATCTATGTCTTGGTGCTTAGAAATGTTGTAGGAATGCTTGGTATTCTCCTCCATGCGCCAAGGGGTCTCTTTTATAGCCCCAAGGCAGCTAGGAGCCGTTGGGAGCAATCTTGGAAGGCTGATCTTGCCTTCTATCGACTGGCGCACCGGACAGTCCGGTGCACACCGAACACTGTCCGGTGCCAGATTTCTTTCCTTAAATGGCGAAGCCGACCGTTGGCAGACCTGGAGCCGTTGGCGCACCGGACATGTCCGGTGCACACCGGACAGTCCTGTGCCCCCTTCTAGCCGTTGGCTCGGCCACGTGTCCCGCGCAGATCGCGCGGCCGACCGTTGGCTCACCGGACAGTCCGGTGCACACCGGACAGTCCGGTGAATTATAGCCGTACGTCGCCGGTGAATTCCCGAGAGCGGCCAGTTCTCTCGAACCAGTCTGGCGCATCGGACACTGTCCGGTGCACCACCGGACAGTCCGGTGCTCCCAGACTCAGCAGATTCTTGGCTGCTCGAGCCAAGACATTTCCAATTGGATTTTTCCTGTTTCCAGCACTTAGACACAATACATTAGTCCATAAAACAATGTACTAAGTCTGAGAAACATACCTTTATCCTTGATTTGTACTTTGTCCACCTCTTTACACTTAGGCACTTGTGTTGGACACTAAATCACCAAAACACTTAGAAATGGCCCAAGGGCACATTTCCCTTTCAGACACCCCGCGCCAGCCTCGCCTACTGGAGCCGCTGCCACGACCGCCACCGTGTCGAACACCTTCGCCGAAGCTCAAGTGAGCCCCTCCATCCCCAGTGCTACAGTCGACTCGGTCGCCCTCTCTCCTCTGCCCAACCTCCCGTGTCGAGCCCCCCACCCCCGGCGCGTCGGGCCAGCGTGTCGACCAGCCCCTCCCCCTGCACAACCCGTCGGCGTGCGGCGTGGCCGAGCCGCTTTGCTCCGGCCTAGCTTGAGCCCCTGCGCGACGGCTAGCGTGTCAAATGCTCGCCATGGCCGGGACTCGGCCAAGCCGGCCCTGCCGCTCCACCGTGCTCGCCTCGCGCGGCGCGATTCATGGAACCGCACATGCACGTCAGTCCTGGCTCACGTTCTTGCAGCGTGCACTCGCTTTCGCTTGCGCGCAGCACGTCGTCGGGACTTCGACGCTGTCTATCTACCCTCGCACGCATTCGTCTACCCCCTGCACGTGCACGCCTTCGCGCCGTTTACACGTGTCTGTTGTCGTCGATCGCGTGCGCGGTCCCCGTGCGTCACCGTCCATTCGCGATGTCTCACGTGTGTCGCGCGCGCGATCCGCGTACATTAATTAATCACTTCACTATAAACGTGAATTAATTGACAATTCAATTTATCTAAAAATGTTTTACACAAATAATCTATATTAACTAAAATCAACTTAGAAATTTAGTTTTGCGCATTTAATTATAATCTGGTGATATTCGTATGTCGTGTCGTGTTTAGCCGCGAATTGTTAATTATTCAATATGTTATGCGACGCTTAAATATTATTCAATATAAGTTGCGTTATAAATTTGTTCCTGTTGCGTTAGACTTCGTTCCCGTTGCGTTAGTTCCATAATAACGTCATGTTCGTGATAAACATATTATTTTATCCTGACACATGTTTTAGTTAAGTAATTAATAATTATTTGTTTATCTCATGGATATTAAAATAGCAATTCGATTAAAACTAATTTATAGTTTTAATTCACCCTTTTACAAATTCATGTTAATGCGATTATGTCTACTCAAACGTGTTAAATTAAATTTTGTTGAATACAAACACGGAAAGTCAATCTCCCATTTGTTGCGTCGTCGCGTGCCGTTCATGCGCGGTTTGCGCGTCGCCATTGTTCGTTCACGCGTGTTGTTCGCGCGCGTCGTCACGTGTCAGTCACACATAGTCACGCATTGTCGTGCACGCTGTCCATGTGTTCCTTCGCGCGTGTCGCGCACGTTGTTCATGTGTGTTCGGCGCGGCATCGCGCTGTTCGCTCGCCGCTCGCGTATGTCGCACGTGTTGTTTCGCATGTCGCGCGCTGTCCACGCGCGATATTAAAACCGTTCGATTACACTAAGGTCAATTAGTTAACTATTTGTTTAATCGTCCACTAATAAAATAGTAAGTTGGTCAAAGCTAAGTATTAGTTTTAATTTATATTTGATATGATAATGTCAATTCATGTAATTATAATTATGTCGAACTAATATTCTAATTAAGACTTGTTTAGTATAAACACGTCACCGATTTAGCTTTCTCGCCTATCGCGCGTGTTGTTCAGCATATGGCGGCGTGCTGGTTCGCGCGTCGTTTGCACGCTGTCGTGATGTTTCACGCGTCACGTGTTTCGTCTCGCTCCGCTAATTCGTCCTGCTTAGAGTCGCTGTTGTTATTTAAATTACTTATTTAACTAAGAATCATTAGTGTGGTCAGCTAATTAAAATTGTGCAAAAGCTCTAGTTTTATTTTAAATAAATATTGATTAATATAATTAGATCAAACTAAATGTTATGATTAATACTCGCTTAGTATGGACGCGATAACTTCTCGATCGTAGCCTCGACCGTCGTGTTTCTTTTTCCTCGCATGACTGTAGTAACGCGCTCTATTTCGTATTGCATGTTTTGATTATATTTTCCTTTGTATGGTGTAATGTTCTTATGCATATGTATATGTTTGTTTGCTTGTGCTTGTTCGTCTTCACTTCGCGTCGCGAATAGACTGCGATCCATTTTCGAGCTTCGAGGAATCAACGGTCAAGCTTTGGCGACCAATTGATCGAACTCTTCGAGTTCTACGAGATCGAAGACCCTGAGCATCTGTTTGGTGAAGGCAAGTGTCCTCTGACCTATTATGTCCCATTTACTTTATAATTCATCAACCCGCATACCATGAACAACCTAAGGATTGACTAGCTTTCTATTTACCTTGTCCTTGATTACCTTTTTGGGTTACTATGGTTAGATTCATGCTATTGCTTTACTTTAATTAATGAACATGATGTGAACACTTATGATACGATGTTGTCTCTATGATTATGATGTTGGACTGGTGATACTTTAGGGGCTCGAGCGGTTTCTCGAGTGCCTCTCCGTAAGGACCTGTTCGTTGGATGACCGCCCGGGAAAACAGTGCAACCATGAGGGTGGAGTGGGACGCCCTTAGCTGAATAATTAGAGGAACCGGGGTGTAGTTCGCTTAGCCGTCGTGCCGTCAATGGGGCTCGGTGTATGCGGCTCGCTCTGCCAAGGTTGATTTGTCCCTTGGGGAGGAGTGCGGTACATTTAGGAAACCTAACGGGTGGCTACAACCCCGGGGAATCTTTGTAAAGGCTTCGTAGTGAATCCCTGGCCATTCACCTCGGGAGTGAATAAGGGTCTTGCAAGCCCGGGCTAGAGAGGGAATCACGGCTTGTGGGTAAAGTGCGCAACCTCTGTAGAGTGTTATGAAACTGATATATCAGCCGTGCTCGCGGTTATGAGTGGCCAAGGGAGCTCCATTGATTAGAGGTACTTTGATCAGAGATGGTTGGTTTACATGTGGTGATGAGGATGACAATTTTGACTATGGTAATGGTAAGTGGTATTCTTTCTGTTTGGAAAGGGTACTTTGGGTTAATAACTTGGGTTAATGCTAAAACCTGGCTTTCTACTAGTAACAATAACCTGACCAACTAAAAGCAATTGCTTGACCTTAACCCCACATAAAGCTAGTCCACTACAGCCAAACAGGACATTTGCTGAGTACGTTGATGTGTACTCATCCTTGCTTTCACAAAACACCAGGTTGCCTTTGGTGCAATCTATTCTCAGGTAAAGAAGAAGGAGTCGAGGCGGATCTCCAGGAGTTCCAGGACTTCGACGAGTTTGAGGATTAGGCTAGCAACCTCCCCCAGTCAGCTGCCTGTGGTGGGTTGTTTACGTTGGCTACGTTTCGATTCTGTGTACTTTGATTTATATTATGTAAATGGCTCTAGTCTGTAATATTATTACTTACTCTTTATTGTAATTCGAAGCATTGTGCTATGATGAGTCATTTATGTAATCGCTGTGTACGTGAATTACTGATCCTGGCACGTACATGGTTCGCATTCGGTTTACCTTCTAAAACTGGGTGTGACACCCGGCTTCGGGATAGTTTCTTTTCCAACAAAACGAATCAACTCCTTCTTCGCCTCACTAAGATAGCCCAACTTCACCATCTTAGGAAAATCAGCTTCGGAGATGGTGGACTTTCCGAAGTCCAGGTGGCTAGGTTTGCTCGGCACTGCGCTGCTGTAATCATCTTCGGAATCAGTTTCTTCAGCATCAGCTTGTCCTGCTTCGGCGACAGGAATACCCTCTGATGTTACCAGCCCAGACCACCTCATTGCTTCGGAAATTGGAACAGATCCAGTAGCTTCGGCCTCATCTCCCTCACGGTCGATCCTGGCAGTAGAATGCAATCTCGCCATCTGATTATGATTTTTTTTGATTTTTTTTGAAGTTATTGATTTTCTCGATTTCTCCGAAGCTCTTTCTCTGGTGATGAAGCAGAATTGAAAGTGGTGCTTCGCTTTAGCACGACGATCAAGCTTCGGCTATGGTTAAATTTTTGACAGCACAATAGTACAATAGCAATGAATGCTGTGGTAACTTCACACCTATCCGTCTGTTTATATAGCGTCGCAGGTGGGAAGGTAAATCGCCAAGGTCTTTCACACCGGAAAAACAGCCACACACACTCATTGACCGGTGGGCCACAAGGTCCGCGAACGTGAATCGCCAGGGCGCGCACAACTGCTACAAGATGGGGCCACCTCGCGTGTGGATTATTTTAATCGTTTCTCATCAACGAGCTCAGGGAAGGTGTTTTTTTCGGATCTTCGGCATCTCGAAGCCTAAAAGATTTTTTCACGGATCAAGCTCGTTACGAAAAACGATCTAGCACCGCGAAGGGGCTACTGTTGGGGGTATGCTTCGTAGCCGAAGATCCTAAAAGAGGAAAACACCTTCGGTAAGATCCTTTCAAGAACAACGCCGAAGTTATCACCAATAGAGCTTCGGCACAGTGGCAAGTCCCAAGACGAAGGGGGCAAACCGACTTAAAGATCAAATGACTCAAAAACCCACGATGTTTTGTGTCAGTATTGTAATTGATTATAAAGTGGATAGATGTAATTTCACATAGGCTGTGTCCTGTGCGTATAAATAGATGAACAGTGCCCCTGTAATGTTCACGCAATCTTGTAATTGTTGACGCATCACACTGGAATTGTTGTTTTCCGTCAAGAAGAAGGTATAAATGTATTCAAATGTCATGTTTCAATATTTAGATCGATATAATGAAATATAAGAATAATGTTGTCTGCTCCTAACACATATTGTATATGTTATTCTTCATTTTACATTATTCTATAAACCTGAACACGAAGGTATGACCTTCGTGATATTTAATCTGTAACCTTCGTCCGAAGTGCATTAAATCCTTGAGGAGATAATGCTTCAACGGACGAAGGGCATTATCATTTAACATTTTTATGTTGCCTTGTCCTTAATTCATAGCTTTTGAGAACAAGTCCCCAACATAGGGTTTATGTGTTCTTCGACTTCTTTCACAGTTAGGGTTTAGGTTATCTCGGATCTTCGATTCAGCCATTGTGTAGGTTGATTTCATCCAAAAATTAGCTTAGCTTTTTTGGATAACTGTAAGGATCCATACTTTACTAACCTTGTAGGCTCGTAAACTCTGTCTATGAATTGCACTCAGTGAATCTAGAATTTCTAGTAGTGTTTCCTTACATGAGTAACCATTGCATGCAACTAACGAACACCTTTACTTATTATGCAGCTTCAAAATATTAGTTGATTATTTGACGTCCACTTCAAGTATCTGAGGTTCTAAATCCTTTTTTCGCTATAGTACATTGTTTTTAACCATTTTCATAAGTCTAGTTTTCATGGATGCTGTCTGTGTTTTATTTGTTTTGTGTAATTTTTAGTTTACTAAATGCAACCAACAGATTTACCTACCCACGGGTCAAGTGTTTATAAAATGTGTATAAATAGTTTAGTATTCTTCTTGCACAATAACATTTTTGGCCCAACACTTCATGTTTTTGGTAGTTGCCATGACCACTTTAATTTCACTAATTAGTAACAACAGTGGGCCTAATTTTTCATGTATGCACCTTGTCTAGCAAAGGAGAAACTGCTTGAGGATAGGATTCAAGATGAGCAGCCATGATGCCAAAGTGCTGCAACACTTGGTCCTCAATCTTGCAGACTCAGTCGAAACTGGTGCATTGAATATTAGAAGCTTTCTAGAAGAGGCTTTCAGGCATTTGGGTGACAAGCATTACCTTCTAAATGCACTACTTGCAATTCAAAAGGAGGTAGACCTGATGGAGCAGGATGCACTAGAGAGCAAAGCAAGGTTAGACCCAGAGAAGGAGAAGATGGAGGAAAAAATTAAAGTTGTGGAGCATGTGAATCCAGTGGGTAGACAATTTCCTTTCACCCCCTTCCTCACGTGAGTGGGATATTGTCGGTGTTCCGAGACCGGGGGGTCCCTGGGCCGACGAGTGAATGTCGTCGCGTGCCCCAGCCCAGATGGGTCGAGCACGAGGGCGAGCGCGAAGGGGGGAGAGCGAGGCGGCCGGAGACCGGCGTGAGAGAGGTGGGAATCCCGCGGCCTTCGTGTTTGTCTCGCGCCCAGGTCGGGTGCGCTTGCAGTAGGGGGTTACAAGCGTCCACGCGGGAGAGGGAGCGAGCGGCTCCAGGCGAGCGCCTGTTCTCGTCCTCGTCCCCGCGCGGCCAACCTTCTCTAAGAGGGCCCTGGTCCTCCCTTTTATAGACGTAAGGAGAGGATCCAGGTGTACAATAGGGGTGTAGCAGGGTGCTACGTGTCTAGCTGAGGTGAGCTAGCGCCCTAGGTACATGCCGTTGTGGCAGCCGGAGAGATCTTAGCACCCAGCTGGTGTGATGTCGTGGCCATCGAAGGAGCGATGGAGCTTGGCGGAGGGACAGCTGTCGGAGCGGTTGAGCCCTTGCTGACGTCCTCTTGCTTCCGTAAGGGGGCGGAGAGCCGCCATCGTCACAGAGCATGCGGGGCGCCATCATTGCCTATCTGGTGGCGCGAGCCAGATGGGACGCCGGTCTTGTTCCCTGCGGCCCGAGTCAGCTCGGGGTAGGGTGATGATGGCGCCTCCTGTCGACGTGGCTGGTCTACGCCCTAGGTTGGGCGATGTGGAAGCTCCTCCGAAGCCGAGGTTGAGTCCGAGCCCCCGGGTCGGGCGAGGCGGAGATCGTCGTCTTCTGGGGCCGAGCCCAAGTCCGAGCCCTGGGTCGGGCGAGGCGGAGATCGTCGTCTTCTGGGACTTAGCCCGAGTCTGAGCCCTGGGTCGGGCGAGGCGGAGATCGTCGTCTTCTGGGACTTAGCCCGAGTTCGAGCCCTGGGTCGGGCGGAGCGGAGTTCGCCGTCTTCCGGGACTTAGCCCGAGTCCGAGCCCTGGGTCGGGCGGAGTTCGCCGTCTTCCGGGACTTAGCCCGAGTCCGAGCCCTGGGTCGGGCGGAGTTCGCCGTCTTCCGGGACTTAGCCCGAGTCCGAGCCCTGGGTCGGGCGGAGCGGAGTTCGCCGTCTTCCGGGACTTAGCCCGAGTCCGAGCCCTGGGTCGGGCGGAGCGGAGTTCGCCGTCTTCCGGGACTTAGCCCGAGTCCGAGCCCTAGGTCGGGCGGAGCAGAGTTTCCTATGGTGCCTCTAGAAGGGCCTGACCGCTTGTCAGTCTTACTCTGTCCAGTGGCACTGTAGTCGGTGTGGCGTAGGCGGCGCTGTCCTTTCGTCAGTGGAGCGGCGAAGTGACGACGGTCACTTCGGCTCTGCCGGCGGGGGGTGCATGCCAGGATAAGGGTGTCAGGCCACCTTTGCATTAAATGCTCCTGCGACTTGGTCGGTCGGTGCGGCGACTTGGTCAGGGTTGCTTCTTAGCAAAGACAGGGCCTCGGGCGAGCCGGGAATATGTTCGCCGCTAAAAAGGGGGGCCTCGGGCGAGACGGAAATCCTCCGGGGTCGGCTGCCCTTGTCCGAGGCTAGGCTTGGGTGAGGCGTGATCGTGTCCCTCGAATGGACTGATCCCTGACTTAATCGCACCCATCAGGACTTTGCAGCTTCATGCTGATGGGGGTTACCAGCTGAGAATTAGGAGCCTTGAGGGTACCCCTAATTATGGTCCCCGACAGTAGCCCCCGAGCCTCGAAGGGAGTGTTTGCACTCGCTTGGAGGCTTTCGTCGCACCTTTTTGCAAGGGGACCAGCCTTTCTCGGTTGCGTTTTGTTCTGGTGGGTGCGCGCGAGCGCACCCGCCGGGTGTAGCCCCCGAGGCCTCGGAGGAGTGGTTTCACTCCTTCGAGGTCTTACTGCCTCATGTAGTGCTTCGGCTGGTCTGGTCGTTCCCTCATGCGAACTGGCCGTAGCCCAGGTGTACGGTCGGGTCCCATGTTCTCGGGCTGGTATGTTGACGCTGTCAACGGTTCGGCCGGGCCGGGTTTGCGAGAGCAGCCCCCGAGCCTCTGCACAGAGCGAGAGGGCGGTCAGGGGTAGACTCGGCTTTTTTACATACGCCCCTGCGTCGCCATTCCGCAAGGAGGAGGGGGGGAAAGCGCCATGTTGCCCTCGATGGGCGTCGAACATGGTGTCTCCGACGAGCTGCAAGCGGGTAATCCGAGTGGACGTCCGTGCCCCGTTCGTTAGGGGTCGGCTAGGGGCCCAGAGGCACGCCCAAAAGTACCTGCGGGTGATCTGCCAGACCCGGTCCCCTTGCGACGGGGTCCGAGGGCTCGATGCCTCCCTCTGGTGGGATTCTGTTACAAGATCGTTCCCGCCGGTCTCGGAAATGTCCTAGGGTACCTCGGGAGCGCAGCCCGAGCCTTGGTTATGTATCGAACGTACCCATGGTCATCCCTCGCTCGGCGTCTGAGGCGGCTGTGAACCCTTCGGGGGCTAGCCTTCGAACCCCTGATCAGTATTGGGCGCGGAGCCCGAGCAGCCTGAGGCGGTCGTTGAACCCTTTCGAGGGGCCGGCCTTCGAACCCCTGACCAGTAGTGGGTGTAGGGCCCACGCGATCTGAAGCGGCTGTTGAACCCTTCCGGGGGGCCAGCCTTCGAACCTCTGATCAGTAGGGGGGCTCGGAGCCTGGTTCCTTCTCGGGGAAGGATCCTTTTCGGGGTATCCCCCTTTCCCGGTCCCTGTTGCAAGAGAGAGAAAGAGCAAAAATGGAAAAGGATACGAAATCGAACGACGCGGCGTACCTTTTTGGACGCGTTCATTTTGGCGAAGGGGAAGCGTCGCCTGCTTCTCCTGCCAGAGGTGCCGCGTGTCCCGTCGCAGAGTTAATGTGACGGGGCGAGTGGTTGGAGAGGCGACCGTTGCGCGTGCGCGAGCCGTTCGAGGAACGGATCACGGGCGCGTCGTCTTCACGCCGTGGGAGAGGGTTCTCTCGCTGCCCCCCGGATGGGACGTAAGCTTGGCTGACGATGCGACCGCTGCGCCTGCTCGCCTGCCACCGCCATTACTGCCGGCCCACTCCTGGCCGTGTTGACCATCGCGCCAGGCTGGTGCTGCTGGGTCGCGCGCCGGGTCGCCTCGAGTCGCGGTATTGGTTCCGCAGTCGAGGAGGTGCGGTGGTGGCGCGGGTGGTGATGCAGTTACTCACACGTAGCAAACGGCGCACCGGTTGCATGACGCGTGGGCCTGGGCCTCTATGCCGGGCGTGTTGGGAGCCGGAGGAGCGCGCCCACTTGGCGCGGTTGCATGCCGCCTGCATGGCTACCCACCCTTTCGCCCGTTGGTCTGGGCAAAGGTGGAGGGTCACTTGTAACCGCTGGGCGGTTGTGTGCACCGCGCGCGGCGGTTTGGCTTCTTCTGCCCTGAGTTGGCTTGCATGACGTGTGAGACCCAGCCCCCGCGCCGTAGGGGAGGACCTTGGAGTGTGTTGGAGAATACTCAGCCCGTGACGGCTGGGGGCACGAGTAGGGAGAACCGTCCTTAAAAGGAGGGTGACCCCTTTGGAGGGCGACCATGTCTTCGCGCTCCCTTATGCATCGTGTCTTTCCACCTTCCAGGCCCCCGGATGGGGGAGATCCGCCGTCTTTCCGCCTCGTCGTTGGGGGAACGCAACTCCGCGGGAGTTGGTACCTTTCAGCCATCGTTCGGCTTCAAGGATTTTCATCATGCAGCCCGGCTGCACCCCTCCACCGGCGGTCACCCAAGACGGTGACCTCCAGCTTGATGGTGGGGGAAAGCGAGCCGGGCTGCGACCTCTGCCCCTCCCTCAGCCTCAAGGATTTTCATCATCCGGGCTGAGGTGGAGGATGAGGCGAGTCGGGGGGCTGCCTCCGCGTGGGTCGGTCACCCTCTTCTTCCCCTGGCGTCTGGGGGAGAAGGGCATTCTCCAGCCTCGCGGAGGCTTCCTCCAGCCATGCCGGGAAAGGCGGACCGCCGCCACTCAGCCAGGGCGCAGCATTATGTCCTGCGTCCGGACGATGGTTGCGCCGCGTACCGCGAGGGCGGCGCCCATGTTCTGGGTGGTTCCGGCGAGGGCGAAGACCTGCCGGCGCGCTTTTAGGCGTCGGCAGCCGAAGATGGCTTCTCTGTCGACGAGATGGCCAACTCCGCCAGTAGCCCTGGGTCTCCGTCTCCCGGCCTGAATGGCTGGCTCTCGTCCTCGGTGGGCGAGAGTCCTTCTGCCGTAGCACCCGCCCCGAAGCCGCTGCTGAAGCTGCTTCGTCGCCCGGGACAGGGGTTGTTGTCGCCGTTGCCGGATCAGGCGGTGGCGAGTCGACCGTCGGCCCGTGGTTGCTCCGCGGGTCCCCCAATCTTGTGGGGTTGTTCGTACTCGCGGAGGCGGAAACGAAGTTCCGTTTGTAACGGCACCTTGAGTGCCAGTGTTTTTGTTCATTGTGGCTGTCGGGGCCTGAACATGTATGTAGTTTCGGCACGGAGCCATGTATTTTCCTCCTTTCCGAGCACTGAAACTCGCCTGTTGGTTGTCTGAACCGCTTCACCAAGCGTGAGTCGCCCTGTTGTGCAGGTGACGAGTGAGGTATCCGTATCCCGGAGGCGTAGGAGTCCCTCGGCTCGGTCGGCCTTGTTGTCCGAGGCTTCTCTAACTTAGTTAAAGGAACCCCTCGGCCGCTCTTCGATGAGCCGAGGCCAGGGGTAGCGGCGTCAACATGGGCAGAGGCAGAGTTGGCTTGAAAAGGAAACCTGGTTGGCCGGAGCCTGGCCGGGTTGTCCGTCGGTGGGACCGACGCCGGAATTGACCAGCCGAGGCCTTGGGTCGGGCTGATGTCCTCGGAGGGCAGCTGGCCGAGGCCCCGGGGTGACCGACCGAGCCGCCTGCTCGGGCCGGATTGACGTCCTTGGAAGGTAACTGGCCGAGGCCCCGGGGCGACCGGCCGAGCCGCCTGCTCAGGCCGGATTCCCGGAGAAGACCCTAGCGGCGATGGCCCGGGCGTGGTGATGACGTCGTCCTCCAGAGTGGAGATCCTCGGACCGCGTCGCCGTCCGAGGCTAGGTCAGCCCTCGCCGAAGGTGTCGTCGATGCCAAGGGTGCTGCTGCTCCCTTCAGCCGTCAAGATCCGAGCCTGCAGGATCGGATTGTCTTGTAGCGTGTGTTTCCTACGGCCGCCGAGGCCTAAACACACCCTCGCCGTGTTGTAAAGCTGCGTCTCTTTTCCCTTTATTTCGAGTATCTGGACTTTTTTGTTGGTAACAGAAATGTTTGTGTGAGCAAGAGTTGCTTCTCGCGGAAGGTGATGAGTGAGGTATCCGTATCCCGGAGGCGTAGGAGTCCCTCGGCTCGGTCGACCTTGCCGCTTACGCGCACTCTTACCCGTCCAAGGGGCTCTGTCACTAACGCAGTCGAGAAGGCTCGGAGGATCGCTTCGGCAGAAGAGCTTTCGGGCGTGAAGACTTGTTCGGTCCGCAGAATCACTTATCCAAACGTGAGTTACTTATCGCAGAAGGTGATGAGTGAGGTATCCGTATCCCGGAGGCGTAGGAGTCCCTCGGCTCGGTCAGCCTTGGCTGCTTACGTGTACTCCGTCGTTTTCAGGATCCACTTTCGAAGTAGCCAAAAAGCGCGAAAGACATTCTGGCAGAAAAGATCTTTTTTCGAGGAAAATTTCGACGCAGAGGGGGTTCCCCCCTTTTAGCCCCCGAGGGAGGGTCGGGCTTTGCCGAGGCGAGGCCGACCCTTCCTTGATGACTAAACTTTGCGTGGGTGCGAGGTATATGATCAACTTGAAAACATCTTAAGGGTAGAAGCGACGTAGCTGTTGGATGTTCCAGGCGTTGTCGTAGACCTCGCCTTGGCTGTTGGCCAGCTTGTATGTTCCGGGCTTCAGAACCTTGGCGATGACGAATGGCCCCTCCCAGGGAGGCGCGAGCTTGTGCCGCCCTCGGGCGTCTTGTCGCAGCCGAAGCACCAGGTCGCCCACCTGGAGGTCTCGGGACCGGACCCCTCGGGCGTCGTAGCGTCGTAGGGACTGCTGGTACCGCGCCGAGTGTAGCAAGGCCTGGTCCCGAGCCTCCTCCAGCTGGTCCAGCAAGTTTTCTCTACTGACTTGGTTGCTTTGGTCGGTGTAGGCCCTCGTCCTCGGGGAGCCGTATTCTAAATCTGTGGGCAAGATGGCTTCGGCCCCATAGACTAGAAAGAACGGCGTGAAGCCCGTGGCTCGGCTCGGCGTTGTCCTTAGACTCCAGACCACCGAGGGGAGTTCCTTCATCCATCGCTTGCCGAACTTGTTGAGGTCGTTGTAGATCCGAGGCTTGAGCCCTTGTAGAATCATGCCGTTGGCACGCTCCACCTGCCCATTCGTCATGGGATGAGCCACGGCGGCCCAGTCCACCCGGATGTGGTGGTCCTCGCACAAGTCCAGGAACTTTCTGCCGGTGAACTGGGTGCCGTTGTCGGTAATTATGGAGTTCGGGACCCCGAAGCGATGGATGATGTTGGTGAAGAACGCCACCGCCTGCTCGGACCTGATGCTGTTCAGGGGTCGAACCTCGATCCACTTGGAGAATTTGTCGATGGCGACCAGCAGTTGCGTGTAGCCCTCGGGTGCCTTCTGCAAGGGGCCGACGAGGTCCAGACCCCACACCGCAAAAGGCCAGGTGATGGGTATCGTCTGCAGAGCCTGAGCGGGCAGATGGGTCTGCCTCGCGTAGAATTGGCACCCTTCGCAGGTGCGGACAATTCTGGTAGCGTCTGCCACCCCCGTCAACCAGTAGAAGCCTTGCCGGAAAGCGTTCCCGACAAGGGCTCGAGGCGCTGCGTGATGGCCGCAAGCCCCCGAGTGTATCTCTCGCAGGAGTTCTGACCTTCGGCGATGGAGATGCATCGCTGGAGGATGCCTGAGGGGTTGCGGTGGTAGAGCTCCTTCTCATCTCCCAGCAAGACGAACGACTTGGCGCGCCGCGCCACCCGCCGAGCTTCGGCTCGGTCGAGGGGCAGCTCTCCTCGGTGGAGATATTGCAGGTACGGGGTCTGCCAGTTTTGATTAGGCGCGACCCCGCTTTGCTCCTCCTCGACACGCAGTGCCTCACCCTCGGGGGCCGAGGGTACCTCGGACTGAACCGAGGGCGCCTCGGGTCGAGCTGGGGGTGCCTCGGACCGAGCCGAGGGCGCCTCGGGTTGAGCCGTGGGCGCCTCGGACTGGGCCGAGGGTACCTCGGGCTCAGACGTGTCGTCGATCTTGACGGAAGGTTGATGTAGGTCTCGGGAGAAGATGTCCGGGGGAACCGTTGTTTGCCCCGAGGTTATTTTAGCCAGCTCGTCCGCAGTCTCGTTGTAGCGCCGAGCGATGTGGTTGAGCTCGAGCCCGTAGAACTTGTCTTCTAGGCGCCGAACCTCATCGCAGTAGGCCTCCATCTTCGGGTCGCGGCAATGGGAGTTCTTCATGACTTAGTCGATGACGAACCGCGAGTCACCACGAGCATCGAGGCGTCGGACCCCTAGCTCGATGGCGATCCGCAACCCGTTGACCAGGGCCTCATATTCGGCCACATTGTTGGACGCCGGGAAGTGGAGGCGTAGCACGTAGCGTAGATGCTTTCCGAGGGGTGAGATGAAGAGTAGGCCTGCGCCGGCTCCTGTCTTCATCAGCGACTCGTCGAAGAACATGGTCCAGAGCTCCGGTTCGATCGGAGCCGTCGGTAGCTGGGTGTCGACCCATTCAGCCACGAAGTCCGCCAAGACCTGGGACTTAATGGCTTTCCGAGGAGCGAACGAGATTGTCTCGCCCATGATCTCCACCGCCCACTTTGCAATCCTACCCGAGGCCTCTCGGCACTAGATGATCTCCCCTAGGGGAAGGATGACACCACAGTTACCGGATGAGACTCAAAGTAGTGTCGCAGCTTCCGTCGCGTTAGGATCACCGCGTATAGCAGCTTCTGGACTTGTGGGTAGCGGATCTTGGTTTCGGACAGTACCTCGCTGACGAAGTAGACTGGCCTCTGAACGGGCAGTGCATGCCCCTCTTCTTGCCTCTCGACCACAATCGCGGCGCTAACCACCTGGGTGGTCGCGGCGACGTAGACCAGGAGGGCTTCTCCGGCAGCTGGGGGCACCAAGATAGGCGCCTTTGTGAGGAGTGCCTTCAGGTTCCCGAGGGCTTCCTCGGCCTCAGGGGTCCAAGTGAAGCACTCGGCCTTCCTTAAGAGGCGGTACAGAGGTAGACCTCTTTCGCCGAGGCATGAGATGAAACGGCTCAGAGCCGCGAGGCATCCCATGACCCTCTGTACGCCTTTCAAGTCCTTGATGGGCCCCATGCTGGTAATGGCTGCGATTTTTTCCGGGTTGGCTTCGATGCCCCGCTCGGAGACGATGAACCCCAAGAGCATGCCTCGGGGCACCCCGAAGACACACTTTTCGGGATTGAGCTTGACGCCTTTTGCCTTGAGACATCGGAATGTCGTTTCAAGGTCGGAAAGGAGGTCGGAGGCTTTCCTCGTCTTGACTACGATGTCATCGACGTAGGCCTCGACCGTACGGCCAATGTGTTCACCGAACACATGGTTCATGCACCGCTGGTACGTCGCGCCCGCATTCCTCAAACCGAACGGCTTGGTGACATAGCAGTACATGCCGAAGGGTGTGATGAAAGAAGTCACGAGCTGGTCGGACTCTTTCATCTTGATTTGATGATACCCAGAGTAGGCATCGAGGAAAGACAGGGTTTCGCACCCAGCAGTGGAATCCACGATCTGGTCAATGCGAGGCAGAGGGTAGGGAACCTTCGGACATGCTTTATTGAGACCAGTGTAGTCTACACACATCCGCCATTTCCCCCCTTTCTTTCTCACAAGCACAGGGTTGGCAAGCCATTCGGGATGGAATACCTCTTTGATGAACCCTGCCGCCATTAGCTTGTGAATCTCCTCGCCTATAGCTCTGCGCTTCTCCTCGTCGAATCGGCGCGGCGGCTGCTTGACGGGTCGGGCTCCGGCTCGGATGTCCAGCGAGTGCTCGGCGACATCCCTCGGTACGCCGGGCATGTCCGAGGGACTCCACGCGAAGACGTCGGCGTTCGCGCGGAGAAAGTCGACGAGCACTGCTTCCTATTTGGGATCGAACCCGGAGCCGATCCGGATCTGCTTGGAGGTGTCGCCGCTGGGGTCGAGGGGGACGGACTTAACCGACTCCGCTGGCTCGAAGTTGCCGGCGTGACGCTTCACGTCTGGCACCTCCTTAGAGAGGCTCTCCAGGTCGGCGATGAGGGCCTCGGACTCGGTGAGGGCCTCGGCGTACTCCACGCACTCCACGTCGCATTCGAACGCGTGTTTGTAGGTAGGGCCGACGGTGATGACCCCGTTGGGGCCCGGCATCTTGAGCTTCAGGTAGGTGTAGTTGGGGACGGCCATGAACTTCGCGTAGCATGGCCTCCCTAGTACCGCGTGGTAGGTTCCTCGGAACCCGACCACCTCGGACGTCAGGGTCTCCCTTCGGAAGTTGGAGGGTGTTCCGAAGCAGACGGGAAGGTCGAGCTGTCCGAGGGGTTGGACGCGCTTCCCGGGGATGATCCCATGGAAGGGCGCAGCGCCTGCCCGGACAGAGGACAGATCAACACGCAGGAGCCCGAGGGTCTCGGCGTAGATGATGTTGAGGCTGCTGCCTCCGTCCATGAGGACCTTGGTGAGCCTGACGTCACCGATGACGGGGTCGATGACGAGCGGGTATTTCCCCGGACTCGGCACATGGTCGGGGTGATCGTCTCGGTCGAAGGTGATGGGCTTGTCGGACCAGTCTAGATAGACTGGCGCCGCCACCTTGACCGAGCAGACCTCCCGGCGCTCTTGCTTGCGGTGCCGAGCCGAGGCGTTCGCCGCTTGCCCACCATAGATCATGAAGCAGTCGCGGACCTCGGGGAACTCTCCTGCCTGGTGATCTTCATTCTTGTCGTCGTCGCGGGCCTTGCCACCCTCCGCGGGTGGCCCGACCCTGTGGAAGTGGCGCCGAAGCATGACGTACTCCTCAAGGGTGTGCTTGACCGGTCCCTGGTAATAGGGGCAAGGCTCCTTGAGCATCTTGTCGAAGAGGTTGGCACCTCCGGGGGGCTTCCGAGGGTTCTTGTACTCGGCGGCGGCGACAAGGTCCGCGTCGGCGGCGGCGCGTTTCGCTTGCGACTTCTTCTTGCCCTTCTTCTTGGCGCCGCGCTGAGTTGACTCCTCGGGAGTACCTTCCGATGGGCGGCCCTGGGGCTGCTTGTCCTTTCGGAAGATAGCCTCGACCGCCTCCTGGCCGGAGGCGAACTTGGTGGCGATATCCATCAGCTCGCTCGCCCTGGTTGGGGTCTTGCGGCCCAGCTTGCTCACCAGGTCGCGGCAGGTGGTGCCAGCGAGGAACGCGCCGATGACATCCGAGTCGGTGATGTTGGGCAGCTCGGTGCGCTGCTTCGAGAATCGCCGGATGTAGTCTCGGAGAGACTCTCCCGGCTGCTGTCGGTAGCTTCAGAGGTCCCAGGAATTCCCGGGGCGCACATACGTGCCCTAGAAATTGCCGGCGAAAACTTGGACTAGGTCGTCCCAGTTGGAGATCTGCCCCGGAGGTAGGTGCTCCAACCAGGCGCGAGCGGAGTCGGAGAGGAACAGGGGGAGGTTGCGGATGATGAGGTTGTCATCGTCCGTTCCACCTAGCTGGCAGGCCAGACGGTAGTCCGCGAGCCACAGTTCCGGTCTCGTCTCCCCCGAATACTTCGTGATAGTAGCCGGGGGTCGGAACCGGGTCGGGAACGGCGCCCGTCGGATGGCTCGGCTGAAGGCTTGCGGACCGGGTGGTTCGGGCGAGGGACTCCGATCCTCCCCGCTGTCGTAGCGTCCCCCACGCCTGGGGTGGTAGCCTCGGCGCACCCTCTCGTCGAGGTGGGCCCGTCGGTCGCGGTGGTGGTGCTCATTGCCGAGGCGACCCGGGGCCGCAGGCGCGGTGTTGCGCGTGCGCCCGGTGTAGACCGAGGCTTCCCGCATGAATCGGGAAGTCGCGGCACGAGGTTCCGAGGGGTACCCCTGCCTTCGGGAGGCAGAGCTCTCGACCCGTCGGACCGCGGCGCCTTCCAGGAGATTCTTGAGTTCTCCCTGGATTCACCACCCCTCGGTGGTTGATGGCTCTGGCATCGCGCGAAGAAGCATTGCTGCTGCCGCCAGGTTCTGGCCGACCCCACTGGATGCGGGTGGTGGCCTGAGCCTGACGTCGTCGGCGATGCGGTGCTGGAAGCCCTGAGGTAGATGACGTATTTCTCCGGCCGGAGGTTGGCCCGCCCATGCCTGCCCGACGTCCCGACGGATCGGCTCCAACGCTCCTGCTCCCTCGTCGAGCCTGGCCTGCACCCCGCGGATTTGCTCGAGTTGTGGGACATGACCCCCCCGCCTGAACGGGGACCACAGCTAGCTCCCGTGGGATGTCAACGCGAGGCACCGGCCTAGGGAGGTCACCGTCCTCCGGCATGCCGAGATGGCTGCCTTCGGGGGGACCCCCTAGATCGACGTGGAAGCATTCGCGACTTGGGCCGCAATCCTCGTCGCCGAGGCTTCGGCCACCGTCGGAACAGTCGGAAAGGCAGTAGTCGCATGCGGTCATGAAGTCCCGCATGGCACTGGGGTTACCAAGTCCAGAGAAATCCCAACAGATGCTGGGTTCGTCGTCTTCCTCGGACCTAGAGGGCCCGTAGGTCGAGACGTCCGTCAGCCGGTCCCAAGGTGACCGCACACGAAACCCCAGAGGGTCTGGATTTGCCTCTACGAGAGCGCCCGCCAAAGCGAAGTCGCTAGACGGGTTGAGGCTGAACCCAAAAGACGCGGGATGGGAATCGATCGGTACCTTTTGGTCGACGGGCGGCGATAAGGTCGCGTCGGGGACTGACTGCGCCGTCGTCTCAGGTACGAGGGTGACATCCAGCAAGCTTTTCACGAGCGTGCTGGCGTCGTCTGCTTGCTCGGGATTGGCGTGTCGCGGGGAGACGGCGCTCGCCTTCGTCTCAAACGCGAGGTCGATGCCTGGTGCGCCCCCCGTTGGGGTGCCGGGACCGTCGACTCGCTCGACAGCCGACGAGGCGCTGTCTCCTGCTTGGCCTTGGTTGCCCCGCCTCCTCCTCCGTCGACGGGGGAGAGGGCGGGGTGAGCTCGAAGGTTGCTCTTCCACCATGCGGGGAAGACGTCGCCGATTCCGCCGCCGGCAGGCGGGTTGTGGGCCACCACTGTTGTTGTCGCACGGCGGTGGAAGGAGTATCATGTCGTAGCTGCCGTCGAGGGACATGAACTCAAGACTCCCGAAACGGAGCATCGTCCCGGGTTGGAGAGGTTGCTGGAGACTGCCCATCTGGAGCTTGACGGGAAGCTGTTCGTCAACACGCAGCAGGCCCCTACCTGGTGCGCCAACTGTCGGCGTTCCGAGACCGGGGGGTCCCTGGGCCGACGAGTGAATGTCGCCGCATGCCCCAGCCCAGATGGGTCGAGCGCGAGGTCGAGCGTGAGGGCGAGCGCGAAGGGGGGAGAGCGAGGCGGCCGGAGACCGGCGTGAGAGAGGTGGGAATCCCGCGGCCTTCGTGTTCGTCTCGCGCCTAGGTCGGGTGCGCTTGCAGTAGGGGGTTACAAGCGTCCACGCGGGAGAGGGAGCGAGCGGCTCCAGGCAAGCGCCTGTTCTCGTCCTCGTCCCCGCGCGGCCAACCTTCTCTAAGAGGGCCCTGGTCCTCCCTTTTATAGACGTAAGGAGAGGATCCAGGTGTACAATGGGGGGTGTAGCAGGGTGCTACGTGTCTAGCGGAGGTGAGCTAGCGCCCTAGGTACATGCCGTTGTGGCAGCCGGAGAGATCTTGGCACCCAGCTGGTGTGATGTCGTGGCCGTCGAACGAGCGATGGAGCTTGGCGGAGGGACAGCTGTCGGAGCGGTTGAGCCCTTGCTGACGTCCTCTTGCTTCCGTAAGGGGACGGAGAGCCGCCGTCGTCACAGAGCATGCGGGGCGCCATCATTGCCTATCTGGCGGCGCGAGCCAGATGGGACGCCGGTCTTGTTCCCTATGGCCCGAGTCAGCTCGGGGTAGGGTGATGATGGCGCCTCCTGTCGACGTGGCTGGTCTACGCCCTAGGTTGGGCGATGTGGAAGCTCCTCCGAAGCCGAGGTTGAGTCCGAGCCCCCGGGTCGGGCGAGGCGGAGATCGTCGTCTTCTGGGGCCGAGCCCAAGTCCGAGCCCTGGGCCGGGCGAGGCGGAGATCGTCGTCTTTTGGGACTTAGCCCGAGTCCGAGCCCTGGGTCGGGCGAGGCGGAGATCGTCGTCTTCTGGGACTTAGCCCGAGTCCGAGCCCTGGGTCGGGCGGAGCGGAGTTCGCCGTCTTCCGGGACTTAGCCTAAGTCCGAGCCCTGGGTCGGGCGGAGTTCGCCGTCTTCCGGGACTTAGCCCGAGTCCGAGCCCTAGGTCGGGCGGAGTTCGCCGTCTTCCGGGACTTAGCCCGAGTCCGAGCCCTGGGTCGGGCGGAGCGGAGTTCGCCGTCTTCCGGGACTTAGCCCGAGTCCGAGCCCTGGGTCGGGCGGAGCGGAGTTTCCTATGGTGCCTCCGGCAGGGCCTGACCGCTTGTCAGTCTTACTCTGTCCAGTGGCACTGTAGTCGGTGTGGCGTAGGCGGCGCTGTCCTTTCGTCAGGCCGGTCAGTGGAGCGGCGAAGTGACGGCGGTCACTTTGGCTCTGCCGGCGGGGGGTGCGTACCAGGATAAGGGTGTGAGGCCACCTTTGCATTAAATGCTCCTGCGACTTGGTCAGTCGGTGCGGCGACTTGGTCAGGGTTGCTTCTTAGCGAAGACAGGGCCTCGGGCGAGCCGGGAATATGTTCGCCGCTAAAAAGGGGGGCCTCGGGCGAGACGGAAATCCTCCGGGGTCGGCTGCCCTTGTCCGAGGCTAGGCTCGGGTGAGGCGTGATCGTGTCCCTCGAATAGACTGATCCCTGACTTAATCGCACCCATCAGGCCTTTGCAGCTTCATGCTGATGGGGGTTACCAGCTGAGAATTAGGAGTTTTGAGGATACCCCTAATTATGGTCCCCAACAGATATAGAGAGAGAAATTTAGGAAGAACTGCTAAACACAGTCTAAGCCCCCCTCCCCCAATCGTGGGATATGTTGCAGTGATTCCCTTGTCTGACTTTGGCTCGTTGCTGTCGGAACCAGTTTGCCTGGTGAAATTTTCAAACCGGACAACTGTGACGCGTGGCTAGAAAAACGAAAGGTTCTTCCTGCGTTTGGAAATTACTAAAAAAATGTCCGGTCTGTGTACACTGTACGGTAGTACATAACAGCAGCACGAGGCAAGATTACCAAAAGGAGAAGCTGATGTGTACTTACTATCTATCGATCCACCCCCTTTCGGCATCGGCCAACAGGCGCGGAGGGATACGGCCCGGAGAGGAGATGGAAACAGATGCATGATCGGAGATATGCTTGCGATTAATAATAATCTGCTCGTGTGCTGAAAGATCCAAGGTGGAAATTCGCCATATGTCTCGTGTCTCCATACTCTTGCCATCGGTCACAAATCATTCTTAAATGTATATGGGCTGAGATGAACATGATCTCAAAATAAATTGTTTTTGGTTTAACCTTTTTTTAATAAAAGATAAGCCACAAAATAATAATAGTAGACTCAGGTTTTGGATGTACCGGCCAAGTTACAACACCGTTTTTGTTTTTCTGGGTTTAAGAGAATTTGTGGACCCAAGTGACACAAAACGCCAAGCTCGAAAACCGCGGATACATTGTACTCAAATTTTAACCTATCTTGATGATCTGCGTCTATAATTATGTTTTTGGCCTACTAAATAATTTGTGTCCAATTTTTCTTGGCTTCTTCATGCTAGCAATGTGAGTATGTCAGCACCAGAATAGTTTCTTTGGCTTGTGAATATATTGATATGCGCATGTTGAGATGTCTGAACATTAGCACAGTGATTTGTGCATGTTATATGTGCAGGTGACCAGGTTACATATGAACAAGACAAGATACATGACAACAATTCTACCTATATCAGTACTCTAATAATAGTATGAAATTTTATTTTATGTTATCTATTTATATTTATATTTGCATAATTCGTCTAAACATTACAGTTTCACTTTTAAGTATATTTTTGTATACATAGTATAGTATATGCGCGCACAAGATCAAGGTTATTTTCAACACAAGAAAAAAAAATAGGACATTTATTAAGAAAGTGTTTAACTATACTCGTATTACTCTATATCTTGGGCGTGTGTTTGTTTATTTTATGCTTAAAGAACCGTGAAATGGGTTCTAGATCGCTAACATGATGGTTTGCTTTGACGAATCCAGAAAGCCCTATCGAGACCTGATTTGCCTCGGAAATGTGGACACACTACATACCGGAGAAAGAAGATACGCAAGTACTCATAATGCCCAGCGAGTATTATTACTGTTGTGTTCATGAGTGATTATCATTATCAGATATTCAGGTGGATTGCCGGCTTAAGAACCCGATGAGCTTCGCTCCCTGTCCCACCTGATGGCCTTCACTAGTCCTTGATATGGGGTTCACGTCGATAGGCACGCACGCAGCAGGCCACGGTACAGGCCGGGCACGGGCGCCCTGTTGCAGCGGCGTGCACATGATCTGAATCTGAACACGTGATCCAGGGGGAGGGCGTCCGTGGATCTTCCTCTGTGTTCCAACGACACGAGCCGCGAGGGAGGTGGAATTATCAGGCCAGGTGCATGCCCACATGAAATGGCGTGATGAATCCGTACGCTCGCTCCCTCCCATTCTAGATGCCTCTCCCAGTCCCAGGTCAAATCTCCAAGCAACAAAAAACGAAAGCCCCCTCGTCGGGTCAGATATTCAGATGATCGCAAATGTACGAAGTTTCACGAAAGTGGATGCCGACTGGCGTCCGTCGGCCCATCATACTGGGCCCAACAACATAAACGACCACGGCAACACGACCGTTTGGGCTTTGCTAACTACCGAAAACAATCACGAACCCTCGGCAAAAACACTTTACTTGTTTCCAAAACTACAGTATTATAATTCGAGATTGAACTGAGATAATGAACAGAAGCACCGGTCAGGGAAAACGATACCGGAAGTAATATAATAGTAGAAAAATGATACAATCCATTAGAAATAATTGGTAACAGTCCGGCCGTAATTTTAAATCGGAAACGTCGACCCATGTAATGTAACCGCTTCAAACGATCGACTTGATGTAACGAATAAAATTATGTCTGCATAGCTAGTAAACAGGCCGCCATTAAACTTTTAGCATGAATCAGGATCACAACATGAGCATTCAGCACATACAATATATCATATATGACGTATTGACATTTTAGTATATCACTCGGCACGACAAAAACACCAAACACCCAAACCATAAGCAAAATAACAATATCAAACAATATAAGTGTATAACAGGATGTAGTTCATAAGTTTATAGAACATCATAGTATGGTATAGTTCATAGTTTTGTAGCTGAAAGGATTAACCATTAAAACAAGCAGGCAACGAGCCAACGACACAACAATCGACATGGCCATATTTCATAGAAGTCCAAATCATTTGCATGAGGCCTCAACAGTCCAACACCACCTCGTCAATCACCAGCATTCTCTCCACTCGTCCGTCCTGCAAATTATCAACATAAATCACTGTTTCTAAGACATGAGGTGCATTATTTGTAAATACGATAAGAATAAGCTAACTAAACAGTAGTTCATCGAGTTGAATAAGAACGTATTAACTAGCTGTCTTGTACAATAATATAAGGAACTTAAATAGCTCCGCTTAATTAGCAAAACTTAATGGCAATAGATAAAAGTAAACAGGAATGAAAAAAAATTGATGGTCTCATATAGTTATATATACCTCCACTTTTAGTTTTGAAGCAAGGGCATCTATCGCATCAAGATCACACATAGTTGAATCGGTTCTTATCTGAAAATTAAAAATCAAGAGTATAATCAATAAAACGAATTATTACAAAATTACCATTATGTCAGTTGCACGGTCAGCTCTGACATGTATCGGACATATTTGGTGCTATGTTCGTTGTACACATGGGATACATAAAAGATGTTAACGGATAGTTTTTAGCCATTAAACTACAACCATTAGGAGGCATCAGACGATTTAGATGTATGAACTGGTGGTGTACCAGACATATCTGGTACCCTTGATTTCAGCCTTTCAAGATGTAATAGTTGGATTTTAATGTGGGTTTATAAATTTACCCCCATGACTAGCCCTAGATAGCATTCTTGCACTCCAAAATCTTGTGAACTCCTCTTGAGTCTGGAGATACACTGTCCACTCACTTGCATCTTGTATATCATCTTTTGGTTAAGATTGAAGAGTTTCTAGTGTATCACATATAGTTATTGCTGAAAGGGAATTAGGCTTACACCTATTTCCTAATTGATTTTGGTGATTGAATTGCCCAACACAAACATTTGGACTAACTAGTTTGCTCTAGTTTATAAGTTCTACAGGTGTCAAAGGTTCACAAAAAGCCAATGAAAAAGACCAAGAAAAGGGTTCAACAAAGAGAGCACGGGATAACCGAAGGCACCCTGGTCTGGCGCACCGGACTGTCCGGTGCACCACCGGACAGTGTCCGGTGCACCAGGGGACTTAAGCTAAACTCATCACCTTCGGGAAAACTCAGAGGCGCCCCGCTATAATTCACCGGACTGTCCGGTGTACACCGGACAGTGTCCGGTGCTCCAAGGAGAAGCGACTCTGAACTCGCTAGCTTCGGGAATCCGCTCCGCTATAATTCACCGGACATGTCCGGTGTACACCGGACTGTCCGGTGTAACGGCGGAGCAACAGCTAGTCTGCGCCAACGGTCACCTGCTACAGCATTAAATGCGCGCCAGCGCGCGCAGAGGAGCAGAGCACGCGCGGGTGGCGCACCGGACAGTCTATAGTATATGTCCGGTGCACCACCGGACAGCCAGGCGACCCCACCAGTCAGAGCTCCAACGGTCGAACCCTAACGGCCGGGTGACGTGGCTGGCGCACCGGACACTGTCCGGTGGCGCACCGGACTGTCCGGTGCACCATGCGACAGCAGCCTCCACCAACGGCTAGTTTGGTGGTTGGGGCTATAAATACCCCCAACCACCCCTCATTCAAGACATCCAAGTTTTCACACTTCTACACCTTACAAGAGCTAGGCATTCAATACAAGACACACTAAAGTGATCAAATCCTCTCCCAATTCCACACAAGGCTTTAGTGATTAGCGAGAGAGATTTGTTGTGTTCTTTTGAGCTCTTGCGCTTGGATTGCTTCTTTTCTTTCTCATTTGTTCTTGTGATCAAAACTCAATTGTAACCGAGGCAAGAGACACCAATTGTGTGATGGTCCTTTTGGGGAAGTTTTGTTCCCGGTTGATTTGAGAAGAGAAGCTCACTCGGTCCGGGGGACCGTTTGAGAGAGGGAAAGGGTTGAAAGAGACTCGGTCTTTGTGACCACCTCAACGGGGAGTAGGTTTGCAAGAACCGAACCTCGGTAAAACAAATCATTGTGTCTCGCTCTTTATTCGCTCACGATTTGTTTTGCGCCCTCTCTCTCGGACTCGTTTCTATTTCTAACGTTAACCCGGCTTGTAGTTGTGATTAACTTTATAAATTTCAGTTTCGCCCTATTCACCCCCCTCTAGGCGACTTTCAATTGGTATCAGAACCCGGTGCTTCATTAGAGCCTAACCGCTCGAAGTGATGTCGGGAGATCACGCCAAGAAGGAGATGGAGACCGGCGATAAGCCCACTACAAGCCACGGGGAGACTTCATCGGAAGAGTCCCGCAACAAGAGGAAGGAGAAGAAAGACTCCTCCAACAAAGGGAAGGGGAAGGAAAAGAAATCCTCCTCCCACAAGTCGCATCGGAGAGGTGACAAGCACAAGAGGATGAGGAAAGTGGTCTACTACGAGACCGACTCTTCATCACCATCGACCTCCGGCTCTGACGCGCCGTCCGTCACTTCTAAGCGCCATGAGCGCAAGAAGTTTAGTAAGATCCCCCTACGCTACCCTCGCATTCCTAAACATACACCTTTACTTTCCGTCCCATTAGGCAAACCACCAACGTTTGATGGTGAAGATTATGCTAGGTGGAGTGATATGATGCGATATCACCTAACCTCACTCCACAAAAGTATATGGGATGTTGTTGAGTTTGGTGTACAGGTACCATCCGTAGGGGATGAAGATTATGATGAGGACGAAGTGGCCCAAATCGAGCACTTCAACTCCCAAGCCACCACTATACTCCTCACCTCTCTAAGTCGAGAGGAGTATAACAAAGTGCAAGGGTTGAAGAGCGCCAAGGAGATTTGGGACGTGCTAAAAACCGCGCACGAGGGAGACGAGGTGACCAAGATCACCAAGCGGGAAACGATCGAGGGGGAGCTCGGTTGCTTCCGTCTTCGCCAAGGGGAGGAGCCACAAGACATGTAAAACCGGCTCAAAACCTTGGTGAACCAAGTGCGCAACCTCGGGAGCAAAAAATGGGATGACCACGAAGTGGTTAAGGTTATTCTTAGATCACTTGTTTTCCTTAACCCTACTCAAGTTCAATTGATTCGTGGTAATCCTAGATATACACAAATGACCCCCGAGGAAGTTATAGGTAATTTTGTGAGCTTTGAGTTGATGATCAAAGGCTCAAAGAAGATCAACGAGCTTGATGGCCCCTCAACGTCCGAAGCACAACCGGTCGCATTCAAGGCGACGGAAGAAAAGAAGGAGGAATCTACTCCAAGTCGAACACCCATCGACGCCTCCAAGCTCGACAACGAGGAGATGGCGCTCATCATCAAGAGCTTCCGCCAAATCCTCAAGCAAAGGAGGGGGAAAGATTACAAGCCTCGCTCCAAGAAAGTTTGCTACAAGTGTGGTAAGCCCGGTCACTTTATAGCAAAATGTCCTATTTCTAGTGACAGTGACAGGGGCGACGACAAGAAGGGGAGAAGAAAGGAGAAGAAAAAGTACTACAAGAAGAAGGGCGGCGATGCCCATGTTTGCCGGGAGTGGGACTCCGACGAGAGCTCCACCGACTCCTCCTCCGACGAGGACACCGCCATCATCGCCGTCACCAAGGGACTTCTCTTCCCCAACGTTGGCCACAAGTGCCTCATGGCAAAGGACGGCAAAAGGAAGAAGGTAAAATCAAGATCCTCCACTAAATATGAAACCTCTAGTGATGAGGATGATGCTAGCAATGAGGAGGATAACTTGCGCATTCTTTTTGCCAACCTTAATATGCAACAAAAGGAAAAGTTAAATGAATTAATTAGTGCTATTCATGAGAAGGATGATCTCTTGGACTCTCAAGAGGACTTCCTAATTAATGAAAATAAGAAGCATGTTAAGGTAAAAAATGCTTATGCTCTAGAAGTTGAAAAATGTGAAAAATTATCTAAGGAGCTAAGCACTTGCCATGAGACTATTGTCAACCTTACAAATGAAAATGCTAGTTTAAATGCTAAGGTTGATTCTCATGTTTGTAATGTTTCAATTCCCAATCTTAGAGATGATAATGTTGATTTGCTTGCTAAGATTGAAGAATTGAATAATTCTCTTGCTAGCCTTAGGATTGAAAATGAAAAATTGCTCGCTAAGGCTAAAGATTTTGATGTTTGCAATGTCACTATTTCTAACCTTAGAAGTGAAAATGATGTACTACATGCTAAGGTTGTAGAATTAAAATCTTGCAAACCCTCTACATCTACCATTGAGCATGTTTCTATTTGCACTAGATGTAGAGATATTGATATTGATGCTATTCATGATCATGTGGCTTTAATTAAACAACAAAATGATCATATAGCTAAATTAGATGCTAAAATTGCCGAGCATGACTTAGAAAATGAAAAGTTTAAATTTGCTAGAAGCATGCTCTATAGTGGGAGACGCTCTGGCATCAATGATGGCATTGGCTTCCAAAAGGGAGACAATGTCAAACTTAATGCCCCTCCAAAGAAATTGTCTAACTTCGTTAAGGGCAAGGCTCCCATGCCTCAGGATAACGAGGGTTACATTTTGTACCCTGCCGGTTATCCTGAGAGCAAAATTAGGAGAATTCATTCTAGGAAGTCTCACTCTGGCCCTAATCATGCTTTTATGTATAAGGGTGAGACATCTAGCTCTAGGCAACCAACCCGTGCTAAGTTGCCTAAGAAGAAAACTCCTAATGCATCAAATGGTCATGACATTTCATTTAAAACTTTTGATGCATCTTATGTTTTGACTAACAAATCTGGCAAGGTAGTTGCCAAGTTTGTTGGGGGCAAACACAAGGGCTCCAAGACTTGTGTTTGGGTACCCAAAGTTCTTGTGTCTAATGCCAAAGGACCCAAAACCCTTTGGGTACCTAAAGTCAAGAACTAAAATTGTTTTGTAGGTTTATGCATCCGGGGGCACAAGTTGGATCATCGATAGCGGGTGCACAAACCACATGACAGGGGAGAAGAAAATGTTCTCCTCTTATGAGAAAAACCAAGATCCCCAACGAGCTATCACATTCGGGGATGGAAATCAAGGTTTGGTCAAAGGTTTGGGTAAAATTGCTATTTCACCTGACCATTCCATTTCCAATGTTTTTCTTGTTGATTCATTAGATTACAATTTGCTTTCCGTATCTCAATTATGCAAAATGGGCTACAACTGTCTATTCACTGATGTAGGTGTCACTGTCTTTAGAAGAAGTGATGATTCAATAGCATTTAAGGGAGTGTTAGAGGGTCAGCTATACTTGGTAGATTTTGATAGAGCTAAACTCGACACTTGCTTAGTTGCTAAGACTAACATGGGTTGGCTCTGGCACCGCCGACTAGCCCATGTTGGAATGAAGAATCTTCATAAGCTTCTAAAGGGAGAGCACATTTTAGGATTAACAAATGTTCATTTTGAGAAAGACAAGATTTGTAGCGCATGCCAAGCCGGGAAGCAAGTTGGTGTTCATCATCCACACAAGAACATCATGACGACTGACAGGCCACTGGAGCTCCTACACATGGATCTATTCGGCCCGATTGCTTACATAAGCATCGGCGGGAGTAAGTACTGTCTAGTTATTGTGGATGATTATTCTCGCTTCACTTGGGTGTTCTTTTTGCAGGAAAAATCTCAAACCCAAGAGACCTTAAAGGGATTCTTGAGACGAGCTCAAAATGAGTTCGACTTAAGGATCAAGAAAATAAGAAGCGACAACGGAACGGAGTTCAAGAATGCACAAATTGATGGCTTCCTTGAGGAGGAGGGCATCAAGCATGAGTTCTCTTCTCCCTACACTCCACAACAAAATGGTGTAGTGGAAAGGAAGAATCGAACTCTATTGGACATGGCAAGAACCATGCTTGATGAATACAAGACACCGGATCGGTTTTGGGCCGAGGCGGTTAACACCGCTTGCTACGCCATCAACCGGTTATATCTACACCGAATCCTCAAGAAGACATCATACGAACTCCTAACCGGTAAAAAGCCCAACATTTCATATTTTAGAGTCTTTGGTAGCAAATGCTTTATTCTTATTAAAAGAGGTAGAAAATCTAAATTTGCTCCTAAGACAGTAGAAGGCTTTTTACTAGGATATGATTCAAACACAAGGGCATATAGAGTCTTTAACAAGTCCTCAGGACTAGTTGAAGTTTCTTGTGATGTTGTGTTTGATGAAACTAATGGCTCTCAAGTAGAGCAAGTTGATCTTGATGAGATAGGTGAAGAAGAGGCTCCATGTATCGCGCTAAGGAACATGTCCATTGGGGATGTGTGTCCTAAGGAATCCGAAGAGCCTCCAAATGCACAAGATCAACCATCCTCTTCCACGCAAGCATCTCCAACAACTCCAAATGAGGATGAGGCTCAAGTTGATGAAGGAGAAGATCAAAGAAATGAGCCACCTCAAGATGACGGCAATGATCAAGGGGGAGATGAAAATGATCAAGACAAGGAGGATGAAGAACCAAGGCCGCCACACCCAAGAGTCCACCAAGCAATCCAACGAGATCACCCCGTCGACACCATCCTCGGCGACATTCATAAGGGGGTAACCACTAGATCTCGTGTTGCACATTTTTGTGAGCATTATTCTTTTGTTTCCTCTATTGAGCCACACAGGGTAGAGGAAGCACTCCAAGGTTCGGATTGGGTGATGGCGATGCAAGAGGAGCTCAACAATTTCACTAGGAACGAGGTATGGCATTTAGTTCCACGTCCTAACCAAAATGTTGTAGGAACCAAATGGGTCTTCCGCAACAAGCAAGATGAGCATGGTGTGGTGACAAGGAATAAAGCTCGACTTGTGGCCAAGGGATACTCCCAAGTTGAAGGTTTGGATTTCGGTGAAACCTATGCACCCGTAGCTAGGCTTGAGTCAATTCGCATATTATTAGCCTATGCTACTTACCATGGCTTCAAGCTTTACCAAATGGACGTGAAGAGTGTCTTCCTCAATGGACCAATCAAGGAAGAGGTCTATGTTGAGCAACCTCCCGGCTTTGAAGACAGTGAGTACCCTAACCATGTCTATAGGCTCTCTAAGGCGCTTTATGGGCTCAAGCAAGCCCCAAGAGCATGGTATGAATGCCTAAGAGATTTCCTTATTGCAAATGGCTTCAAAGTCGGAAAAGCCGATCCTACTTTATTTACTAAAACTCTTGACAATGATTTGTTTGTATGCCAAATTTATGTTGATGATATTATATTTGGGTCTACTAACGAATCTACATGTGAGGAATTTAGTAGGATCATGACACAGAAATTCGAGATGTCAATGATGGGGGAGTTGAAGTATTTTCTAGGTTTTCAAGTAAAGCAACTCCAAGAGGGCACCTTCATCAGCCAAACGAAGTACACTCAAGACATTCTAAACAAGTTTGGAATGAAGGATGCCAAGCCCATCAAGACACCCATGGGAACCAATGGGCATCTCGACCTCGACACGGAAGGTAAATCCGTAGATCAAAAGGTATACCAGTCGATGATAGGTTCATTACTATATTTATGTGCATCTCGACCGGACATTATGCTTTCCGTATGCATGTGTGCAAGATTCCAATCCGACCCTAAGGAATCTCACCTTACGGCTGTAAAACGAATCTTGAGATATTTGGCTTATACTCCTAAGTTTGGGCTTTGGTACCCTCGGGGATCCACTTTTGAGTTGATTGGTTATTCGGATGCCGATTGGGCAGGGTGCAAGATTAATAGAAAGAGCACATCGGGGACTTGCCAGTTCTTGGGAAGGTCCTTGGTGTCTTGGGCTTCTAAGAAGCAAAATTCGGTCGCTCTTTCTACCGCCAAAGCCGAGTACATTGCCGCATGCCACTGTTGCGTGCAATTGCTCTGGATGAGGCAAACCCTGCGGGACTGTGGTTACAAATTAACCAAAGTTCCTCTTCTATGTGATAATGAGAGTGCAATCCGCATGGCGGATAATCCCGTTGAGCATAGCCGCACTAAACACATAGCCATTCGGTATCATTTTCTTAGGGATCAGCAAAAAGGGGGGATATCGAGATTGCATACATTAATACTAAATATCAATTAGCCGATATCTTTACCAAGCCACTAGATGAACAAACTTTTACCAAACTTAGGCATGAGCTAAATATTCTTGATTCTAGGAATTTCTTTTGATGTCTTGCATACATAGCTCATATATTATACCTTTGATCATCTCCTTTATATGCCATGACTAATGTGTTTTCAAGTATATTTCAAACCTAGTCATAGGTGTATTGAAAGGGAATTGGAGTCTTCGGCGAAGACAAAGGCTTCCACTCCACTCCATAACTCATCCTTCGCCGTCGCTCCGAGCAATTCTCCAACTTTGGTATAATCCTTCACTCATATTATTTGTTTGCCAAAGGGGGAGCAAGCAGTTTAAAAGGGCCTATATTTCACTCTAAGTATCCGTTTTTGGCGATTCATGCCAAAGGGGGAGAAAGTATTGGCCCAAAGCAAAAGGACCGCACCACCACCCTAATTTTAAAACTAATGATTTTCAATTGGTAAATTCCAAATTGGTATCTTATTGTGTTCTAAAGGGGGAGAAAGTAGCACTTTCAAAAATTGGTATCTTAAAAACCCTCTTGAACACTAAGAGGAGAATTTTATTGAAAGGGAGTTTTGTTTAGTCAAAGGAAAAGCATTTGATACAGGGGGGGATTTCAAATCTTGAAAATGCTTCTCAAAATCTTACTCATTTATCTTTGACTATTTGCAAAAGAACTTTGAAAAGGATTTACAAAAAGAATTTGCAAAAACAAAACATGTGGTGCAAGCGTGGTCCAAAATGTTAAAATTAAAGAAACAATCCATGCATATCTAGTAAGTAATATTTATTGGCTCAATTTTAAGTAACCTTTGCACTTACATTTTGCAAACTAGTTCAATTATGCACTTCTATACTTGCTTTAGTTTGTGTTGGCATCAATCACTAAAAAGGGGGAGATTGAAAGGGAATTAGGCTTACACCTATTTCCTAATTGATTTTGGTGATTGAATTGCCCAACACAAACATTTGGACTAACTAGTTTGCTCTAGTTTATAAGTTCTACAGGTGCCAAAGGTTCACAAAAAACCAATGAAAAAGACCAAGAAAAGGGTTCAATAAAGAGAGCAGGGGATAACTGAAGGCACCCTGGTCTGGCGCACCAGACTGTCCGGTGCACCAGGGGACTTGAAGCTAAACTCATCACCTTCGGGAAAACTCAGAGGCGCCCCGCTATAATTCACCGGACTGTCCGGTGTACACCGGACAGTGTCCGGTGCTCCAAGGAGAAGCGACTCTGAACTCGCCGGCTTCGGGAATCCGCTCCGCTATAATTCACCGGACATGTCCGGTGTACACCGGACTGTCCGGTGTAACGGCGGAGCAACGGCTAGTCTGCGCCAACGGTCACCTGCTACAGCATTAAATGCGCGCCAGCGCGCGCAGAGGAGCAGAGCACGCACGGGTGGCGCACCGGACAGTCTACAGTACATGTCCGGTGCACCACCAGACAGCCAGGCGACCCCACCAGTCAGAGCTCCAACGGTCGAACCCTAACGGCCGGGTGACGTGGCTGGCGCACCGGACACTGTCCGGTGGCGCACCGGACTGTCCGGTGCGCCATGCGACAGCAGCCTCCACCTACGGCTAGTTTGGTGGTTGGGGCTATAAATACCCCCAACCACCCCTCATTCAAGACATCCAAGTTTTCACACTTCTACACCTTACAAGAGCTAGGCATTCAATACAAGACACACCAAAGTGATCAAATCCTCTCCCAATTCCACACAAGGCTTTAGTGATTAGCGAGAGAGATTTGTTGTGTTCTTTTGAGCTCTTGCGCTTGGATTGCTTCTTTTCTTTCTCATTTGTTCTTGTGATCAAAACTCAATTGTAACCGAGGCAAGAGACACCAATTGTGTGATGGTCCTTGCGGGGAAGTTTTGTTCCCGGTTGATTTGAGAAGAGAAGCTCACTCGGTCCGGGGGGCCGTTTGAGAGAGGGAAAGGGTTGAAAGAGACCCGGTCTTTGTGACCACCTCAACAGGGAGTAGGTTTGCAAGAACCGAACCTCGGTAAAACAAATCATTATGTCTCGCTCTTTATTCGCTCACGATTTGTTTTGCGCCCTCTCTCTCGGACTCGTTTCTATTTCTAACGCTAACCCGGCTTGTAGTTGTGATTAACTTTATAAATTTCAGTTTCGCCCTATTCACCCCCTCTAGGCGACTTTCAGTTGCATCTTGTGACACTAGTTGAGCGACTTGGACATGTTATACTCTTGATACTCTTTGTGATTATCATCACCTAGATGACCCGAAGTTTGTGCGATCATTAAGCATCTATTAGATATTATTGTTAGCTTCGATATCAATTATGAGGGCATCTTATGCTCATTCCTCGTGGAAGAATCATAAAGAGCAATTTTAGTGAAATCATGGATTGTTGGAGTGTCTCTCTAGTGTGTTTCTTACAACATTCTAATTTTGGGCTTGGTGTGCGATGCTAATTAGCAAGTGTAGGTTGCCAGCAAGCAACCAAACCTCGAGGGCATCTTGCATTCTTTTGTTATTTATTGTCATGTTTGGTTTACTCCATATACTTACTATTGTAGTTACATTTATTTACTTGTTGTATGGTATTTGCTCAACTAGCCTTGTGTGGATTGTAACTAGTAACAATTGAATTCATCTAATATCTCTTGTTATGTAAGTAGTTGCATCTATTAATATAAACTAAAGACCATGCGACTAGAATTGTTTAGTGGTTTGTATACGACGGAATACAAAAACAGTGCTAGTACAAAATAGATGTTTAAAAGCTATGTTTATATTAATCAAACCTTGCTCTAGTGACTTGTGAGTTTATAGTATGATTTTTATTGGCTATTCACCCCTTAACATATCTAAGTTCTATCACCTATATGCATCTGGGGCCAAACCCATGGCGGCTATGCCCTAAGGCCATATGAGCCTAGGGCATTACACCGGAGTCCCCGGCATTCCCCAACACGCCCTTGGGTGGTATGGACCAGATTGTACATGTGTCCCTAACCAGGTTGAGCATATGTGGCGACATAATGGTCAAAAGGCATCTCTATAACTAAGTGTCTGGTCATAGGTGTACCCATGAGCAATATATAGTATGTGTTCCTATAACAGCTACCAACAATGACATACTCGATGGCGTGGACACCATTCCTACCATTATGACTGTCGGTACCCTGAATCAGGGGTACCCCTTACTACGGTATCAAGGCACGATGCCTATGCGGCTATCCCTAGCCACGCGGAGAACAACCCCAAGGATACCTCATGAGCAGTTGAGGTGGCATTCTCGGAGACAACGTCATCGGGCCCAGACCTCCTCAAGAAGGCGCAGGACCCCTATGCGCACAACCCAGACCCCCGAAGTAAAGCAGCCCGGAGCCATTGGATGGAGTTCGGACCCCACCAAGTAAGCTCCGGACCACCCATAACAAGGTCCTGGGGGAGGAAGTGTCGTGGCCTAGGCATGGGTCCAGTGTTGACGCGTGTCCAGGCTCTATCCGGTGCGCCTCCACCCCCCGCTCGGCCGAGGGCCTAATGCTGCCACTATAGGTGTACATTCGGGCCACCCGGCCCGGCCCAAGCCCGAAAAGGTCCGTATTGTTTGAATTTCGGGCCATGCCGGGCCGGCCCCTGGGCCTAGCCCTCGGCCCACGGTCCGGCCCGTAATTGCTTAAACATGCTGGGCTCATTTCGGGCGGCCCGAAATTATAAAAGCCCGAAATTCAATTTTTGGCCCGAAATTCAATTAGGGCCCGAAATTCAATTTTTGGCCCGAAATTCAGTTTTTGGTCCAAAATTCACATCAGAGCCCTAAATTCAAAAATAATAAAACAAATAAAAGATAAGACAAATAAATTTGAACAAAAGCAAACTTAATATTTGTATTAAAGTTACCACAGCTATGCAATGACTACCTCATTTACAAATCATTTTGTTAGAAGGAAAAAGAGTATAATCAGCTCTATACAAATTTCATAAGTTCAGTTTATTGTCTAATGTTCATAACAAAAGTAAAATTACATCACATACTCTAATTCAAAGCTACAAAAACATCTAACTAGCATTATCTCTAGCTTTGTGTTCTTTATCAAGTATATGAAAGTGTGGAATGAAGTATGGTTTTAATAAATATATGGGCCTTTTCGTGCCTCTATATGGGCCATTTCGTGCCTGTCTTAAATGGGCCGTGCTCGTGCCCGCCCATGGGCCGTGACCTCGGCCCAAACCCGGCCCGAAATAACGGGCCGTGCCGGCCCGGCACTAAAATATTTCGGGCTGTGCTTTTTTTTGTGCTTCGGGCCGGCCCATTAGGCCCGGCCCAAATGTACACCTATAGCTGCCATATGGCTTATTGCCCGTGACGTAGGCCAGCGGACGGAGCATGACGTAAGGACTCTGGGCCGCGTGGCCTCCGCATTTATTGTGGAGAGGATACGCCGCCTGTCCTGTCCACCCTGTTGTCTGGTGATGTGCCCCTTCGGCATTTAATGCGTCCTGTCCACTCCGCTGGCAGACGGCGCCCAGGCCATACAGCAGGCAGCGTGCCCGTCTAATCCGAACAGTATGCCCATGCTATAAGATACGCTATGTCCACCAGCACTTGTGCATTACCAGGGAAGCTTCCCCAGCACACCAACACTACGCGGACCACGGGTGTCAGCGCAGGAAGATTGCTCCAGCAGCCAACTATTGCTGCCCCAAGTCTTGCATCCATGGTGCTCCTGGGCCCACATGTCAGGGCTCAGCACTCTTGTACACGCCCCCTTGAGCTATAAAAGGGGGAGCATGCAACGTTACAAAGGGGCCGGAACACACTTAGACTCCCTCAGGCTTACACACGACTCAAACTCTCAAGCAATACAACACACAGTGGAGTAGGGTATTACGCTCCTGCGGCCCGAACCACTCTAAACTCTTGCGTGTTCTTGTGTTTGAGAGAACCTAGAGGGGGGTGAATAGGTGATCCTGTGAAACTTTAAAACTTAAGCCACAAAAACTTGTTAAGTGTTAGTACAATAATGCCAAGTGGCTAAAGAGAAGTCTCAACAAAACACAATACCACAAGAGATCAAGAACAGAGGTGACACAGTGGTTTATCCCGTGGTTCGGCCAAGACCAACGCTTGCCTACTCCACGTTGTGGCGTCCCAACGGACGAGGGTTGCAATCAACCCCTCTCAAGCGGTCCAAAGACCCACTTGAATACCACGGTGTTTTGTTTTGTCTTTCACTATCCCGTTTGCAAGGATTCTCCACAAATTGGAGTCTCTTGCCCTTACAAGTATATGATCACAAAGAAGCACAGAGTAAGGGAGGGAAGCAACACACACAAATCCACAGCGAAACGCGCACACACACGGCCAAGAATCGAGCTCACAAGACTATCTCAAAGTTCTCACTAGAACAGAGCTCGAATCACTTAGAATGACAAACGAATGCGCAAAGACTGAGTGTGGATGATCAAGAATGCTCAAAGGTTGCTTGTGTGTCTTCTCCATGCGCCTAGGGGCCCCTTTTATAGCCCCAAGGCAGCTAGGAGCCGTTGAGAGCAAATCTGGAAGGCTATCGCTGCCTTCTGTCGTCGGGGGCACCGGACAGTCCGGTGCACACCGGACACTGTCCGGTGCCCGATTTGTTTCCTTAAACAGCGAAGCCGACCGTTGCAGACCGTTGGCAGATCTGGAGCCATTGGCGCACCGGACATGTCCGGTGCACACCGGACAGTCCGGTGCCGTCTTCCGACCGTTGGCTCGGCCACGTGTCCCGCGCAGATTGCGCGGCCGACCGTTGGCCCGGCCGACCGTTGGCTCACCGGACAGTCCGGTGCACACCGGACAGTCCGGTGAATTTTAGCCGTACGCCGTCGGCGAATTCCCGAGAGCGGCCAGTTCGCGCCGAGTCAGTCTGGCGCACCGGACACTGTCCGGTGCACACCGGACAGTCCGGTGTTCCAGACCGAGCTAAGCCTTGGCTGCACACAGCCAAGTCTTTTTCTCCTCTCTTCTTTTCTTCTCCTTTCTGTTTCTAACACTTAGACAAGTATATTAGTACACAAAACCAGTGTACTAAGGCTTAGAAACATACCTTTATCCTTGATTTGTACTTTGTCCACAATTTTACAATTAGGCACCTGTGTTGGGCACTAAGTCACCAAAATACTTAGAAATGGCCCAAGGGCACATTTCCCTTTCAATCTCCCCCTTTTTGGTGATTTATGCCAACACAACATAAAGCAAGTAGAACAAGTACAAAAACACTTCAAATAAGAACTCAAATTATTTTGATTCAATTTTGACATATATGGATCATCCTTTGCCACCACTTGGTTTGTTTTTGCAAATCAAATTCAAATCTCTATCTCTAAGTCAAACACACATGTTGAAGCATAAAGAGAGTCATTCCAAAAGATATTGATCAAAGATTTCAAAAACTCCCCCTTTTTCCCATAATCAACACTCAAAAACTCCCCCTTTTTCCCATAATCAACACTTCTCCCCACAAGAAGCCAACTTTTGACACGAGAGACAACAAAAGAATTTTGACAAACCAAAAGCTCTATTCTACTATTTTCAAAATCTCTCAAGTGGTAGCTGATCCATTTAACCAAAAGCTCTATTCTACTATTTTCAAAATCTCTCAAGTGGTAGCTGGTCCATTTATCGCTTTGGCCTTTATTTTCTCCCCCTTTGGCATCAAACACCAAAACGGGATCAATTTTGGCCCTTTAACCCCATTGCCTCACCAAAATCTTCAATTTAGAGCAAATGGCAATAAGAGTTCATGAGATGGACTTGGAATAAGTTACCCTCTCATCGGAGTGCAGTGGAAGTCTTGCATGGTCCAAGTCCACCTTTTCCCTTTCAATTCTCCTTTGAGACTAAATCAAGCAAACTCAAGCATATGGTTAGTCTCAAGGGATCAAGTTGTAACACATCTCCCCCTAAACATGTGCATCACTTTGCAACGGACTTGTGAGGTCCAGGGAGTGTTTGTACAACATGAGCACCATAATAAGCAACAAAATGCAGAATGAACATGATCAAAGGCATAAGCACATGTATGCCACAATTCAATCCAAGTTCCGCGAATCTAAGACATTTAGCTCACTACGCAACCTGCAAAAGGTCTTCTCATCTAAAGGCTTGGTAAAGATATCGGCTAGCTGGTTCTCGGTGCTAACATAAAACACTTCGATATCTCCCTTTTGCTGGTGGTCTCTCAAAAAGTGATGCCGGATGTCTATGTGATTTGTGCGGCTGTGCTCAACAGGATTTTCCGCTATTCGGATAGCACTCTCATTGTCACATAGGAGTGGGACTTTGCTCAGATTGTAGCCAAAGTCCCGGAGGGTTTGCCTCATCCAAAGTAGTTGCGCGCAACACTGTCCTGCGGCAACATACTCGGCCTCAGCGGTGGATAGGGCAACGGAGGTTTGTTTCTTAGAGTTCCATGACACCAGGGACCTTCCTAAGAATTGGCACGTCCCCGATGTACTCTTCCTATCGACCTTACATCCAGCATAGTCGGAATCTGAGTACCCAATCAAGTCAAAGTTAGACCCCTTTGGATACCAGATCCCGAAGCAAGGCGTAGCGACTAAATATCTAAGAATTCGCTTCACCGCCACTAAGTGACACTCCTTAGGATCGGATTGAAATCTAGCACACATGCATACGCTAAGCATAATATCCGGTCTACTAGCACATAAATAAAGCAAAGAACCTATCATGGACCGGTATGCTTTTTGATCAACGGACTTACCTCCTTTGTTGAGGTCGGTGTGTCCGTCGGTTCCCATCGGCGTCTTTGCGGGCTTGGCGTCCTTCATCCCAAACCTCTTTAGCAGATCTTGCATGTACTTCGTTTGGGAGATGAAGGTGCCGTCCTTGAGTTGCTTCACTTGGAACCCAAGGAAGTAGTTCAACTCGCCCATCATCGACATCTCGAATTTCTGCGTCATCACCCTGCTAAACTCTTCACAAGACTTTTGATTAGTAGAACCAAATATTATGTCATCGACATAAATTTGGCATACAAAAAGATCACCATCGCAAGTCTTAGTAAAAAGAGTTGGATCGGCTTTCCCAACCTTGAAAGCATTAGCAATTAAGAAATCTCTAAGGCATTCATACCATGCTCTTGGGGCTTGTTTAAGTCCATAGAGCGCCTTAGAGAGCTTACACACGTGGTCGGGGTACCGCTCATCCTTGAAGCCAGGGGGTTGCTCCACGTACACCTCCTCCTTGATTGGCCCGTTGAGGAAAGCGCTCTTCACATCCATTTGGTACAACTTGAAAGAATGGTGAGTGGCATATGCTAGCAAGATACGAATGGACTCTAGCCTAGCCACAGGAGCAAAAGTCTCCTCAAAGTCCAAACCTGCGACTTGGGCATAACCTTTTGCCACAAGTCGAGCCTTGTTCCTTGTCACCACTCCGTGCTCGTCTTGTTTGTTGCGGAACACCCACTTGGTTCCCACAACATTTTGCTTGGGACGAGGCACCAGCGTCCAAACTTCATTGCGCTTGAAGTTGTTAAGTTCCTCCTGCATGGTCAACACCCAATCCGGATCTAGCAAGGCCTCCTCTACCCTGAAAGGCTCAATAGAGGAGACAAAAGAGTAATGTTCACAAAAATTAACTAGTCGAGACCGAGTAGTTACTCCCTTGCTAATGTCACCCAGAATTTGGTCGACGGGATGATCCCTTTGAATCATTGCTCGAACTTGGGTTGGAGGTGCCGGTTGCGCTTCTTCCTCCATCACATGATCATCTTGTGCTCCCCCTTGATCACACGCCTCCAGTTGATGAACCTGTTCATCGTCTTGAGTTGGGGGATGCACCGTTGTTGAGGAAGAAGGTTGATCTCGTTCATCTTGTTCCTGTGGTCGCACTTCTCCAATCGCCATGGTTCGTATAGCGGCCGTTGGAACATCTTCTTCATCTACATCATCACAATCAACAACTTGCTCTCTTGGAGAGCCATTAGTCTCATCAAATACAACGTCGCTAGAGACTTCAACCAAACCCGATGATTTGTTGAAGACCCTATACGCCTTTGTATTTGAATCATAACCTAATAAAAACCCTTCTACAGCTTTGGGAGCAAATTTAGAATTTCTACCCTTCTTCACCAGAATGTAGCACTTGCTCCCAAATACACGAAAGTAAGATACATTGGGTTTGTTACCGGTTAGTAGCTCATACGACATCTTCTTGAGGAGGCGGTGAAGGTAGACCCTGTTGATGGCGTGGCAAGCCGTGTTCACGGCTTCCGACCAAAAGCACTCGGGGGTCTTGAATTCTCCAAGCATCGTCCTCGCCATATCGATTAGCGTCCTGTTCTTCCTCTCTACCACACCATTTTGCTGTGGTGTGTAGGGAGCGGAGAACTCGTGCTTGATCCCTTCCTCCTCAAGAAACTCCTCCACTTGAAGGTTCTTGAATTCGGACCCGTTGTCGCTCCTTATCTTCTTCACCTTGAGCTCAAACTCATTTTGAGCTCTCCTGAGGAAGCGCTTGAGGGTCCCTTGGGTTTCAGACTTATCCTGCAAAAAGAACACCCAAGTGAAGCGGGAAAAGTCATCAACAATAACTAAACCATACTTACTTCCTCCTATGCTTAGATAGGCGACGGGTCCGAAGAGGTCCATATGCAGCAGCTCCAGAGGTCTTGACGTGGTCATCACATTCTTGCTGTGATGTGCTCCTCCCACTTGTTTACCTGCTTGACAAGCTGCACAAGGTCTATCTTTTTCGAAATAAACATTTGTTAGACCTATCACGTGTTCTCCCTTTAGAAGCTTGTGGAGGTTCTTCATCCCCACATGTGCTAAGCGGCGATGCCACAGCCAGCCCATGCAAGTCTTAGCCATTAAGCATGCATCTAGACCGGCCTCTTCTTTTGCAAAATCAACTAAGTAAAGCTTGCCGTCTAGTACACCCTTAAAAGCTAGTGAACCATCACATCTTCTAAAGACAGACACATCTACATTTGTAAATAAACAATTATATCCCATATTGCACAGTTGACTAACAGATAGCAAATTGTAACCAAGAGACTCAACTAAAAACACATTTGAGATTGAGTGCTCATTAGAAATTGCAATTTTACCTAACCCTTTTACCTTGCCTTGATTCCCATCACCGAATATAATTGAATCTTGGGAATCCTTATTTTTGACGTAGGAGGTGAACATCTTCTTCTCCCCCGTCATATGGTTTGTGCATCCGCTGTCGATAATCCAGCTTGAACCCCCGGATGCATAAACCTGCAAGGCAAATTTAGGCTTGGGTCTTAGGTACCCAACTCATGTTGGGTCCTGCAAGGTTAGCACAAATATCCTTAGGGACCCAAATGCAAGTTTTATCTCCCTTGCATCTTGCCCCTAACTTCCTAGCAATTACCTTCTTACCCTTTCTACAAATAGCAAAGGAAGCATTGCAAGCATAATAAATGGTAGAAGGTTTGTTCACAACTTTTCTAGAAACATGAGCAATATTTCTCCTAGGCATATCTCTATCATGCTTATAGGAAGAACTAGAAGCAAACATGGCATGAGAATCATAAACATGTGAATCAAAATTATTATAAGCATTTCTAGCATGTCTCCTATCATTATACATAAAAGCATGGTTCTTTTTAGCGCTACTGGCCATAGGGGCCTTCCCTTTCTCCTTGGCGGGAATGGGAGCCTTATGGCTTGTTAAGTTCTTGGCCTCTCTCTTGAAGCCAAGACCATCCTTAATTGAGGGATGTCTTCCAATTGTATAGGCATCCCTTGCAAATTTTAACTTATCAAATTCACTTTTGCTAGTCTTAAGTTGGGCATTAAGACTAGCCAATTCATCACTTAGTTTGGAAATTGAAACTAGGTGTTCACAACAAGCATTAATATCAACATCCTTACACCTAGTGCAAATTTCAACATGTTTAACACAAGAGTTAGATTTATTTGCTTCTACTAGTTTAGCTTTTAAATCATTGTTAACATCTTTTAAAGTAGAGATAGTTTCGTGACAAGTAGATAGTTCACTAGAAAGCATCTCATTTCTTTTAATTTCTAGAGCAAGAGAATTTTGTGCACTAACAAATTTATCATGCTCCTCATATAAAAGATCCTCTTGTTTTTCTAGTAATCTATTCTTGTCATTCAAAGCATCAATCAACTCATTAATCTTATTAATTTTAGATCTATCTAATCCCTTGAATAAGCATGAGTAATCTATCTCATCATCATCACTAGACTCATCCTCACTTGAAGAAGCATAAGTACTAGTATCATGAGTGCTTACTTTCTTTTCCCTTGCCATGAGGCAAGTGTGACGCTCGTTGGGGAAGAGGGATGACTTGTTGAAGGCGGTGGCGGCGAGTCCTTCATTGTCGGAGTCGGAGGAGGAGCAATCCGAATCCCACTCCTTTCCGATATGTGCCTCGCCCTTGGCCTTCTTGTAATGTTTCTTCTTCTCCCTTTTGTTCCCCTTTTCCTGGTCACTTTCATTATCGGGACAGTTAGTAATGAAATGACCAATCTTACCACATTTGAAGCACGAGCGCTTCTCCTTTGTCTTGGTCTTGCTTGGCTGTCCCTTGCGACCCTTAAGCGCCGTTTTGAAGCGCTTAATGATGAGGGCCATCTCCTCATTATTTAGTCCGGCCGCCTCAACTTGCGCCACCTTGCTCGGTAGTGCCTCCTTGCTCCTCGTTGCCTTGAGAGCAAGAGGTTGCGGCTCGTTGATCGGTCCATTCAAGGCGTCGTCCACGTACCTCGCCTCCTTGATCATCATTCGCCCGCTAACGAATTTCCCAAGAACTTCTTCGGGCGACATCTTGGTGTACCTGGGATTTTCACGTATATTGTTCACCAAATGAGGATCAAGAACGGTAAATGACCTTAGCATTAGGCGGACGACGTCGTGGTCCGTCCATCGCGTGCTCCCGTAGCTTCTTATCTTGTTGATAAGGGTCTTGAGCCGGTTGTATGTTTGCGTCGGCTCCTCGCCTCTTATCATCGCGAACCGTCCAAGCTCTCCCTCCACCAACTCCATCTTGGTGAGCAAGGTGACGTCGTTCCCCTCATGAGAAATCTTGAGGGTGTCCCAGATCTGCTTGGCGTTATCCAAGCCGCTTACTTTATGGTATTCATCCCTGCACAAGGAAGCTAGAAGAACAGTAGTAGCTTGTGCATTCTTATGAATTTGTTCATTAATGAACATGGGACTATCCGAACTATCAAAGTGCATTCCACTCTCTACAATCTCCCAAATACTAGGATGGAGAGAGAATAGGTGACTACGCATTTTGTGGCTCCAAAATCCGTAGTCCTCTCCATCAAAGTGTGGGGGCTTGCCGAGTGGAATGGAGAGCAACTGTGAATTTGAACTTTGCGGAATACGAGAGTAGTCAAAAGAAAAGTTCGAATTAACCGGTTTCCTTCTCTCGTAGTCGCTGTGGTCGTCCTTTTGGGAAGAAGTAGACTCATCGCTGTCGTAGTAGACGATCTCCTTGATGCGCCTTGTCTTCTTCTTTTTCCCTTCCTTCCGTCTTTGGCCCGAGCCGGAGTCGGTAGGCTTATCGTCCTTTGGCTCGTTGACGAAGGATTCCTTCTCTTTGTCGTTGATCACGATACCCTTCCCCTTAGGATCCATCTCTTCGGGCGGTTAGTCCCTTTGTGAAGAGAACGGTTCTGATACCAATTGAGAGAACCTAGAGGGGGGGTGAATAGGTGATCCTGTGAAACTTTAAAACTTAAGCCACAAAAACTTGTTAAGTGTTAGTACAATAATGCCAAGTGGCTAAAGAGAAGTCTCAACAAAACACAATACCACAAGAGATCAAGCACAGAGGTGACACAGTGGTTTATCCCGTGGTTCGGCCAAGACCAACGCTTGCCTACTCCACGTTGTGGCGTCCCAACGGACGAGGGTTGCAATCAACCCCTCTCAAGCGGTCCAAAGACCCACTTGAATACCACGGTGTTTTGTTTTGTCTTTCACTATCCCGTTTGCAAGGATTCTCCACAAATTGGAGTCTCTTGCCCTTACAAGTATATGATCACAAAGAAGCACAGAGTAAGGGAGGGAAGCAACACACACAAATCCACAGCGAAACGCGCACACACACGGCCAAGAATCGAGCTCACAAGACTATCTCAAAGTTCTCACTAGAACAGAGCTCGAATCACTTAGAATGACAAACGAATGCGCAAAGACTGAGTGTGGATGATCAAGAATGCTCAAAGGTTGCTTGTGTGTCTTCTCCATGCGCCTAGGGGCCCCTTTTATAGCCCCAAGGCAGCTAGGAGCCGTTGAGAGCAAATCTGGAAGGCTATCGCTGCCTTCTGTCGTCGGGGGCACCGGACAGTCCGGTGCACACCGGACACTGTCCGGTGCCCGATTTGTTTCCTTAAACAGCGAAGCCGACCGTTGCAGACCGTTGGCAGATCTGGAGCCGTTGGCGCACCGGACATATCCGGTGCACACCGGACAGTCCGGTGCCGTCTTCCGACCGTTGGCTCGGCCACGTGTCCCGCGCAGATTGCGCGGCCGACCGTTGGCCCGGTCAACCGTTGGCTCACCGGACAGTCCGGTGCACACCGGACAGTCCGGTGCACACCGGACAGTCCGGTGAATTTTAGCCGTACGCCGTCGGCGAATTCCCGAGAGCGGCCAGTTCGCGCCGAGTCAGTCTGGCGCACCGGACACTGTCCGGTGCACACCGGACAGTCCGGTGTTCCAGACCGAGCTAAGCCTTGGCTGCACACAGCCAAGTCTTTTTCTCCTCTCTTCTTTTCTTCTCCTTTCTGTTTCTAACACTTAGACAAGTATATTAGTACACAAAACCAGTGTACTAAGGCTTAGAAACATACCTTTATCCTTGATTTGTATTTTGTCCACAATTTTACAATTAGGCACCTGTGTTGGGCACTAAGTCACCAAAATACTTAGAAATGGCCCAAGGGCACATTTCCCTTTCAGTGTTCATTCCTACATTTCGCAACAGGTAAAACGCTTAAGCCCCGTCCACATCTTAGGACTTAGGGCGGGTGCACTCCGCCACCCAGCCGAAGAATTTCCTCTCCGACATTTGGCGCGCCAGGTAGGGGGCCTAGGCTTGAAGTTTTTGCTTGTTTTCCTGCTCGACGCCATGGTCCATATCGTCGAGCACCAAGATTTCATGCCCGAGGACTATATGCTGGAGGAGGAAGCTGCCTCTTCCGCTCCGCGGGCCACCAACCTCCCGGCGCCTAGTGCGGCGGCAGCTGTGCACTCTGCACGACAGCACACTCCCACGCAGGCGTCCAGGGCGTCTAGGGTTGCGCCTGGGGCGCTGTCAGCAGCAAGGGAGTTGCTGTGCCACCCTCCAAGCTCCACGACCTCTCTAAGTGCCATGAAGCAGTGCGCAACGACGTGGATCGCTTTCTTGGCATGGCGCACTCTGCCTCAACCAGGCCCAAGCCTCGGTCATCCCGGCGTCAGCATGAGGCGTCGACGTCTGTGCGCTCACCCTCGGTGAGGGCAGCGCCAACTGAGGACCTGAGGGCGGAGCTCAACCGCTAGCGCGCGGCGGAGGACGCTCCGATCTCTCTAGAGAAGTCTAATGACCTGCGAGCAGAACTCAACCACAGACGTGCGGGCAGGGACGCCTGCGTCTCTCTGGAGAGGGTGTGAGAGCGTCGACAAAACATCGAGGGTCGTAACCTCGATCAAGACTTTGCAGTGGTAACACCGCAAACTCCGGCGAGTGCCCGGATCCAGGCCGATGTCCCATTGGCTGGCGTAGGCTGCGTCGCTCCCGCGGATCATCTCCGCGCAGCATCTTGGCCATCCAAGTTCCGATCGCACTTGCCGGAAAAGTACGACGGTACGTTAAACCCGTCGGAATTTCTGTAGGTGTACGTCACCGCTATCACAGCGACAGGTGGAAACATCGCTGTAATGGCGACATATTTTCATGTCGCCTTGTCTGGGCCCGCCCGGACTTGGCTCATTAACCTTGCCCCAGGATCAATCTACTCCTGGGAAGAGCTCTGCGCACGGTTTACAGCGAACTTCGCCAGTGCTTACCAGCAACACGGCGTCAGAGCGCAGGAAGATTGCTCCGGCAACCAACTATTGCTGCCCCAAGTCTTGCATCCATGGTGCTCCTAGGCCCACATGTCGGGGCTCAGCACTCTTGTATACGCCCCCTTGAGCTATAAAAGGGGGAGCATGCAACGTTACAAAGGGGTCGGAACACACTTAGACTCCCTCAGGCTTACACACGACTCAAACTCTCAAGCAATACAACACACAGTGGAGTAGGGTTTACGCTCCGGCGGCCCGAACCACTGTGAACTCTTGCGTGTTCTTGTGTTCATTCCTACATTTCGCAACAGGCAAAACGCTTAAGCCCCCTCCACATCTTAGGACTTAGGGCGGGTGCACTCCACCACCCGGCCGGAGAATTTCCTCTCCGACAATGACATACCACACTCATCGTTGTGGCACGTTGGAGATGTGCTTCGCGTACGATACAACAACTATAATAACAAGATCGGAGTAGTTGGACCTCTGTAGGATGGCATCCAGAGATATAACTCTCTCCCCTCTTATGCTATAAAAGGGATGTATAGAGAAACAAAGAGAGGGTATTATTTCGTGTTTAAAAGTTTTGGCTTTAATCTTTAGTTCAAGACTAGTTAGCACGTAAAAAGAGCTCTCGCTTGAGTCTAAGCTATAGATGGCCAATAAGCACGAGGCCCGCGAGCCCGGCACGAAGCCCGCTGTTTGGGCCCGGTCTGAGCCCGACACAACCCGGTTCTATGCAGGCCTGGGCCGGCCCGGCACGAATAAGCGGGCCGAGCTCGGACAGGAAACTAGGCACGATGGGCTGGCCCAGCATGGCACGTTTATCTCTAAGCCCGTTAAACCCGGTTTTTACACTAAAACGTGCTTACCGGCCCGCTTAGCCTGCTTTTTTCGTGCTAAACGGGTCGGCTGCGGGCCGGGCTCGGACAGAAAATTGAGCCCGTAGGCTTAAACGGCCTGGCCCGGTTTTCTAACCGTGCCTGACGGTCCGGGCCCAAAATGGACTGGGCTTCACCGGGCCTAGGCCAGGCCGGGTGGCCCGTTTGGCCATCTCTAGTCTAAGCTTCCTTGCTCGACTCAGTGGTGGATATCATAAGCGACATATATGACTCTTCTAACTTTGCCACACTTGCATCTAAGCATCAAACATACAGAGAGCATAATAGGTTATTGCACTAAGACGACGTGGATCTCTATAAATCTTGCGCATGCACATAATGTGTCCATGTAAATGTCTTGATCCCGAGATCCTAGGTCTACATCACTCTCTGTGAATTTTGATACTCTTGGTATCTTGATATGGCAACACAACCGACAACCTTTGTTACAATGCGCCATATCATAAAAAAGGAAACTAGTTTCCAAACCGTATAGGGAGAAAAGTCTGGTGATTTCAAAAAATGAGGTGACAAAAGGTTCGTTTTTTTTTTATCAAGGGAGGCAAATTATACCTTGACAGAAGTTTTGGAGGTTAAATGGATTTTATTTTACTAAATTTGTTTTGCAAGATACCGAAGTCTTGGGGTCCAAGAGGCTTTCCCACATACGTGCTTTCGGGCCTGGGTGGATTTCCCTAAATTATACTCGTACCTTGCCGAAAATTCTGGCTCTCTCAGAGACTGTCCTTAGAAACTGGCTGGAGTTTGTCTTCTTAATACACCACTGGGCCTAATGTCACCATGGTGGGCTGGTGGTCCATACGCTGGTACGTGGATAGACGCCTGGATTACATATTGTTCCATAGCGGAGAAATAAGGACCCACGGAAGTGGATAGTTACCTCGCGCGCGTTGTGTTGCATAGCCAAATCGGTCAGGGCAGCCTGGCGTTTGCATGGGTAGTCATCACGTACCTACCTTTGCGTTCGTCCAACTGGATCCTTGTTCCTGGAGCATGGCTATGAGAAGCTAGCGGCTCCCTGAGCAACTAGTTCCAGGTATTTCGGGCCACCTTAATTCCAGGCCATACGCCTGCAACTGCAAGTAGGCAGCTAGCTAGGCAGCCTTCCAACTGGACGCGAATCCGGATCGCATCGCGCGCCAGATGCTGAACCGGGCCCGCCTAACAGAGACCGAGTAGTTCAAAAAGACCTGCATTATTTCCCAAAAAGAGAGAGAGAGAAAAGAAAGTCGCGCATTATTTGATGTGCGCAAGCTAACAATGCAGTCACCAACACAGGAAAGAGAACTCGATGCAAGTTGCTGTGCCGCAGCCAGCCAGTCTCCCCCGTGCAATGGACGCGAAGAACACGCACAGGGGGCCCCGGCCGTGTCTCATGCACCACGCACCGAGGCTGCTGGTCGCTCCCCCATCACAGCCAAAAAAGAAAGGAGAAACGCGTGACCTCATACTCTCGCATGTGTGGCACAGGCGCACAGCACCCTGCAGCCCGCAGCCCGCAGCCGGCGGATCGCGCCACGTACGTGACCATTTACCACCCCGGTCGCGGTCGGATTGCCTTGCTTAGCGGCTAAGCTAAGCGCGCGGGGGCGTTCGTGCTGCACACGCACACAAGGGAAAGGTAGCCGTGGTGTCAGGTTAACAAGTCGCAGCTTGAGCTTGCCCCGGCCCGGGCCGCGCGCGCGGCGGGTGGTGGTGGGCTGAGAATCTAGTGCGTGCTCGCGTCACCGCGCAAAAGCGCCGCAGCATTATTACGCAGGAAAGGCCAGGCCAGGCCGCGCCGCGCCGCCCACGAGTCCGCGACCGGCCCAAAGGTGCCTGCCGCTAGAATGCTAGATAGATCCAGTCCAATCCAATCCACCCCGCGCGAAAGGGGGGTTGGTCTCCGTACGTCGTCACGATCGACCAAGACGAACCAACCCGGGCGGCCCCCTGCCCTGGTGGCGCAGTCAGTGCCCGCACGCGGAGGCGGGCAGCACGACGACGGGCGTGTGTATCTCCGCGCGATCGTGCTTTTTCCCTTCCCTGAAGCTGCCTTGCTTTTGTCGTCGAAAGCAACGCACGATCCACTCGAGGGAGGCGAGCTCATGGATCATGGATGGATGGGGTCAAAGCTAGCTCTCTCGGTCACAGCACAGGCGAATGTCAGCGTCGCGTGGCGGGTGCGCGGCTCCATCAGTAGTGTAGTGGTGTCGGGGGCGGAGGCGGTCACGAGCGCATGCACCGCGCCCGTGCGCAGGTATTACTGTTATTACTAGCCACTGTACGAGGATCTGCTGACTGCCGGCGTGCGCCTGTGTTGACAGCGCGAGTTGGATATACATTTATAGGACCGCCGTGTACACGTGAGCCAATACAGAACTGTGCCGCGAATCTACAGCCGATTTGAGCCAATACAGAACTGTGTTGACAGCCTAGTATTTTCCACGCTCTGCCTCTACTGGAGAGACAGACTGATCTCTTGGATCGATGGTGCAGTGAGAGATTGACAGCTATACCCGGGCCGTGCGTGGGGTCTGGGCAGGGGCGTTTGGCTGGGTGTCCGGGTCGGCCGTCTCCGCCGGATCGGGCTTTTACCTGTGCGACTCCCCCGCGCCCGTACTAGGGGAGACGTCCACGACCCGATATGGAGAATATAATTGCACTCCGAGTGTCAATTCGAAGTGGGATGGCTTGTCGGTAGATCCGGCCGGCCGATCCGCCTCCGTACGATCGCAGATTGCTAGCAGGGACTAGGGAGGGACAGCGGCCACTCAACTTTGGTTCTCTCAAATCAAAGCAAAGCTGGCTCGGAGGCCGAAAACGATTGTGCCTGAGCCCTGAGGAGACCTGAGTGGAGTCGCGGACGGGGTTGTCTGGCTGGTGCGTGTATGTGTATCTGCTGAGTCTTTTCAGCTCATCGGAGAAATAGAAACAGAAACAAAAACAAAAAAAACTAGCCCGGAAGTTGAGGTGCATATTTGTGTCTGGGTGATCTGGAGTACTCGTATTTGTTTGGTACTGTACTGCTGGTGTAGGAGTGAGTGAGAGCACGCGTAGGCAGATGAGATCTCAGAGGCACTAGTGTAAACGAACAGCACGGCATGCTAGCTCTTCGTAGTTTTGGTGGTGTACGCGCCGAGCAGGGTCAAAAAGAGGCAGAAAACGCGATCGAGCCCCCACTTTTCGAAACAGCAAGATCCTGCCTTTCTTCGATATCACCGACGCACCAGCGCGCGGCGAAAAAAGACTATGAGAGCGTGTGATGACACATTTATAATAAAGAGGACGAGTACTAGAATAATAAAACAAAGGCATCTAATTTAAAGCGAGTAGGAAAATTAATAGTGAAAAATTGTACTCTACTACTTGCAATAGAAAAACAAACCGAGTGGGGCATGTGCCCTCACTCCAAAGAGCTACCTACTACGTACAACGCACAAACAGCTAGCTAGCGGAAACGATTGCAGCTGGATCGCCCGGGTCCAGCCAGCTGAGCTCGAGGCGGCGAGGCGCCATTGGCACACACGGGGAAAGCTGCATTATTATGTTTGTTAAACTGGTCTATTCCTCCAAAAGGCCATGTTGGGCAGGCCGCCGCCTCTGCTTCGATCATCCCTCAACCGCAAAGCCGATCGATCAACGCGCACCAGGAACCTGCAGAGAAAATAAATTTATTATGTTAACTATATATATATATATATATATATATATATATATATATATATATATATAGAGAGAGAGAGAGAGAGAGAGAGAGAGAGCGCGCGCGCGCGCGCGCTTTTGTACATCCTATCCAGTCCCCGTCGTGAGAAATTAGTTAGTTCGTCTTCGAGTGCGTGCGTGGACGCTGCTTGTGTATGCATACACTGGTACACAGCCAGTTGTAAAATGCCTGAGAGGGAAAAGCTGGACTCAGTGGATATATATACGTATGCAATGCAATAATCGGTTTTTGCTTTCAGCTGTTCCAAAGAGGAGCCAGGGAGAGGCCAAAATTAAAGTGCCCCCCCGCATATGGTGTGCATTTTTTCGCTAAAAGGAATGGTGTGAGCTTTGTTGCGTTCGGTACCTAATACGACGTGATATCACCCGAACTTATCCGAATGCTCAAAAGGCGCCGAGAATTTACTTGGGTTGGGGAACGAGGAGTGCCAATGGCAACAGGAGTTCGCCAGAGAGAGAGCAGGAGCCCGGCCGCTAGCTAGATCGTCTACAACTACAGCGTCTCTGCGAAAAACCCCTCCGGCGCCGATCCGTTTCGCGTCGCTAGGTGCTCGCTCGTCGTACCAGCTGACACGCCCATGCATGGACGACGGATTCACCAGTGTTTTGATCGTTCGTCGTCCGAGCCGGTCTCATTGGTCCTTTAGAAGAAGAAAAAAAAAAGAAAAGCAAACACGTGATTTGATCGTGGTGATCCCGACGTTGGAGTACATCGTGGGTTGCTATGTCAAACATGTGTCGCACTATATGAAGACCGTCAGTACACCCCGTCACGTTACACCACCAGGCTGCTCGCCAATTCTCGGGCATGTAAAAGGATCACACAACGCGTCTTGGAGAGTTCCGTTGGAATCTTAGGTAGTGTTTAGATTGATGGATGAGTAAGGATGAAGAGGGATAAAGTGGGATCATTTTAAGTTGACTCATGTTTGGTTTGGAGGTCCAGAGTCAGGGTCGAGAAATATTCTTCAAAAATAGTGGATGAGGTCATCCCTCAAAATATAAGGGACGGGGTCAACCCAGGGTTGATCCCGTCCCATCTCTGGTTGACACCGAACCAAACACATCCTATTGACTAGAGCGGAAAAGATACCCCAGTCGACTGTACCGCGAGACAAGGGGAGGGGGAGTACGGGGGTGGCGGGGTTGCGGGCAAGGTTAGGGATGATAGATGATCTAAATAATATTGTTTATTAAATTTGAATTAGTACCGTGGAGGGGGAAGCTAGAGGGAGTGGGGTCACAAGGACGGTGAGTGATGATGGATGATCTAAATAATATTGTTCATTAGATTTAAGTGAGTAACAGAGAGGGAGTTCTCCAGCGATATGAATCATTGTTAATATTGATGGTGTGTTAAGTTTAGGTACAGTTTGTTTGGTGGTGGATTTAGTAGAGGTTATGAGCGTGGGGTGATTTAGTTAAGTGTGTTTTGCAAAGTTTAAAATGCTGGGGTTATATAGTGACATATAACTACAAAATCATGCAACTGTAACATCTAGCACCTACAAGAAATAATGCTTAAGATTTGGGAAACTTTCAACGCGCTACAACTCTTAAGACACAGATTTGACATTACTAAGGGGCGTTTGGTTTCTAGGGACTATCATATATTTTATTCCATTTTAGTTCATAGATTGCTAAATGCGAAAACTAAAATAGAGTTTTAGTTTCCATATTTAATAATTTAGAGAATAAAATAAAATAAAATAGATGAACTAAAAATTAGTCATTGAAAACCAAAACACCCCTTAAACAACATAGGGTTTAGCTTCCAACGACAAGAGCTAGGCATCGCACAGGTTCCACGAAGGTAGGGAATCTTCGTCGGCATTTGGCAAGATCCACATGCATGTAGACTACAACAGAAAGAAAGAAAGAAAGGTTCATGTTTTGGTTCAGCTTTTTTCTGACCAGCTTTTCTGAAAATCTGGCAGTGGGGAGAATCTGAGTATCATTACGATTACGTGTGGATGAAGATAAAGTTGTTTATAGGGCTCAGGATCTAGAAAGTGACGGATTTCTACTATTACAACGACTCAACCGATTATGTGTTTATGTTGATTTTGGATGGTTTTTGCCCCCAACGAATTTTATAGAAGCTGGCTGAAAAGCTGAGCGTTTGACAGTCCGCAGCAGCTTTTGGTGGCCAGAAGCCGAAACAAACAGGGCCAAGGGGAGGGGGAGTACAGGGGTTGCGCGCAAGGTTAGGGATGATAGATGATCTAAATAATATTGTTTATTGAATTTGAATTAGTAACGTGGAGAGGGAAGCTAGAGGGGGTGGGGTTACAAGGACGGTGAGTGATGATGGATGATCTAAATAATATTGTTTATTAGATTTAAGTGAGTAACAGAGAGGGAGTTCTCCAGCGATATGAATCATTGTTAATATTGATGGTGTGTTAAGTTTAGGTACAGTTTGTTTGGTGGTGGATTTAGTAGAGGTTATGAGCGTGGGGTGATTTAGTTAAGTGTGTTTTGCAAAGTTTAAAATGCTGGGGTTATATAGTGACATATAACTACAAAATCATGCAACCGTAACATCTAGCACCTACAAGAAATAATGCTTAAGATTTGGGAAACTTTCAACACGCTACAACTCTTAAGACACAGATTTGACATTACTAAGGGGCGTTTGGTTTCTAGGGACTATCATATATTTTATTCCATTTTAGTTCATAGATTGCTAAATGCGAAAACTAAAATAGAGTTTTAGTTTCCATATTTAATAATTTAGAGAATAAAATAAAATAAAATAGATGAACTAAAAATTAGTCATTGAAAACCAAAACACCCCTTAAACAACATAGGGTTTAGCTTCCAACGACAAGAGCTAGGCATCGCACAGGTTCCACGAAGGTAGGGAATCTTCGTCGGCATTTGGCAAGATCCACATGCATGTAGACTACAACAGAAAGAAAGAAAGAAAGGTTCATGTTTTGGTTCAGCTTTTTTCTGACCAGCTTTTCTGAAAATCTGGCAGTGGGGAGAATCTGAGTATCATTACGATTACGTGTGGATGAAGATAAAGTTGTTTATAGGGCTCAGGATCTAGAAAGTGACGGATTTCTACTATTACAACGACTCAACCGATTATGTGTTTATGTTGATTTTGGATGGTTTTTGCCCCCAACGAATTTTATAGAAGCTGGCTGAAAAGCTGAGCGTTTGACAGTCCGCAGCAGCTTTTGGTGGCCAGAAGCCGAAACAAACAGGGCCAAGGGGAGGGGGAGTACAGGGGTTGCGCGCAAGGTTAGGGATGATAGATGATCTAAATAATATTGTTTATTGAATTTGAATTAGTAACGTGGAGAGGGAAGCTAGAGGGGGTGGGGTTACAAGGACGGTGAGTGATGATGGATGATCTAAATAATATTGTTTATTAGATTTAAGTGAGTAACAGAGAGGGAGTTCTCCAGCGATATGAATCATTGTTAATATTGATGGTGTGTTAAGTTTAGGTACAGTTTGTTTGGTGGTGGATTTAGTAGAGGTTATGAGCGTGGGGTGATTTAGTTAAGTGTGTTTTGCAAAGTTTAAAATGCTGGGGTTATATAGTGACATATAACTACAAAATCATGCAACCGTAACATCTAGCACCTACAAGAAATAATGCTTAAGATTTGGGAAACTTTCAACACGCTACAACTCTTAAGACACAGATTTGACATTACTAAGGGGCGTTTGGTTTCTAGGGACTATCATATATTTTATTCCATTTTAGTTCATAGATTGCTAAATGCGAAAACTAAAATAGAGTTTTAGTTTCCATATTTAATAATTTAGAGAATAAAATAAAATAAAATAGATGAACTAAAAATTAGTCATTGAAAACCAAAACACCCCTTAAACAACATAGGGTTTAGCTTCCAACGACAAGAGCTAGGCATCGCACAGTTTCCACGAAGGTAGGGAATCTTCGTCGGCATTTGGCAAGATCCACATGCATGTAGACTACAACAGAAAGAAAGAAAGAAAGGTCCATATGCATCCCTAGCTTCTCTTCTCGTCGTGCTCTGAGTCTCTGAGATCGTTAGACGTTAGTAGTAGGCGGTTAGCTGCCTACCTCGGGGTCCCGATGCATGGACCTTTCCTTGAATTTTGCGAACGGGACCACGCCAGCTTTAGAATAGATCGTGGTGGATTTGATTACGTTTGACGCTGGGCCAGCCAGGGTCTCACAACTCAACACGCACCGGTCCCCCCCAATAGACACTGCATGGTAGTACTGTAGTAGGCAAGGCCACGCTTTCGCGAGAGACCTTTTGCAATGGCCATTGGCTGGCTGGAGCTGGATGGGGGGACTCGGGAGCCATCCGATCCGCGTCCGACGAGCAGAGCACCTGCGAAGCACAACTAGTGCCGTACGTACAGCGTGTCTCGTCAGTCAGTGGCTCGCGTGGCCGCCGGGGGCGCGCGAACCCACCAGCCTGTATCTGTATGCAACGAGATCGGGCTGGAGATCGCGTTCCTGACACACGCCGGACGGTGGCCGCTGACGCATCGTAGTCGTAGCGCGGTACTAGTACTAGGCCTAAGCCTCGCTGCTGCTACGTGAAAAAGGCTGCATCCGGTCGGCCCGGGCCCGGGCCCGCCCCCTTCCTAATTTTCGCGGAATGGAGGCCATCCGGACATCGCACTGCTCGCGTACTATAATGATCCTTTTCAGTTAGAAGGATGAGACGAGAAAAAAAATCACCTGTACTGTTTTTTGTTCTTCTTATCTAAGCAATTCAAATGATCGAGGACAAGTACAAGAAGTTTTATACAGAGCTCATTAGCTCACTTCATAAGCTAATAATTACGACTCTACTCTTAAACTAATGACCAAACAAGATGCCAACACAAGCTCCCTTGCACTATCGGTCAGCACGCTAAGTAAAAACAAAAAAAAAAAATTGCTCAAACCGAAACTGAAGTGAGCTGCAGCTCCTATTAGTCGTGTAAAGGAGATATTTATACCCTGCATTTTTAACTGTATAGAAACAATCTGAAGGACGTGCTATAAGTTGCAGAGTATTAGTATCGTCTTAGCCGTGTTTTATATTTAGAAAATTGTTCGAGGCTATCTAGAGTGTACATAATACCGTAATAATAATGATAAAATAAAATGCAAAAGCATCGCTGTTCCTTTCATTTTCCTTTTCGAGCAGCAATTATCGTACGGAAAGAAACATAGCCACCGTCGTCATGCTTTGTCTCATTTGAGAACTGAGCGCAAATCAAAAATACGTCTAATCAAGCCCGGCCCCCAAGATAAACAACTCTACTCACTGTGCGGAGTCTTCTTATCCATCTTTTAAACAAGGGGAACAAACAGCTGCGCTCGCGCATCTCTGGGGTTCGAACAATTTCCGTTTCGGACGCGAACAAACGCCAGTGCGCGTGCCAAAGCCCCCCACCCCCTGCCGACCGCCGGGCGCGGCCGACCGCAGAAGCGGGGGACTGACTGCCCGAAATTCTCCCTCCCTCTTGCCTCTTTTCCGGTTTTCCCCTGGCTCGGCTGCATCCTGCATTTGCCCCACTCACTGAACCGAGCGATTCCCCTTTTGGCTCGTGGGACAGCGCTAGATCCGCCCCGGCCGTCCATCGCACGGCCTTGCCGGCGTCGAGACGCGGGCCGCTCTGGTTGCCCCGCGCGGCTTCACCTCGTTCGCCCAGGTGTCCCGCCGGTAAAATTCGTAGGGACCCGCTTGGCCGACGGGTCTTTTCTCGCGAAAGGCCACTGGATCCGCGAGGAGCCGAGTAGGCCCAGCCGCTGCTCTCCTTTGGACATGTACAACAATGATATGATGATTCTGTTTTTCAAGTATACAAGACTATATAATATAATTTTAAGACACTAGACCATAAATACAGTTAAGAGACCACGTATAAATACTCGTTGGTAGATTCTCCGTGAAGAATTCGCCTTTTATATATATATATATTTTTAATTAGCTCTCTATAGGTCTAAATGCAGTTGTGCACACCCTTATAGTGTGTCTTTTTTGTTTTCTGTCGTTAATTGTCCGCTGTGATTAAGTCATATCTCTTAGGATATATATAACCTAAAGTACCTTGATCGGTTTTCTATACATAAGGAACCGTATCATATAATCAAGTGTCTTTAAAATCAGTCATATTATAAATGTTGTTAAGATATATTATATATAAATAGTTGTGTAGCGACGAGCTCTTTATGAAAAGTATATCTCTTGTATTTTTTTTACATTTACTCCCTAGAGACACATCAAGAGATAGAGTATTAAATGAGGTTGTACATGTCTTAAAGGGTTTTAGAAGTTAATTGAAAAAACAAAGAGTCTGTCTATACACAACTCTCCAAACATATTGTCTTTAAACTGCATTTATGATATAGGGACACAGAGTTTTATCATGCCATCTCTTGTACTTTTAAAACTGATTCAGCGTCTCAGAGTTATACATACCCTAACTAAGGGGTCTCTTGAGAAATCTCTATGGGGCTAAGAGCAACATTAATAATATAGACCATAACATGCTTTTATGATATTATCATGTCACATATAGCCAACTAAAAGTCTAGTCATACGCTTGTTTCATAATACATGTATATTTAACACTTTGTTCACCTCTTCCTCTAACAAACTGTGTTAGAGTCTGTGAGCAACCCGTTTTAGCTAGCTATTAATGAGCAACCCACTTTCCTTCTTTCTCCATTTATCTTTCTTCTATGTTAACATAAATCTGACATGACAAGTCTTATATCCCACTGAAAGTTGCCTAGAGGTGGTGAATAGGCAAGCGGAAATATTTTCAACAAAAACTAGAAACAAACTAGGTCTTGGTTCTTCAAGTGGGGTCATGAACCAATTTCATGACCCTTGTCCTTGCATCTATAGCACCTTCTATCGCTTCTCTTTGATCTTTCTTTGTTGAAGCACATTGGTACATTGTTAGAGCAAATAGTATGAGCATTAATTTTCTCACCTTAAGTTTTGTTCATGCCCTTCTTGGAAAGCTTGGTATTCCTTTGAAGGGGCTTTGTGCATACTACGGTTGTCCCCTTCTCAAGCTTTTTCACCAAATTATCATGGTTATCTTGAGAAGGTTGAGCATGACACTTTCCCTTCAATTTAGTCAAGCTACTTCTTAGCCTCTCATTTTCTTCCTTGAGCTCATTGTTTTCTTTTGCATAGGAAACATTACTTGTTCCTAAAAATTCTAGCTCAATAGAAGATTTGCTTTCTTGAGAGCAACATTTGTTAGCACATGATAATATAGTTTCTATTTGAGTACATGTGCATATGTGAGGTTGGTATGATTTAAAATTAGTTAAAACAACCTCATGAGCCATTTCTAACATGATATGTGAATCCATAAATTTATTATGGGAGCACACAAGCATATCATGTTTTTCTTGCAAAGCTAGATTTTCAATATTTAGCTTTTCTATCGTGTTCTTGAGCATAACATTTTTATTTTCTAATTGAGCAATATATGATGAATGATTAACAGCTTCAATTTGCTCAATTGAAATGTCTTCATACCTTTGGACCAAATCATCATAAGAGCATTTTAGTTTCTCATGCTCTTTGGTCAACTTCTCTAAGCCTTCGATTTTTCTTATGAGGAAGTCTTCTTGCTTATGAAGCATTTCTTTTTGTTCTTCTGCTCTTTTCATGAGTTTGAGCAAGCTCATTCAATTTTTCTTGCTTAGCTGAGCGAAGAATTGTTGAAGATCATCCTCATCTTCACTATCACTTTCTTGCTCCTCCTCATCCCCACTTTCGCTTTCACTGTCACTCCATTAGCGATAAAAGCGCAAATGAGAAGTGCATTTGAAAGACGAACCTTGTGAAGAGGTGGATTCGTCGTTTGGTCTCCATCGATCATTTTCTTCTTCTTCAATCTCGTTCTTCGCCTCATCTTCCTTCATTTTGAGAAACATCCTTTCGGCAATTCTCATGGCAAGGTCTATTGCCCTAGAATCAACATCTGCACCAAAAGATGAAGTCGAGGCAATCTCAACTTTTTCAGTCTTAGAAGCACTTTCGTTTCTTAGTCCCCCCGACATGATCTTTTCCTCACGCGGTTAAGCGTTAGAACGAGGATTAGGCTCTGATGCCAATTAAAAGTTGCCTAGAGGGGGAGGGGTGAATATGCAAGCGGAAACATTTTCAACAAAAACTAGAAATAAACTAGGTAAAACTGGCTCAGCCGATGTCAAAACCAGGTTCAACCGGTTTGAACGAGCTCAACTGAAGAATGAGATATAAAACTGAATTAATCTCAAAATACACCCAGTTAACTTTGGAAATGAGATGTTCTAGATAATTCACAGGGTTCAAAGTAGTAGATCTAAGAAGGACACTTCTCAAAATCAACACACCGAAAAGATATAAACAAATCTTCCACGGAATGGTGAGAGAATGAAGAACACGAACAAACAGAATGAACAAGAACACAAGAGACATAAGATTTATCCCGAGGTTCGGTCACACCACCAAGGTGCCCTACTTCCTCGTTGAGGCGCCCACAAAGAGTCGGGTCTCTTTCAACCCTAATCCTTCCTCGCCGGCCACAAAGGTCAAGCCCACACACTAATCTTTGCACAAATGAGCGGGTAATACAAACTTTCTTGTGGTCTTCCACAAGATTTGGAGACTCACAAGAGACACCTAGTCGTCTAGGAGCTAAAAGCTCCAAGAGTAATGAATCCACAAAGAACTCGATGTAGTACCAAAGCTCGAATGAAGAAGAGCAAGAGGGATTTAGAGATGAAGCACAAAAACTGCAGCTCTTAAACTCACTCAAAGATTTCTCTCCAAAGATTTGAAATGGGAGAGGCAAGAGATGTGTATGAGAGAGTGGGAGGTGTTTCTCAAGTTAGAAATGGAGTTTGGGTTGTGCTCTCTTGTATGGGGAGAGAGGTAGGAGTGAGTATATATAGGTGGGGCTTCAAAACTAGCTGTTGGGCTGATTTTTCTGGGGAGGACCGGTTGAACCGCCTTAGGCTGTTGAACCGCTCCTGGTCTGACTGTCATCCTATCTGCCGATCTAACTGGCAGACTGCTGCACAGTCTGGTCAAGTTGACCAAAACCGGTTGAACCTCTTTAGGGGGCGGTTGAACCGCCCCTAGCAGACCCGTCAGCCTGTCTGCTAGTCTGACTAGCAGATTGCTGCAAAGTCTGGTCAAGTTGACCAAAACCGGTTGAACCTCTCTAGGGGGCGGTTGAACCGCCCCTCGCGGACCTGTCAACCTGCTGCCAATCTGGCTGGCAGACTATTGCCCAGTCTGGCCAGAGGGGTTAGAGACTGGTTGAACCGCTCCTGGTGACCAGTTCAACTAGTCTTGGCCAAAAAGTTTAGGAGAGAAAACCCCAGTTGAACTGGCCCGGAGGCAGGTTCAACTGGTGTATGGTCAAAGAGGTTCACAGTTGAAGTTGAAGTTCAACTACAGTTAAGAAAGTTCAACTGCAGCTGAAAAAGCTCAACTGTAGTTGAAGAAGTTTAACTCAGATGAAAAAGCTCAACTGTAGCTGAAGAAGCCCAACTGCATCTGAAGAAGCTCAACTGCATCTGAAGAAGCTCAACTCAACTGAAGTTCACCTCAGCTGAAAAGCTCAACTGTAGCTGAAGAAGCTCAACTTCTTTTCAACAGGAACACTCTCAGTTTCTCAATCCTAACAATAGTCATACATAGAGTGTAGCATCCCACAAATTCAAATCTTGAAATTTTCTCAAACTTGCTCTAAATTCAAAATGAATTCCAAATTTCGTTTCAAAATGTTTGTTTGCGAGTTGATATCAACGAATAAAATATAGTGGTCTATATTATCTCCAAAATCCTCCTCAAAATATCCTACAAATATTTCCCCAGTAATCTCTCTCAAGTTCTTTCCAGAAATACTGTCCAAATATTCCACCAATATATCTCCAAGTATTTTCCTCTTGAGAAATACCTTCAGAATCATTTTTCAAGTCCCTATAAATATTTTCTTCATAACTTTTCTCATGCTCATACGTATACGTATGCCTCCAGTGTCATACGGTGAGCTCTACAAGCTAATCTCACTTATACAAGACAAATACATGCTAATCTCCCACTAATCCTCTCATCCTCCCACTAATCCTCTCATCCCTCCCCCTAATCCCCCACCATGGCTATAAATAGAGGGGCAAGGGCCTCCTCTCATCCCACCCCCAGCCATTTCATGGCAACTCTCTCCCCCCCACACCCACTCCATGTTCCACACAAGCACAAGGATCGTTCGGTCGTTCTTCGATCGTTCGTCCCCCTGTTCTTAGTTCGTTCGTTCGTTCGTCCGATCGTTCGATTGTTCGTCCGATCGTTCATGGTTCGTTCGTTCGTTCGTCCGTTCATTCGTCCAAATAATCTTTGTCCTGCCGTTATGCTGCCAAAATTCTGATCGTTCGTTCGTTCGATCATTCGATCGTTCGTCCGTTCGTTCATAGTTCCTATTCATCGTTCATCGTTCGTTCATAGTCCCTATTCATCGTTCTTCCAGATAATCTTTGTCCTACCGTTATGCTGCCGAAATTCCGAACGTTCGTTCGTTCGATCATTCGATCGTTCAAACTTTTTTCATAGTTCCTATTCATCGTTCATCGTTCGTTCATAGTCCCTATTCATCGTTCTTCCAGATAATCTTTATCCTGCCGTTATGCTGCCGAAATTCCTATCGTTCGTTCGTCTGATCATTCAATCGTTCGTCCGTTCGTTCGTCCAAATAATCTTTGTCCTACCGTTATGCTGCCGAAATTCCGATCGTTCGATCATTCGATCGTTCATCGTTCGTACATAGTCCCTATTCATCGTTCATCGTTCATTCATATGAACTATTCACATCACTATTTACCATTACTATTCACCATTACTATTCACTATTACTATTCATTATCGTTACTATTTTTCGTTACTATTCATCGTCCATCCGATCACCCCCGAATTTCAACTACTCATCCATCATGTTGTCCAGTCCACCCTAAGGCCAGCCAGACCCATATTCCAGTCATACAAACTCCGGTGACTATGATTTTCCTTCCAGTAGGGAACTTCCCATGTGGCCACCCATCCCAGGTTTCTCCAAGTTGAGCATGCTTAACTTTGAGATTCCTTCGAACCAGGCTCTCAAACTCAGATTCCAATAATTCTTGTTTCTAAATTCTTATCGAATTATTCCCTATCCAACCATGTCATCCCTTAAGCATGGTTCATATTCCAGAAAACTCCCAAAATACTCTTGTCCCATATTCTGCCTATAACTCTCCTGTCCATGCTAAGTCAGACGATTCTTTTGTCACTATTCTCACCAATAGTGAACTTCACTGAGCTACACCACATACACTCAGCTATAAATACACCCAACTACCCTCTCCCTCTCCACACACAATCAACACCCTCAGCCAAGGCAAACCCCCCACCCACTCAGATACTCCGCTCCGCTGGCTACACGCATAGTGTCGCTTTGCCTCCAGTCCACCCTCCTGGTAAGCACCTCCACTCCACTAGTAATATCACAACACCACATGACACAGATTCTACTCAAGACTCAACCCATCCATATATCGTTATTTTGACCACTATGCTAAATATTTGTTGGTATACTTGCTAGTTTGTTGTTTGCTTGTTCATGTTGCATAGTTATCGAAGCGTCCGTACCGTCTCGTGGAGGCCAGATCTGCAAGTCTACGCCAGGCAGTGGAGCTAGAAGCCAGTTCCGCGAGCTCCCCTTCCCCCTTCGCCGGATAAGCACGACAAGCTCACTGGATCCCTTTGATGCATAAATTACCTATGATTTTTCAACCACAACCCTCAGCCTGTTATTTTATGCATGATATGATTTTGAGACAAGTTATTATAGCCACCCAGCCGCTTGCCGCAATCAATCCCTGATATATTTGTTACAAATGATTTGAGGAAAGGTGTGAGTTTTCAAAAGAAAATGCTTTTCAAAATGTGTTTGATGAAGGGTTTTCACCCTTATCACCTTTGAGTAGGGATGATCAGGGACTCCCTGGTTTAGGGGAGGGCCTAAGGTGATGGCTCAGCTGGTTTAGGCATGAGCAGAAGGATTGTCCCCTCATATAAGGACCGGTTTGTCATCCTTCACTACCTGTACTCATGATAAGTACAACCACTCGAGACTGTGTGGGCAGTCACTCAATCTGAACTCGTACGGTTCAAACCCTAGGGTTATGAAGGCTGGGGAGCACCGGGAGGATAAGGAGGGGGAATGTTTTGTCCGGTTTGGGCATGACGGTGGCCTGACTCCTTCTGGTATAACCATTAAGGTAGGGACGTGCGAGGAAAGAAAGAGATTCGGATTCGGGTCTCACTAGCTATGAGATCGCAGAGCCGGACTAGTGGGTAAAGTGTACACCTCTGCGCAGAGTTTGAAAACCTATTAGAATAGTCTGTGTCCACAGGAATGGACGAGTCTGGTGTGGTATGGCAATTAGTGTTTTGTTTTTAAAAAAAAGAGGTGCGTTTGAGAAAAGTGGTTTTTAAAAGGTCCGGCGGTTGAGCCGTGAGCTATGGTGGACGGGAAGTCCAGTAGCTGTTTTTGAAAATGAAAACCAATGGGAAACTGCTGAGATACCTGGATGGTTTAGTCCAGGGGATTTTGTTCTAATATTGAAAAATTTCCTACTCCTTTGGGAGAGGATGCGCTTTGCAAAATACAAAATGTTTTACAAAACAACCCTGCATAAAATATTGCTGTTTCTGCAAAATATCCTGAGCTCCACATATTCCATGCATTATATCTGATTTCCCCATTCCACGGGTGAAGGTGGGCTGCTGAGTATGTTTGTACTCACCCTTGCTTATTTGTTGTTTTTCAGAAAAAGATCGGGTAAGAGTTACGACTGTTCCCAACCTTGTCTGTGGCTGTTGAACCGCTGAATTGCTTCGCTACGTATATCGGGCTGCTTCAGCCCTACTCTGATGATATGTCCCGAGTTGTGGACCAACTCTTAAAGTTGATCGCCACCTTTATAGGTTTGTCTCGTTTAAGCAGATTTGGAATCATCTGATGTATAAATGTGTTTACTAGCCTCCTGGGACTAGTAATTGTATCACATTTGAGTCCTAGAGGATTGGGGCGCTTCATAGAGTGTCCAAGGGATTTTGTTTTTTGAAATAGCTTTTGAATATAGAGGGTTGAGCTTTGGCAAACACCAACCTTCTATTTGGATCCCCCTTGATAGTACGACGATTTCTATACTCAAGTTAAATAAAATATACTTAAGTAAACTCCTTGAGTAATTGGTGTCTCATGTGTGATTTCTCCATGGTGTTGCTTCATAAGGATCACAAACATCTTTTTCTCACCTTTTTGAAGCAAACACAAATCAAACCCTGTGACTTGTACCATATCACCATATATGAGTTTAAATCATGGCTTCAAGTCACCTTACTGATGCATCAACATATTATAACTCTTCATAGCTGATTAGTTCATCGACTTAGTGCAAGTACTCTCTTCTTCACCTTAGCTATGGTACCTCGGTCCACAAGCCGTCGCTTGGCCTTCACCTTCGCTTAGTTCCTCGAAGCCCTTTCCTTGCTATCTTCACCCTATCAAACCATTCTTGAGTCACATCATATTGAGCATCCATTGAGAGTATCATTTCTTCAATATTGTGAACCTTGCTTGAATGTCTTCTAGATATAACTGTTAAGGTCAATCAAGCTCTAGTTTGATTCTCATAGAAGCGTATACGGACTGCTAGTAATATGGTCAAGCCAATTCACGATTCCTCATATCTTATTCACTTTGGCTTGACCAATCCTCTTAATCACTTCATCCTCTATTCTGATCATATGTATGTAGTGATTTCTCAGGTCTTGTCCATATATTCAAACCAATATAGAGATCATATTATATCCATTTGCATTGTCTCACTGGTTATTTAACCTTGTGTTGAATCTTTGTTCACTGATCATTATACACTATTCAAGTATGTTCATCATACTGAATTTCCTGTTCAACACTTAGCAAACTTGTTAGACCTTTAAATGTGTTGTTATCCAAATCACCAAAACTCACAAAATGGATGAATGCACTTTCACCCACCTACATCACCTTAGAGCAAGGTTAATAATATATCCAACTCTGGCTATAAGGATCCTTGCAGCCAACCTCTTAGCCCGCTTGTATAATAGTTAGGTCTTCACTATTAATGGTCGACCCTCTTGTATCTCTCACAAAATTTCTTGGTTCTTGTGTCTAAGCTGGCTGTAAGTTTACAGCCTGCTTCTCCTCACTATCCTCTTCTATCTCCTCCATATCAGCATTTAGCTTGCTTACAACATGTTATTATACTTGCTCTTATTATATTTGCTCTAAGTAAATAAAAATCAAGAGACGTGCTCATTGGGAAGAGCATGTCTCTTCACACTCTCTATACAAATTTTATCTTAACTATATTTATGATGTATGGGCTCTGGATTTGATCATGTCGTCTCTTATTTCTAGAAAACCGATCAAAGGGCTCTGGGTTGTACATGTCCTTAGTGGGACAACTATTAAATTTTGTGCTACAATTAAAATTTTCATATAATTATTGCATAATGAAATTATTAAAAATTACATTATTTAAATATTTATAGGTATACTTCATCATTTACCCTACTAATGTACAATTTTAAATTCTTCATTCCATGTTAAGAGACGAGATAAAATTTATAAGTTATTATTTTTAAAATTTATAAATTATCTAATATTATTTTAAATCATTTATATTAGATAAAGTTTTGTCGTTTTTATGTCTCTTAATAGAAGATAAATTAAAAATTATAATTTAATATATTAGTAGAGTAAATCTATAAGTTTTTCTGAGAATTTTAATAATTTTTTAGTTTTGTCAAAAAACTTAATTGCGCAGCAAATTTATTTTTTTTGCTTAAGTTAGTAACGGCGGTATCTGCCACTTTGCCCAGTTGGACAAAGGGTGTACTTTTACTCGTAGAATAAATTGGTGAAAGCTTACGACTGCACATATACGATTTCCATTTTCGAAAAAAAAGGAAGTAGTCTATGTACGTTGTACAGAGTGGAGTATTAACAATGTTTTGGAATAATATTGGTAAACTCAAAACAATACAAAAGGTCAATGAAGCATTTGGACTCGGTTAGATGCCTAAGTATTGAGTATGTGTGGATCGCAGAAAAGTCTTGAGTGCGGTTAACCTTTCCAGGCTGGTCTTAGGGTCTGCCCTGCACTATATAGATTTTTTTTGGTTTTAATACATTTTTGTACTGGAGCTATAAAATACACATCGTGTATGCAGAATATTGTCGTCTTCCGGTAGAGAACCCTTCGAAAATCGTTCTACCATAAAACAATTTGAGTGAAGTTGTACTCGGTAAAATGAAATAAATGAATTTTAATTAATAGAGAACGATTTTTTTGCAAACACAAAACATGATTTCTTAGTAAAATCATTTTATATGAACAACATTTGAACTAAGTTCTGACTAATTTGCCCCCTCCATTCTTGTTGCTTTCACAGATGTGATCTTATCAATCCAAAACGAAAGATCAGGAAACATCCAAAAATCATTTGATTTTGAGGTAAATGCTAAAAATCTAGCTAGCACGACTGATTTCACTTAGGTTTTGTATCATATTTTTTGCGCTTTTGGATATTATTTGAAGGAAAATTAATTTTAAAACTACAAAAATTATAATATCGTATCAGAGCAAAATGCACCACATTTGACTTCTAGCAATTACTTAAAAGTTACATGGTTACTTTAAATTCCCCATATCATTCGTTTTGGATTGACAAGAGAGGTTCTAGAGAAGCAACATGTAATAGAGGGGAGTGTCGGTGTTTTGACCCGATGGTACTAACCAACTAGTGAACTAGTGTTGCGTGCCCTCATTCAGATGAGTGATGCAAGAAGACACAAGTTTTATTCTGGTTCGGGCAAAAGAAGGCCCTACTTTCAGCAGAGGGGGATGAGACTTATATTAGCTTGCACCTAAGTGCTTGTAGTAGGGGGTACAAGTTGATCGGGAGAGGGAGTGGATCCCAAGTCCCTGGTGACAATTGAGACGAGTGCTAATATCGGTGTTCAAGTGAAAACCCATGAAGTGTTCTCCTCCTGCCGTTTGAAGCCCCAGACTCCTTTTATAGCCTCAAGGAGGGACCCCTGGAGCGCCTAGGCTTGTCGTATTGAGGTGGGGAGACGAACCCAAGCCCTTTAGCCGGCATGGCCGACAGAATGTCCTTTGTACTGGCGGTTGACTTGGACTACGGGAGGACGTCCGACCCATGTATTTTGCATCTTGACCAAGCAGAGAGCAGAGGCCTGGATCGGGGTCTCGGATGCGTACCCGAGCCTACCTGATGGAGGTGTTGTCCGAGTCGTAGTTGTTGAAACAGTGGTAAGTATGGTGAAAAGCGCATGATAATTCTCCCCGTACGCTGTAAAGCAGACTTGACGTCGGTCCTGCAGTTTTATGTAGCCATCCTATTGTCAATAGTCTTCGTGGAGGAGTTGGTGGCGTCCTTTTGTCGATCTAATCTAGGCTGAGGCCAGGATCGGGCGAGACGGAGGTTCCTCCGAGGCCATGGTTGAGCCTGCGCCGGGGCATGCGGTCATGCAGGGAGGGGTTAGTATAGTTGTCGGAGTGGCCTCCTGCGGGATTTGTGGGGAGTTGTTGCCAGGACAGTTAACCGAAGCCGAGCTCGGACGAGACGAAGTCTTCTCCTGAGGCTGAGGCCGTCTTCAGGCGAGGCAGAGTTCCCTCCCGAGTGTGAGGGCGTGCCCAGACGTGCGTACGTCCCATCCAGCCATCCAGGGTTGTTCGAGTACAATAGCCGACGTGGGGGAGCAACGCCCGTTTTTCTCAGGCATGCGTCATCGTAGTTGCTGAAAGTGGATGAGACCTAGTCCCATCGCTCCCTGTTTGACTGCGACATCATGTGGGATAGATGTCCAAATCATCGCATTTAATGCGCACGTCTGCACGGTTCCCGTGACCTCTGACTGAGGCTGGGCTCGGGGCTATCCTCTTGTCCAAGACGCGCTCGGGTGAGGCGGAAACAACTCTTTCATGAAGAGGGGCCCTCGGGCGAGACGAGGATTTTTGCCGAGCGCTGCCTTCGCCCGATGATGGGCTCGATCAAGACGGAGTTTTGAGCGATTGTCGAGCGGGGTCTCGGACGAATCGTGATTCAACCCTGCCTGACCGCGGGGATGTGTCTCATGATTTTTTAGTACTTAGGTGTTAAACATGCTTAGGGGCATAATTCGGGTTACCCCTAATTATGATACCTGACGGGGAGTTTAAGTATTATTACAGAAATAAAATTGTTCCCATAAAATGAAATTCATTTATTTTGTTTTACAAGAGCACGCGTACCACTTTACCAAAATCACTTTACAATAAACTGATTTTCAGAAGTTGCTATAATGAGAAACTTCAATATACTACAATGAATAAACAATTCTAATATATATATATATATATATATATATATATATATATATATATATATATATAGTAGGTATAACGGGAGCCCTGGGCTTCCAATAGTTAAAGGAAGCCCAGGCCGACCACCCTGCAACGTGGTTCAGCCCAACGCGCTGACTCAATCAGGCTGTTGGGTGCGCCATCCGCCTCATGCGCGTAAAAAAGGAATGCATGCATGAGTTAAGCACGTTCCCTTGCATGCGCGTAAATTTAGGAAAGATATGTGTGACGGTTTCTGTTTTTAAATGCTTTATTTACTCCATAAATTTAGGATCGTTGTAACAGTCATGCAGCTAAACTCGTAAGGACCATTTTATGACATATACTGATACTAAATATGCTACACTGTGTAGATAATTATGCACTTCGGTATACTGCATAAAAATCTGCTACCAGCTGCATGCGCACGAATTTATGATAAAAAGAATGTGCAATGAAAGGAAATGAATTGCACGCATAGAAACAAAAAATCGTATTTAATGTTTTATTTCCTTCATAAATATAGGATCTCTCCAACAGCCATGCAGCTAAACATATTAGACTAGTTTATGATTTATACTTATACTAATTATACTACACGATGTAGGTATTTATGCAATTCGGTACACTGCGTAAAAAAATCTAGCATGTTGTTCACTGGTGGATGCATTTACAGGTTGGAGCGTAAAAACCTTAAGTTTTAAGCATAAAATCTCTCAATTATAAGCGTAAATATCTGGCCAATGTGAGAGGTTGATAGCTCCGGTAGGTTGTTATTACGATCCTATTTTTATGGTAGATTCAAAAAATATGGCAGCCGCATGCATGTAGTTTCTATTTTTATAACAGATCCAAAAATTATGGCAAAATGCATGTATGAGTCAAACACGTTCCCTGACATGCGCGTAAATTTAGGAAAGATATGTGTGATAGTTTCTATTTTAAAGGCTTTATTTCCTCCATAAATTTAGGATCGCTGCAACAGACATGCAACTAAAACTCGTAATGACCATTTTATGATATATACTGATACTAAATATGCTACACTATGTAGATAATTATGCAATTCGGTATACTGCGTAAAAATCTGCTACCAGCTGCATGGACACGAATTTATGATAGAAAGAATATGCAATAAAAGGAAATGAATTGCATGCATAGAAACAAAAAATCGCATTAAATGTTTTATTTCATTCATAAATATAGGATCCCTCCAACAGCCATGCAGCTAAACGCATTAGAACTAGTTTATGATGTATACTGAAACAAATTATACTACACGGTGTAGGTATTTAGACCAACTCCAACAGCACTCCGCATGCGGCTCCGTATCCCTTTTTTCACAGCGAAGCACACTATTCATCAGTCCAGCAGTCTCCGCATCCGTCTCCCTAAAACGCACGCCCTGTACCTGCACTCCCCTTTTCCACGGTTTCTCTCTCCTCTCCGCAGCTGACTGCATGCGCTCGCGGCTGCTCGCAGACCCCAGCTATCATAGACTGCATACGGAGTGCAAATACGGAGTCTGCTGGAAACGGGGACGGATACGGAGAGGAGAGAGAAACTGTTAGCCGTGCTAAATACGGATACGGAGAGGGAGTCTGCTGGAGTTGGTCTTATGCAATTCCTTACACTGCGTAAAAAATCTGGCATGTTGTTCACTGGTGGACGCATCTCCGGGTGGAGCGTAAAAACCTTAAGCTTTGAGCATAAAATCTCTCAATTATAAGCGTAAATACCGAGTCAATTAAAGGTTGATAGCTTTAGTAGGTTGTTATTACGATCCTATTTTTATGACAGATCCGAAAAAATATGGCAGCCGCATGCATGCAGTTTCTATTTTTATACAGATCCAAAAATTATGGCAAAATCGTGGGAGTTTCCATTGCATGCGCGCAAATTACGAACAGCATAAATTAAGGAATTGCCTTTCCAATGTGCATGCAGTAAACTGATATACGAACTCTGTGTTCAAGCATAAAATCGTACAGTTTTTAGCGTAAATAATACATGTGGTAGGCATAAAACACAATAATCGAAAAGAAAACTGCGCCGGATCGGAGGATGTCACGCGCGATCATCGCTGCGCGCATCTCGGTCCTTCCGTGACGCCGCTCGCTCGAAGATCGCGCCTCATGCGTCGCCGTCGCTACTCGCACGTCGACGGGCGTCGCTTGCTCGCCGGCCTTGGAAGTGCCGCCTCCTCGGGACCTCGGGGACGCCGCCGCTTGCCCGCACAAGGGCCCCGCTGTTGCTCGCCCTCTGGATCGGGGAGCGCCGCCACCGACCTGGGAACCGCCGCCACTACTCCGGATCGAGGAATCTCCGCCACCGCGCGTCGAGGTCATGGAGTTGCGGCCACCGGCTGGGGGTCCACCGCCGCGCACGCTCTGGGGCAGCCGCCGTCGTCGCACGCGGCGTCGCTAATGAATCGGGGTGGAGCGTAAAAAACTGAACCCTAGCACTCCGGGTCCTCTTTTATAGACGTCCGGATGTGGTCCGGCTCGACCGGTTTGCACCGTCCGACCTGGGCTTCCTCTAGTTATTGGAAGCCCAGGGCTCCTAATATATAAACTATATATATATTATTAAGTAAGCAATAGTAGTCTGCCGTTCTGCCGTTCTGCCCTCTCCCGTTCCGCGTGCAGAAAAAAAATTAAACCGTGGCTGCTTAGGAATTGAACCTTGGATCTATTGAGCAGAATACCTAGCCTTCCACCCTCTAGCCAACATGACTCATGTTGAATTGTGTACAACTTCAACTAAAACGTCTTTTGTGTTTAACCCGCCGTCCACTCTGTATGCTCACTGAGTCTAGAAAAACATTTATAGCTTAGCCCCTGATCTTTCTGGAGTTTGGGACGCAGTCCAGAAAATAAAGAAAATAGGGAAAAGGAGTTTAGAAATTGATTTATAGTTTAAAAATAATTGCAGAAACCCATTTAATTCATGGAAATTTCATATTAAATCCAAATGAGTTCATTCCAATTTCTATAATTCTATAATATTATTTTTATCACATAATACCTCTGTTTTGTCATGAAAACAACAATAAAATTGATTTCCTAATTAATCATATATCAAATACATAGAAACTTTGGAAATTCGTAACTTCCCCATTTTAATTCCAAATTGAACCGTTCCAGTTGTGTTAGTCTCGTATGAATATTTACTACGCAGTAACAACATTGATTATATCATGTTTCATACTTTTATAATTAGATATTTATTTATCCTATGTTAATTGGGTTAATCTATGTCTATTGGATTAATTTATTTAATATATTAATATAGTATTCTAACTTATACGATGTTTGACCATTAGTCTTGCAAACACACACTTACCTTTTTGTTTAAGCAAAAGCGTATGGTGGTATGTGTCCGATGACTAACGATGTACGAGGGAATTTCTTCCGGTATGTGTGAAACGTGCTCTCTAATAATGAGACCATGCAAATCGTGACATATATCGAAGTCTGTATGATACTGATGGTTGCAATGTAGTGGTGAAACAAATAGATTATAAATAACAAAATTTATGTATGGCCAAAATCACAAATTGATTATGAAACATTTTCTCATAACGGTATAACACATATTTTGTATATAAGTTATCGTAGTATACTGGTATTATATATTCCCGTTGCAACGCACGGGCATTCAGCTATCATGTATAGAAGTCTGCACGGTACTGTTGGTTGCAATGTAGTGATAAAATAGTTAGATTGAAATAACAAAATTTATGTATGGCTAGGATCACAAATTAATTACGAAACATTTTCACATAACAGTATAACACACATTTGTTCATAAGTTATCATGATATTAAATGTTTCTGTTGCAACGCACGACACCCACCTATATGTGTTTATGTCTACATCTATGACAGGAAACACATCTACTACATCTCTCTCCAAGCTCACTTGCTACCATTGCACAATGTGTAGTAGTAGATAAGTATCACCGAGATTTTTGAATTATATTTTTGGATGGAGGTAATATTATTTAAAGAAGAGCTTTGCATGCTATTTCTTTTGTTTGAATAATGCAGTCTTACGTGGTCGCATGCGCTGCTGTGTACGACAAGCTCCCGCGAAGCCGCCGCTTGGACGCGGTCCAGAGCAGCTGCATCGCGTTGTCCATCGTTAAGCAGGGGGGCCTCATGGTTGTCGCCAACGTCGACGACTCTCGGGTTGTTCTGGACACCGCATCCGACGACGACGCCATCACGCCGTCCAGCTCATCGTCCACCTGAAGCCCAACCTGCCACATAAGTCGCTACTGACCGGACATAAATTCTTGTGCGCTGGGATGATGGACGTTGCTGACGTTGTGTGAGTGTCCTCGAACATGATGTATGTAGTGGAATAGCGCATCCAGTGGTGCAACGGCCAAGGGTACTACCTCGCTGATGAGCCCGGGGTGCACTTCGTTTGGCAGCCCAACCAAGAGTCATCGGTACTCGTCATGTCGCGTGCGTTCGATGACTACTATATCGAGGATTGTGGTATCATCTTGGTGCCGGAGGTGACACAGAGGAGGATCGACAACAGTGACCAGTTCGTCATCCTCGTCACCGTCAGGGTAGCTTTTGTGTCGGCCTGCCTTTAATTCTCTTCGCAAACACATACACACTTACCTTTTTGTTTAAGCAAGAGCATATGGTGGTGCGTGTCTGATGACTAATGATGTACGAGGGAATTTTTCCGGCATGTGTGGAACGTGCTCTCCAATGATGAGACCATACAAATCATGGCATATATCGAAGTCTGCATGATACTGATGGTTGCAATGTAGTGGTGAAATAATTAGATTAAAATAACAAAATTTATGTATGGCTAGGATCACAAATTGATTATGAAACATTTTCTCATAACAATATAACACACATTTTGTATATAAGTTATCGTAGTATACTAGTATTATATATTCCCGTTGCAACGCACGGGCATTCAGCTAGTATATATATATATATATATATATACACTATTACAAGTGAAAAGTAAGGAAGGCACATGTGTGGTTTTGCTTTGCAATTTGTTGTAAGAAACTATTTTGCTCGACTTGGTCAACCAACTCTTCTGCTTGACTTGGTCAACCATTATCTTGATTTGGTAAACATGGACTACTCCTCTATATACTTTTGCACTTATCGAAGTTCTCAAAGGTCATGAACATGGTTAGTCCTTCGGCTTTTCCGATTCATCAATCCAAACTTTGGCTTGTGTCCAGAGACGAACTTCTTGTCTGATATTTACCGAAAACCGGTAAAATCTATCGTTCTCGAAACTGACCGGGAAACGGAAACCGATCTGGTTTTCAGTGTATTTCGATTTATAATTTAAAAATCTGAAAGTAAAATTTTGGTCAACAAAACGGTTTTAAAAAATGTGAAACGAGAATGTAATACGCCACTCTTATTTCATCAACATAAATCCGTTTGACCTCCATTTTCGTCATCGACCACCGCTTTTGTGCTTCACACCTGTGCAATACAAACCATGACACATATTGCATGGCACCACACCTAAACCATCGTTAGTTTCTAAACTCAATCAAAGAGGATCATCTACTTGACAATCACTCATCACCATGGACACATACTAGTCACGTGCTCGCACTGCTCAATAAGACGTTGACAACACATTCACCATCCGACAAAAATGTGCTAAAGCCTAGAGATGGTATCTCTATTCCACTTAAAAGTGGACAATGAGTAGGCTAAGAAAGAAAAAAAGTTGCACCTATAAACATATAAATATTTGCTTGTGGTCATGGAAAGTAAAGTGTGACGAGAAACAAAAGGCACATGGAGTTCTGTTTTCATGTTTTCTCACCGGTGCAAGGTGCAGTGAATAAGGGCAAATTTCATTTCAGCAGCAGCAGACAATGATGAGACGTATTTCTTCTCCTTGTATGGAGACGCAAACAAAACTCAAAGCAACCAAAACGTAATCTTTCTCTGAAGCGCTTGGCTAAACTGATGGAGAGGGCAAAGTAAGTAACTTGTTAAGGGATCAGAATGAGTGTGTCGACGATGCTCCAGCTGTAATCTGGGGTAAACCAACATAATTTGTCCTTCGACCTTTCAACCTCTACTCGCATGCCCCTCTGCACAAAGTGTTTATCAATCTGGCATCTTATCGCGCGTGAAAGATGCATGCTCTGATCAAACACCGTTCTAAAAAGACACCAATTGTATCCCAAAGAAACCAACTGTTTTTTTTCTCTTGTAAATCATCCAATATACTGTTCTATAAAGACAAAAGAACTGCTGCTACTATCTTGCACCATTGTATATATACATACATATGTGTTTCACCTAGGTCTCTCTTCCTTAGTTACGTGGACTATAAATACCAAACTGAAAACTAGAACTATACCATGTATGGCCACATATAATAATGGATACTGCGAACAAGAAGAATACACGAGTAAACTAACTTCTTCCGAGACAATATTCACATAGATGTACTCTCTTTGTTTTAAAATAAATATGCTTCTAGCATTTATTTTTTTCCTAAAATAAATAACATTAATAGGTTTGGTCCGTCTAGTTACAGTAGTTTTTTTTACTTTTACTTTCTCTACTTGTAAAGTGCAATCCTGAATAGATTTTGACTCGAGTAATTTTTTTTATACCGTAGACATTTCCACAAAGTTCTATGTTTCATGTAAGTATATTTTTTTACCGCGCATGCGCATCGGCCCATGCACTAGTAAACAAATTGAAGGAACTGTTTGGTTATATACTTGTGTTAAAAATTACCACACATTTTATATTACATTTGTCTAAGGAGTTCAAAATTTTGTCACACCTTGGCATGTCTATGTGAATCTTGCCACACTTTTATAAATCATTTACAAGTGAGACGCAATAGAAAAATCTTACCATATATATGGCTACAAACCAAATACATGTCTAACTCAATCAAATATCTAACTTTGGATGACAGCGAACTAAACAAGCCCTAAATACAATCACCACAAGCGATGCTTGCACGACCGACGGGAACCATTTTTTTTCCGTATGTGCTTCAGAGGGGAAAAGACATTTTATCCGCTTGTTAGGTTAAGTATAACCATATAGCCTCAGCAACAGTATGTTACTCATCCCGCCTAGAACCATGACACCATCAGCGGGCAAGAAATGCCAAAGCTCTATTTATTTATTAACTTGCAAAAAGGCAGCCGGTGGGGAGGCAGAGCATGGTGGATGCAAAGTAGTGTTGGGCCCTCCGCCTTTGTCACTGAACGGCCAATACCGTCTGCTCTCTCCCCTTGCCCCACCAGCCCCAGTCCCCAGCCCAGCCTACAAATAGCACCCCAGCTGAGCAACCACACCATACATGCCTGCAACAAAACCTTTGTTGTGTTTGTGCAACAGCAGCAGCACAGACTTCTAGCTCCAGAGTCGGGACTACTAGTAGCCAAGATCACACAACTTCCAAGACCAACGCGCTTCCAAATTCCCAGCTTCTGCGCAGTGTGCATGCTCTGCCCGCTTCTCTGATTCTGATCTGAGTCTGAGGTAAGAAGCCTGACACGCCGGTTAAGTTAGCCGGTTACTCAAGACTCTTTGCAACAAGAGCGCCAGTCATCTGTTGCTCACGTCTCTTTACGATCGTGCCTCTTCACAGGGAGCAAGCGCGACTGCCACTTCACACCTTCCTCCAGCGCAGCGAAGATGTCGGTGGCGGTGTGCCGTGGCCCAGCTGTTCCAGCGTTCGACGCGCCCTGCTGGCTGCGCCCTGCTGAGCCGTACAGGCAGCCGGAGGCCGTCGTCGACGTCGACCGGCCTGCGCAGGCGGACATATGGAACGCCATCCAGGCCGACGTGGGCAAGGTGGGCGCCGGCGCCAAGAAGGCGTCCAAGCCGTACGTGCGGGACCCATTCGTGCGCCGGTCGTCGATCCTGATGAGCCAGAAGAGCCTCGAGGTCTGCACGGAGAGCCTCGGCAACGAGACCGGCTCCGGCGACTTCGCGTCATCCCTGGACATGTCCTCCCTGTTCGACGCGCCGCTGCCGGCGGCGGCGGATGAGTCCTTCTGGCAGCACGACGCGGATAGCTGCTGCGAGGAGAAGGAGCAGTGGGGGAGCAAGGACCTCGCGGCGGTGAACTACCACTGCTCGGCCGGGACGCGGCCACGGCGCCGCTCGTTCCCGCCGCCGCTGCCGTCCATGTCGCGCCGCGACGGGCCGTGCGTGCAGATGCGCCCTCGCCGCCAGGACGGGCGCCTCGTGATCGAGGCCGTGGCGGTGCGGCCGCGCGGGTACCTCCACGCGAGGCGCCAGGGCGGACGCCTCTGCCTCTCCTTCGTCGAGTGCTCTGCCCGCGACCAGAGCGCGGCGACCAGGATCACTGCGGCGGCGGCGGCAGAGGCGCCGTATTTCTGCGCCGTGGAGCCCAGGAACGCGCACGGGGAAGAGGCGGCCGTGGAAATGGACGACGACGAGGTGATGGATGATGATGATGAGGAGGAGGAGGAGGTGGAGGTGCTGGACAGGGGCACCGTCGTTGAGGTCAAGGTGAGCACGCAGCCGCAGGCACCCACCGCGGCCAAGGTGCACCGCTCGACGCTCGTGATCAACAAGTTCGTCGGCAGCACGCCGCTCTCCGTGTATCAACCCCGGCGCCACGCCGCCGACGCGGCACAGCCCGAGGCGGAAACCTGCGACGAGACGGCGGCGCAGTCACCGCGCCCGACGGCCCTGCGCCGGGTGCCGTCGTCCACGACGACTCTGGCGGCCGCGGTCGCCGCAGCCTCGACGGACGACGACGACGAGTGCGGCGGGCTGCACCTCTCCGCCTCCGCCGCGGCCGAGACCAAGCAGCTGCTGCTGTCGTTCACGTCGCGGAGGGGCGACGGGCAGGACCTGCTGCAGAGCGTGCGGCGGTGCCGGCAGCTGCGGCAGAAGAAGCTCTTCATCCTGGAGCCCTACTGCATTGCCACCTCCTGAACAAAACCGTCCATCACAGCCACACTACACAGCTGCGAATGCGACAGTTGGGGTCGCCGTCGCCGTCGCCATTGGGTTGCTAGCCTTAATTAATCACTAGCAAATCAAGCACGTCCGGATTAGCCGATTATTATAATAACCCTTGTCAGTCCGCCGTCGTCACACAGACACAGTGGCTGCTGCATTGTTGGGCATTATTCCTTTTTTTTCCCGACACATCCTTTCCATGTGTTGATTGGTATTTCGCCGTTTGGTCCCTTGCAGTGGCCTCGTGCGTGCTGTAATTGTGGTTGCTCTAGTACTAGTTTGTCCCCCCATCCTGTATTTGTAGTGTGATTTGAGTACTATAATTTATCAGTGAATTAACAGATTTTCTGTTGTGGATCTGCTGCTGTATTTGGACGAGTCTTCCCATTTTCAGACGTTGTGGACACAAGGTGATGACGATGGATTCCTGCATTAGGTCTCTCAAACGGTTGTGTTATATACTGACTGGATAAGGTTTGGAAGAAGACGTCGTGCGTACCGAACAATTGTCAAAATGGGAAAAGGATGGAGATAAAAGGTAGTGCTATTATACCGTATAGCGTGTCTTGCTGCTTTGGGTATGATAACGGGGAATGGATAAACAGATACATATACGTGACGTTAAGTTGCTAATAACCCTCCGTTTCAATTTATAATTCGTTTAATTTTTTACGTTAAATTTGGCCGACTCATCTTATTCAATAAATTTATTATTATTATTTAATATATTTCTCTACTATACTTAAAGCACCAGTTTAAATGGCTATCCCACGTCATCTTTTTACAAATAGCCCATCATAGTTATTTTAAATTAATTCGCTGCACGCCTATATATGGCTAAACGGCGGCCCGGCACGGGCCAGACGTCCGTGGGCCACAACTCTGGTACAAGCACGTCATGCCAGCCTACTGACTGTGCCGGACCAGCCCGTTAGTCCGTCGGTCCATTTAATTAAATCAGCGTAAAATATTAAAAACGGTGTAGAAGGTGCGCCACCGAAGCCGCTGAACTGTCCCCATAAACTCAGAGGACCCTCACAATCTCGAAGAGCCCTCACGTTCCAAAGGGAGGGGATGCTCATCCCGAAGGGGCATGCAAGGCTTTTAATAGCCCTAGACACATTTAATATGTGCCTAATAATTATTAAATCTTTACTATACTTAAAGTATCAGTTTTAATGGTTGTCCCACGTCATCTTTTTACAAATAGCCCCTCACAGTTATTTCAAATTAATTTGCTGTATGCCTATAGATGAAAGGGAGGGGATGCTCATCCCGAAGGGGCATGCAAGGCTTTTAATAGCCCTAGACACATTTAGTATGGGTCTAATAATTATTAAATCTTTACTATACTTAAAGCATCAGTTTTAATGGTTGTACTGCGTCATCTTTTTACAAATAGCCCCTCACAATTATTTCAAATTAATTTGCTGTATGCCTATAGATGGCTAAACGGCGGCCCGACACGGGCCAGATGCCCGTGGGCCACAACTCTAGTCCAGTCACGTCATGCCGGTCTGCTGACTGTGCCAGGCCAGCCCGTTAGCCCGTCGTTCCATTTGATTAAATCAGCGTAAAATATTAAAAACGGTGCAGGAGGTGGGGTTCGAACCCATGCCTTGATGGAAGAAGGGCAGGAGATACTAGGTAAAACTGTCTGACCAGTAGAACATCATGCTCAGATATTTTTAATATTGAATATAAATTATATATATATACGTTTTTTTGTAAAATAAAAAAATATAATCATGTCTGGCCGGACTAGCACTACGGCCGAGGCTACAGCCCAAGTACAGCATGACGTTCTTGGCTCTTGCAAGCATTAGGTCGTTTCTGAGACCACATTGACGCAATGGACTCTATAGTGTTTGAGGTTGCTGAATTGGATAGAGCAACAATGATTTGTCACACTAACAGTGAAGATGAAAAGTTATTTGTTGGTTTTAAATATTAGTAATTGCTACGAAGTAGCATAATTTATATGGAGCGCATCCAGTTTTTATTGATGTCTGACTTTAGCAACCACTCCATATTTTGATCTATCTTTTTTATAAGTTTGAGTTCATGTGACTTATTTTAGAAACTTGAGCTCATAAACTTTCTCTTATTTGGTCTCTGTATGATAGAATTATGTCATTTTATAATCTCAGTTCGTTCAGTCAATCGTTGTGAACTCTCTTCTAATCACTCATTTTATTGGCCGTGTTATACCAAGACATATTGGATGGAGTAAATAATAACATCAGTTGGCCAAATCAAAAAATATTATACGGAGGGCGGAGACAATCAATAAAAAAATATTGAATTTTTTTGGTGGATAGTTTACATGGTATTGTTGTAAACCGTCGCAACTCACGAGCAACTGACTAGTATACTTTAAGTATGGTTTTGAATTTTCATTTTTTAAAAAAGATTGAATAAAATGAGTGGATCAAACTTGGTAAAAAAGTTAAACAAATTCTAAATTAGAACAAAGAGTATTTTTTGGGGACAATGCTTTCTTTGGGGAGGTAAATGGAAGTCCACGTGCATATATATAGCTTGTGCTCCTTAGACGATAAATATCCGAGAAACGGAAGTAGTACCAACATTAGACGGAGGGAGCGACTATTTTTTTTTGCACAAGTGGCAATATTTTCTCATACACAAAGAGAAAAAATCCAAACTAAATTACCTAGACATTCCAGTTTCTTTTTAGGGCAAGTTCCCACTACTATTATTTAAGTTCGTTTCCAGCGGTCCACCTATGTCGATGTTTATGATCCGAGTGCGCACTACGAGGAGGTATCCCACGCAGTGCTTTTAGGAAGGACGACGTTATTGATCGCGATTCGATGACATGTCTGAACACGGGAGAATTATACAGGTTCGGGCCACCTGAATGCGTAATACCCTACGTCCTGTTGGTATTGAGTATTGAGTTTGCTGGTGGTGTACAGATTACAGAGGAGTTGCTTGCGGGTTGTGATGGATGAGATCTCCTATCAATTTAATGGTGGCATGGTTGCGACGAGAGGGATGATGAGACTGTTTTGTAGGGGTACCCCCTCAGACTTATATAGATGACTGGAGGGATGTCCCTTTACAAGCCGTGAAACCTATCTAACTATATCTGAGTCTATCTCTGACGCCGTACGTGCCCTTGTTTATCTAGAGTTTGCTTGCTTCCTTTCGAGTTATTTTCCGAGTATCTAGCTCTTCAAGTATGTGTGAACCATGCGCGCGAAGCATCAACCATCCTTATGTGACAGGCGCACACAGATAGCACCCTTGTGCAACATTCTCTGGGATTACTCCCTGTTCCAGTCGTCACCCTTTTCGGGCGATCTCATTTTTCCTGGATGTGGCCCAATGATATGCCCTGCTAGGCAAACTGCCTGAGGCCCATCAGGCAGCCCATGGAGAGTATATGTGCTTATAAGGATCCATGAGACATCTATCTCTCATAATCTATATGGTCACCTAAAATACTGTTTTGCAATATTGACTATATTGTTCGGAGAGTGGAATTTGAATATAGGTACGCGTATACGTGAACTGTTGAAGATAGCCTAAGCATGCGGGACAATTTCATTGTGCAACCAATCGCCCTATTCCGTTCGATCAAGCTTCAAACTCCACTCTCCGAACAAAATCATATAGATTATCCAAGCCAAAAGGCAGGGGCATATGTTGAACACCAAATAGAGGGCCAGATGGTCCACGCGCGCAGAACTGATTAGGGTTCCGAGTTTCTTGCTGTGTTTGTTGATGAGATTCATGGAATTAGCTCAGGGAGTTTGTTTGTAATGGGTTCAACCCAATCCTCTATAAATACAGAGGAATACGGCCGATTTGGAATCATCAATCGAATCAATAACCAGTTTATCTCGCATTTATTTTTTGTAGATTTAGGAGTAGTTCTAGTCTAGCCTTCTAATCCCCAAATCCTCCGCTTCTCTTCGACTCTATGCCGATTAGAGGAGTCTAGGTCGGCCTGCCGAGCCTAGACAACACCTAGGATCTCTCCTCCCCTACGGGGTCCCTTCCTGGAGTGAGATCCAGGCGCCGCCGGCTTCCTTCGCCGCCCCTGCGCACGTGCGGACCGTTTGGCCGTCAGGCAGGGAACCCTAGCCCTGTGCCAAGTCACGGACCGTCCTGCCCCTGGCCGCGGACCATCTGTGCAGAGAGCTCCGCCGCCGGTTCTCACGCAGTGATTGGCACCCCAAAAAGGCACCAACACACTTTTTGGCGACTTCGCTGGGGACAACACATATAGACCCATCATGTCACACCCGGTTTTGGAAGGTAAACCGAATGCGAACCATGTACGTGCCAGGATCAGAAACTCACGTACATAGCGATTACATAATTAGACATCATCACACAAAGCTCGAAATAATAGCGGAAAGGTACTTTATTACATCAAAATGTCCAAGACATCCATAGAGTCTAATACATAACCATTGTTCAACATAAATATCAAAGTACGGAATTATGAAACGTAGATGCTAAGCCTACACAGGCAGCTGACTGAGGGTTTGCCACTAAGAAAGAACTAGAACTCGTCGTAGTCTTGAAACTCCTTGAAATCTTCTATGTTGCCAGCATCACCTCCTAAGTACTGAGTACAGTGGGGACAACCTGGGGTGGGGTGTTGTGTAAAGCAAGGGTGAGTACACATCAACGTACTCAGCAAATGTCCCGTTTGGCTAAAATGGACTAGCTGTATATGGGGTTGAGGTCAAGCAGTTGCTTTTAAGTTAGTCAAGTATTTATTATTATTAGTAGACCTAACTTTTAGTAATAAACCCAGTTATTACCCAAAAGTACTTCCTCAAATGAGGAAATTCCAAAGATTAGATTTTATAGCATCATTGTTAATCATCATCATAAAAGTATCCAAAGTTCTTCTAATCAAAGAGGATCCCAAGGCTGCTCTTAACCGTGAGCTCGGCTGATATACTAGTTTTTAACACTCTGCAGAGGTTGTACACATTACCCACGTCGTGATCCCTTTCTAGCCTGGGTTGTACAGACCCGATCTTCACTATCAAGGTGAATGGCCAGGGATACACTATGTAGCCTTTACAGAGATTCCCCTGGTGCATAGCTGCTCGTTAGGTTTTGCCAGTCGTACAAACGTAGTACACCTCCCCAAGGTGGGTGACTAACAAAACCAAATCGAAAGGACCTCTGCACCCCAACCTTGGCAGAGCGAGCACTACGCCCCGGCTCCCATTGACGACCCTCTGGTAAAGCCAACTACACCCCCAGATTCATCTAATTAATTAGCTAAGGGCGTCCCATTCCACCCCCATGGTTGTACTGTTATCCCGGGTGGTCACTCCACGAACAGGTCCTTGCGGAGAGGTACTCAGGAAAAAGGCCTGAGTCCCCTAAGGTATCACAAGATCATTCACATAATCAGGATAATAGTATCGTATCATAAATATTCACATCATGTTCATTGATTTAAGTTAAGGCAATAGCAACATGCTAACCATGGTAACCCAAAAAGGTAAACAAGGATAAGATAAATAGAAAGCTAGTCAATCCTTAGGTTTCATAAAGTAATGCGGGACAGTGAATTATAAAGTAAGTAGGACATATTAGGTCAGAGGACACTTGCCTTCACCAGGTTGCTGCTCAGGAAGGTCTCCAACTACACACTCAGGAACCTCGGACTGCTCGTTGTCTAAATAAAGCGAGCATGCATTCAATACATTTGGAAAGTACAAATGAACAACACACCACACATGTACAAACATTGGATCACATCTTAAAAAGACACAAAACTACCTAAGGGATAATGAATTCAAAGTATAACATAAACTATAACATACATTAACTCTATTTGAAAATAGGTTATTATTTCCCCTAAGTGTTACTTACAAGTACATAACATAGATCAACTTATTTTATTGTGACCTAAAATTTAGAACAGAGATGATTTCATGTAATACACATTATTAGTCTCACAAGATTAAACAGGTTTAAATTTCTAGGGTTCTCCTTTTATTTATTTTATTAAGTAAATAAAAATACATCTACCTTAGTTCATATTCAATCCTAAAAACTAGAGTGTGTAGACAGTAAATGAAACCATTTTATTCAGATAGAGAATAATTCTATGAACATTTTGCAATTTGAATCACTAAATTTGGAGTTCATATGCAAAAGTTATGAAATAAACAAGTTTGGGAATTCAAAATATGAAATTAGGGCTAATTATATGAATATTTAAAAGTCCAGGGCTAAATCTGTAAGATTACAGGGGTCTGCACGCGAAAACTAGAAACAACGGGTTGATTTCCAATAAACCGAGGGTCTCTTTAATAAAACAGCCACGCAAAGGGGTATCGGGTGAATCTAACCGTCAGATCTAAAACCAACAGCTGAGATTAGATCTGCGGCCGAGGACGTGCGCGCGGGCGGACGAGCACTGACAAGCGGGCTAGGTAGTGTCAGTGATAGAGGGGGAGAGCGCGCTGACCGAACGGGCCCAGCGCCAGGGGGCTTGGGCGCTGATAGGCGGGCCAGGGCGTCAGGGCACGCGTGCGCGAAGCGTTATCCGTGGTCCGAGCCGTTCGATCTGAATCGGACGGAGGGGACCAGACCAGGGGAAAATAGACGGCCACGTGTGCGCGAAGCGTTATCCGTGGTCCGAGCCGTTCGATCTGAATCGGACGGAGGGGACCAGACCATGGGGAAACAGACGACTGTGGGCGACGCCGCTCCTCTCCGCGGCAGTGAAGTCGCTGGAGTTGAGGCTGGCACGAGCTATGGTGGCTCCAGGGTCACCGGAATTGGGCAAAGAGGGAGAGGGCACCACAACAAACTCAATGGCAGGGAAGAGGCCATGAATCCATGGGCAGAGAAGGGAGAACGGCGGTGAGAAGGTCTCGGGCGGGCCAGAGTAACTCCGGTGAGCCATTCCAGCCACAAGGAGGGGACTTAAGGCGCGCTAAGGCCTAGGCTAGCTTCAGCAGAGGCAGGGGTGACACAGGGACCTACTCCAGGGAACTAGACCGGGCTAAATCGGCCGGCCACCGCGCGAGCACGGCGGACCGTCGCGGCCGAGCACCGGCGAAGGCGAAATTGACCGAGCACAGGGCGCAATAAGGGAAATTGGGCACGAGGACTGGTGTGTCACCTTGGGGCAGAGCTCGAGGAGGCTTGGAGCGGTCTCCGGCGAGCTGGATGGCCGGGAACGCGGGCGCGGGTCTCCGGCGTTGGCTGGCGGCGTGGGCAGAGCACGAGAGAGGGCAAAGCTATGCGAAATGAGGTGAGGGGTGTGCGCTGGCGGGGCTCTAAGAAGGGAGTTGGGCGCGTGTGCGGGCGTCGTGGCTGAGAAATCTGGCAACGTGCGCGAGTGCGCACGTGCCGGTCCACGGCGAGCGCGGAGGGGGCGGAACTGACAGGTTGGGTCCATGGAGCAGAGAGAGGAGAAAGGTGCGTGCGGGGCAATGGCTCGGCGACTGGCGGGCCGGGCCTGCGAGACAGAGAGAGGGAACGTGCGGGGAAGAAAACTGGCGCCGACAGGCTGGCCCCACTGGGCAGCGAGCGAGGGAGGGAGGGCGCGCGCGAGGGAGAACTACCGCTGACAGGCAGGGTCCGCCTGTCAGACGGTGCGGGCGCGTGGCCTGGCTGGGCCGACTAGGCTGGTTTGGGCTGCTTTCTCCTTTTCTTTTTCTCTGAATTTTCTAATTCCTTTTCCATTTCTTTTTCTATAGAGTTTTCAAATCCAAATTCAAACTAGGTTTCAAATTCAAATAAATTCAAACTTATGCAACACTTCATGACTCATAAGGTTTTGGCAAAAATAAATAATTAACCTCCACTAGTTTAGGCTATCTCTAATCAAAAAGGAAAAAGGGAGAATGAATCTAGAGAGAGAGAAAACCTAGAGTGAGAAAAAGAAGAGTAACACATGATTTTGGGTGATAATTGGAAAGAAATTTTATACCCCCAAAATCAGGGTGTTACAGACCTATCCCCCTTAAAAGAATCTTGCCCTCGAGATTCAGGGCTGGCTAGAAAAGAGCTCAGGGTACTTGGCTTTTAAATCATCTTCTCGTTCCCAGGTTGCTTCTTCTTCCGAGTGATGACCCCATTTGACTTTGCACATCCTAATGGTACTTCTCCGGGTGACCCGATCTGCTGTCTCCAGAATTTGAGTTGGCTTCTCAATATAAGTCAGATCTTCTTGAACTTCAAGATCCTCTACTGGCAACTGCTCCTCTGGTACTCTCAAGCATTTCTTTAACTATGACACATGGAACACATCGTGCACAGCGGATAGGTTTTCTGGTAAGCTGAGTTGATAAGCCACTTCTCCGCGTCTTGCTTGGATCTGATACGGTCCAATATAACGAGGTGCTAGCTTGCCTTTGACTACAAACCTTTTGGTTCCTTTGATGGGTGACACCTTCAAATAGACATAATCTCCCACTTCAAAACTGAGTTCTATTCTTCTGGTGTCAACATAGCTTCGTTGTCTAGACTGTGTCGGCCTCCAAGTGGTTCACCTTTCCATACTGGGCACGAGGTTGCCCACGGTTGTTGCTTCCTTGCTGCATTGCATTATGTCTGACTAGGGCATTGGGAGCTGGCTACTGCTGAGCTGCTTTCTTTGGGTAATGATTTGCCCAATGACCTTGTTCCCCACAGTGGAAACATGCACGACCTCTTCCTTGCGCTGGCGCTGCTTGATTGCTCTGGTTGGTTGCTGGGGCAGGAAGACAGGCTACCTGGTTGCTCTGACGTTGGTATTGACTTCCTCCTTGCTGGTTATTCTAACGGTACTACTACTGCTGCTGAGGAAACTGCCTCTGGTACTACTGCTGCTGGTTCTGACGCTGATGCTGGTGCTGATGCTGGTGACCTTGCTTGAATGGCTGAGGTGGGTTGCCTGAGTAGCGAGGACGGCTGCTACTTCCAACCTTAGGTCCACCAATCTTATGCTTCCTGTCCTCCATCTCCCGACACTTCCTTTCTTTCATGATTGCTCTGTCGATCAGATGCTGGAAGGTAGGGAAGGTGTGGTTGATCAGCTGATAATGGAGAGGATCAACCAATCCTCTCAGGAAGCGGTACTGCCTCTTGGCATCCGTGTTGACATCCTCTGGGGCATAACGCGAAAGTTGCAGAAACTTGTCCCTGTACTCGCTGACGGACAGGGGACCTTGTTTCAGAGCGAGAAACTCCTCCTTCCTCACTATCATCAGTCCCTCGGGCACAAGGTAGCCACAGAAGTTGTCCCTGAACTCCTCCTAAGTGATGGCTTCAGGGTTGGCATGGGTGGCGAGGTAAGACTCCCACCAAGACTATGCTGCTCCCCTTAGCTATCGGGGACCATACAACACCTTCTCTCGATCGTTGCACTGGGCAGTGTGCAACTCACGCTCCACGGTACGCAACCAATCTTCAGCGTCCATGGGATCAGCAGAGTGGGCAAAAACAGAGAGATGGCCCCTCATGAATTCTGCCCGCTTGTCTCTGGGCACTTGAGGCATCTAGACTTGCACTGGAGGCTGAGGAGAGGGTGGCTGCTGCTGCACCTACTGCATGGCTGCTAAGGTCTGACCAATTGCCTGGACTGGTTGGGTCTGCATCAAGAACAACTGCTTAATGGTCAACGGTGGTGGAGGTGGCAAATGCTGCTGCGAGGCTGCCTCCTCTTGGGGTGCCTGCTGTTCTGGCTGAGCATGCCTCGCACCTCTGCGCCTATTCTCAGACATCTGTATAAATCACACACATATATCAAATCTAACTAAATCACACACATATATCAAATCTGACTCTGCAGTCTTTCAGCATAAGAAAAGATGTATAGAAGATCTCCATAACACTGAACAAATGACCATCTTCACTGACAGCTTCTTAGATAAAGAGGAAATGGGAAATAAAGGGATTACCCAACTAAATAACTGACTTTATTAATAACTACACCAAGTTGCAGGGGATACCCACACCTTGGTGACAATCATTACAAAGATCCAACTTCAGTACATGTCTATCATAACAAGCATCCAACATATGATAAGCAAACTAACTCTAACTAAAACTGACTTAGGCTAAGACACTGAACTAAGCATTATTACAGACTCCGACTCTGTCGATCTAAGTATCCAAATCTATACGGGTCCTGCAGTCTGAAGTACCATAGTCGAAGCGACCACGGGGCGGTGAACGGTAAGGGTGCTGAATCCCGACAGGGGCGGGAGAACCACCATCCAAATAGTGGCGTGCTATGCACTCAGCACGCAATTCCGCAACCTCCGCCCGAACCTTGCCCAACTCGTCAAGGGCGTGGTCCAACTGTGTGTTGAGCACGACGACTAGATTGACCATGCTGTTCAGCCTAGGATTGCCCTCACCCACTGGCGAGACAATCACACCTCCAGCACTGACGGTCGAACGGCGAGGATAGTACTTCAGGTCAAGGCCATCAGCTACCCCGCTAAACAACGAGCAATACTGAGAAAGTGCCCGTCGTGCTGCATCTTGCATGGCTACCTCGGCAATATCCCTCTCAGTAATAGAATAGTTGTAACACCCCTGGTGTTACTACAACTAAAACTTGAGCATGGCATCATAAACATTGGCATTGCATATGTTTGACCCCACCTAGAGTGCATTCACTAGGTAAAAATTTCAAACAAGTTGTATTGTTATAGCATTTTGCAAATAGAACCCTGGATAGGGAACTTAACCCTAAATAGGGATTATAGGGGGTAAAACCTAACCAAATTGAGAAAACCTAAAAGCTTTAGGGAATAGTCATAAAATGTTCCCAAAAATGAACTTGAATCACATTTATACCCCTGAGATACCAAAAACCCCCAATTGAACCCTGGAAAACCCTAAGTCCAAACCCTAGGGGCCTATGTGCAAAAACAGTGCACATTTGGACTAAAGTGTAAAAACTACAATGTTAAAGCATATAAAGTCACATGGTTCACATTTGGGAAGATTTGCAAGCCAAACCCTAAGTTTTGGATTAATTTGCAAAAAGGACCCCAATTGAGAATTCACTCTAAGTCTGAATTTCAGAGTTGAGGGCTCAACTTTGGAGCCTTGTAACTTTCAAATTATAGAGTTTTTACCCTAGGGCACCACATCAAAGTTGTAGAGCAAACAAAGGAGAACAATTTTGCTTAAGGATGTGAGCTCAGTTGTTAAGAATAATTTGGAGATAATTAAGCCCAAAGTTGGGCTGTCAGGGTACCAAGGTCTGAATTTTCAGACAGACAGTGCAACCACTAAGGTTTTGAGCATGAATTCAAGTCCGATTTAGTAAGAATTTAACCAAGGTTGCTATGACAAAGTTGTAGTTGGTTTGTAGCTCTACAATATTTCTGCAGATCACTGGTTGTGTTGTCATAAGAATCTAGGAGCAAATCGAGTTCAAACATTGGCTGTCAGGTTCATTTGACTGAATTCACCATGGTACAGTGCTCGTGCAGATCAGACCGCCAGCGCGACTGTCCTCACCGCCGATGACTCCCTCCACCGTGATTCGTGCTACCGATGTCCCGATGCGTGCCCAGGGTGGATGGATAGCGTCACGAGGTGAAAGATCTTCGCCGCCGGTGAGCTGGACGCCACTCCGGCTAGCCGCGGTACCTCACCCCTTTCTCACCGCCCCTCGGATTAGAATCTCACCGCCGGTATGCCGTCGCCGTTGTCCGCCGCGTGTCCAAGCCTTGCCACCGCACTGCCGTGATTCACTTTAGCTCCCTGTGGATCACCGGAATAGCTGCCACGGTGTTGAACACGTATTCACTGCGTCGGTATTCTTCCTTATCTCCGGCCGCCCGCGTTGTTCGATTAAATTGAGCGCCACCGTCGAAGCCTGCTATAAATTGATGGCTGGGGCAGCTGCGCTACATCATCACGAAACCAGAGCCCCAATCCCACCCTCAATCGTTCGCCAGCGCTCGCGAATTTCAAATTCTCCCCAAACTAGTCTCCGCCACCGCATGATCAAGCTCGCCGTGGCCAGCTCGATTCAGGTTAGCCCAAGTTCCTCTGCTACTTGTTCTAGCATCCTTAGGTACCCCACAAACTCCTCGACCCCTTTAATTGAACCGGACCGCCAGGGATCACCGGGAACACGTACCATTGTCGTCATCGTCCGCGGTTCACGTGGACAGAGCTCGATAGCTTACCAATTGTGAAATTAAGTTAGGGGAATCATTCGGGGAGGGTTCAATCTGGTGTACGTCGCTCGGGAGCACCGGTCGTTGCGTAAATCCGCCAGTACAACCTCACCAGAGTTCATCCTCCGCGCTGCCGTCGTCGTGGACCTCCCCCTGCGAAGGATTAGAACCCGGAGGGTTTATCTGCAATTTGTCAGTGACACAGAGGAACAGTAAATAAACCTACTTCGATTTAGCTGATAAACCGAGGGCCCCTGTGCAAACCTGCCCCGCGGGCGCTGGCGCGCGCGCGCTTTCCCCTCTGGGTTGGGCCGCCTGGGCTGAAGCCAGTCCATTACTGTTTCAACTTTTCCTTTTTTCTTTTTCAGTAGAACTTTAGAAATTTACAGAAAATTGTAGAAAAATCCTAAAATTGTCAGATTAATTTTCCTAGACTCCTTATTTTTCATAGTATTTAATAAAAATAGTTTCATGATTTTTAGATTAAATAAGGAATTTTAAGGCATTTAAACTAGCTTAGACCATTAGTTCTGGATTTTTAGGAGATAAATGGTAATTCCAAAAATGTCCAAACTTTTTATATAAGTTCTATACATTATTTAGAAGCCTTGAGTAGAATTTGGTTTGATTTGGACCTGGTTTGATAACTAGAACCCAAAACCCCCTGCCCTTTGAACTCCTTTACTGACTCCGGAAACCCTAAGTTCTCGGAGTTCCGTGAAGGAAAATTGTATTCAAGACCTTAGATAATAAATCCTTATTATCTTTGCACTCTCATGAGCATTACATGTCATTCATTCTTATATACATATATATGGTTATGTTTAGAAAACGAAGAAGAGATCGAAGTGACCGAAGAGAAGACATCACCACCTTTGGAATCTCAGGCAGGGTCTTGTCTCTACTTTGACATCTGCGGGCCTGAGCCTGACTCACCTACTAACGAAGGCAAGCCCCGGTGCATTTGCCACCTTCCTTGATGTTTTTAAAATCTTTCTCACTTGATTGATGCATTAGGTGATAGGAGTTGAATGCTTAAACAATTCCTGCATTGACTTCCTTGATCTTTGATTACCTTCCTTGAAACCCTGTTTTTACAAAAAGATTTACTATGCTTAGTATTGCTTTAGCAAAAACAAAAGGTTTTGTTTTACAAAAGATGATTGGCAAAGTGGGAGGGATGTTTTTGAAAATAAAACTTGATGGTGAATCCATCACGGCCGTGATGGATTCAACATCGGAAAAGATGTACCTCTGCCAGGTACCAAGTTTTTGGGTTTAAATGATTAAACTGAGACCGGGCGGGTGACTTGCACGAGAAGAGAGTCTCGGTGTAGTGTCTCCGTCTGAGTCGATTAAGGACCGTGTCGATGTAGGCTTGCTGACCGAGGACCCTTTAACTGGTCACATGCCTCGTCATGGGTAAGCCTTGCCTTGGGCAGACTAAGGCCAGAATAAGATAACACGAAATGGGCGTGGAGCGATGGTGGGAGTAGCGTGTACCCTCCGTAGCAAGAGGCTGGACGGTGGTGTATCTGTGCTCTCGGTTTGCGTGAACCTGATCTGGTCTTAAGAACCCCGGTGGCAGGTTGACATATGCAAGGGTTAAGTGCTACATATGTCGTGTGATTGGAGATCCTCAGTTGAGTATAATCGATTCGGATCGCCGTACCTTCGCGGTTATGAAGACTTGGTCACTGCCCTATATGTAGAAAACCAGTAAAGATGAAGGACTTGTTAAGAAACTGGCTTGTGTAGGACAAGTGCTTGAACAAGGGTAGAAGGAACTCTAGATACAGGTAAGTTTACCTAACCGGAAAATAAAATTGGATTTTTAAGGATCCACTCTTAGTAAGCATTTATGCAAAACAGAGTCTTTGATCTTGAGATACCTTATCTTGACTCCCTTATAACCAGCATACCCTTGAGAGTCTTTTCTTAGTCGGGTAAGACTTGCTGAGTAATTCCATACTCAGGGTTTATTCCCCCGTTGTTTTTAGGTGAAGAAGCAGCAAATTTTTGTTGCTTTTGTACCAAGGTGGTTCCAAATGAAGAAAAACAAGAGTCAAGCTGCGGGAGGACTTGGTCCTCCATAAGAAACTTTTATGTAAGAACTTATTGAGAGGAGTTTTTGCCTCCCTTGGTATTGTAATAATACTGCTCAACACTCGTTTTATAACTCTGGTCTGTAATAAGCAACTTGATCTTACTTTTTAAATAAATGTAACTTTATGTAACCGCTTCCGCATTTCTATATCTCCGATGTTCTGGAATGTCTGCAAGACGGGTGAAACGTTCCTGGAAAGGTAAGAAAGAAGATACCGAACTTGTCAAGTGATTCAGGAACATCTACAGGGTTGTCTGATGTCTGTTGGACAAGGACAACTGTAGGTGGGCCTAATGACTTGAAAGGTTCCGTCACAATAGTGCTCTGAGAAGGCCTCTGCACCCCGGAGATCATCGTCCGGACGGCGCACCAAGCAAGTAGCCTCCCACTGGTCCGGGTAGAGCCCGCGACGATGCTGGTAGACTACACAACAATATTCGATGAACCAAGTGTGTCGGTCGAAGGCCTGACACAACAGGGTATCGAGAGCGTCGTGGAAGTGACACCCGTGAGCAGCGTCATGAGTGACGGGTCTAGCGATCCATCCCTCCAGCTCCGGCTCCTCCGAGAGCTCCGTGTCGTGGCTCGAACTGCCACCGGCGTCGTCGTTGTCTCTGTCTCCGTCAGGGTCTCCTCCAGTAGCTGGGATGCCCTATGGTGGTGCAGGGGCATCTCTGTAGCATCCCAAAAATTCAAATCTTGAAATTTTCTCAAACTCGCTCTAAATTCAAAATGAAATTTAAATTTCATTTCAAAATATTTGTTTGCAAGTTGATATCAAAAAATAAAATACAGTGGTCTATATTATCTTCAAAATCCTCCTCAAAATATCCTACAAATATTTCCCCAATGATCCCCTTCAAATTCTTTCCAGAAATACTGCCCAGATATTTCCCAGGTAATCCCTTCAAGTTCTTTCCAGAAATATTGCTGAGATATTCCACCGATAACTCTCCAAGTATTTTCCTCCCAAGAAATACCTTCAGAATCATTTTTGAAGTCCCTACAAATATTTTCTTCATAACTTTCCTCGTGCTCATACGTATACGTATGCCTTCGGTGTCATACGGTGAGCTCTACAAGCTAATTACACTCATATAAGACAAATCCATGCTAATCTCCCACTAATCTTCTCATCCTCCCACTAATCCTCTCATCCCTCCCCCTAATCCCCCCACCATGGCTATAAATAGAGGGGCAAGGGCCTCCTCTCATCCCACCCCAAACCATTTCATGGCAACTCTCTTCCCCCCACACACCCACTCCATGTTCCACACAAGCACACACTAGCACAAGGATCGTTCGGTCGTTCTTTGATCATTCGTCCACCTGTTCTTAGTTTGTTCGTTCATTCGTCCAATCGTTCGATCGTTCATGGTTCGTTCGTCCGTTCGTTCGTCCAAATAATCTTTATCCTGCCGCTATGCTGCCGAAATTCCGATCATTCGTTCGTTCGATCATTCGATC